>CM062812.1:981024002-981624002 GCA_031772625.1 Pinus tabuliformis
GTGACACCCTTGCAACAGTCTTATTGCAGAAAGATGATGAGGATTCAGAGCATCCAGTGGCATTTTTCAGCAAAACCTTAAGGGATGCTGAACTAAGGTATGATATTATCAAAAAACAGGCTTATGCTCTTATCAAATCTTTAAAGGCTTTCTGAATCTACATTCTACACTCCAAGGTAATTGCATATGTGCCCTCTGCTTCAGTAAAGGATGTCCTAACACAGCTAGATGTTGATGGAAGAAGGGCTAAATGGATTGCAAAGCTTATTGAATTCAACATAGAATTGAAGCCCACCAAGCTTGTTAAGGGCCAGGGCCTTGCTTAGCTGATGGCTGAAGAAAATTGCAAAATGCTTGACATAAACTACCTGGGTACAAATTCAGTGGATGGACAGACAGAAGAAGAAACAGTAGGACATGACTGGTTGTTGGCTGTGAATCTAGCTTCTTGTGAATGGTATTCTAGAATAGCTCAATTTTTGCTGAAACTAGAAGTCCCTCCAGGCCTTAGTTCAAGCCAAGCTAGGCCTATTAAGCTCAACGCAACCAAATTTTGTATTCATGAAAACTTGCTTTATTGGAGGGATCCATCTGGAATCCTGTTAAGATGTCTGGACAAAGAACAATCTGCGGAGGTCATGCATCAGTTTCATTCTAGTATCTATGGAGGGCATCACTATTGGAAAACCATAACCCACAAAATTCTTAGAGCTGGATATTATTGGCCCACTCTGTTTTTTGATGTCTTTTCATTTGTAAGATATTGTGACAAATGCCAAAGGTTTGAGGGAAAATAGCAGTTGAAGTCCTTATCCTTGAAGCCAATACATGCTAGTGACCCTTTCCAGCAGTGGGGCTTGGATTTCATAGGGGAAATTAATCCACACTCCAGTGGCCAGCACAGGTGGATATTAGTAGCCACTGGTTACTTCACTAAATGGATTGAGTCTATGCCTACTAAGAAAGCTAATCAGCATGTTGTCATGAAGTTCTTGACAGAAAACATTTTCACCAGGTTCGACTGTCCACAGAAATTGGTTACAGACAATGCAACAGCTTTCAGGGCAAAAGAGTTGGTGGACATGTGTGACTCAATGGGCATTAAGCTAGTGCATTCCACCTCATATTACCCTCAAGGTAATGGTCTAGCAGAATCATCCAATAAGAGCCTAATAAGGATAATCAAAAAACTGTTGGAAGACAAAAAAAGGAACTGGGATTCCAAACTAAAGTTTGCATTGTGGGCTGACAGGGTGACCACCAAGAAATCCACAAGGAATTCTCCGTTCAAGCTGGTATATGGCATTGAGGCTGTATTCCCAATCCAGTTGACCCTCCCTATGGCCAAGTTCTTGCAGAAAGAGCAGAATGAGGAAAATGACATGGAAAATAGGGTTAGTGACTTGGATGAAGTGCGTCAAATTAGAGATCAATTGATTGAAAAGTCTGCAGCACATCAAAAGAGAATCAAGGAATCTTTTGATAGAAAAGCAAAGAAGGACAATTTTTAGATTGGAGACTTGGTTCTTAAATGGGATGCACTGAAGGAAAAGAAAGGAAATCATGGG
The DNA here is from genome assembly GCA_031772625.1 of Pinus tabuliformis. Classification (NCBI taxonomy): domain Eukaryota; kingdom Viridiplantae; phylum Streptophyta; class Pinopsida; order Pinales; family Pinaceae; genus Pinus; species Pinus tabuliformis. Next base: position 981,025,571 of record CM062812.1, read on the forward strand.
AAGTTAGATGCTCTATGGACTAGACCTTTTGTCATTGCTCGGGTCTAGGGGAACAACACTTTCATGCTGCAAAATATGGAAGGGGAAATAATTTTTGATGGCCCAGTTAATGGGTGGTTTTTGAAGGTTTATGTTGTTTAAAGCCTTTAGGCCTCAACATTGTAAATATGTTCCTTTTACAAGTTTTAGTGTAGGCTTAATTAGACTCCATACCCAATGGAACACTAAGAAATATTGCTAATCTTGTTTTTGAATGAAAGGCAGTGGTCTACGGTTCTTGAAACCTCACAAGGAAGATTTCATCCCCAGAAGGAGTCAGTGTTAGCTATGTTATGCAACACTAATTTTCTAATGCCGGGAGGAGATCTGGTCTGTTGGGTTGTGTCCAAAAGAGGGCTTACATTGGTTATTTTCCCTTCTCCTCCTACCCCGCTTACTCTCCACCACCTCCGTTTCCCTATTTTCCTCCTAAACCCGACAAAGTAACCCCCTTTGACCTTAGCCCCAAGTGCCAAACCCCAAACCAACCATAAAACCCTACCATATGTCTTCATGCATTCGTAACTCGCCATGCCGCATCCCCACCGTTGATCACCCCCACCGATCCAATGGCTCCCATCGCATCTGATAAAGGTGACCCGCTCGACCTTTTTCCACCGTTAGATGCATCTCCGCCCAATCCAACGATTTTCGCATACATCACGCCGTCAACTTGATCGAGCGATAGCGCGCGATGAGAGTGGTTTTTCTCTCTCATCTACTGCTACGTGTCGATCATTGAATGGAATTGTTCATCCCTGGGCATTTACTGCTTAGCCCCCGAAAGCGATGTGTCGAAAACCGTTACCATCCGACCAAACCACCCTTGCTTGTTAAGTGCCCGTGCAACTCCGTCATCTAATGATCGTCCGATCTGTTTATTGAAGATCCAATGGCCCTAACACGCCCCGCTCCCATCTCGGCCGATAGCCTCTACCGAGCCATCTCCATCGTTCATCTCTCCAATTCGACAGTCATTCTCCTCATTCACCCAAATCATCCACTTACCCATGCATTGCACATCCTATGACCATTCTGTTGCCTGAAGAATGAGATGACCAGTTTTGTCAGCATCAGTAACAGTAATATCCCAACAACCATATTAAACAAAAAGCATGGCCAAAGGGGAAAAGGATGCAACACGACCTTGTAACTGAATTTATCAGTCATGGACTCTGCCGGTGTGAACACTCCAACTGCCTAAATGACAACACAGCACTTGAATAGATCGGATTCACCCACTGAAGCAAGCCACCTTGTTCAGAGATTCCATCAGGTGGTTAAATGCAGTTGGTGGTCAATTATGACCTCTCCATACCTAAATGGCCAAGTGCCATTGTAATGAAAACTTATAAATACCCAGAAGAAAGATGTAATCAAGGTTGGCATTTGATGTAAGGTTCAACTTCTAGAGACTGTAGACATTTTGTCACTTGCAGTGTCTCATCTTCATTTTCAGCAAATATAAGCTTCTTTTGCTGTTAATTTCTCATTGTCCATTTTCCTCTATTCTAAGCTTGTACCTGATATCTTGTGTTCTTGATATCTTGATGTTTAGTACTAGATAATTGTCATCTTATCTCTGTGTCAGAATCTTGAATATATCACTGAATAGGTTGCTTAGGTTTCTTTCTATCTAATGCAGGAGAGCTGTCATCCCGTCTTTGCATTAATAGATTAGATTTGCAGGCTTCTGTACTAGTTGTAGCCAGCCATCACATGGTCTTGTGTATCTGCTGGTATGGTTAGTATTCTCCATATTCACCTAATATCTAAAACTGTGAGCATTGGTGGTCTAAAGCCTTGTAGTCTGGAGGTGTTCATTCATGTCTAGAGTGAAACAAAGTAGAAGTGGTTATTTGGCTTGAACCAAACCATTGTTCCTTCCATTAAACATTGCAACAATATTTGAATTTATATGTTACCAGGCATCTCCAAGCTACAACCTAGGAGAGTTTCTTGGAATCCTAACAGACCTGCACGTGTGACCTGGGTGAAATCAAACTCATGGGAAGGTGTTAGAACATCATTTTTTACAATAACCTTCCTCGGTTTTCCCCGGAAGCATGCCGAGATGTCGAAGCTCCAAATTCGTTGCTCTCTAGTGCAGGAATGTTGCTTTTTAGTGCAAGAACAGGTAAATGAAAGATACATGCACCTATGAGTATAAAAAAGGATCCAAGATAATTCCATACGCATGTTTATACTACCAGATAGCATTTTCCTCCGTGGAAAGCTTGAATGATGAAGTAGCCCACATATACCTGGTGCAAGATCCCTATGCAATGCAAGAACAAGACAATCTACATTAACAATATTTTAATGAAAATTAATACTAAAAATGCATATAACAAAGGTATTATTATATAAAATATAACCCAAGCATGAATCTTTGCTATTGCGTTAAAATAATGTAGAAAGGGTTCATAAGCTAGTAAAACAAAGGAATAAGTAGGGCATCATATAAATAGAAAGGTGCATTAAGTACAAAAATTTCGGGGCCTAGCATCCCCCCTTGCCGATCATCTTTCATGTCCTCATGCAAGCAAATCAAAATCTATACTAATGTTCCCTTGCAAAAAACCAAAATTGAACCATAAATGTTCCTGCACTCATAATATTATTCCTTGCTAGATTTTACTGTTCTGATAGAAAAATGTTTACTCGCCCATCTTTATTAATTAAGACTTATCAAAATAAAATAAAATTCAAGGGATACCATAGGAATGCTAACAATGTCATTACTAGAAGAATAGTGCTATCATAAAATAATCAACAGTCAAAACTTCCTCAAAGCATCTGTTATCACTCAGAAGTTTTCCTTAGAAGTTATAAAAAGAAGGAATCATCTGAGGTAACCACAAACCAATCTTTTAGGCTTAGGTTCTAGCCAACCTAAGTCTAGAGAGGGCTCTCTCTTTATGATTTAACTTTGTTTTATTAGATTTTAGGCTAGTTCTTAGTGTTCATGAGGATTTTGATTTTAGATTGAAGGTTGGGTGGTGGAATTCTTAGAACAGATGGATAGAAATAGGTCTTCAAGCCATTGGGCTATGGAATCAATCAATGGATAGCATAATTGGACTAGATCAGTAAAGGGAATGTTCACAGGGCAGGTTAGCAAAGCAGAATGCAAATTTTTAGGTCTAATGGACGAAATGGTTCTAACCAGGGTGAAAGGTAGCTAATAATCCTTGAACCATGATTAGAATGAAGAAAAGAGGGTGATCATGAACAAAGGGAAATGAAGAATCCTTTGCTATAGACCAAGGAGAGAAACTATGGAAGCTAGGGAGCAGTTCAGAATTCCCTAACTAAGATAGTTTAGCAGAAAAAATTTAAAATGTAAACAATCAAGACAGAGTGCATTCAAGCAATTTCTGAAATATCATTCCATGTCATACATTTCGATTTGAGAAAAACAAACAAGATTATCAAAACACATAAGAGAAATAATAGTAAACATAAAAGAATACTTATTTGTATATCGCTTTACACAAGAATCCTATAAAATATCTGAGCTTTATTCCTTGATCCAAAGGGCTAATCCAGTCAGTGATACAATAGAACTTTAAGTTGAGAGAAAAAGTCTATAGAAATGTCATTGATTCCACCCTAAATACTTCAAAATATGAAGTATTTATCAAAAAATAATTACAAAATATCTCATAACAGTTTGAGATTTAATTTAGGAAATAAAAATATCTTCAAGCATGAAGATAGAGACAAATGGAAAACCGCATCATGCTATCCCTTTTATTGTGGTAGTGCTGGTTGTTGCAGTTGAGTTGTGACCCTTTAAGCTGGCTAATATTTGTATGCTAGAATCATCTTCACTTTGATCTTTCACTGATACTCTTTGACCCTGTTGATCTGTCTTCTACATGTTTCATCTGGCTGCCTTCAGATTTACTATGGTAACTTTTCCAGTGTAAACTTTTATTTTAAATATGTCATTTTTCCCACCATTCATCTTCAAGTAACTTTACTTTCAACATTCTCCTGTAAATTTCATCTACCTCTGTGTACATAGAAAAATTGGGCTTGGTGACAAACAAATGTTTTACCTCATGTTCTAGGAAAAATAGATTTTCCAAAGTATCATACAATACTTTTCCAGTTGGCAGGGCTTTTATACCTGAAGTACTGGCATGTTCCTTAGCCAATTTCCTAAGTCTATCAGTGTAGTCCAATTGGGTCATGAGTTTATCATGAATGACCATAGGACTAGGAAGGCCTTTGTCCCTCAAAATTTGAAATTTGGCCATGAACCTATCAATGGCCACCTGCATGTTGTGGCATTTTTCTTCCAAGTTTAGCATAAGGTTTCTTTTGGAAAGAACCTTTTTAAGCTCCACGATGGCTTTGGTCCTATCCTATACACCAAGCTCATTGAGCTCATGTCTGTTCTTACTGTTTAGGAAGTGGATGAGTTGATTACCATCCTCAGGTTGGTCTCCTAACTATTCTCTTACTTTTTGGATAGCCTCAGTGGCTACTTTTACCAATTCAGTTTGCTCAAATATAACTTGAATTGATGGCCAAATATCATTGACAGAGTCAATGATATTGGCCCAAATCATTTCTTTGGTCTGTCCTAGTGGCTTCTGCAATGTTAAATCTTTTTCTAAGAATTTGATTTTCTCACCCATCCTTTGGGCTTTCTGTGTTTCTTCTCTTTGCTGAATTTGGGCAAGCTTACAGTCAGTCTCTAGGCTTGCTACTTTCTCTTTTAGCCTTTTGAGCTCTATTGCCTGGATCAACATCTCCTCCATGGCTTTTACTAGCTCTGTTGTTTTCTTTGTAGATGTGCCTATTGTTGTAGATTCAATTGTGATTGGTAGTGTTGTGGCAGGTGGAGCTGTTGGTGCCAATGATGCTGCCAATGTAGAAGGAACTGTTGTTGTCACTGTGGTAATGGTAGTTGTGGAAGTTGTTACCAGGTCACTTTGTTTGGACAAAATCAAAATGTCCAACTCCTTCTCTGTCTCTTTTATTTGGTCATTTAGCTTTAGGACCAAGTCCATGAGCTCTTCATGTCCTTTTTGTGTCTCTAGGACTTCTACTGTTTGTGGGCGATGCAATTGTTGAATCTTGAGCTACTTATTCAGAGTAGCTATATCATCATTCTTCTTCTTTATTAATTTTTCAGTGGCCTTTACATCTTTGGGATCATGTCCCAACTCAATGACTAAGTCTTCTAAGGACTTGATTCTGGTATCTTTGGCCTATGAAGAGGACTTTTCCAACTGGAACTGCACTGATATATTATTCAGGGAGTTTTGTAATTGATGGGCTGCGATGGATTTCCCTGTCAAGGTGGAGTAAATAATCTCCCATGTCTACTTGTGCAACTAAATCTAGTCAATATGATGAATGTCCTTTGCCAGTACTTCGAAGTCTATCTTTTTGAAGTCTGCTACTATTCTTAGTTGCTGAGTAGTGGGCTTCATGAATGTCATTTGTATCTTCCCCTCTTTTACATCATAGGCTGACATAAGCCTTGTCTAATTGGTAAGGGTCATCTTCAACTACTATGCATAGGTCTGGGCTTTCAGCCTCTCATTCCTGGCCTTTATCTCTTTATATCTTTCTTTGATGTCCTGCTCTTTGTCTACTGGCATCTTGAAAGAGGATACCTCCACACTCTGTTGTCTTTCCAGTATTTGGGTATGTGATGTGGATGGTTCTAGGATACCTCTAGAGGGAGTGGCGTGCTTTCTCCCTTCTCTTTCAGTGCTTGTAACATCAACTGTTTCTTCTGTATATTCTTGTTCTGAAACAGGATTTACCCTTTATCATTTTGCCTGAATTGTATTTGCATAGGCTTTTGATGTTGCTCTTCTAGAGGGAGTAGCCCCTTCCCTATTTCTTTTGAAGTTTTTCTCCTCATTTAGAAAAGTTTGTAAGATTGGGGGGTTACTCATGGTGGCTTCTGGTCTTTTTTATTTCTCTAATTGTTCTGGTTCTTCTGGTGTTTCTGACTCTTTTGGTACTTCTGATTCTTGTTGTACCTGTGATTCTTCTTGGACTTGTGATTCTTCTTGGACCTGAGATCCTCCTACCACCTACATGAAAGAACCCTCATAAAGTTTTTCTCTAGATCAATTAGAGCATTTTCAACAGAAACTTCACTGTTATCCCTTTCCACTAAAGTATTCTCCACCCATTCGAATTCTTTTTTTTTTTCTATTTCAGGGATTCGGTGGTGAATGTTGGGAGCCATCTTGTTTTTCTATCTTCTATTGCAGATGAAGTCCAAGGGATCATATCTCCACATGAATCTGTATTTCAAAATTAGTCTTTGAATAATTTTGTCTGCCTCCTTTCCAGCTTCTCTACTATTGCAAATAAAGGGGCCTAATTGGTCTCTAATCCTGAGCCGAGCCTTCTTTTTGGCTCTGACAAAGTATACCTCATCTGAATTGATTATCTGTCTGTAGTACTCCAGAGTAAATAACCTCATTGCGAGGTATCTGGGTAGTTTATATGGGGCCAAATCACAGCCATAAATCCTAATTTCAGTGTGGTTTTGGTACAAGTACCAATCCCCCACTTTGTGTTGTTTTGAGAGTTGCAGGATCCTCCTTATATCTGAACTGATTCTTGGAGGAGGGTTTCCTAGCAGCATTGTCACAATGGGATGTACAAATAGGTCTATGAAGTCTGTATATGAATATGGGGAGTCATATTTATGGATCAATGGAGTCCAGAAAATCACTGACCTAGGGTGACCTTTTGTATCAAGCTTTTGGAGAGTAAAGGGGAACTTATCTGCTTGATAGTATAGAAAAAGGTGGTACAAGACAGAGGAATACTTGAAGACTCTCTCATTACTCATCCTAAGGAATTGGTCATGCATCCTGTCAGCTATAAATTTGGCATAATCATAAATGACAACAGGAGGCTGTCCTGGAGTGAAGATGGACATGAAAGCCAGGATGATTTCATCTATATACTCATTGGTGGTATAACCTAGGATACTGGATATCATTGCTACAATGTCCTGGCCAAATTTGGAAAATATGGTATACACATATGGAGGAGGATCTTTTGGAATATGATTTTCTTCTACAATGAAGGTTTGGAACATCTCAACAAGTTTTGCAGTGGTAAGCTTGGGGAATCGGTCTAATAGGTCTCCAATTGAAATAGGGTTAGGTTTTTCCCTGGTTGAAATTGCAACATTTCATTAATTGATTCAATAGTGATGGTGAAAAGTACAGTCTGGTTTGGGGACATCACTGCTCTTTGGCTGGGGATATAGTTTGCATGGCAGTAATGGACAATTTCTGGGAAAATATGGACTTCAGGGAATTGGTACTTGGGTAAATTGGACTCCCAAAGACCAATTTTATCAGCATGGTTCAGGTATTGGTCTCTGTATCAGAAATATAATTTGAGAGGGGATTCATGGACAGAGGTTTCCTTGATTTGGAAATCTTTATCAGCTAGTGGGAGGTGGTCTAAGTCCAGGTGAGGAGAGGAAATTGGTCTTACATCCATGGCAATTGGGGCAGCCATTCTCAGTTCTTGTGGATTTGAGAATGGGGGAGGTGATTTTCAGTTTTTCTTAGGGCAATGGTGGTTCAATTCTAGGTGGGTTTGGGTTACCAGAGTTTCTCTTTTATTTTAATTAAGAAAGCTTAGTGACTGGTTCGAAATTGACAGTGTTTTCAATGAATTATAGCTTAAATACCTAGAATTGAAGAACATTGGGTCTGAACAGGGTGACTGGCAAAAATGATTCAAACAGGCTGTTAGGAAATCTAGGAGCTTTGTGGCATCTTCAGGGTGCAATTATATGTGGGTTCACAGCTTCGACATTCGCAGGTGTGTGCATGGAAGTTTTCAGTTAAAAAACACGATAAGATGAATGATTTGGGGCTTTTTGGCTTTATGCAGGAAAGTCAAAATTGGCGGGCAATGGTAAACAGTAATTGTTTGTCGTGTAGCGGAGTGAACAATGGCTTTTTTGGCGCGTAGCGGGTGGGCGGTAAGTGGTTTCCTTCACAAATATTTTGGGTGCTTGGCAGTATTGGGGGGAGGCCACTTAATTCCACTCATTGAGCGACACATAGCCTTGGGGGACCAGCAGAAAACAACTCTTTTCGGGCGGGTAATGTTCGGACACCGGGCCCTTCCGAAATGGATGAGGACCGTCGGATGTGGAGGGGAGAGATCGTGCGGCAATCAGGCAGTGGAGTTGCACGGAGGGTAGTGGGGGGGGCCTGGAGGGTAATTAAGTGCGATGGTTTTTTATTTAATGAGGGTTTAAGGCGGGGGTTAATTGGGTTTTTAGGCTAACTTAATCGCAGGTCGATAAGTTAGTGGATTTTCGGGGTTTTGTGTAATATTATTGTTTATATAATTAAACTAGGGTAGGGTTAATTAATATTTCGCGGGAGTTAAATATATACAGGGAAAAGGGGCTTTTAGTTGGGATTTGATAAATAAATTAGTAATTAGTTGAATGAGCAGAAGGGGCACAATACCCTAAGTATTTGATATTTCATGTTTTGTTGCTTTTCCAATGATAACAAAACTTAGGATATAGTGTTTTTGTGGGTTTTGTGATATGAAAATGAATTATGTAGGGGGAAAAAGACTTTTCCTAGGTAAAAACATCTTAATCTTAGGAAAAGAGTATCATTAGGGAAAATGAATGAAATGAAGGGGGGAATGAATGTTTATGAGGGGGTTTTAGTACTTATTGCCTATAAGTCATTTGAGCCGAGGGTCTGGTCCCTCCAAAAGTTAGAGAAATGCTCTGAGCCTCTTTTACTTAGGGTTTTTAAGTACTTTGATCTTTATTGTGGGAAATTAGTTAAGTGAAAGGTGAAATGAATGAGGGAGGTTAATTAATTGACTTTGATATCCATTGCATGCTTAATTTCCCATTCACATTTGAAATACATGTTGAAAGATGATAAATGTACTTTTTCCTAGTCAATCATCACACTTCTGCAACCTTTCTTCTACTTACCCACCTACTCATCCTACCATGTTTACTTCTCTTTATTAGGGTGCATTTGAGCTAGAAAAGCTTTATCAAACATTTTTCTTTTTCTTTACAATAGTAAACTAACTAAATCTAACCTTATTACATCCAAGGGCTCAGATTAAACAGTTGATCTCATTTTATTTACTCTACCTATCTAATTATCTGCCAAGATTAAACACGTTGGTCAGATATTTATTCTCTATCTATAGACATGAAATTGAAACATGAAATAGCCAAGTTTAAACATTTTGACTATCATGGATTGTCGCAAAGGTACAAACTGCGGACAATCATTTATTATGCACAAAAAGTAAATAATAGTGGCATTTTGACTTGCACACTTTCATGGTACTTTTTCTTCTCTTGGGGTTCATATTTTTCATCTTTTTTTACATTTTTGTTCTTTTTGTCCTTTGATTATTCTTTTAGGACACACCCTCTTTACATTTTTTAATTTTTTGAATATGGAAAACATTTGCAGAAAGAAAAGGTATGTACATATTATAGGTTCAATCTCAGACATTCAAAAATTATGACTCCTATTGGTATAGGAACCTAACAGTGGCTCCACTTGGGGATGGCATTTCCTGGTGAAATGTCAAGAACTTTGTAGACCAATGGCCTTCTAAATTGCTGTGATGTTATCCTGCAACTTTCCCTTTTCATATTTCTGCATTATTGCTATTTATGACAGTAAAACTTTTGAAGCTTAGGGCCTTCTCTTCGGGCTTCAACTTCAAAAAATCACCATCCAATCCACTCTAGACTTTTGAAAGTAAAATATGTACAAATGATTAGTGAAATTAGTAACTAGGCTCAATATAGTGTTTGACCATTCGACTATTTATTGGTCCTCCTTCTGCTTTTGTGCCATCCATTTCTCTAAGGAAGAAAGCATTATTACCTCTGAAAGCATAAATGACATATAGGCTTTTCCATAGGAAATCAAATTTCCCATGTTTATCTTTATCCTCTCTTCTTGAATCCCATTTTAAAACTTTAACCCCTAGGTAAAAATCTTCTGCCTTAGTCCTTTTATCAAAATAATTTTTGATCTTCTCCTGCACAACTTGAGATCTGATGTACACTTCTTCCCTGGTCTGCTGTAAATGAATTGTTTGGTTGATTCTTCTTTGGATGTCATTTGGTTCAACCTGCAACTCTTGGAGTAGTTTCATCACTGGTGTTCCCAAGGAAGATGGGAAAACAACTTCCATTCCATAAACTAGTTGATAAGGACTAGTACCAATGGATTTCTTTGTGGTCAGCTTGTCTGCCCATAAGGCATTTACTAGTTTCTTGTTCCATGTTTTCTTGTTATCTTCTAACAATTTTTTGATGATATTTACCAGAATTTTATTTGAGGACTCTACTAGTCCATTTCCTTGGGGGTAATAAGCTGTGGAATGGCTCAAAGTTATATGGTACTTGTTACAAAAATCAATCATTCTCCTAGATTTGAAAGCTGCTGCATTATCAGTGATGATCTTGGTTGGGCACTGAAGTCTAGATAGGATGTTGGCCTCAAGGAAGGTTATTATAACAATGTTAGTGGCTTGCTTTAATGGTATGGCTTCTATCCATTTGGTAAAATAATTTGTAGTAGTGAGGATCCATTGTGTTGGGCAGAGGAAGGTGGGTGGATTTCACCAATGAAGTCAAGACCCCATTGTTGAAAAGGTACTTCAACAGAGATTGGTTTTAAGGGCAATGGTAAAAGCTTTTTCTTTCCTTCAAAAATCTGACATTTATGACAAGAGGTTACAAATCTCTTTACATCATAAAACAAAGTAGGCCAATAGAAACCGACTCTAAGAATCTTGTCAGCAGTGGTTTTCCAGTAAAGATGTCCTCCACAGTCACCTGCATGAAACTCTTGTAACACCTTGTCAGATTCTTCTTTCAATAAATAGTTAAGAAGGATACCTTCATGATTCCTCCAAAATAAAGCATTGTCAATTATGCAAAATTTTAAAGATTTCATTTTTAAAAATCTGCTTTTGGTCCTGGATAATTCAGGAGGAGCTTGTAGATTTTGTAAAACATATATGATGTCAGCATACCATGGTGATTCAATAAAGGCCTGGCTGATTGGTGGAGTCGCCATCTCCTCTCCATTATCCATTTCTACAATAAAACTTATATCTATGGCCTAATAGCTCGATTCATCCATGAGTTTGGCTAAACTTTAGCCTTTGATTAACTTTTTTGGCTTGATTTCTAGGTCATATTCTAATATAGTAGCAATCCATTTCCCTCTCTTTCCATTTGGACCATCCTGAGTTAGGATATGCTTGGCTACTGAATTGGGGACATAGGCTATTACATGAGAATCTAAAATGTAAACTCTAAATATTTGATAGCTTTGACCAAAGCAAAGGCTTGCTTTTCCATTATACTATATTTTAAAGGGGTATCTCTTAAGGCTTTGCTAAAAAAGGAAATAAGTTGTTCATAGCCCTCATCATTTTTTTGCAGTAGAACTGCAGCAATTGTGTGTTCTGAGGCAAAGGAAAATATAATGAAATCCCTATCAAACTTTGGACTGACCAAAACTGGTGTTTTTTTCAAGGCTAGCTTAATATCTTCAAAGGATATCTTAGCTTCAAATTTATGGTTGAATCTTTCTTCAACATGTTATTCAATGATCTAATTAATTATGCTAAGTTAGAAATAAATCTCCTAAGAAAGTTGATTTTTCCTAAAAAGGCTTGTAATTCCCTGATGCTTCTAGGATGTTGTATCTGTAAGATGGCTTCAATTCTTGCAGGATCAATTCAGATACCATCTTTAGATATTATATGGCCTAGTAACTTTCCCTCTTCTAGTCCAAATAAAGATTTCTTGGGATTCAAAGAAATTCCATACTTCCTACATTTGATGAGGACCTGCCTTAGATGATCCAAGTGTTGTTTATCATATTTTGAAAATACAGTGATATCATCTAAGTATATTACTAGGAAGTTATGAATCTCCTTAGCAAAAGCTATGTCCATGGCTCTTTGGAAAGTAGCCCCTGCATTCTTCAATCCAAAAGGCATCTTCACATACATGAATGTGCCCCAAGGAGTAGTAAATGCAATTTTAGCCTGGTCATTTGGGTGAACTAAAATCTGATTGTAACCAGAAAACCCATCCAATAATGAGATTCCAGTTGACCCTAGTACTCTTTGTAATATATTATCCATTTTAGGGAGAGGGTAATTGTCTTTGAGTGAAACTTTATTAAGATGAGATCAACACAAAGTCGGATCTCACTAGTTTTCTTCCTTGTTGGGACCAAATTTGAAACCCAATCAGAGAATCTAAATGGTGCTATTATCTTGGCCTCATACAACCTTCAAATTTCCTTTTCAATAGAAGGCATTAGGATGGGGCTAATCCTCCTAAGCTTCTGCCTGAAAGGTTTATGGTTTTCTTTTATGGGGATGGTGTGTTGTATTATGTTGGTGTCATAGGACTTGACGTCCTCATAACTCCAGGCAAAGACATTTCAGAATTCTTTTAGTAATTCAAGGTATTTCACTTTTTCAGTAGGAGGTAACGTCTTTGAAATTTTGATCAATTTTGGATTTTCCTCAGTGTCGATATTGCATTCCCCTATATCAGATTTTAAGGGTTCCATTTTTGGTTTTCTAGGGACATCATTTGAATAAAACAAGTCTTCCAAAGGGGTCAATCCTTTGGGCAAAAATTTGTCTTTGAGATTAATGATTTCAGAGTCTTCATTAATTATCTCATCAATTTCAACTTGTTTTAGGTTTTATATATCTGATTTTGTAAATTTAGCGGGATGCAATCTATCTATCTTTTCATCTTCTATTTTATTAATTTCTAATTTATCTTCGAAATCATGATCTATTGTTATGTCAGTGTCTATATTAATATTTACAAATTCTTCCTCTAAGGTTAAAAAGTTGTTTATCTGTTTGTCATTAGCAAATACTTGTCAGTTTTTCAAGTTATCTGGGATAGCAGGTCTATGCCTAACCTTAGCAGTGTACTGATGGTTGGGTTGGAATGGTAACTTACAAGTGTAGGCAAACATTGCTAAACTATGAGCCTACATATTATGCTTCTACAACAACTTTGGTTTCTAGGAAAGTGTTTAGTATTTCTATAATAGTTCCTTTGTAATAACTTAATCCAGGATCTTTGGTCATATATACAGCTTTAATCTGATTTATCACTAATTCAGAGTCTCCCATAATAGAATCTCTTATAGCTCTTAACTTTATAACTAATTTAAGACCTAAAATAAGTGCTTCATACTCAGCCATGTTATCAGTGCATTTGAATTCAGTTTGTAAGCATGGCCCTCTGTGTGATCATTCTCCAGATTATATATCCACACTCCTACTGTTGCTCCTAACTTATTCACTAAACCATCAAATTCAAGGTGCCATAATATCTCATGTTCATAATTTTCATTGTCAGGGGGAAGGAAATTTTCGTTGTTTGATGTGTTTTGATCATCTTTTTTATCTAAAAGCTCTTGAGTTTGGATAGTTTCATTTTCAGCTGTAACTGCAATTTATTTTGGTTCTAAAATAATGTTGCTTGAAGTGGTTTGTTGTGTTTGTTCAGCATTATACAAAATGAAAGAATCAATGTCAGAATGCATGGAGTAGATAGGAAAGTTTTGGGGTCTATCTTGGCTACTCACCACATATTTCATTAGGGTCTCTTTGTACAACTTTTTGGGTTGTCCAAAGACTGAGATTGTGGCATATGACATGTCAAGTTGTAAAGATCCTTGGAGTTTATCCCCCCATGATCTAGACAATAGCATGCCATATTTAGGTGGGATGTCAACTACTACTATATCCATGAGAATAGTCTTAATAGGGTATTGTACTAAGGAGACACACAGGTCTTTGATTAACCCTAGACATTTTACTTGACTTGAACCAATTGAAAACAAGTCTTTCTAAGGTCTAGTGATATCCAAGTTTAACTTTTCCATAACTGATTTAGGCATTAAATTGTGTGAAGCTCCTGAATCCAACATTGCATTGTGTAAGATTTTATCATGAATGCTAAGGCTAATATAAAAGGGTGGTATTCCTCCTTCTAGTGGTTTACCATTAACATCAAGATCAAATATAAGCTTAGGCTGATCATCAAATAAGTTGATAGAGTCTTCATTCTCAACAAAGTTTAAGGTTTTGCTTATTTGAGACTTATAGGTTTCATTTTTAATTAGCTCTGTTAAGGGAACCAAAATTTTCAGTTTAGCTACCTCTACTCCCAAATTGAAAGGCAAAGGGGCTTTTTCTGTTTGAGTGTTTGGAATTTTCATAGTAGGATTTGGAGTAGGTTGCTCTTCTTTTTCTGCATTTGAAGTATCTTTCTATGGATTTTCTAATATGGTGTTTGGAGATTTCTCCACTGTCTCCTTGGAGGGGATTGAAGTGGATGGTTGATCATCAGGGGGTTGGTCATGGGTTATATCTACAATGGTGGGACCGGAAGGGTTCTGATTTGGTATAGGGAGGATTTGGAGAGTTTTAGTAACTGGAGATATTTTGATTTTCTTAGGTTTACTTGGTACCGTTTTCTTGTTTTGGTCAGGAGTATCAGAATGCTTTTAATCCTTAAATTGCATTGTTTGTGTACTTAAAAAATATCATAATCATACCCTTTTTTATAATCAAATGATTCTCCGGATTGGGTCTGCAATTGCTGAAGCATATGTAATTCCTGATCATCTTGAGTCAAGAAGACAGTTTCCTCTTCATCTAATCCCATTAAGTTAATTTGTGTGCCTTGTTCAAGGTCTTTTGAATGGGATGTTTCAACATTGCTTTCTTGAAAAGGAGGCCTAATATTCTGATCAGGTCCGTTATTTCCAGTATTTTGGTTTTGATTCTTTCTAAAGTTTGGATTTCTCATTGGAGGTGCTTGTTGATTATCCCATTGAGGCTTCCTTTCAGTGTTCTCTATCCTATCCATCAGTTTTTCCATTCCTTTGGTTAGGACATCTATTTTAAGGTCAGAGGGTGAGGCTTCATATTTCATTGGTCCTCTCCTTTCATTCCTAACCCTGGCTCTTTTTTCTAGCAAGTTAGCTTCTACACTAATTGCTACACTCTACATATCTTCTAAAGTTGGAGGATTTATTTCTCTAAGCTGGAATGCCATATCAGTATCAAATCCATCATGAAACTTTATCAAGGCTAAGTCAGGTGGGGGTCTAAGATTGACTGGTATTGCATTGTATATATTGTTAAATCTAGTACAATAATTACAATAATCCTAGACTATTTCATTTGGTCCTCTTCTGATGCTTTCGTATTCTGAAAGAATCTGTAGAGGGTTCTTTTTCTTTTCCCATTTATTTAAAAATTGTTGATAAAATACTTCCAAACTATCTATGCTATTAGCAGGTAAAGCTCTAAACCATTTTCTTACATCACCAGCTAGAGTCTGAGAAAAAAGTCTCATTTGAACATCTCCAATATCAATTTCATGTAATTCAAAGTAATCTGTCATTTTGTTTACATGATGTTGTGCTGTATAAGGTCCTATGCCATCAAATTGGACAATTTTGTTCTGGTAATCTTGTGGCATGGCACCAAGTGGAGTAGGTAACATAAGAGGAGCATATCTATTTGCCATGGCTCTAAGTTGGGCAGGGCTAAGAAGTGGGGTTGGGGTACCAGGGGATGATACAGTAGTTGATGGAGAACTAGGAGTTATAGGTGATTGATGTGTAATGATAGGTTGGTAAGGAAGTGAAGGTATGAATGGAGGTGAGGAATGAACTTCAGAGGTGGAAGGGAATAATGATGAACTAAGAGTAGTTGACACTGGTTCAGAAAGCTCAGGGATCTTAACAACAGTAAGGGTTGACTGAGGGGAATTTAGAATATACTCATCAATTGATTTGTTTTCCTTTTGGACTTCAAGATCTGCAGTAAACTCTAGATCTATAATTATGTCATCAAGTGCGCTTTCAGACCTGGTTCTAAATAGGGAAAGGTCAAATGAATCATCAAAGGGGAGGTCTTCTAAAAACAACCACTCATTAGGGCATGAATCTTATTTGATTGAAGGTGTTGGACTTGCTGAACTTTCTTGTCTTTTGGCTCTTCTCAAAATCAGGTTGGGATTATCCACTACCAGAGTAGGGTTTGGATCAGGATTGGCCCTAGTATAGTGAGATCTCCTTGAAGCCAGAGTTTCGATCTTTTCTAGTTACTTTCTTTTTGTGAAATTTTATAAATAACTTCTAATAAACCCTTCAAGAGGCTTGAAATAAAGATTTGAAATTTTCTCAAAGGTTTATTAAGACTGAGGATTTGAGTCCCTAGTATGGTCGCCACTATGTTATCACTCAGAAGTTTTCCCTAGAAGTTATAAAAAGAAGGAATCATCCGAGGTAACCACAAACCAATCTTTTAGGCTCAGGTTCTAGCCAACCTAAGTCCAGAGAGGGCTCTCTCTTTATGATTTAGCTTTTTTTTATTATATTTTAGGCTAGTTCTTAGTGTTCATGAGGATTTTGATTTTAGATTGAAGGTTGGGTGGTGGAATTCTTGGAACAGATGGATAGAACTAGGTCTTCAAGCCATTGGGCTATGGATTCAATCAATGGATAGCATAACTGGACCAGATCAGTAAAGGGAATGTTCACAGGGCAGGCTAGCAAAGCAGAATGCAAATCTTCAGGTCTAATGGATGAAATGGTTCTAACCAGGGTGAAAGGGCAGCTAAGAATCCTTGGACCGGGATTAGAATGAAGAAAAGAGGGTGATCATGAACAAAGGGAAATGAAGAATCCTTTGCTATAGACCAAGGAGAGAAACTACAGAAGCTAGGGAGCAGTTAAGAATTCCCTAACTAAGATAGTTTAGCAGAAAACATTTAAAATGTAAACAGTCAAGACAGAGTGCATTCAAGCAATTTCTGAAATATCATTCCATGTCATACATTTAGATTTGAGAAAAACAAACAAGATTATGGAGACACATAAGAGAAATAACAGTAAACATAAAAGAATACTTATTTGTATATCGCTTTACACAAGAATCCTGTAAAATATCTGAGCTTTATTCCTTGATCCAGCAAGCCAATCCAGTCATTGATACAATAGAACTTTGAGTTGAGAGAAAAAGTCTATAGAAATGTCATTGAATCCACCCTAAATACTTCAAAATATGAAGTATTTATACAAAAAATAATTACAAAATATCTCATAACAGTTTGAGATTTAATTTAGGAAATAAAAATATCTTCAAGCATGAAGATAGAGACAGATGGAAAACTGCATCATGTTGTCCCTTTTATTGTGGTAGTGCTGGCTGTTGCAGTTGAGTTGTGACCCTTTAAGCTGGAATCATATTCACTTTGATCTTTCACTGATACTCTTTCACCCTATTACTCTTTGACCCTGCTGACTTGTCTTCTACCTATTTCATCTGGCTGCCTTCAGATTTAATGTGGTAACTTTTCCATTGTAAACTTTTATAGTAAACCTGTCATTTTTTCCCACCATTCATCTTCAGGTAACTTTACTTTCAACATTCTCCTGTAAATTTCCTCTGCGTCTATGTACTTACTAAAATTGGGCTTGGTGACAAACAATTGTTTTACCTCATGTTCTAGGAAAAATAGATACTCCAAAGTATCATACAATATTTTTCCAGTTAGAAGGGATTTTATACCTGAAGTATTGGCTTGTTCCTTAGCCAATTTCCTAAGTCTGTCAGTGTAGTCCAATTGGGTCATGAGTTTATCATGGATGACCATAGGACTGGGAAGGCCTTTGTCCCTCAAAATTTGAAATTTGGCCATGAACCTGTCAATGGCCACCTGCATGTTGTGGCATTTTTCTTCCAAGTTTAGCATAAGGTTTCTTTTGGAAAGAACCTTTTTAACCTCTAGGATGGCTTCAGTCCTATCCTCTACACCAAGCTCATTGAGCTCATGTCTATTCTTACTGTTCAGGAAGTGGATGAGTCAATTAGCATCCTCAGGTTGGTCTCCTAACTCTTCTCTTACTTTCTGGATAGCCTCAGTGGCTACTTTTACCAATTCAGTTTGCTCAAATATAACTTGAATTGATGGCCAAATATCATTAACAAAGTTAATGATATTGGCCTAGATAATTTCTTTGGTATGTCCTAGTGGCTTCATGAATGTCATTTGCATCTTGCCCTCTTTTACATCATAGGCTGACATAAGCCTTGTATGATTGGTAGGGGTCATCTTCAAGTACTGTGCATAGGTCTGGGCTTTCAGCCTCTCATTCCTAGCCTTTATCTCTTTATATATTTCTTTGATGTCTTGGACCTTGTCTGTTGGCATCCTGAAAGAGGATACCTCCACACTCTTTTGTCTTTTCAGTATCTGGGTATGTGATGTGGATGGTTCTAGGATGCCTCTAGAGGGAGTAGCATGCTTGCTCCCTTCTCTTTTAGTGCTTGTAACATCAGTTGTTTCTTCTATATATTCCTATTCTGAAATAGGATTTACCCTTTGTCTTTTTGCATGGCTTGTCTCTGCATAGGCCTGTGATGTTGCTCTTCCTGAGGGAGTAGCCCCTTCCCTGTTTCTTTTGAGGTTTTTCTCCTCATTTAGAGGAGTCTGTAAGACTGGGGGGTTACTCATGGTGGCCTCTGGTCTTTTTGATTTCTTTGATTGTTCTAGTTCTTTTGGTGTTTCTGACACTTCTGGTACTTCTGATTCTTGTTGTACCTGTGATTCTTCTTGGACTTGTGATTCTTCTTCGAAATAAACCTCGTCAAGATGTTTCTCTAGATCAATTAGAACATTTTCAACAACAACTTCAGTGTTATCCCTGTCCACTAAAGTATTCTCCACCCATTCCAATTTATTTGCATATTTTTCTATTTCAGGGATTCAGTGGTGAATGTAGGGAGCCATCTTGTTTTTCTGTCTTCTGTTGCAGATGAAGTCCAAGGGATCATATCTCCACATGAAGCTCTATTTCAGATTTAGTCTTTGAAGAATTTGGTCTACCTCCTTTCCAGCTTCTCTACTATTGCAAATAAAGGGGCCTAACTGGTCTTTGATCCTGAGTTGGGCCTTCTTTTTGGCTCTGACAAAGTGTACCTCATATGAATTGATTATCTTCCCGCAGTACTCCAAAGAAAATAACCTCATTGGGAGGTATCTGGGTAGTTTATATGGGGCCAAATTATAGCCATAAATCCTAATTTTAGTGTGGTTTTGGTACAAGTACCAATCCCCCACTTTGTGTTGTTTTGAGAGTTGCAGGATCCTCCTTATATCTGAACTGATTCTTGGAGGAGGGCTTCCTAGCAGCATTGTCATAATGGGATGTACAAATAGGTCTATGAAGTCTATATATGAATATGGGGAGTCATATTTATGGATCAATGGAGTCCAGAAAATCACTGACCTAGGGTGACTTTTGTATCAAGATTCTAGAGAGTAAAGGGGAACTTATCTTCTTGATAGTATAGAAAAAGGTGGTACAAAACAGAGGAATACTTGAAGACTCTCTCCTTACTCATCCTAAGGAATTGGTCATGCATCCTATTAGCTATAAATTTGGCATAATCATAAATGACAACAAGAGGCTATCCTGGAGTGAAGATGGACATGAAAGCCAGGATGATTTCATCTATATACTCACTAGTGGCATAACCTAGGATACTGGATATCATTGCTACAATGTCTTGGCCAAATTTGTAAAATATGGTATACACATATGGAAGAGGATCCTTTGGAATATGATTTTCTTCTACAATAAAGGTTTGGAACATCTCAACAAGTTTTGCAGTGGTAAGCTTGGGGAATTGGTCTAATAGGTCTCCAATTGAAATAGGGGTTAAGTATTGACCTGGTTGAAATTGCAGCATTTCATTAATTGATTCAATAGTGATGATGAAAATTACAGTCTGGTTTGGGGACATCATTGCTCTTTGGCTGGGGATATGGTTTGCATGGCAATAATGGAAAAATTATGGGAAAATATGGACTTCAGGGAATTGGTACTTGGGTAAATTGGACGCCCAAAGACCAATTTTATCGACATGGTTCAGGTATTGGTCTCTGTATCGGAAATATAATTTGAGAGGGGATTCATGGACAAAGGTGTCCTTGATTTGGAAATCTTTATCAGCTAGTGGGAGGTGGTCTAAGTCCAGGTGAGGAGAGGAAATTGGTCTTACATCCATGGAAATTGGGTCAGCTATTCTCAGTTCTTCTGGATTTGAGAATGGGGTAGGTGATTTTCAGTTTTTCTTAGGGCAATGGTGGCTCATTTCGAGGTGGGTTTGGGTTACCAGAGTTTCTCTTTTATTTTAATTAAGAAAACTTAGTGATTGGTTCACAAATTGATAGGGTTTTCAATGAATTCTGGCTTAAATACTTGGAATTGAAGAAAACTGGGTCTGAACTAGGTGATTGGAAAAAAAGCTTCGAACAGGCTGGAAGGAAATTTGGGAGCTTTGTCGCATCTTCATGGTGCAATTGTACATGGGTTGACAGCTTCGACATTCGCAAGTACGTACATGGAAGTTTTTAGTTAAAAAACACGATAAAACGAATGATTTGGGGCTTTTTGGATTTATGCGGGAAAGTCAAAATTGGCAGGTATGGGTGAACAGTAATTGTTTGTTGTTAGCAGAGTGAACAATGAATTTTTTGGCATGTAGCGGGCGGGCGGTAAGAAGTTTCCTTCACACAACTTTTGGGCACTTGTGGATATTGGGGGGAGGCCACTCGATTCCACTCATTGAGCGACATGTAGCCTTGGGGGCCCAATGGAAAAAAACCCTTTTCAGGCTGGTAACTTTTGGACATTGGGCCCTTCCAAAATGGATGAGGACCGTCGGATGTGGAGGGGAGAGATCATGCGGTGATCGGGCAGTGGAGTTGCACGGAGGGTAGTGGGGGGGCCCGGACGGGTAATTAAGTGTGATGGTTTTTTATTTAATGAGGGTTTAAGGTGGGGGTTAATTGGGTTTTTAGGCTAACTTAATCGCAGGTCAGTAAGTTAGTGGATTTTCAGGATTTTGGGTAATATTATAGTTTATATAATTAAACTACGGTTGGGTTAATTAATATTTCATGGGAGTTAAATATATACGGGGAAAAGGGGTTTTTAGTCGAGATTTAGTAAATAAATTAGTAATTAGTCGAATGAGCGGAAGGGGCACAATACCCTAAGTATTTGATATTTCATGTTTTGTTGCTTTTCCAATGATAACAAAATTTAGGATACAGTGTTTTTGTGGGTTTTGTGATATGAAAATGATTTATGTAGGGGAAAAAAGACTTTTCCTAGGTAAAACCATTTTAACCTTAGGAAAAGAGTATCATTAGGGAAAATGAATGAACTGAAGGGGGGAATGAATGTTTATGAGGGGGTTTTAGTACTTATTTCCTATAAGTCATTTGAGCCGAGGGTCCGGTCCCTCCAAAAGTCAGAGAAATTCTCTGAGCCTCTTTTACTTAGGGTTTTCAAGTACTTTGATCTTTATTGTGAGAAATTAGTTAAGTGAAAGGTGAAATGAATGAGGGAGGTTAATTAATTGACTTTGATATCCATTGCATATTTAATTGCCCATTCACATTTGAAATACATGTTGAAAGATGATAAATGTGCTTTTGCCTAGTCAATCATCACACTTCTGCAACCTTTCTTCTACTTACCCACCTACTCATCCTACCATTTTTACTTCTCTTTATTAGGGTGCATTTGATCTAGAAAACCCTTATCAAACATTATTATTTTTATTTACAATAGTAAACTAACTAAACCTAACCTTATTACATCCAAGGGCTCAGTTTAAACAATTGAGCTCCTTTTATTTACTCTACTTATCTAAATATCTGCCAAGATTAAATAGTTTGGTAAGATATTTATTCTCTATCTATAGACATGAAATTGAAACATGAAATAGCCAAGTTTTAACATTTTGACTATCGTGGATTGTGGCAAAGGTTACAAACTGCACACAATCATTTATTATGCACAAAAAGTAAATAGTAGTGGCATTTTGACTTGCACACTTTCATGGTCCTTTTTCTTCTCTTGGGGTTCATATTTTTCATCTTTTTGACCTTTTTATTCTTTTTGTCCTTTGATTATTCTTTTAGGACATACCCTCTTTACATTTTTTAATTTTTTGAATATGGAAAACATTTGCAGAAAGCAAAGATATGTACATATTACAGGATCAATTTCAGACATTAAAAAAATATGACTCCTATTGGTATAGGAACCTAACAGCATCTCAAGAGCAGCCTTAGTCAGTAGATCTTCACTTTCAATAGCCTCATTATTATTAATGCAAGTGACATTATTTGGAATTCAAGGAATTAAAATGGTCGGAAATAGGGAAAAAGAAATATGACAAAATGGTACCTTCCTAGGATGACCATCTTACCATTACCCAAGTGTATAGTTGAAGCTCCTCTTGTTCAAGCAAAGTGAATCACGTGCACTAAGGGTCCCACATCCTTGAAAACCTTCATATTTATGAAAGATAAAAATCCAAAATACATTACTGAAAGGATATTAAATCCATTCTCAGAGAGATATGATAATGAGTTCAGGGAAAGATAAAAACAACCAAGTAAATCATAGTGTAAAATTAAATTTAATACCACAAGCATGGCCCTGCTGCTAGCAGATGTCTATAGCCTTGACAAGGATGCCTTTTAACCCCATGAAATGCACGTGTCACATCTATTAGATATAAATTCAGAGTTAATTAAAAGCATTTACATTTTTTAGAAGCTAATTGAAGGTCACTTTCTTGGCTTGGTAACCAACTAACAACAATGCCATTCACAAGAACTAACAAGAATGAAAAAGCCGGCTTGTGATGAGACCTTGTGTCTTACATCTTTTCAACTGAAAGCCATTACCCTAGCATGGTGACCAATAGTGGTAATGCCATTCTCGTTAGGACCCATGATCATGGTAGGTTGGCTCGTAATGAGACCTCCCATCCCTTAATTAATCATTTTAAAAGAAACTCTTATTATAATTAACCTTAAATAGGTTACTTAATAGGTGGGGAGACAAATCTACTTCTTAAGAGCACGGGATGATATTAAGTGTTTTAAATTACTAATGTTTATTAGTTGGTCATTTCTACCCTAAAGACTCATTTTTAAAGAAAACATCTCAGGTAATGACTGAAAGATTCCTCGAGTTCATCATGCAAGGGTTCTCATGAAATCTTGTTAGGGTTTTATCAGAGTGACCCACCATAGGAGGCTTTTCATCAATACCTTCAAAGAGAAATTTGAAAAGGTTTCTTGGATGACAGTCTGTTAGAACGAATAGGATAGAAGTAGGTTTTTAAGCTTATGAATGAAAGGTATAACAATGAAACCCCCTAACTGACCCAAATAATAATCTCAACAAACAATCAAAGTCACTTTATAGAATATGAGGCATTAAGAGTGAATTTCTTATGACAAGTCTTACCACAAGAGTGCTTAATGATAGAAATTCCAATAGTTGTGCCTTAAGAATTGTAGTTTCAAGAGTGTTGCTATACAATTTTAATTCAAATGACATTTTCATTCATTGCTCTTATACTACCCTACCTTAATTTAGAGAGGGGAATATCTCCTTTAGATGTAGGAGTACTTCCAATGTAGCCATGTGCATAACAAAATGCTAAATATACTCACACTTAGTTTTAAAGAATAAACTTCAAGACATACCAGAGTATGAGAAACCAGCTGATTTAATTGATATGGTACCAAGAGTTGTTTAATGATGAGGGAATAAGGTGTGTTGATGACTACTTGAAACCAAGATTCAATGGGATCCACATATTTATGATTCTCCAACTCGTACAAATCTTCCACAGCTTGATAATCACTCCCTTAGAGGCATGAAGGATATGGTGAAAGATAAAAGAAAAATCCCTCAAGTTCAAGCTCAAATATTTCCTTTTCATATTGACAAGAATAGTTAACGGAAATTCTAGGGTTTTGAGTTTCAACAATAGTTTTAGAATAGGTTCCAAATATAGATATCTCCTCTAATGGTGAAGTTTCTTCTTGAGGTGAATGTTTTATAGTGATAGGAGATGTTTCCAAACTCACTCCTTCCCCCAACCTCAAAAATATATCATTACACTCAGTAGGGGAATCAACAGGAAGAATATGTTTTTTAACCTGTTGTGCAACCTACTGGTTTGGATTAGGGTTTGGGATACGGTTTGGGTTAGAGTTCGAACTAAGGTTTGCACTAGGGTTAGATCTAGGGTTTGGATTACGGATAGGTCTAAGGTTTGGAGTAAGGTATGGACTAGGGTTAGGATTAAGGCTAGGGTATCGAATAGGATAAGGGCTAGGATATGGATTAGGATAAGGGCTAGGGTATGGATTAGGATAAGGTTGCACAGGTAGTTGGGACCATGGAGGAGGATGACTTGGTGGTGCATTGGGAAAAATTTGTGGTTGTTGTTGTTGATTTTGAATGAAATAATTCCCTAGGGAAGGGGCTCCAAACCATTCCTGAGGCCATGGGGATATCTGGCTCGAGGATGAGGTCCAGGGAGAGGGCCACTGCGGCCATGAAGTAGGGTATTCAATTGGAGGAGGACTAAATTTTTTCCATGAAACTGCAGGATTATGAACATGTTGAGGAACCTACTTAGGAGAATAAGCATTAATCCAAGTATTGAATGATGATAAGTTTTGAGCTATAACTGGAAGTTGATTTGATTCCTTACTTAATTTCTTGAGTACCTTGAGTAATCCTTGCAGTGATGAGCAATGTTCTTTTGCATGAACCTCTTCAAAAATTCTACAAACTTTCAGGCTACTAAGTGGGCACTTTCCAAGGAAGTGTTTCTTTCTACAGTTGGCGTAAAAGATCAACAGTGGTTCTTCATCCTTCCTTTTTTCTTCTTGCAAATCATCCAATTTTGAAATCAAAGATTTAATTATATTATATTTATGTTCAAACAAAATATTAAATTATGCACTTGTGAGTTATTCATTGGATGATTTATATGTCTCTGTAGGAGCATCGAAACTCCTCATTGAATGATTCCTCAAAGTACCATTTTCATTTTCTCAACAAGCCAACTGGTATACTATGTTATCACATGGATTAATATATATAGGGGTGTTCTTACAACACCGAGGAAATGAAAATCCTTTAAAAAAACAAGATATGCATGAAATAAATTCATTCAAAGAACAAAAACTTGCAAGAGAAACTAGGTGAAAAGAAAACCAAACTACAAGAAGCTATGAAGGTCAATCCCCTAAACGCCTCCCTAGCAACAACCGCAAAATGTTGGGTACAATATAAGGCATATTAATGGACCAACATTTAATTGTCAATCCGAGAGTTCGTGAACTTCGAGGCGCATCACTGGAAATGCCAGAGAGAGCCCCTAACAACATTCAAATCAAATTAGAGTCTAACTTGCACAACAATCCCAAAAAATTAAATTCAATCATGCACTTCAAAGAAAACTTGAGAAAAAAAACGCCAAACCTACAATCCATTAAGAACCTTCTAAGTTATAAAAAACAATGCATAAATCCTAATTCAATTCCTACACTAGATTTGACAATTTCATTAAAAGAAAAAGAACTTGATCGATCTAGACACTAGCTACTTCACTCATAAAATTATCAAGAAAACTGAGATTTTAAACTAGATAAATGATCAAAAGTATCAAAAAGTAATAAGTCTCAATCCATTCAGTTCGAAAGAGTGCTTAAAATAATTCAAACAAATCTCCAATCATTCCTGCACTATATTTAATTTTCACTCTCTATGCAAAATGTGTATGGCACTCTGGTGTAAAAATCAAATGTATAAACTTGCATAACAAGAAAATCACACTCTATTTTATCTTCTCAAACCAAAAGGTATCAAAGGTCTAAAACTACACCTAAGAGAAAGGTTTGCAAGAGGAAGAAAATGAAACCAACAATAAATCTTTCCCAACAACCTTCTCAGACTAGTTCATTTGAATCATCAAATATTCTTCTTCCACTCTTGCAAAATCAACCACAAAGTGTAATCGATTATATTCACTAACCATTCACACTGTATTCAAATGAACTCGTTAAAAGTTGGCCAATCTTCAATGGTTGGGTGATACAAGTGCTTCCCCTCAACGTGGCTTTGTTTCTTAAACCAAGAAAAACAAGAATTATAACAGTAAGTAAGTCTCGGGTAAGGAAAAGAAACAAGATCAATATTGCACTTTAATTATACATACTATAATCATTGAATATGACATTAATTATTACAAGAAACTTTAGGGTCTAGAAATTTAGTGTGACTTTACTTATTATATTACAAGATATTCATAAAGAATCAAGGAACCCTCAATATCTTAGATCTGGAACAACTCAATTAAAGTCTTCAAGCCACAACTACCAATATCCAAGGAAATGATTCCAAATGAAAGTTTCACAGCTTCACCAAGTCATATATAAAGAATACAGTCACCTTTAGGGCATATCTCACAAACCTAGAACATATATTAATGGAACAAGGTTTTAAAGAATAGAGTGTTTCATGAACCAATGTTAAATCTCATTTTCCTTCAAAATACTCTTGAATTCAAGGCTTACCAAAATACAAAGGGAAAACCATGAGTTGAAGTATCACTATAACCAAATTTGAAAGGAATAAATAAGTGATTTGAAGAATCAATCTGCACACAACTTAATCCACACAAAAATTACAAAATGTATGTAATGGACCCTTCTCAAATCTAAGCTATAAATAATCCAAATCACACATAGTTCATACCTTTGAAATGAAAACTGAGTATTTGGGAAGAAATGAAATAATGTTGAACAAGTTACACAAGAATATAATATTCAATCAATAAATATGCACACCAAAATGATCTATTTCAAAAACCACACAATACTACTAACATAGGTGTGACAAGCTGGATTGGTTGGGCCCAAACCAACCAGCTTGCACCCTCTTTAAATAAATATTAAATTACAGATCAGAGAGAAGCATTAACAAAATGTAATAAAAATGAAAATGAAACCTAGCATTGATGCTTGTTATTAATGGAAATCTCAATCCTTATACATCTAGAGCTCAATAGTCAAACTCCAAATTGATATGAGTAAGGGGAAGACCCCCATCACTCAACTCAACAACATGAGAGGACAAAGAATGGTTTTCTCCCCTTCTGCTCTCTAACATAACTCTGTGTTTTTTTATAATATTTTTACATTACAAATTTGACTTTAGACAAGCCAATCCTTTGCAAACAAGGTGAGGGATTGAATCCCAACTACTTCCCATCAATATGAGACTAGTACAACCATTGTCCCATTGAGAAAATGCATATCTGATATGAATTTTCCATTTTTTTGGCAAATCTGGGCAAGATCCTAAAATTATGGAAAAACAATCTTTTTTTATAAAAATGCCTCAAAGACCCTCGTGTAAATTTTAAACCATTGCAAATTTCGGTTCTAGATAATTTGTTATACTACTAAAAAATCCATTTGATCGTATTTTTAAGATTCGCCTCCGGATGCATGCAAATCGAGGTCAAACTTGGAAGTTTGAGAATTGGGCAAATTTTGAGAAAATTTGTTGATTTTCTTCTAGAGACCCACATGTTCGACCTGGGTGAAATACAACTCATGGGAAGGTCTTAGAACATCATTTTTAACAATAACCTTCCTCGGTTTTCCCCAGAAGCGTGCCGAGATGTCAAAGCTCCAAATTGGTTGCTCTCTAGTGTAGGAATGTTGTTGTTTAGTGCAGGAACATGTCAATGAAAGATACATGCACCTCTGGCTATAAAAAAGGATCCAAGATAATTCCAGACACGTGTTTATACTACCAGATAGCATTTTCCTCTGTGGAAATCTTGAATGATGAAGTAGCCCACATATACGTGGTGCAGGATCCCTATGCAATGCAAGAACAAGACAATCTACATTAACAATATTTTAATGAACATTAATACTAAAAATGCATATAACGAAGGTATTATTATATAAAATACAACCCAAGCATGAATCTTCACTATTGCATTAAAATAATGTAGAAAGAGTTCATAAACTAGTAAAACAAGGGAATAAGTAGGGCATCATATAAATAGAAAGGTGCATTAAGTACAACAGTTCTGGGGCCTAACATGGGCCTCTAAGTATGGGTGTAGTAGTCAACTTGTCCTTTAAGATTTATAAGGCTCATTGGAAACTGTTTTACCAGAAAAATTGAGAGTCCTTGACCAGCAGTCCAAACAATGGTGAGGCTACTTTATTGAAGTCTTTGATAGACCTCCTATAATATCCATATAAGCCCAAGAAACTCCTAACATACCTCTACTTTTGAGGAGTATGGACCCTTTTTATGATGGCAATTTTATTTGGGTCCACTTGTATTGAATGACCCAAAACAGTCCCTACATTGATCAATAATTCACACTTCTTGGGACTAAGTGATAGGTTCATTTCAATGCACTTATTTAGTACTTTCCCCAAGTTAGAGAGAGACTCCAGGAAGTCACACCCATAGGGAGTGAAATCATCCATATAGATTTCTACAGAGTGATGGACTAGCTTAGAAAAGATGCTTAGAACTTCCCTTTGAAAAGTGGAAGGGGAATTACATAATCCAAAAGGAAGGACCCTATAAGAAAATGTACCCCAAGGACAAGTGAAGGTGGTTTTATCTTGGCCCTCTGGGCTGATCTGGATATGGCTATAACCACTAAATCCATCTAGGAAAGAGAATAACTTCATCCCTGAAAGACAATCCAAGACTTGATCAATGAAAGGTAGAGGAAAATTTTCTTTTTTAGTGGCTTTGTTCAGCTCTTTGTAATCCACATAGATCCTCCACTTTCCATTCTTCTTTGGGACCAAAACTAGAGGGGACACCCACTCACTATCTGAGATGGGGTAAATGAACCATGTATCCAACAACTTCTATAATTATTCTTTAACTAAGTCTTTGAGGGTTGGGTTCATTCTCCTTTGAGGTTGGTGCACTAGTTTGCAACCTTCCTTGATGTAGATGTGGTGAGTACACATCGAAGGATGCACTCCCTCCATTTCCTTATAGCTCCAGGCAAAGGCATCTAAGTGTTCTCTTAGCATGTTACACAAGTTATCTTCTTGGTTAGCTAAGAGAGAGGGGGCGATCTTCAAAGTCTTAGATGGACCAAACTCTACCATTTTGACATGTGCAACACTTGGGTCCACTAGGCATAAATCAGTCAAAGGGTTATCTTCAGATTCCTTCATTAGCTCATCAAGAGGCATGGTGTTGGGGGGTTGGTTCTAAAGGATTTTATCAATGAGGCCATCTTCATCAGGTGGCCCCCCTCTTATAATAACATCTAGGGTAGAACTTGGATAGGATATGGTATGTTATACTTCATCTTCCTCCTCCTATTCCAACCATAAGGGTAAGTCATGCTCTAGGGATGGTTGAGCAGGAGGGTACAAGACCAACTGTTTGGACAAATTCCCATTCTTAATGTTCATGTTTCCAACTCTATAACTTATGTAAACATCAATAGTGGCTAGCCATGGTCTTCCAAGGATGAGAGGATAACCATTGATTTTGGTCTTGGGCTGGAGAACTAAGAAGTCAGCAAGGTAGTCCCAGGAATTAATAGAGACCATTACATCCTCAACAACTCCCTCAGGAGCTACTTTAGACCTGTTTTCAAGTTGCAATACTATTGTGGTCTTTCTTAAGGATCCTTGGAGATTTATTTTGAGCATGGTATCCTTAGTCATCACATTGATGGCAACCCCAAGATCAATCAAGGTGTGAGGGATAATGATTCCATCAATGTGCACATCTACCACAGGACTTCCAGGGTCTAGATACTTTAGGAAAATCACTTGCCCCAACATTAGGTTAGACAACTGACCAATGACATTAATGGTAGGGGTGTCTTTATTTCTCCTCCCAGGATGTTTGAAGCATTTATCCTTGATTAACTTGTTGTAGATGGGGACATCCTTGATGGCTTGGAGGAGTGGGATTTTAACACACAAGTTTTTCAGTTCTCCCAGAAGTTCAGTCTCTTCTGGGGTGTGCTGACTAGGATGGATCAATATTTCAGGAAAATGAGGTGGATTGGCTTTAGGAACACTCTCTTCCTTTTCCTCTTCAAGATCCTTAGGTGGAGATGGAGGTTGGTTATCCCGGAGCACTCTTTTGGACCTCAGGTTGATTTCTTGAATTTCCACAACATAGGTAGGGTAAGAAGTCTCTCCACTATAGACTTGTTGTGTCTGTTTATTGTTCAGGTTTGGATTTGGTTGAGCAGGCATCTGAGGTTGCTTGGGTGGAGCAGGATGAATCAGTTGTTGTTGAGATGGAGGTGGAAGCAGTAAAATATGAGGTTGGTTGAATTGAGGCCTCCAACCTTGTGATGAGGCATTCTCTAAGGATGTGGAGAAGCATATGGATGAAATGGTTGATTGGTAGGTTGGGGAAGGTACTGAGGTGCATAAGACCAAGGAGAAGGTATGGACCATGAAGGGTGAGCAAGAGAATACCAAGGGGGCAGGGGTGCATTCTAATTGGGATTGTAATAGGAGTAGGATGCACCTTGTATGCCCTACTAGTATGGCTAAGGTCCTTGAGGCCTCCTTGGATTGCTATAGAAGAGTTTTTTAGCCCCACCTTCAGCCCCTTGGTATATAGCATTTAATTCAGGTAAATAAGGGAACTTATCTGTGGAATGGATTTCCTTACAAACTAAGCAGACCTCTATAACATTTAGTGGAGATTCATTTATGGGGTGCCTCCTAGTGAATTTAGGGAAAAAGATAGCTAAGGCTCTCTCTTCTTCCTCTTGCTTCCTCTTGATCTACATAGTTTCCATTTGCATAGAAATGGTGTGCAACATTTCAATTTTGAAGTCCTCCAACATGTTTCCAATTTCACTCTTGATAGATGTGTTGGAGAAAGAGGAACTAGAAAAAGCTTGACTAGCCCTATGCTTCTTTATAGCAGCCCTAGAATGGTTTTGAACACTATCTTGATATCATTATAGGGTAGATGATAAATGTCCCCTCTAGACAACATGTTTAGGGTTTCCAGTATGTCCTCCCTAATTCCTCTAAGAAGGACTAACTTGAGTGATTTAGGATCAAGGGTGCATCTGGCCCTTTTGTAACTGAGTTGGAACCTTCCCTCATAATACTCCAGGGATTCATCAGGTCCTAGGGTCATTCTAAATAGTTCCTCTTTGGTTTCTTTGGACCTATAATAGTCCTTGTACTTTTCGTTAAAGGATTGCTACATTTGAGCCCAGGTAATGATGTTATCCCCAGGTATACCCATGAACTAGCACAAGGCTGCATCCTTAAGGATGGATGGGGACAACTTCAACTTCTGGTCATTAGAGGTATAATCAAAAGCTCTACAGATGACAACAAACTCAAACAAGAAGGTATCAGGGTCCTTTGAGGTTAAGCCATGGAAGTGAGGAAGGGCAAAGGGACTTATATTTTTCATCCTAGTATCTCCATTTGTCTCTCTAATGGGAAAAGCACCCTCCTTTATGTTTTCAACCATGGTGTAAGTGTGTGGAATGGTTTTTTCTTCTTCTTCCCCAATCAACTCTTCAAAGATTTCAAGTTGTTCTCCTAAGGGGTCTTCTAACTCTCCTACAGTCAGAGAGGGAAGTTGACAGTCATTGAAGAAGAGGAAAGGTTGATAGTCACTGAAGAAGAGGAAAGGTTGACTGTTTGATGGTGTGGGGGTATTTGGAAAGAATTTCCCTAAAGTGTCTCTACTCCTACAAGGCATGAAAGAAATATATTTTTTATTTTACGAGTTTTCTTTTCAAAACTAAATGCAAGACATAAAGGAAAGCAAGGGTAACATCTATCTAGCAAATGAAAAATAGAAAGAAAAAATTGAAACTACATCTACCTAGACACCTCCCTCGCAACAACGCTAAAAAGTGGTGAGCTTCAATATTGCAGCAAGACTGTTGGAACTACTAGGGATACCAGCTTTACTTTGTAAACTCAGGGTTTCATATAAACTTGGAGGTGATAGTGCTATATGCACATCAGTTGCATCATTCTACTAATGTCACTTATCAACTGGGGCACTTGACCATTAGGGTTCCAAAACATTCCTCTATTGAACTAAAGGGAGTCTGACTACTGATAGTGGAATGTAAAGCTTTTTCTAGTGCAGAGAAGGTAAATGATTGTAAAACCAGGAAATGAAAGTTGCCAACTTGTAAATGCTATGAAATGACACAAATCACCTATAGAAAGGACACTATGCTAATCTTGTACTCGATCGCCTAGCTATTAGGGTTTCTTGAAAATGGAAGCTTACTCTATCATTTCATAAGTCAAACATGCATGGATTAACTATCTTATTCACACTTGCAGAATAGATGAAGTTCTAACTGCTAAACTTAGAAATAAAAGAGCTAATTCTATTTGATCTTGTAGAAAGGAAAGGAGTGAAGGGATTGGTCTAGGTGGCACTTCTGGTCATGGAGTCCAACCTGAGGGGTTAACCTACTCCTAAGCTGGGCTAGCCTATCATTGCTGGTCAATATAGGGACAAAACAGGTTGATATAGGTTTGCTACAGGATATCCTAAACTGCTACAGGAAGTTGGTTGAGAGGTTCTAAAGGACAAGGATGGTGGGATGAAGTGTTGGAAAGGTGCGTGAAAATTGTGGAAGGTGTAGGGAAGGTAAACATTACCTAAGGACAATCCAAACACTCCAAGAAGGTCAGATTTTCCTAAGACAACTTGCTCATGGTGGTTGGAAAATAGAGGTTCAGAATATGCACTAGTATGCATCAACAGAAGGTGGAGAAGACATAGGTGGAGTTGGTTGGAAGAGTCCCTTCCTATAGATCAACAATCCCTGCAATAAAACATGTCTCTCTTTGAATTTACAAATTATTGCATGTCAACATGGAAAATATGAGTTGAATTTAGAAAATATGATCTAACTATTGTTAAGGACTAGATCTGTGAAATGGACTACCTTCTAAGCTACAACAACCTTAAGAACCAGAATAACAACTGCAAATATTTCCAAGGAATCATAAACAATTATCTAGCTAAGAATGAGACTTAATCTAGGTAATGAACAAAAGACAAACTCTATTTTTGGGCTGTGAGAGTGGGGTCCCCTAATCATGATCCCATAAGGGAGATGGGATAGGGGTCATTGTCACAAGATTTTCTAGTATATTTTCCTTCACTAGACTGCAACACTAATCTACTCTTTAAGCTAATGAAAGCATGGATAAGCAACAACTTGATCAACTTTCTAAGATAAATAGAAAAAAAGAAATAAACTTCAGCAGTTATTCAAATTTCTAAGATAAGAATACAAATACAAAAGAGAGGATCTTTTGCTACTAGGGTTGGGCCCTAACCCAAGAGCTTCAGCCCTCTAAGTCAACTCAGTGCTGGATCAAAACAAAATTTCTCATTATCATAAAAATGTCAAATACATCATAATAATAATAGTGAAATGTGCTTCAGCTTAATGGCTTATTGGCTACAATAAAACTTCAAATCTTAATGAGTCCCTTAGCTTGCTTATTTATAAAAAATTGGAGATACCAACAACTCCCTAGAAAATAGGGATACTTGACTCCCTAACTCAAGAATAAATTTTCCTTGACTAGCACTAGCTTGGCTGCCAATGAACTCAGCTTACCTAGTTTTCAGTGACACCGAGATGATGAGATAGAGGGGAGGAATCTTTATATGATTTGAGGAGTTAAGGAGGGTGACCACTTCCTATAATATCTCTTGCTTGCCTACTCTAAGTCCTTGCACTCAAGTCAACTCAAAACTGCTCCAATTTCCTGCATTTAACACACATTAGGCCATAGGACATAGTAACTTACTTTTACTCTTCTCACCAAGCAAAATATAATAAATTCTGTAAATAAATGTGGGAAAAGACAATTTAATAAGCTGGAGAGTGGCATTGTGACCCATATAGTTTACCTTTTAAGAGCCTCATCAGATTGTCTGAAATAAAGATTTGGTTTAGACCAATCTATGGTCAGGTTGTATGTGGAAGTCCTTGACTTGGTTGGCTTATGCATATGCTATTATGTGTATTTTCTTATTGAGATCAATGAGCACGTGTATTGGTTATTGTGTTGATTTTATGATTTTTTTGTCCTGAATTCATTCTAGTTAAATGTTGGTTATAAGCATGGTATTTTCTTATTGTATAATGTGCTCTTGTTATGGATATTTATTATGGCTTGATAAGTTATTGAATGGCTATGTGAATGCATGGGATAACTAGTGTTTGATGTATCTAGCTTGAGAGGGCATTGAGCCTTCTTGATGATTCTATGGTGAAGCTAAGGAAACAATGAACAACTATGCATGCATGAATTACATGTACCATGGTCACAAACTAATTGTAAAAATGAATAACATGTGTAGGGAAAGTTAGACCCTATTTCCATAACCACGTCTTGGAAATTGGGTCATGCACAGTAACTCTCAAATCATTTTTACCTTTGTAAGTAAGTTAAAGTGGTAAAGGTGGGTTGGGTGTTACAATCCTCAAGATATACTTTATGATCAGATAAAGGATTCTTGTTTAGTTAGTCCTTCTTTATGTGAATCCCTTGTGTCAGAACTAGGATTGGAGAACATATCCTATGCATATCCATACAACTTCAAATCCTATCATTTTTATTATCAAGAAAAATTTCATCTTCGGTTGGAGGATTCCTCCCTACCGAGCTCCTCCGAGATTGATTATCTTCTCATCTCTTTTGTTGATCTAGGATCTCTGATTTGCTAGGATTATCCAAGATCTTTTCTTCAATCAATGTTAGAAAAAATGCATGAAATAGCATGTAAAAACCATGTACGCAAACATTTAAAGAATAATAAACATAAAGGAAACCATAAATACAATGTACACAATGTTTGATAATAGAGTTTTTCTAGTGTGGACTACATTTCCATACCCTACTTCAATAGTGGGGAGGCTACACTGGAAAAAATCTGTTATCAAACATTGTGTGCATTGTATGCATTGTATTTATGGTTTCCTTTATGTTGCTTCTTCTTTAAACGTTTGCATACATGGTTTTTACATGCTCTTTCATGCAATTCTGCAAACATCAACCAAATTAAAGATCTTGGATAATCCCGGTAAATTAGAGATCCTAGATCAAGTTTGGTATCAGAGAGGTCTTCTTGCTGATGTGAACTACAAGTGTGAATGATAACCAAATATTGGACATGCAATGTGAAAAGAGAAAATGGATAATGAAAAATATTTTCATTCAAATTTCTATAGGACGACAGACATGGTAGATATATTGTTTGCAGATTATGAGAAGAAATTGGTAAAGGAGGAAAAGAATAAAAAAGAGAGAGTAGAGGACAATGCTCCATCTCCATCTTCGAGTGAATATTCTTCTTCTCCATCTTATTCTCATCGTTTAAATGAAGAGATCAACCAAAGCCTTCAAGCAGAGAATGCTAAATTGAGGAGACTTCTATAAGAAGTAAAAGAGGAGAAGCATAGATTGCATCTTCAGTTACAAGCCATAGAAGATGCATTGGAAAAATTGCAATGACCTCAGTTGCCAACTCGATCACTTGCTTTAGAATCAACAACTGAGGTAAATAGTGATTCTTTAGTTTCATGTTCACATTATGATGATGATTTTGGTGCTTTTGAAAGACACATCACAGATATTGGTTCAAATATCATGAAGAAGATGGGATATGAAGGCAAGGGCCTAGGAGTTAATGGCCAAGGCATTGTGAATCCCATCCAAGTGGTGGAATTAACATGATATGCAGGATTGAGCTATGTTAGAAAGGAAGATATAAGAGAATATCCAAGCAACAAGCATGAGATAATGAAAAGAACGACACACCATTTTAGTATTTGTGATTATAGGTCATCTTCAAAGGGAGGTGAACATTTCAAAGGAAGAGCTAAGGAAATCTATCCTTGTTAAACTTGCACTAGAGACAACAGTTCGAGGAATGTTATGTCGACTAGGAAGGAGTCATGACATAAGGATCCCTCTCCACATTAGAGGAGAAAGAAGGTCAAGAAATTCTGGAGGAAGAATAATGATTACAACCATTGCAACATGGGTGGACATAAGAGTTCCACATGTTGGAAGATCCATCCATATCTATGCCCAAAAAAGGACTAGGAGCATCTGCAAGCCCCTATGAAGGAACCGACCAATGAATCAATTCAACAAGGAAGCAAACTACAAGAAGAAATCCCATTATCCTAGTTAGGTAAGAGATGGGTAGCCTTTTAAGCAGTTGAGTATGACCACCATTGTAAATCACATGTTGCGAATTTTTTTGTAACAATGATGAGGTATATAACATGACTTATGAATGCAACATGGAAATATTTTGGCCTTTTAATTAAATGGTATGGGGTATGGTTTTTTATGTAAACTTGATCATGAGCATGTTATAAACTCTTGGAAATTATGACATTTTTTGGGTCTTGTAAGTTTAACATATATTGGCAGCTATAGATTTTCATAAGGATACAAGTGTTGGTTTCATTACTTCGGGCTCTGATGTACAAAGGTGAAGGAGAAGAAAGTGTGGTATTTCAAATACATTTGTTATGTAGATCAAGGTTGCAGTATTTTTTATACTTTTGGAGGACAAAAAGTCCTTCAGTGGGGAGGAATGATATAGGTGGATCTCTAATGGCTCAAAAATTAAATTCTTTGTATTGTTGCGCAACCACGGTTATATTGAATAGCTCATTGTAAGCTTTTGAATGGTGTAAATGACACCTCAATCTGAGTGTGTACGCAAAGTTATGGCCAGTCAAAGTTTTCGTCAAACTAGGAAAAAGTCAAAGTCAAATTCAACCCATGGTGTTGCATGGAACTCCCATAGGCTACCACGTGGTAGTATATTTAGTAGGCCTAGTGGGACCCACAGAGCTGATGTGGTAGCCCAATCAGCGAACCAAGTGGACCCACAAGTAGGTGATGTGGTAGCACCACAAGTTGACACATGGCAGGTAGGTGGTAAAGTATGCATATGATGTGGAGCAATGAGATCCTGCCACATGGCCCAATCACATGGTGCCATATGGCACCTCAAATTAGGCCCAAGTAGTCTTAAGATGGTGCAACCTCCATTTTTTCCTTACTGGCATGGTTGGGAAGTTGTTACAATGTAGACATACGCTTACCATATATTAGATGGTTCAAAAACTATATAAAAATTGAATTTGGGCTTTAAAAATATATTAAAGCAAAGTTGGGAGTCCATGAGTTTTGAACCCAAAAACTCCCGAACAACAAGTAACTTAATATGACTATGCCAACCATTGTGCCAACCACACATTTTGTTATAAAATGCCATTCGAATGGTTCAAAGGGAACCATGGAGAACACATGAGAGAGGAGGGCACATGTAGGCTAATGCAAGCATGAATCTCAAGAAGATTCTAAGAATATCCCCAGAGCATATATTAGGGAATAATATTCCTAGAATATTCCTTTTTGATGTTGTGAGGAATATTTTAGATTCCCTGGGGGGGGGGGGGGTGGGTGGGAAATTACATGTGGCAGAATGTAGCCAACTTTATACTCATTTTAATTAAAATTTTGCAAGGATTGCAATGGTGTAGTCAGTTTTTGCATCTAGGAAGCGAAATTTAGGGGTCATGGAAGAAACCCAACTTCTTCATTAATTTCTATGCACGAAGCTTGAGATGGCAATGCGCCTTTCAGAAGTAGGTCATATTTATAGTCAAAAGTCTCAGGAGGATGAGACATACCTACTGGTGATATGATTGTTGTCATTTGAATAGTCAAAGTTAAAGTCACTCCCAAGAATGGAGTTATAATGATGTATTTTCCATGTACTTTCCTTTTCTTTTTTATGAGATGAATGAAGCACCATCCCCACTATTGAAGTAGGGCTGAGAGACATAGTTCACATTGGACAAACTTCATTATCACATTGTTGTGTGAATTGTCTATATGATCTCTTTATGTTGCTTCTTATTTATGTGTTTGTATACATGGTTTTTACATCCTCTTTCATATAATTCTACTAACAACCAAAGAAAAGCTATTGATTAATGCCTATAAATCAGAGATGTTACCAAACTTGATCTGAAATCTATGACTTAATGACACTAACCAAGATCTTTTCTTCAGTTGATGTTAGTATAATTGCATGAAAGAGAATGAAAAAACCATGTATGCAAACACATAAAGAATAAGTGAAATAAGGAGATCACAAAGACAATGCACACAACAATTTGATAACAGAGTTCATCCAATCTGGACTACATCCTCATCTCTGCTTCAATAATGGGAAGGCTGCTTCATTCATATCATAAAAAATAAAATGCGAGTACATGAAAATACATCATTATACCTCCATTCTTGGGAATGGCTTAATATTTGACTGCTCAAATGACAACAATCACAACACCAACATGTTTGTCTCATCCTCTTGAGACGTTTTACTATAAACATAGCCTACTTCTCAACGATGCATTGTTGTCTCAAACTTCATGCCCAACAATTAATGAAGAAGTTGGGTTTCTTCCATGACCCCTAAATTTCACTACCTAGATGAAAAAAATGACTACACCATTGCAATCCTCGTGAAATTCTAGTTAAAATGAGTATAAAGTTTGCTACATTCTGCCACCTGCAATTTTGGCCCCCATAGGGAATCTAAAAGATTCCTCACAACATCAAAAAGGAATATTTTAGGAATATTCTATAACAATATTCCCTAATATATGCTCTGGGAATATTCCTAGAATCATCTCAATATTCATTCTTGCATTAGCCTACGTGCAACCTCCTCTCTCACGCATTATCCATGGTTCCCTTTGAACTGTTCGAATGGAATTTTATAACAAAGTGTGAGGTTGAATAATAAAAAGTGTTTTTTTGGCACAATGGTTGGCATAGTCATGTTAACTTACTTTTTGTTTAGGAGGTTTTGGGTTCAAAACCCATGGTCTTCCAACTTTTCTTTAATATAATTTTAAAGCGCAATTTTTTTAAGTAGTTTTCAAACCATCTAATATATGGTAAATGTATGTCCACATTGTAATGATTGTGAAACCATATGGATAAGATAAAAATGGAGGTTGCATCATCCCAAGGACTTGGGCCTAATTTGAGGTGCCATGTGGAATCTTTCATTGGTCCACATCATATGCCACCTCTACCATGTACTTGCCATGTGTCAACTTATGGTGCTATCACATCACTTGCTTGTGGGTCCACCTAGTTTGTTGAATGGGATGTCACATCAACTTTGTGGGTGCCACCAGGCCCACTGAATTTATGCCACATGGAATTCTATGGGAGTGCCATGTGGTGCCCTAGTTTGACTTTGACTTTGATTTTTGCCTAGTTTGACAAAAACTTTGACTAGCCGTAAATTTTTCATATGAACTTGGATTTGGGTGTCGTTTATACCATTGGAAATCTTGCAATGAGCTCTTCGATATAATCCTAGTTTTGGAACAATCCAAGGTTTTTGATTTTTAATCCATTAGGGATCCACCTGGATCACTTGTGCATGTTTTGAAGTTAATCATATTTCTGGTACAAAATCTCTCTCCTGAGTGATAACAAATGCTTAAGTAATTTGGTGGAATAAAACCCTTGTGTTGATATGAGTACTTGGTTTGATTTGACACTTGTTCCCAATCTTTTGGTAACTTAGTATTCTAATTGGTTTCCTGAATTTACAATGTCAACAATCATCTTAAATACCCTAAGATTTCATATAGTTGATTTAGTATGTAATCAGATGCAATAGAAACCAATGGAAATTCTAGAATATTATATGCTAATCCACCAATATGACCATAACACCGGTTTTGAAAACTATCTTTCAATGTGTTATCTTCCGACCGGTGAGTCTGGTGATAGTTGTTACGATTCATTATTTCACTACACAGGTACTTGGCAGATGGTTAAGGAACTTCAACGAGAGCTAATAGTGATGTTAGGTCCTGACCATATTAACAATATTTATGAACAAGATCCGATCAAATCTCTCTCACAGGATTCTCTTTGTGATTCAAATGTGTTAATTAAAATTTAATTTTCTCATGAGTTTAAGGGTTTCATACTAATTAGTATGAATATTACAATCCAATCACCAAATGGTTAGAGAAATATTACATGGAAAGTTCTATTTCAAACAATAAGTTTTGATCTTTCTTGATTCTTGCAAGAACTAAAAACACAAATGAATGTACATTCACAAGCATCCTTCAAGGTTTGTATGAACGTCATTTCAATCAAACGAGGTAAAGTTCAAGACTAGTTCAAACCAGTCGGTGTGAAACATAGTTTTGCTGATAAGTAGTACCTTCAGTTGATTGTGTAAGCTTTTGAAGTTGTTATCTTTAATTTTGCACATTACTTTATATTTTTTTTAATTGTTTGCATCTTTGTGTTTTTAGGTCGGAAGCAGTTACGGTGGTTACATTGGAAAATTGATTACACGTAGCCTTGACCTTCTAGCCTATTAGGAGTAGGTATAGTTACATTTTAGTTTCTCTTTGTTTTGCTTTATATGGTTTTTATTTGTTCTTATCTATATGTTTTCAGTTCGGGAATAGCTACTGTGGTTACATTGGAAATTTGATTACACTTAGCGTTGACCTTCTAACCGGTTAGGGTAGGAGTACGTATAATTGTATTTTAGTTTCCATTTGCATCGCATCCACCCTTTATTTTTCTCTCCATTTAGTCTTTGTTTTCTTTTCTTGCTTTCATTTTTCATATTTCTTTCCA
Source organism: Pinus tabuliformis (assembly GCA_031772625.1). Lineage (NCBI taxonomy): Eukaryota > Viridiplantae > Streptophyta > Pinopsida > Pinales > Pinaceae > Pinus > Pinus tabuliformis. The sequence goes on from CM062812.1 coordinate 981,066,384, forward strand.
TTTAGTTTTACATTTTCCTTCTTGCTTTTATTTTCTTGTGTTTTATTTAATAAGACTCTGCATGAAAATGCTCTTGCTTGGCTCAAAAGATAATGTGGAAAAACTTGAAAAGGGAAATTGTGAGAACGAACAACACTTGGATAATCTGTAATCCTCTTCTTTGTCTTGGTTTTCATTTCTTTAAATTTGATGATGTATGGACAAAATATATGATTCGTCCCAAACGAAAATCCTTTTCCCAAACTAAGAAGCTTGTATCTTTATTAGGATATTCATTTTGACTCAACCTTGTATTGAATGATGTTTTTGAATGTCAACTCAATCTAGTATAGAAGGGAAAGGAGAATATTTTAAACGAGCATGTCAGCTTTAATTATCTTTCAAATCCCTTAAACAAGAAACAACCTCTCTTGCAAAGTAAATAAGTTGGGATCCCTCTTCCACCCATGCTATAAATGTTTAATAAATTCTTGAAGCATATCTTTTGAAAGTAAAAGTAAAGGGTGAATAAGAGAAAGGCTTCTTACATAGAGAAGTGAAGCAAGCAACTTTGTCAGGGTACTGAACAATCTTGCTGGCAGTGAAGAGATACTTTTGATTCCTTGAAATGACTTTTCTAAGGTACTGAATAGGCTCTCTAGAAACGTAGAAACACAGGGGAATTTGCTTAAATTTTAATATCAAAAGTTTGGTGTATTTATAATCCTTCTCCCCTATCGAAAAAATTGAGGTATGACTAGTCTTATGTTATGTGTTTGAAGTTGAGAAAGGAATAGAAGTGTCTATATCTTAAACCAAGATAAGTGAAAAAGATGGGGTAATCTACATGGAAAATCAATTCTTCCTGAAAGGATGAGACCTTGCACTTAAATATAATACTGAATCAAAGAAGTTGGAGTTCTTCCAGTGTGTTTCCAAGTGTTGTTGCTACGACAAACACCCTCCAAAATTTTTCCTACACTTGAATTTTGGAGCCTACAGAGGATCTTGCAATCTGTCATTCCATTGTCACTTCATGGTTGGTTGATGTTTTTCAAGTGTTTAAGTATTCTTCTCATATCATAATTTTCAAAGTCACTTTCTCATACATGCTCATTCCTTGATAAATTCATAAGTACACTTCTTTCTATGCAAGATTAGATAGGCATTGTGCAAATTGTGAAAGTAAGGCTTGTGCAATCTCTAGGCGCAATGCTTCTGTAATGCTCAATACAATAAATTGTGCAACATATGATGGCATTCAATGTACAATATCAATGGACAATCTTCCTCTCACTTTTGTTTCAATTGTACTATTATTCAGATGAGTTTTATCTACTGTCGCTTTTGCGCAATTTCGTTTTCACAAGTGTTGCTTTCACTTTTGTGATTGTCTTTTTTTCTTGATTTCATTTTAACAAGTTTCGTTTTCACTTTATCTTCACTCTCGCATGCGACACTTTCACTTTCTTTAGCTTTTTCAAGTTTCGTTTTCACATTTTCTTACTGTTGCAAGTGTCCCTTTTAGTTGTTTTCACTCGTGCAATTGTTGCACTTTGGCGTATCACTAGAGGAAGCTCTATCACACCTTTCTACATTAGAAGATTCTATATATCACAAGAATATGTGCTAGACACTCTCTCACAGTTTAGGACACTTTCTCATTGTAGTTGACACTTGTTTTCAAACTTGTGTTCTAAGTGTCACAAAGCTACACTTTATTTGTCACACTTAGAAACAAGTGTCACTTTGCTATCGCTCCAAGGTATGCAAGATGATTTCAAGTAATATGCATCTTCTTGGCTTTTGTTTGATGTAATTCATGTGTGTGATCCTATTTTGAAACTTTTTGTATGTTCTCTCCTCTCTTGTTCCACTAGTCCCACACTTATGTCACATTTCTCGTCAACAGTGGTGCATCCATTATCCTCTGAAAATGCACATGGAACCATATTAAGGGCCTCTCCCTTAATAAGCCATTGTGCAATATTTGAAACACAATCTCTTCCAGCTTTTTCTTTCTTATCTTTGAAAATTATGGCCAAGACTTATCCAGCCTTGCCTCCCATTGCATTGTGTGCATTCACAGTTGGTAGTGGATCCACTTCTTGACCTCTATAATGGAAAACTACACACATCCTAAGCCTTCCCCTCAAGTATCATGCATTGTGAAGTTATAGTGAGTATGCATGCCACCCTTACCTCTTACACTTTCTCACTATGCCAAGACTAAGATTTTCCTATCTCCTTAGCACATGATGCAATTCTAGTGGATAATGCAACATTTCCTAGATCACTAATAAATAAAATTATGCTCTTCCTTAAGCCTTCCTATCAATGGCAGTGCATGGCATAGTTTTAGTTAGCAAGCCATCAACCATTGTTATTAAACTTCCCCAATGTGTAGAACACTAGCTCAAGGGTCTCCCTCCTAGCACATGGCATAGTTCTAGTTAATAATGGAGCCTCCCTGTGCCCTTGCAAAATAAAAAAATGCAATGACTTATCTTCGACTTCCTTGGGTAGATGAAATCTTTAGGCCCCTAGTCACTACCATTGGAACTTCATAGACACACTCCTCTCTCTTTCTTACCCTAGCACAATCCACAATTTTCGTGCACGGTCACTCATACCTATCCTCCTACAACTGAGCACTAGAGCCAAGGAAGCTTCTCCCACTCAGCCTTTGCACATATTCATCATAGTCAACTTCTTCGATGAGAAAATTAGACATAGAATAGAAGTTTTCTGGACTGATCTTGCCTTATCATGGGTGAAATTCATCTGCAGGTGTACCATTGTAACATGGTAAGGTGATGCTCAAGAAAGATGTCAATGAGAGGACGCAAAGAGGCACTTGTAGAGGAGAATCCTAAGTAAGAACCATCATAAATACATGAAGAGATATTGGATCATGACAAAGTAATGGCATCTCATGTTACCTTGGAAGGTTCTAATTCTGATCCAGATCCTTTGGAGGGTGAATATGGGTAATAAGAGAAGATCCATCATGAAGAAGTTAAAGTCATAGTAGAAAAGTTAAAACTTGGATTTGCCACATCATCATGTAGTTCCATGTCATCATTTCCAAGTCATGGTTTGCACAAGTATCATCACAATGGCATATGTGTGAATGTGTCTTTCCACATTATTTGTATATGTGGTGATGTAATTAAAAAAAAAAGGATAAATGTAAATGTGTGGAAGTCCAAGAGTCACATGTGGAATATTAAAAGTCACATGCGGACCAAAGAGTCAATAGAAGTTAAAAGATCATTTAGGAGTCTAAGAGTCTTGAGGGGAGCTCAAGAGTCATGGGGATATGAAAGGAAACTCCTCTTGTTATAAATACACCCTCATAACTAAAGCAAAGGTATTTTGGGAGTATTAGAATTTGGAAAGCTACCCTTGGCTTCTCTATCTTAACATAGGATAGAAGATCATTCTTTGGAGAAGAAAGAAGTGACTTAATGTTACACTAATGGATCTAGTGGCTCACCATTATAGCTTTGTACTTGGTTTTGTCACTTAATTATTAGAAGCTCATTAAGCCAACACACTTTCATGCATGTATCATGAATGTTGTATGACTATTCTTTAGAGGTATTGTTAAAATTGGAAACTAGGGCCAACTTCCACCTTAGAACAACTCATATGATGGAGATGATTATAAAAATGGATTCCTCTTTCTCAGAGGTACAATTTTGATATAAAGATCATCTCATTATGACAAGAATAAATGGAATTATGAATTTATTTCTCGTATGGATAAATTATCAAGGCCGGCCATAGTAAAACGTAGGCTCATGAAGCCCAATAGATGGGTCTTCTCACCCTCAACGAATGGTATAAATAGAGATGACATTTTCCTCATTTATACATCATCTCATCACATCATCTTCTCTCTCTTGATTGGTTCGTACAACTTGGAGGTCTCTCTCTCTTATTCACACGTGTGGCAAGCAACTCTCTCTCTTTTCTTTACACGTGTGGTAGGAGGCTGATTTTTTTTGGGTAAAACATGTCAAAGTTTTCAGGGCATTGACGAGCATTGAATTAGGGTGATTAGACTAGATTTGACCTTAGTTTTTGGGCCAAAAGTTTGATTTATCTAGGCTGAATTTATTGGCGCAGAAATCAAGAATTTTGGGATAGGTTGACCATCGTTGACTTCAGGTTGACTTTAGATTTGACTGCTAAAAAATATAGAAATGTTTCTCTCTCCTTTGACTGGGTTTGACTAACTTGTTTTGGGTTGATTTTGACTCTCCTAGAAGGCCGAATTGGAATGCTGATTGGAGAACATTTTGGGGCAGCTTTGATAACTGTTGACTTTATTGTTGGGGTTGCATTGACTACTGGTTTGTCTTCTGATTTGGAAGATCTGTTTTGGGCTTACATTTATGATATTTTTACTCTCTCTCTGTTGATCTATTAAAGAATGACAAGAAGATTTGATCAAAGGGTTCCCCACGTTGGGGTTTGTCCTTACCATCCACCACATATTGTGTCCTCTTGTCTTGGTTTGTCTTCTCCATATGATTTTATGTTCTATCTGCATTTACTATCAATGTTTATATAATGTGATTGCTACTGAATATAATTGGAATTTGTCATTAGGCTGCTAAAGGAACATCGAAGTAAATTTTCTTAAGCAGAAAATATACCATTGTTATCTAAAATTAACATGGAAGCAGAGTAGAGGCGAAGACAAAACCCAAGCAAGAATGAAATAAAGAAATCACTAAAGTTGTTGGACAAGGTCTTGGAACTAGTCCCAATGACGACTACACCTTTCTTCAAATCCGAGGACAAGATTAAGGACAAGTCCGACTATCATGCATAGAAGATGACTTTGGATTTGACTTTGGAAGAGAATGATTCCATGGACTATGTCAAAGGAAGAATATCATAGCCTCCTTCAGATGCATTTGCTGTTGCTTAAACCAAGTACAAGAAAGGTGAGGTAAAAGCTAAGAAGATTATTATTGATTCCATTCATAAGCCTTTGGTTGAATATATTTCTGATTTGGAAACATCTAAGGAGATGTATGAAAGGTTGGTTGAGATGTTTAAAGTGAACAATGCAAATCAAATTCTCTTTCTCAAGAACAAGTTGAAAGACATCAATATCGATAGAGGAGAATCCATCCAATCCTACTTCATGAGGATCATCGAGATCAAGAATTATCTCCTATCTATTGGGGAAGTCATCGAGGACAGGGAGTTCACTCGTATTACACATGGAAGCCTTACAAGAGAATGAGATGTGTTCAACACTACCATCCTGAACAATGACAAGATTCTAGGGTTTGAGGAACTATTGGCCAGATGCACTCAAGAAGAAATAAGGATGATGGAAAGAGACAATCTTTCAAATGGAAACAATCCTACTTCTTCTCTTCTCATTCTCAAATAAGGAACAATGATGGTCCAAGGAATCAAGGACAAGGGTTCAAGCCAGGATTCAAAGAAGGAAGAAAAGGAAGGTTCTTCAATTATAATAGGTTTGGCCACTTCACTAGAGAGTGTCCTCACAGGAAGGATACTCCAAGAGATGATGAAAACAATAACAATAAAAACTTCAAGGACAATGACAATTGAAGGAACAACAAGTTCAATAAAAAAGGAAAGAGGAATGCTCCTGTTGCTCAAAATGGAGGTAGTCGTCCTCCCAAGAAGTTGAGAAACAAAAGGTATGATGAAGGCAATGTTGTAAAGAAAAAAGAATTTAATCTTATTTCAGCCCTCTCAACTAACTCTCCTATAGATACATTGGACCATTGGTTGATTGATAGTGGTGCCTGAAGGCACTTCATTGGACATAAATAAGATCTCTCAAACTCGGTTGAAAATAAGACAAATATGGAGATTATACTTGGGGATAATGACACTTATCCCGTGAAAGGAATTGGGACTATTACTATTCACTTAAATCAAGGTCAAACACTTCACCTACAATAAGTGCTATATGTACCTGACTTGAAAAAGAACTTGGTTTCTATCTCTACAATGGAAGACAAAGGTTTTAAGGTGTCATCCATTGATAGGAAGGTCCATCTTTGGAAAAGGAATCCAAGAGATGCATTTTCCTCTCTTCAATCCAAATTATGGCACCGAAGATTTTCTCACCTTCATTTAAAAGCCTTACCCGATGTAAGGAAGATTGTCACAGGGATGCCTAAATTCAACTTAAATCATGAAGGTGTTTTTCAGGGATGTGAAGTTGGAAAACATACAAGGGGACCATTCCCCTCAAGTGAAACTCAAACCACTGATATTCTTCAATTGGTCCATTTTGATCTATCAGGTATGTTTCCCGTGACATGTTTGGGTTGATATTTATATTATGTTATTTTTATGGATGAATTCTCTCGCAAGACATGTATCTATTTCTTAAAGAAGAAGAATGAAGTATTCAAATGGTTCCTCTCTTTCAAAGCCTTGGTCAAGAATCAAACATGGAAGAAGATAAAAATTTTGAGGATCGATAATGGGACTGAATATGAATCTAATGAATTCAAAGACTCAGTGTAGAGAAGATGGCATTGAGAGGGAGAATACCATCGCATATACCTCTGAACACAATGGTGTTTCTGAAAAGAAGAATCGTACTATCATTGAAGCCACCCGGGGTATGATTTATGATCAAGGTCTTCTGAAGTTCTTATGGGGAGAAGATTCCAACACCACTTTGTATGTCCAAAACTGATGCGCACATCAAGATTTGGACTTCAATATGTCCGAAGAAGTATTCATCGGTAAGAAACTTGATGTTTCTCATTTTAGAATTTTTGGTTGTCCCATATACTTTCATGTGTCGAAAGGGAAAATAAATAAACTAGATGCATCTATGAAGAAAGGAACATACGTGGACTTTAGTGAAACTTCAAAGGCATATAAAATATATGTGCCTGGTCAAAGAGAAGTGGAATTATGTCATGATGTCACTTTCGACAAAGATTTTTCACTTAGAAAGATTCGAGATCTTCCTATTCCTAGGAAGGCTAATCCTGATGTTAATGCAGAAAAGCAGGATGAATCTTCGTCCGATGAACCAATGCCTAATGTTGAAGGTCCAATGGATCCCATTGATCCACCTCCTAGTGAGCCCTCTGTTAGCACCTAAATCTGCCTTAGGCTGAAGGAAGGAAAAATTCAGGGTAACCACAAACCACGCTCAGTCTGGTAGCTAGCCCTACCAGAACAAGAGAGGGCTCTCTCTAAGTCACGCTTAGTGAATGGATAAATGAAACGGTCTAAGATGACTTACAGTGAAATATTTATCTTAGGCTAGTAAGTGAATATGGATACAAGAAACAATTTTCATGAATGACCGAGCTTCTGGGATGGTATGGGACCAACGGTCAGCAAAGAACAGAGAATTTAATACAAAGGCACAGAGTACTTCGTGAGGCAAGGCAGGTGGAAAGTGTAGCAATTTAGTTTGAAATAACATGGAATGGAGAGATTATTTAGGAGAGTGAAAAGGGCATAGGAACATGAATCCTTTTCAATAGAAGAAGAACATTGAACATGAAATTTTCCCACAGGCAGAGCAATAAAATTGAATTCTACCTTATCTAACTTGGAAAATTTCACTGGAAATGAACATGAATTGAATTATGAAACATAATGAAATACATATGAAGACATAAGAGACACATTTGCTACACTCACAAGCACATGAATCTCATGAAACAAAGCCCCTGCCTTTCATTAATTCTCTGTCAAAAATATACAGTGAAGTAGCAGAGTTTCTTTCCCACAGTCTCCCAGAAGTTACAAGCCAACCAACCCTTTGCAAATAGTTTGCATACAATATATAGAATGTGCTATGAAGAGATAGAACGCCCAAGGGTTGGGGAGTTACTCGAATCATTACAAAATGGAGGTGAAGAGCCAACCATCAGCTACAGGTGCAGCGTTACAAACATGACAAATGGCTTGGATGACCGTTTGCCTTCCTTCGCCACTTGGATAGAAGCCAATATGGAGAGAAAAGACTTTAAATTCCACCTTAGGTGCCAAAAAATTGAAATGTAGATGAGCAGGCCCACTTGGAGAAGTCATGAATCGAAATTTCGCAAAACGGAGGCAAATTTGGCATTTTTTCCTGTATGCGCCGCGCCATTTTCTCTGTGCGCCGTGCCTCTTGGAGCCTGTTTTAAAGCACTTGAAGGAGTCCAAAATGTGCCCAAGTGTGCTTGTTGGAAAGCCTGTCCTGTCTACTTTCTAACCCAACTAGAATTTCTGAATTTGGTGCTCATTTGCCCCTCCAAATCTTCATTCTCCCAAGACTGCTTCATGTGTGTCAAAATAGGGGTAGAGAGGTCATTTTTTGGGTGTTTTTGACCTCCTGGAGACTCATATCTTGCTCAAATTTCTTGTCCAAGCACCAGTAGTCGTAATTTTTCATGCTAAATCCAAAGATGAAAACCATTCTTCATATGAAGTTCCCAATTTTTAGCGTCGCGCGCACAGGGAGAAAAAACCTGTGTTTTGCCCAAAAATTTGTCATGTGACCAAAATTTCCCGAAATTTATTGAAATTTGGGCTGGAGGTCCCCTATGAAGTGCTATGTTATGCCAAGGAAGCTTCAGCCAAGATTTGAAGCCGATCTTGCTCTTTTTCCTCTTCTGCCTCTTTTGTTGCTTTGCTCAATTTTGCCTTCAAGCTCTTTATCCAGGCCCTTGCACTCATGTTTCGTGCCCTGTAATGGAAAGCCATGTGTCTCAGTAAGACATGGTCCTTGTCGGCTTTGTCTAGCAGCCTCTCCAAGTGCATGTTAACGCTCTTGAGATGGGCCTCCCAGTCCTCATTGATCTCTTGCTCCAACTGATGATCCACCAAAATCCAGACAAGAGCAAAGTGATAAACACTGTTAAGCTGCTGCTGAGGGGTCTTATGCTGCATGAAATTTTTCATCCTCTCTATGTTCCTGCAAATGAAAAATGGGAGGTTCATCATCCGCACCTTGGTAAAGTGCATGAGCAACCTGATGTTATAGGCATATAGGCGAGAGAACCTCCCCTCACAACTGAAGTACTTCATGATCAATTTCATGAGCGGAGCATACTCATCTTTAAAATATCTGAATGGGAAGACTCTTGTGAGATGCCTCAAAAAACTGGCCTTAATGTAAGGCTCATAGTATTGCCTATCCACCTTCTTCTTCTTATGCCACTGTTCTCCAACATTTGGTATGCCTATTGCCACTGAGATAGTTTCGGGTGTCAATGTGAAGGTGACCCCGGCCAAGATAGACTAACCTCCATGTAGGTGAACCACAAAAAGACGGGCCAACTCATGATGAACTCTAACATTTTCCACCCTTTGACAAAATTCAAAACATGCTAGGTGCTGGAAACATGACATAGCAAGAGGGCATGCCTGCAATTCAGTGAGGGTGTTTGGCTCATCCCTAACATGTTTTCCACTCCTGTGATGTATCCTAGGGGCCTGTTCTCCTGAAGCTGTATCACTGTGAGTTTCCACCTCATACTCTGATGAACCCTCAGATGCCATGACTGCTGTTTATATACTGTATTAAGGCTGCCCTTTGATGATGGTGAAGCTGGGTGTTGTTTGTGATATCTGCCACCAAGGGGAACAATGAAACAAAGGGAGTATTAGGAGGGGAGTAATGTAATGGGAATAGGGGTTATAGGGAGAATTTTGTTTAGGGATATGTAGGGGTTTTGGGTATTTTGATAGGTTAGGGTTTGGGGTTTTAATAAGGTAGGGTTTGGGGTTTTTATTGACCAATAGGAGGAGGGGAAAGGGAATATGAGTTTGGTAGTGTTAGGGTAGTGATAATAGGAAAAATGGCATTGGGAAATAAGGAAAAGTGGTAGGGCAGGAAAAATAGAGCCTTGGCATCAACATACACTTATACAACCCTAGCATCAATGGTTTTTTGGTGTCTTCTTGTGGTTGAATTTATGAAATTTGTTGCATTCAATCACAGGCATAAAACCACCATATCACTCATAAAATTTGATGAACAAGTGATGTTTCGAGCCTACCTTGCAATTGATGTGCTTCACAAAAAATTTGAGGGAGTTTTAGCACGTTTCTGGTGCTTTTTCTGTGTGCGCCGCACGCAAAACCCAGTGTGCCGTGCTCTGGGTGTGCGCCACGCCAGTTAGGAATTTGCACTGCGGGCGGGCTCTGTGTGCGCCGTGCCCCTGCCTATATGCGCCGCACGCCTGTAATGGCCTCCAAACTTGCTCCAAACCACGCGATTGCACTCTCCACGACTTTGCAATGTTTTCCCTCTGCCTTTGATTGCACAATGACTTTGATTTTGGTGGGAATTTGTATATATAGACTTGGAGGTCATGATTTAAATTTTGCTTTTTCAAAAAACCCACTTTCTAATGTTATGTTTGACACTTTTTCACTGACTTTAAAACAACCCTGATTTTCACTTTTCCTCTGAATTTGGCTCAAGTGATGAAATTTTCGACACTCTTTGCAGGGATTGCTTGACAGGACATTTGGCCACGGAAACCATGATTACACCTGAAGAGATCAACTAAAGACTTTTTTGAAAATTTTATCACCCATGACACTGTTTGACTTTTCTTCAAAACAGAGTTTTGGAGAACAGTCGAAGTTTATCAATATGACGATGAAACTCTGTGAATCATTACTTTACAAGGGCATCACTCTGGCCTACATGGCTTTACTGGACATACTTAAAGACCAAATTTATTTAATCCCTAGACCTAATGACCGAAAATGAATTTTGTCCATTAAAGGACCAGACCTTGATTGTCATGGACTTTGGTGATCATTAACAAAATACCTAAGACAGAAGGAGCCAGACATGAGGGGAAATGACTAGCATGACCTTCTCCGTCAGATCATGGCATGCCCCTAGCGGAATGCAGCTGAATGAATGGAGTGGGACACCTAAAAATGAAATGCATAAAGAGTTTTGATCTCTGACAGAGGGCTGACCAAACCGACTCTAGCACCCTCTACTACAAGAAAGAGGCCTTTGTGGCTTAAAGATACTCTTGAAGATGTCGAGAAACACATTGCACCAAGGGGGACATTTTGTGAAAGCAAGAAGCCAAATAGGTACCAAGGGTACTTAGCTACCATGAGTACCATTGTACAATCTAAGCCTTGTATATTCAAAGAATCCATAAAGCAACATGTTTGGAAGGATGTGATGAACGAAGAATATGAACTGATCATAAATAATGATGTATGGGATGTGGTTCCTAGACCCATGGATAAGTCTGTGGTCACTTCGAAATGGCTCTACAAGATAAAACACGGATCTCATGGGAGTGCTGAGAAAAGAAACAAACTAGATGCATCTAGGAAGAAAGGAACATTCATGGGCTGCAATGAAAATCCAAAGGCATATAGAATCTATGTGCCTGGTCAAAGGGAAGTGTAATTAATTCATGATGTCACTTTTGATGAAGATTCTGCACTTAGAAAGATTGCAGATATTCCTATTCCTAGGAAGGCTAATGATGATGTTGATGCAAAAAAGTAGGATGAATCTCCATCTGATGAACCAATGCCTTATGTTGATGGTCTGATAGATCTCGTTGATCCACCTCCTAGTGAGCCCTCTACTACAAGAAATAGGTCTTTGTGGCTTAAAGACACTCTTGAAGATGCCAAGAAACATATTTCATCGAGGGGGACATTTTGTGAAAGCAAGAAGCTGAATAGGTACTAAGGGTACTTAGCTTCCATGAGTACCATTGTATAATATGAGCCTTGTACATTCAAATAAGCCATAAAGAAACAAGTTTAAAAGGATGTGATGAATGAAGAATATGAATCGATCATGAAGAATGATGTTTGGAATGTGGTTCCTAGATCCAAGGATAATTTTTTGGTCACTTTGAAATGGCTCTACAAGGTCAAACATGGAGTTGATGGGAGTGATGAGAAATTCAAGGCCAGATTTGTTGCTCGATGCTTCTCTCAAAATGAAGGAGTAGACTATGATGAGATATCTGCACCATTTTCCTGATATACCACCATCTGTTCGATCATAGCCCTTGCTTCCTCACAAGGATGGAACCTTCATCATATGGATTTCAAAATTGTCTTCTTTCATGGTTCTCTTAAGGAGGAAGTATATGTGGAAAAACTCAAGGGGTTCAAGGTTCGAGATCATGAGACACATGTATGCAAGTTGAAGAAAGCCCTTTATGGGTTGAAGCAAGCCCCTAGGGATTGGTATGAGAGGATCAATAGTTATCTTATGAAGCTAGGATTTACAAGAAGCGATGCTGACCCGAACCTATACTTGAAGCTTGAAAATGATAGACCTCTCATTCTGGTCCTTTATGTGGATGATGTCTTTCTGAATGATGATTACCCTCTCATTCATCAATGTAAGAGGGATTTGGGTTCCGAGTTCGAGATGAAGGACCTAGGACTGATGCATTATTTCCTAGGGTTGAAGGTCTGGCAAATCTAGGTGAGATTTTCCTTTCTCAAGGAAAATATATTGTGAAGCTACTTGAGAGATGTGGGATGGTGGACTGCAAGTCTGTGACTACTCCGATGGGACTCAAATTTTAGAAGCTATGTGGAAGTGCTTCTGGACCCAGATTAGCGAATCCTACAAAGTATCATCAACTTGTGGGGGCACTGATGTTCTTGGTCAACTCCCATCCTAACATATGCTTTGCTTTGAACACATTGAGTCAATATATGGTCGAGCCTCATCACATTCATTGGATTGCTACCAAGAATCTTTTGAGATATCTCTGAGGTACAATCCACTATGGACCGATATACACCACTAGGGATTTGAGGCTACATGGATATAAAATGTTGATTGGGATGGAAATGTGGTGGATCGTAAGAGCAAGTCTGGATAATGCTTCTCTTTGGGTCCTGCTTCTATATATTGGATGAGCATGAAACAAAAATTAGTTGCACTAAGCAACGCCGAGGCTGAATACGTTGCTGCGATTATGGCTTTCTATGAATAAGTTTGGTTGAGGAAGCTCTTCAGTGAGATATTTGAGCACATGATAGATGCCATCGTGATCTTCTGCAACAACTAGAGTGGGATTCGTCTATCAGATAATCTCATTTTCTACGACTGCTCCAAGCACACTAATATTAGGTACCAATTTATCCGGGATATGGTACAATAGAGAGCAGTTAGGCTCCAACACATCAAGAAAGATGAGAAGGTTGCAGGCATTCTCACAAAGCCTCTTAGGAAGGTCAAATTCTTAACCTTCCAAGAGAGACTTGGAGTCATGGAATGACCCTCTTATGAGGGTCCTGTATGAGTTGGACAAAGGGTTATGGGAGCTCCTAGGGGCATGGGGTACTTCTTGGAGCTATCTATGAGTGACCATAGGGTGATTTGTTCACCTTCCCATAGCGGTACACTGGATATAGGGTGAGTGGTTCACCTTTCCCTGTGATATGCCATTATCGTTGACATGTGTGCAGGGTGAGTGGTTCACCTTCCCCTACCCAAACACATGTATGTAGGATGAGTGGTTCACCTTCTCCTATTGATGCCTTGACACACCTCCTACCCATAGAGTCTAGGACTCATGGGAAGTTCCTCTCATCTGGCCAATGAGTTGGGAAAAGATAGTTAGGGACCATAACACTACCAATGGACGCATCATGTATTGCTGTACTCCCTATGACTAGGATGCATGGTGTTCAACAACATGATCTAGGATCAAGGATTGAATTTAGTTAGTGGAGAGTGGTATGATACACTCTCGACCACTTCTTCTTCATTATTACTTCATGGTTCAATAGAGCTAAGCAGATCAGAGCAGGGCAGTGACGGCAAGGATGGTTCAAGATAACAGGTTGGCATGATGATGGATTGGCAAGTGGAATTCTCCCTAGTTGAGAGGGACTATTAAAATTGGAAACTACGACCAAATTCGACCTTAGGACAAATCATATGATGTAGATGATTATTGCATTGGCTTTCTCTTCCGGAGAAATAAAATTTTGATATAAAGATCATCTCATTTTGACAAGAAGAAATGGAATTACAAATTTATTTCTCTTATGGACAAATTGTCAATGTCAGCCATAATCAAATGTAGGCTCATGAAGCCTAATAGATGGGTCTCCTCACCCTCAAGGAATTGTATAAATAGAGGTGACCTTTTCCTCATTTAGACATCATCTCATCACATCATCTTCTCTCTCTTGATTGGTTCGTACAACTTAGAGGTCTCTCTCTCTTCTTCACATGTGTGCCAGGAAACACACTCTCTCTTCTCCACATGTGTGGTAGGAGGTTGAGTTTTTCTGATTAAAATAGGCCGAAGTTTTCAAGGCATTGACGAACATTGACTTAGGGTGATTTGACTAGCGTTGACCTCGGTTTTGGGCCAAAAGTTCAATTTATCTAGGCCACATTTATTTGCACAAAATTCAATAAGTTTGGGATAAATTGACCAACATCGACTTTAGGTTGACTTCAGATTTGATTGCTGAAAATTACAGTAGTGTTTCTCTCTCCTTTGACTAGGTTTAACTGACTAGTTTTGGGCTGATTTTGACTCTCCTAGAAGGCTGAATTGGATTGTTGGTTGGAGGACATTTTGGGGAAGCTTTGACCACCATTGACTTTATGGTTAGGGATGTATTGACTACTAGTTTGTTTGCTGATTTGGTAGATCTATTTTGGGCTTACATTTATGATATTTGTACTCTCTCTCTCTCTCTGCTGATCTATTGAAGAATAATAAGAAGATTTGATCAAAGGGTTTCGCCACATTGGGGTTTGTCCATGGCATCTACCACATCTTGTGTCATATTTTCTTGGATTGTATTTTGCATATGATTTTGTGTTCTATCTGCATTCACTATCAATGTTTATATAATGTGATTGCTACTGAATATAATTGGAATTTTTCATTGGGCCGCTAAAGGAACATTGAAGTAAATTTCCTTAAGCATAGAACATACCATTGTTATCTAAAATTAACATGTATGCAGGATATGTTATGTTGATATGTACTAAGTAAATTGAACTACATCATTGGCTTTGGTGCTTATCTTGTTGAATGTGTGTTGTATTTTCTTTATTGATCGTTGTGTTTATGTGAACTATTTCACTAGATAACTAACAAATCATTCCTTGCTCTCATGTGTCTCTCTTAGGTTAGTATTATTACTTTCCTTCCAAAGACTCACTCTTTTCCCCCCTCTTGTGAAAGCCTATTTTTACAGATTGCAATTGGTGTTTCACAGTGTCAACTTTCTTGATAATTTCAAAGGTTATGTGTATACTCTCTTATGTTATTAATTGCAGCTATGGAAAACCTTTGAGTTATGGTGTCTAGGGGCTCCTACTCTAAATAGTGTGATGTCTAATTGGGGCTTCATATCGAGGATACCCCTTGTATGTTGGAAGTATCCAGCACCTTCAACACCTCCTTAACACATCCTTATATGGGATACCTTACAGTTATGGAAATATAAGCGACTATGTTTGTATTTATAGTTGAAATATGAATTTTGTAGATGATTCATATATGCCTAAAATATGTATGCATGGTTGATCTTATTTGTCATTCATGTTGGGAGAAAGTCAAGAGTTTTATATAGTTTTGATTGAATATGCTCTTTGCCTTGCACCTTATAGAAATATTGACAAATTAGAAAGATAAAGATAAATTTATCTTAAGAGATTGTAAAAGAAAATAGTGCTCTTTTCCTTGTGCACCCTACAATCTGGGTCAATTAAGAACCTTTTATCTTTAAAGGTGTATATAATAATAAATTTTGGCCCTTATTATGCATGAGTGGTAGCTAGATATGATAAACTAGCATGTTTCCATCTCTTGAGCTCAACATTTTTTGTTGGAAGCTCTAAATAATTTAATTCTATATTAGTTGATAAAAATAATGAAATTTTAGGGAGTTTGAAATTCAAAAAAGATAACTAAGGGAGAGGTGGGAGAATATAAACCTTAATGTATTGATCAAGTAAGCTTGATAAAAAAATCTAAATGTAGATAGGATACAAAAAATGTGATGTGGTTTGGACACACCATTTTCCAATTTGTTCTGGCTCAGGAAATGCACACTCTATCTCAAAAATTGTTTCCTCAGAAAATGCACACCTTTCCTTTTCAAATGCACACCCTACCTCAAAAAATTCATATCAAAACTTAGAAAATGCATGCCCTTCCTTAGAATTCTTGCCATGCCTTATGAAATACTTGACTTGCCTTAGGAAATGAACACTATGCTTGTGATGCTTCAACAAATTAACTTTTGAAAAGTTTTATCTAGACATCCTGCTTGCAATGATTCTATCCATAGTTGTCTACCCTAATTTAATTTGTCCCTAGTACTTTGTTTAGATATTTATAGAACCCATTTGGTTGTGTATTTTTTCACTCCTATAAAAAATATAAGGACTAAGTTACTAAGTGATCTTAAGAGTTTGTAGGAGCAAAGTATGTTCTTGGCCTTATGTACCCTGCGATCTGGGTCAATTAGAAACACTTAGCCTTTAAAGGTATTTAAATAATATATCTTGTACCTTATTACCCATAAGTGGTAGTTAGAGATAATAAAATAATGACTTTCTATCTTTTGATCACAACACTTGTTAGTTGTTCTTTCCATTATAAGTTCTAAGTAGTTTGAGTCTATATCAATTGACAAGGATTTGAAATTTAGGGAGTATGACACTTAGAAAAGTAAATAAGGGAGAGGTGGGAGACTATAACCCGTTATACATTGTTCAAGTAAACTTGAACGACATGTCTAAATGCAAACAAGTTACTCATAAATGTGATGGGGTTTGACCACATCAAATTTTTTTTTTTGGGCTAAGGAAATGCACACCCTATTTCAAGAAATGTTCAACAATTTCACACATTTCCACAACAAATGCACACCCTACCTCAAAAAATGCATTCCCTACTTCAACAAATGCTTGACCTACATCACCAAGCACACACCCTGCCTCAGAAAAGCATGCTTGACCTTAATAAATTCATGTCATAGCTTAACAAATGCATGCCCTACCTAAGGAAATGCATCCTCTGCATCAAGAAATGAGCACCCTACTTGTGATGCTTCAAAAAATTAACTTTTGACAAGATTTATTTAGACATTATACTAGTAATGATTTTATCCACAACTATCCACCATGATCATTTTTTATATTCAATTATGATGGTTGTTAACTATATGCTCTTTGAGAAAAACCTTAAAGTGCCTACTTATATGGATAATGTATGTTTTTCCATAGGATAAGGTACTTTGATAAAATCCTAGGACGATCATACACCTTAACTTATCTTTAGAACACATAATAAATTTTTTTAACACTAGTGTGGGGCTCAAACATAGTCTTGACATTAGTTTTTGATAGAATCTTAGAGATGTGATTGGTAATTCCTTAGAATATGGGAGGGAGGCCCTAGTGATGGGGATACAATAAGGGTATTTATTAGACTTGGGTTGGGATATATCTGTCCTTGATGATGGGTGGAGCATCCACATGAAACACTATACATTTCCTATATGATACATAGCTTTTCTAGAAGAGATATTATCAACAACATGATCTCCAACTATGAAAATTAGCATATTCATATTCATAACATCTATGGAGAGGTATGTATCAAGGAGACAAGGGATTTGAAAAGTTTGGTGCCAAAATTTCAAAAAGAGTTGTGGACCTCACCTTCTTGAAGCAATATTGTGATTCCTCCATCCTACCTTAATTTACTTTCTTTCACCTTTTTTGTTGTTGACTTGATCAAAATCGAATTCTATTGAAGGCTAGTAGTTCCCTCCTTTGAGCAGAAATTCATGTTATTAGGTCAAAATTGTCATGTTTGTCTATTAAAGTTTATTAGTTGCATATTAAACTTTCTTCTTTAATTGCATATAAGATTTGGAATATTATCCAACGTAGATAATTTCTATTTGTTTCCAGTATATTTAAATCCACTTTTTAAAGAAAAAATTAAGAAATTTATGAAATTATCACAAACTTATACCCATGGAAACCATTAACCTATGCCCTATCATTCTATAATTTCCAAGACCATCCCCTCTAACCTGCCCCCCTCATTTTTCAAATCCTTTAGCTTATATTTTCATTCTTCTACCTTACCTTCACATTCCCACCCTCCCCCAACTCCATCTTGTCCTCATACCATGCTTACTTCGATTCACAACTCCCAGGATAGTTCCTTCAACTCCCTCTCAACATCTGTTCTTCATCCTATGTTCTTTATCAATTCACTCCAAAAATTTAATCTCTTATCATCCCAAAGTGATTCTAACCTACTCTAGTATGATCACATGCCTCATCCAACTAGGAAACTCCTTCATCATATATGATGTCATTGTCTTATTCCTCATGTTTTAAAAATCCTTGAAGCCTTCCCATCATTCCCTTGTATATAAATCCTCACTCCTTCCCTTTTCCATTAAACACCCAAGACACCTCCTCCACCCCTAACTCAATTAATATTAATGATTCCCTATCAAAATCCCCCTCCCCTCTAGCTATGCTTATGAATTCCATCACTTCTAGGCTCAAAATATTGAGTTATAATGCACCCCCCAATCTCTTATTCATTATAAATCTTATTATCCAATATGTATTAACTCACTTGTGTGATAGGTGGACACCTCTAGGTCCATATATCTCTAACCAAGAATTGTATGCCTCCCACTCTCATGTATATAATAATCTCACAAAGCTTACACTGATTTCTTCAAATCTAAAACTTAGCCTCCCTTCTTTTATCTCCAATTCCCCCTCCAAACTTTGCTCGAATAAAAATTCATGTGATAATATCCCCTCTATTCTTAATTCACCAAATTGAACCTATCCTCCTTCCATTCTAACGTATATTTTTACCCTTGTCCTACCACTTTGTAGCGTAATGATCCCCTCCACTCTACTGTAATCAATATTTCCTCTTCTAACCATGAGCCCCTAGAACTAAGCCTTATGGAAAAAGGCTTTAATTTTTCTCTTATTCCTTGGTGCATTCCCTATGATGACATTATTTTCACCATGAAAACCATAAATTCTCAACTTTCCTCACACCAAGTAGAAATAATATGCTAAGAAGTTGGGAGAATTTTTCATAGATCCTGACTACCAAAACCTAAACTCACTAAGTAAGAATTATATGCCATATTTAACCCTAAAAATTACCTTAACATAATTATTTTGAAATTAAACAAGGGAAATGCAATGGTGTTCATGAATACCTTTGACTATGACCCTAAAATGATTAGCCTCCTATCCACCTCCTCCTATGAGTCCCTTGCTAAAACTCCTCTCAATTCCATTACTAATCTTGTCATAGGATCTATTAAGCCCTCCTCATTAAGTTCCTCCATAAGAAATACATCCTTCCTCATAACCCTGAATCCCATAGAACTTATGGGAAAAACAAAATTCATAAAAATGATTCCCCCTCAGACCCATTGTCAATTCCATTGGTGCATCTACTCATGCCATCTCTCGATAGCTTGTGATTTTTTTTTTCCCTTTACTGGCCGACACCCCCTCCTTTATTAACGACTCCATGGACTTCATCCAAAAAATGACACAATTTCACCTAGATGAACATGACATCATGGCGAGTTTCGATGTGTCTCCTTATTTACCAAAATCCTAGTCCCTGAAGACATTAATATTTTCTCTAGCCTAGCTAGTTGATTCTGAGACCCTTAATCTCATTGAAATTTTCCTTTCTACCACCTCATATACCTTCAAAGGAATTTGTTATAAGAAAACTAACAGTAATGATATGGGATCTTCTCTCTCCCTTGTGGTCACCAATATTTACATGGAACATTTCAGGACAAAAGCTTTGAATAACTTCTATTTAAAGTCCAAATGCTAGTTTTAGTTTGTTAAAGATACCTTTGTATTCTGGTCTTGTGGTATTCCCTCCTTAGATTCCTTTCTAGTCCCTCTTAATGGAATCTCCCCCAACATCCAAATTACCATGGAATTTAGACAATCTAATTTGCTCCCTTTTCTAAATGTCCTTGTCTAGTGCCAAACTGATGTCACCCTCTCAGACCAAGTCTGTAGAAAAATATCCACACTAATAGGTACTTCCATGCTAATTATCACCAATATCATACCCAAAAGTTAGATGTTCTCAACACTTTAGTCACTCGAGCCTTTTGAAACTCAGCCCCAAACATCTTGAAAAATAAAAAACCCACCTTACCAAATCCCTCTTAATCAATGGTTACTCCCTCCCTTGGATAAAAAGAGCTATATTTTATACCTCCCAAACCAAATCCAATTAATATTGTTCTTATATCCCAATCACTAGATCATCTTGCTCCCCTACAACTAAGGATTTACCAATCAAATCTACAAGATTCTAGCAAAATAGAATATTAGAGCTTTGTCCTTAAAAAATTGTTTAGGCCTACAAAAGACAAGTCTGATCCTATGCTCAAACTAAGAGTTTATCAAATTCCCTACTCTTGTGGAAATCCATATTGAAAAAACATGAAGGTCCTTTAATGACCGAATCAAAGATAATTTAGCTGGAAACCATCATAATTGAATCTCAAAATAGGCTATAGTTGAGCATTCCCATAATACCAAACACCTCATCAATTTTGATGAATTCAATTTTTTTGGAGCTTCACGTTTCTACCTTCAACACATCATCAAAGAAGCCCTTCAAATAGGAAAAAATAAGAAAAAATATTGATCAAGAAGATTTCTATAAGTTAAGTCAATCCTAGAAGCCCACCATCCAATATCTCACTAAATATCCCTATACTTCTAGCACCTTTGTCTGACCTTTTTCTTTTGTCCTTTTATTGATTCCTCCACTCTGCCTTAGCATTGTTAACCCTTTCTAATCCTTTCTTGATCATTCACACCCTTATACTTCATGGAATTTTATTTCCTGCAACATCCCTACCCTTACCCCTCCCTCCTCCTCCCTTTTTCATTCTATCTCCCTTAATCTCTTTTTGCTTCTAGCTCTCTTAATCTCCTTTTTTACCCTTTATTTTTTCTAGTCTTTTCTTTAAATCTCACTCTACCCTATCTTTTTTATGCTTTACATGTGTTTCTTAATCTAATATTTTTAGTATGCCCTTCAAAATTGATGCTTCACATGATTACCTAGGAATTTAAAACAATTTATTTCGTTATTAAATTAAACATATTCCAATCCATGATAATTTATTATACTCACTCCTCTCAATTGTTATAATATTAAATATAATAGTAATATTCAAAATTATTATAAATTTGAATATTAATTATTCAAAGTCATATATTTTAACTTTAAATAAAATTATTTATTATTACTAATATTATTTAAATAATTAGCATCATTATCTTCATACTAATCTCCTGTTTAATCAATCTTAATATTATCTCCCTACATTAACCCTCCTTGTTCAATCTATAATGGTGGTTTTATCATTTCTTAAATTATTAACCCCTCAACTCTCTATCCTCTTCTCCTTTCCCCTTTGAATCCACCCCCATCTACCAAGGATTTTAATTGATAATATTAAAAATCCATCATATTAATCCATAATAATACATTATTATAATATAAAATTGTAAATTAAATATTCAAATTTATTATAAAGTTAAATATTAATTATTCGAAATTATATTTTAAACTTTAAATAAAATTCAATTATTATTATTATTATCTCTTAATTTTAATACATATTAATATTATCTCCTTACATTACAACCCCATTACCCCACCACCGTCCTTTATATTAATATATAATAGTGGCTTTGACATTTCTTAAATCATTAATCACCAGTATCTCTATCCTCTTCTCCTTCCTCCTTTAAACCCCCTTTTTATCTACCAACAATATTAATTAATAATATTAATATTCTATCATATTAATCCATAATAATATATTATTATAATATAAAAATGAATATTAAATATTCAAATTTATTATAAATTTGAATATTAATCATTCAAAGTTAAATATTGTATCTTTAATTTTTAATTTATATGGTCTTATTATTTAAATAGTATCATTCTCCTCACATTATTCTCTTATAATTTTAATCAATAATTAATATTAATATTAATTTTCTTACATTAACCACCTTTTATTAATATTATCAACCCCCCTTTCTCTCCTTTTTTTCTCTTTTGAATCCACCCCTATCTCCTTTTACCTAAATCATTAGCTAAGAATTTTAATTAATTATGTAAATAATATTATTATATTATAATATATTATTTTAATCACTTTCCATTTTACTGTTTAAACACATTATTTCCCCTTTTAATATTCTTGGTTCTTATCAAATCTAACATCTAGGATCCCTTCATCTAAAATTTTAGTCAAACAATATTCCCATGCTCGATCCTTTAGGCCATATAAGCACTTTTCCATTCATGAATGCAACCTGATAACCCTTGTCTTCCAAAGCTGAGATGGAAACAAGGTTCTTCTTTCAACCTGGTAAAACACATTATTTCCCCTTTTAATATTCTTGGTTCTTATCAAATCTAACATCTAGGATCCCTTCATCTAAAATTTTAGTCAAACAATATTCCCATTCTTAATTTATCCCTTCACTTAATTGTTAACTTAACATCCTATTTATCTTGGTCATGCACTCTATACTCTCACAAAAAGCTTTATCTATTCCTAATGGTGGGTGTAGCATCCACTCAAAAGATCAAACATTTCTTATAATCTACATAGTGTATCTAGAAGAAAGACTATCAACAACATGATCTCCAATTGTGAAAATTTTGCATAGGTGGATTCACTACTCCAAGTTATCTAGGATAGATATAATGGTACATGTATATTAACATAGTAGTTATGATATATATTTATAATAAGTTTATTTTATGTTTTTCATATATTTTAATTTTGGTCAATATATATTATCATATCCAAAAGATTTGAGGAGGCAACTGGGCCCATATACATAATGAATATTGCCACAAAAAATGAGCACATGTCTAATTGGGACCTTGATCGACTGATATTCCTCATTGTTGGAAGGAATGAATTTTTAGTAGTGGAACATCACCTGACCAAGGTCCCAATTATGCCTATACTCATTTGGTATGGCAATATTCACTAGTATGTGAGCCTGATTGCCTCCTCAAAATAATAAAGAACTATCAATGAAATACAACATGACATCTCCTATAAATGAATATTCCTCTAAATTAGTTAAGGGTTGCATTTCGCATGCATGATAAGTATGGATTCTAGTAAATAACATCAATTTATTTTATTTTTTTCTCCTGCCATAACTTTTACCGAAATGAATGTCTAATGGAACATGCCCACCCAATCTGCACCATACATGCCCACCCCTTTGACACTATTCAAACATATTATTCCTTGATATTGTCACCCTTTCAATAGGAAACATTATTCAATGTTTTTCAAAAGTATCACTGTATACTATGATTGTCAACGTTTTGGTACCATGTACATCGATAAAGAGATATATAGGTGGTGGATCATACCCACCTAAGATTACCACGTGGTAGTTCTTTGCATCGAACTAAGGAGATATAGTTGTTTTCATCGAAGTTATTGTTAGCATTCATTTATGTATTTCCAAAGGTAATGGAGAAACTCATGAACATTATGATTTTCCTACTTTAAGAGATTCAGGAAGCTTTAGGGAACACTGCCATTGAAGGGATAGTTCAATTGGAGTTTGATGAGGCTAGGTAAAGTGCTTTGTTTTTACACACTGCGATTATGCCTTGTATCAAGAAATTCCATCCAAAGTATAATTCCAGTTTCATTTGTTGAATCATAAATTTCTTTGAAGGTTTTAAGGTGTTTGGGTTATCGATTGTAAAGTTGCAAGGGTTAGGTCATACCCTACATTTCATGTTAGTCAATCATCCATTCAATTGGTAATGTTAAAGCAATCACAACTTTTTTTAGAAAGTTTTGCAAGTCTCTTTCATAAAAAAATGTTGGAAAATCATTTTCTGGCGCATATAGGAATGCTGGAAAATTATGAAAATGAAGTATTTATGCGAGTTTTTGTTTCGTAACCTTGGAGAAACATTATTATTAAAGTTAAAAGGGTGAATAAAGTGATGTTTAATAAAATAAACTTTAAAAATTTGGCTAAGGTGAATATTAAAGGCTCATGAAAAAGCAAATGTATAAAGTGAATGGTTAGATGATCAGAAATGGGGTGTTTTGTTCTAAAAAAATATTGAGGTGATGGTAGCTAATCTTGAGATGATAGAGTACATAAAAGTTAGTTTGTAGAAATCAAGGAGAAGATTTACTTGATCGATTCAGAGGACTTGTCATTGATTGAACATATGGGTAAGAGTGGGAACCTCATGCGATATGAACTGAATGGGGCAACACATTTCGAGATTTATGGTATTAAGCTATTGCGGATGTTCAGAGAAGTGGGTTGGGAAATATTTTTCCACTTATTTAGTAGGTATGACCTCAAACTAACCTTACATTTTATTGATACATTTTATGGCATTAGGGATACGGTTCAGGGGTTGCAGTTTCAAGTAACAGAAACAACCAAATTACCAGCTGATAGAGTAAGGTGGAAGAAGTTCAATTGAGGAGTTAAAGAATTTTTTTAGATTTAGTGCATATCAAGAAATGAAGGGATAAGTGCCTACAATCTAGCAAACAGTTTCCAGATCCAGTTTTTTAGTGATTTGCTCCACAATGTTTTCCAAAGAAACAACATCTATCTCAAGATCAGTTTTCGCATATCTTTTCATTTCATGTCTAAATTCAGGGATGGAATCTGAATAATTTTGTCAATATGAATAGACTTTGTTTTGTAAACTTAATCATAAAAATATTGTAATATTTTATGGTTTCTTTCCCATATATTATGGATCTTAACGTTTTGTACATTTTATTATATAATGTACAAAAAAGAAAGAAAAAGGGTTGGAATTTTGTGGAAAGAACCCTCTGTATTTCTATACTTTTTGAGATTAATATATATTTTTCTATAAACAATCTTATATGCCCAACTCATAGAGATTCATGTATGAATAATTTCCTATATGTTTTCTACTATGTTTAAATTTCTCATTAGTCACACATTTTTAACATTTGTCTTCAAAATTTGGATAAAGTTTGATGAATTAGAATTCATGTGAAATTGCTCAGATTCATGTTATTTGGATGCTTCATTGTTCTTTAATCTTAAATATCATTGTAGAAATCTCAGTGCTTTGTCTTGATGTTTATGTTCTATATTATTCTACATACCTTGATGATAACATGTCAAAGAGATTGTGAGTTATCTTGCCTTTGTTTATAGTTGTTCATGTAATTTGTGTTTACCAAACATTTATCATTTGTCAAAGACTCCATGCCCAACGGTCTCTCTCCTATTCCTTCCCAACCAAATTCATATCTATCAAACCAAATCTGACCAATGAGCTAAAGACATGCTGCTAAAGTGATATTGAGTAATAGTTCAAGGAGAATTCTCTCTCTAGATTGAAGGGCTAGCTTTCAATCTCAAAGCGGTCTGAAGATGTCCTCAGTGAGTTTCCTTCCACAACATGGAAAACTTCTTAGTGATAACATCTTGGTGCCGTTGCTGGGTGTAGAGCTGTAACAAGGCTCTCTTTCACCTCTAGTTATGCCACATTAATAAGTCAATCCGGGAATGCTTTGTTATTGCAAAGAGTAACTCAATCCGAGGCTATTCGTTAGAGTAATGCTTAGTAGTACAGTGTCTAGAAAATACAAGAGTAAACGGATGCTAAACTTATGACTAAATTGCTTAAAAGAATAAGATCACACAAAGCAGCTTATCAGTCAAGGGTACAGAAGCGATAACCCATCCCTCTAGAAACTGATGGAAAGGAAATTAGAGCATGGACCATAGGTCTGGGAGCTAGGCAGCGACTTGCTGAGCTCACTACAGCCTTAAACCTTCTCTCACACCAAGACAGTAAATGCAAGTAAATGGAACGGCAGAAAGTAAAATGGAACAGCAAACAGAAAATGGAACAACAAATCTGAAATGGAACAGCAAATAATGGAACAGCAATAAATGGAACAACAATCCAATAAAATAAATCTCGCGAGTCAGACTAAGCTTGCTCTATTGAATTAAACTCACATTCTACAATCAAATAGCAATCTTCTCTCGAAAGCAACTTCAATGAATTATACTTGATGGAACAGTATTCACAAATGAATTATGGAACAGCAATCATAAAACATATATACATAGCACACTTACTATAGCAATTTGATGATTAAAGAGAATATGACTACGTTTCCAAATGGAATAATATTACTTCCGGATTCCAATAATTGAGATTTCAAATGAATCCAATACAGCAATATTCAATATCAAGGCTCTGTAACGGGAATAGTTGGCATGCAATCAACTCTGAAAAGATTCACTCATACAATACATAGTTACTTCTTGAAAGAAACCATTAATGAATTAATTGAAACAGAGCATGGAATAGCATATGAAAAACACGTCAGATTACCAAGCTGTAAAGATAAACAAACCACACAGAAACCAAATTATAATGATACAAAAGCAAGTGTCCTTCAGAGTCGGGCCCTTAGCTTCCAATGGTACACCGCCTTAGATTACTCCAGACGCAGAGATGAAATAAACACCAGGTCTTTTGTATTAATGCATCAACAAATGTACAACAAAATAAGTCTTAGTGAGAGTCGATGATCAAAGTTGAATCTGAAATTCATAGTTACATATATGAACAAAAAGTCCCTTTGCTTAACGCTGCTATCCCTTTTTATATGAGTAACGGCGAAGGTATCTAGGTAGCAAAAATAAGCAAAACAGCGATCCCTGAGGATCAAAGATCCCGAGGGATTCACCAAGCCGTTAATCCTTTACTTTTCTTCCCCTGTTCCGCCGAATTGATAATCCTTCTTTCTTTCCAGGGTCGTCTTGCTTCGATCTGTTCGATCTTGTTCGCATCCAGTTCCCTCCTAAAGGGACAGCAGTTATTGCTTCTTTGTCTTTTCCTTTCGAATGGCAGTCCTTCGTTTCCACCCTTTTCTGCATGGAAAAATAACAATTATCAGCGATTAAGCTTTCCATACTAATTCTTACACATTCTATTAAAATTCTTTATTTCTTTAAGCTCATTATGCAGAAAGGGTTACAATTGTTACTGAAAAGTCACTAAATTGTTCGTAAAAAACATACCTTTCCAGTGCTCCACACACCCCCCTGCTTACCCTGTTTCATGCCCTCATGAAAACATTATAGTTGACATGCAAGGTGGTAAGAGAATAGGCTGGAGAGGGAACCTCGTGGGTAGGCCTACAGCCGTGATGAGCAACTAGATCATCAAAGAACTGATTTGTTTGACCTTCAGGCATTTCATACAAGGCCTGATATCCTGGTGCAGGGTGCCAAATAATTGGACTACGAAATCGATACCCTAACCAGGATGGCCCTGCTTGCAAAATACGCTTGCCATAAAGGTTCAATCGGCTGGCAGCTAGCTCAAAATTTTCATATCTGAATGGTTCCCTGAGCTGGATGTTTGGGTTCGAAGTCTGGTATCGAAATTTTGCAGCATCGATGGCAAGGTCTTTAATAGTCAGAAAATATTCTAGATTTTGTCGGATTAGGTCCTCGTGCATGGGTCCTAGTGTCTCCATAACACCCGGGGTTCTCATAAGGTTCCTATGTGCTCTCCATAACAGTACTGGGTCTCTAGGCTCGGCTCTTACCCACAAGTCTAGACTATTTTTCTGTCTCTGAAAAGTGTTATAAACCCTGAGCCATTTTAGCTGATTAACCCCGAAGGAAATGAAGGCTTGCAATTGGATGTCCCCAACAAAAGGGCCAGGATTTAAATCAGTTTCCTGGTCTAGTACGAGGTTATGCAAGTAAAATTCACATAATAACCTTTGAACCTTAACTCCGTAATGCTTGCAACAATCTATGAAATCATTAACAATATTGATTTGTATAGGAGCACCTGCCCTGACAGCTTTTATCTTTAATCGTAAATATGGTTCAAGCAAAAATAAAGCATAGTTTTTAGTAGGAGCCCTACAGGCCAGAACGTCATTATACAGAGAACACACAGTGTCCATCTGCCTAACAACAATATCTAATTGACGAGTTACCTTTGCAACCTTTTCTTGCTCCTTTTGCCAGCCTTCGAAGGCCTGGCTCTCGGACTGACTAATATCCCGAAGTTGCTGTTGCAACTCTTCATATTTCTCTCGGGGGACTATTTTTTCCTTCAACTGTTCAACTTCTTGCTGAGCTTGCTTCATCATCTTGTGCAAGGTTCTTGTTTTTGGATCCTTTTTCCATAGGGCCGTAGAGGCCGGGAGTTTTACCTGAACCTTTTTGTTATGCTGTTTGGAGTTCAGAACCCGGATCACCCCTGAGGGCGGTGCCTCTGTTTGGATCTCCTTATTCTCCTTTTCTTTCTTAACACGAATGAAAGGTTGCTGTGGTTCCTCTGTTAATGGAACATCATCCTGTCCCTCTGCCCCAAATGGAACGGCAGTCTGTTCTTCATTATCAATTGGAACAACAGTCTGTTCCTCATTGTCAATTGGAACAGCAGTCTGTCCCTCAGTGACAATTGGAACAACAGTTTGTTCCTCAGCGTCATTTGGAACAGCAGTCTGTTCTTCTGTGACAATTGGAACAGCAGTTTGTTCCTCAGTGTCATTTGGAACAGCAGCAGGTCTTCCAATCGGGTTTCGACCAACAGTGCGACTGTAAGTCCCTCGTCTTCTTGTTCTGCGGGATTTTGCTGCAGTGGTCCTCTTTCTTTTCCTTGTGGTCCTTTGTATCCTCAGACTGGCTTTCAAAATCTGAATTTGCTGTCGGAGCCGGGCTATAGTGTTCAGCAGCCTCTGCTGTTTAGTCCTTAATTTCTTGATTTCCCTTGCCTCAGCAGAGGGTTTGCGACTAGCCCTTAAATCTGCTCCTACTCTATCTAGAGTTTCTTCTGGTGCCTCGGGAACAGATTGTTCTCGGTTGGTGTCCCTTATTTCTTCCTCATGAATGGGCGGGTTTTCTTCTCCTTCCTTTTCTGCATGTGAACCGTCAGGTATGTCTTCCTCTGGAGGTTCATTGGGAGGACCTGCTGGGCTGGAGGGTTGGCCATATTCCCCCAAACTGGCCAGGATTGCGGCCAATTCTTCTTCGCCCACAGGGTCTCGCAGCGGGCTGCTTTCTGGCTGTATTACTTCCTCCTCCCGATTGTCCTGTTCAGTGACTGCCTTGGAGTGTTCAGCTTCTGTTTCTGTTTCGGAGTGCACTTCTCTCTCCTCACCTCCTCCTCCGGCTTGCTCAGCTTCGCCCCCAGATTGTCCAGCATTTTCTTCGGAAGGTATTCCTTCTGGTTCTGGAGGTTCGTCTATAATCTCAATTGGTTGGCTGGTGCTTTCTCGAATCTTTTCCAGCCTCCCTCGTATTCGAGCTAGCCGGACTGATTTTCTTGGTTTCTCTGGTTGTTCAGGTGTACAAGCAACAGGTTTTTCTGCTATCACTTCTCTGCGTTTTTCTGGTCGCTCCGGTGTACTTGAAGAATGCTTTCGTTTTGGAGCGACACGTTTTCCTGCTGCCACTTCTCTGCGTTTCTCTGATCGTTCTGGTGTGCTGGAGGAAGTTTTAGGTTTTGGGGGTGGTGCAGCCAATTTCCCCTCGATCAATGCAACGAGCTCCTCCCAGCTGCTCTGCTATTGAGTGAGATTATGGCTCACTATCAATCAAATCAATCCATGGTGGCTAACAACTGCTTCTACATGCTGTGCCGTTTTCAGGCTTCGGGCCGCATCATGCAATAGTGAATTTAAAAGTGCAGGCATATTTACAGAACATTTTTATTTCAAAACAGCTAAGAGTTTAAGATGGCGTGGTCTTACCACGTCCTTCCTTCCTTCGCAAGTAATGTAGCTCTGTACTATCCTTGCTAGTTTGGTCCAGGGTTCTCCTAACGTTGCTCGCAGAAGTCCTTTCCCCTTCACTGTCAAGCTTTGGCCTTCATCCTGAAAAATCTCCATAATCTTCTACAGTCTTTCTTTCCTCAGCGTCCATACAGGTCCGGTGGTTGGTAGGCCTGAGACTTCTGCAATTACACCGTCAGTGACCGCTATTCGCCTTCCTCTTACTATGGAGTAGTCCTCCTGCAAGTTTTGCAGGAATTCCAACGCCACTGTCTCGTTTGATTCTTGTAGGCGACTGAAATAATTCAGCCATCCAGCCTTTTCCAGGATCTCCCGGGCAGCAGCAGAGACTGTCAATTCCTGAGGTTCGCTTCGGACTGCCTTTCCTCCCATGGTTCTACTAAGGATTTTCAATGGAACAACAACTTCCTGTGCTGTTTTGGGATGCAGAGAAGGTGATCGTCGCGGAAAAAAACAGAGTATGCAGCAAAAATGGATTGTGGATGGCAACTTTGCGTAAAATAGAATTATCATATCGTTAAACCATGCCATACTTTCGTACACTATCTACCCCGAATGGTGTGCTGACACGTAACTCGTGGAGTAATGAGATTACCTTCCCCCCCGCGATGTGATAAGCTACCCCAGCTGTCAAATAGAGGAGCAGCAGCCATTGTGTAACCAGTCATAAAGGAACAGCATATAGAATTACGCCATGTTTTAGATAGACAACGAAATACCGAAATCGAGGCAAAAAGGTGGATCGCGTTTTACATAAGAGCCTGCGTAATATGATGCGAGGCCGGGGGATGGGACGTCTGTCAATCGTACCAAATCCCCAGAGGTCATTGCCAGTTCCCTTGCCATGATTGGTAGTAATGAGTGTTCGTGCGATATGTTCATCGGGAAATAAAATATAAATTATTCATAGGATAGAAGAGACAAAGAGGTATTAATATCATCCCCGTTGGTGTAACCATTATGACTTCGATACCATTAACAGAGCTCTGCTGCCGACAGGTGTTCATAACCTTGGCAGAGTTGTTTATTTCACCCCCGGAACCATGATCCTGTATGTGTATAAAAAGTATTTTGTCAAAACGCAGGCCATTATGCTGGCTTGGTAACCAGATAGCCATAATGCCATTCACAAGGAAGGTGTGAATCGTGGGCAGGCCGGCTCGTGATGAGACCCCCTGTTCCAAGGTCTGTTTATTTAGTGTACCTTTTGGACCATATCCCTGGTGTGGTGGCCATGTTGGGAATGCCACTTCGCTTCCAACCTGATGATCATGGTAGGCTGGCTCTTGATGAGACCCCCTATCCTGCATTTGACAATTAATAATCCATATTCATCATCATTTTTTCTTTGCAAAGCACTTTTTCTTATTTATTTACACATAAGGGTGGTTCAGCACTCCTTAAGAGTGGGAATGGTGGAAGAAGTCTTATCATCCCAACAGGAAGATATAAATCCTCTGTTCTTATTCCTGTGTAATAATCAGAATTTTTTTTTTTTTAAGGAGATCGCCATGATAAAGATAACCAACCAGGACAATGGGAATAAGTCAATGACAACGGAGATGAGAAGTAAGTATGTCCCTCCTCTTGTCCTCTTATCAATACTAGGCTCTATAAAGATAGCGATTTTATGATCTGCTGACTTCGGCATGTTGTAATTAATATTCATTGCATAAGTGTATAGCTGTATCTTAAACACTGGAAAGATCATGGGCGAAAAGCATCCTCAATATGAATCATCACTGAGAGCAAAGATATGACTATAGTGTTCCTTTTGAAAGAGAAGAATCCATACAAACAAATCGTTGGGATGCCATTCTTTGAGAAGAAACAGCCTAAGATCATGAGTGCTGTCTGCAAAAACTCTCAACTGCTGTTCCTTTTGAAAAGGAACAACAAAAACTCGCAAATGTTGTTCCTTTTGAAAAGGAACAGCAAAAACTCACAACTGTTGTTCCTTTTGAAAAGGAACAACAAAAACTCACAACTGCTGTTCCTTTTGAAAAGGAACAGCAAAGACTCAGAAATGTTGTTCCTTTTGAAAAGGAACAGCAAAAACCCAAAAACACGAAATGCTGTTCCTTTTGAAAAAGGAACAGCAAAAACACAAAATGATGTTCCTTTTCAAAACACGAAATGTTGTTCCTTTTGAAAAAGGAACAACAAAAACATGAAAACAAGCAGCTGCGGTTCCTTTTGGAAAAGGAACAGCAATAACTCTGAACTGCTGTTCCTCTTGGAAAGGAACAACAAAACCCCAAAAATGTTGTTCCTTTTGAAAAAGGAACAACAAAAACTCACACCTGCTGTTCCTTTTGAAAAAGGAACAGCAAAAACACGAAAACAAGCAACTGCTGTTCCTTTTGGAAAAGGAACAACAAAAACCCAAAAATGCTGTTCCTTTTGAAAAAGGAACAGCAAAAACACAGAAATGTTGTTCCTTTTGAAAAAGGAACAGCAAAAACACAGAAATGCTGTCCCTTTTGAAAAAGGAACAGCAAAAACACAGAAATGTTGTTACTTTTGAGAAAGGAACAACAAAAACACGAAATGTTGTTCCTTTTGAAAAAGGAACAGCAAAAACACGAAAACAAGCCGCTGCTATTCCTTTTCCTTCCTTTTGGAAAAGGAACAGCAAAAACCCAGAGATGTTGTTCCTTTTGAAAAAGGAACAACAAAAACACGCTGACTGTAAAAGCAATCTTAAGAAAGAAAGATCAAAGAAATATTAAGAAAACGTATATACAAGAACTTATGTACAAGTCAAAAAAAATGCGTTCCTTACTGAATTATAGGTGAGGAAGATTTTACTTCCTCTCCTAAAATTTCCATGTCAGTGTCTTGACGTAGCTGCTCACAGAAGGATTCCCGAGTGAGTGGCTTGTGATAGAGACGAACTCAGTGGCCATTTACCTTGAATGCATATCCAGAACCATCGATTGTGATGAGAGTAAGGGTCCCATTATCATGTACTTTCTGGATTTCGTATGGCCCCAACCAACGAGTCTGCAGTTTCCCCGGGAAATCCTGAAACCGAGAGTCATATAACAGAGCCCAGTCTCCTTCATGAAAGACTTTATTCTTGATAAGTGCATCATGCCATTTAGCTCGCTGCTGCTGAATAAGTGCTGTGTTTTGTAATGCAGAGAGCCTTATTTCGTCCAATTCATTAATCTGCTGTAGTCGATTGATTTGTGCCTCACTTAAATCTAGGCCAACTTCCTGTGCAGTTCGTAGTGTTTGGATTTCGAATTCTATGGGGAAAATAGGTTGCTTCCCAAACACTAATTGATAGGGTGAATAACCAGTGGTACTTCTCCAGGTGGTTCTATAGGCCCAGAGTGCTTCAGGTAGTCGAGCGGCCCAGTCACGCCTATGTGAAGCAATGGTCTTTGTTAAAATTGATTCTATTACCTTATTGCTACTTTCTACTTGCCCATTCGCCTGCGGGTGATATGGGGTAGTAATTTTGTGTTGGACGTGATAATTGTTAAGTGTTGCAGCTAATTTGTTTCCGACAAATTGTGGTCCTCCATCTGTGATTATTTCTCTTGGAAGGCCATATCGTATAAAGAAATGGAACAGGAACTGTACTACCGAATCTTCTGTAGCTTTAGGCAACACTTCGACCTCAACCCATTTGGTAACATATTCTGTGGCTACCAAAATATATGTTCTCTGATTTGATGATGGGTTGATGGGTCCAACGAAGTCAAGAGCCCATCGTTCAAATGGTTCAATGACTAATTGTGGCCTCAGAGGCATTTCGTCGGCTTGACCAGGTCGTCCTGCTCGCTGGTAGCTGTCACAGGCTTGAACAAATTTCTTCGAATCCTTAAAGATTGTAGGCCAGTAGTATCCCGTCTGCAATACTTTATGTGCTGTTCGTTTCTCAGCAAAGTGTCCCCCACATTGTCCATTATGACAAGCTTTTAAGATGTCGAAAATTTCATCTTCTCGAATACATCTTCTAATTTGCATGTCTGCCCCTGTGTGGAACAAATAACCCCCGATCCACGAAAACCGAGTACTCTTCTGAACAATCTGCTTACGTTCATTAGGGGTTAAGTGTTTTGGTAGCTTACCTATTGCAAGGTAGTTGGCAACATCAGTGTACCAAGGTGTTCGAACAGCAACAACAAACAGGTGCTCATCCGGAAATTGGTCTTCCACTGCTGCTGCCTCGATTGATTTTGGTATTCGTGAGAGAAAATCAGCTACAGGGTTTTCCTTGCCGGGTCTATCTTTGATTGTGATATCGAACTCCTGCAATAAGATCAACCATCTCGTTATTCTAGCATTTGTAACAGGATTATTCGCTAAATATTTGATAGCAGAATGATCTGTATATAAAACAACGGGATAGCCTGTAATATAATGTCTAAATTTATTGACAGCATGTATTACAGCGAGGAATTCTTTTTCGGTGACAGTGTAATTTAATTCAGCAGGGGATAAATTTTTGCTGATATAATAAATAGCATATGGTTTTTTATCCTCCTCCTGCCCAAGGACTGCACCGATTGCTGTGTCTGAGGCATCAGATGAGATTTGGAATGGTAAATTCCAGTTTGGTCCTCGAAGGACTGGAGCTGTTGATACAAGCTTCTTTAAATCCTGGAAAGCGCGGTCGCATTTTTCTGTCCACATGAAATCAACATTACCAGTTAATGCATATAAAGGTGCAGCAATGTGTGAATAATGTTCTATAAATCGTCTGTAATACCCAGAAAATCCAAGAAAGCTGCGTACCTCTGTCTGAGTAGTGGGGGTGGGGATAAGCAACAGAATTTGAATTTTGGCCAGATCTACCTGAATTCCAGCTGCTGAGACGAAATGTCCTAGAATGAGCCCTTCAGTCATCATCATATAACATTTTTCGTGGCTTAAACAAAGCCTGGTATCAATGCAACGCTGTAGGACTTTTTCTAAAGTGTCCAGAGCTGGATCAAAATCATCTCCGTATGGTGTAAAGTCATCCATGTATACTTCAAGCCCATCATTTATGAAATCTGCAAAGATGCTAAGAATGGCCCTTTGGAATGTGGCAGGAGCATTACATAGGCCAAAGGGTAGAACTATATAGGCGAACGTTCCCCAAGGACAAGTAAAGGTAGTTTTATCCTGGTCTTCAGGGGCAATTTGAATCTGATTGTATCCGCTGAAACCATCCAGGAAAGAAAAGAATTTCTTTCCTGCTAACGTGTCCAATACTTGGTCTATGAATGGGAGGGGAAAATGGTCTTTTTGTGTGGCTTTGTTTAACTCTCTATAATCCACGCAAATCCTCCATTTCCCATTCTTCTTGGGTACAACCACAAGTGGAGAGACCCACTTACTATCAGAAATTGGATAGATAAAATTAACATCTAAAAGCTTCTGAAGTTCTGCTTTTACAACATCTTTTAGGTGAGGGTTGAGTCTTCTTTGTGGTTGACGAACAGGTCTTGCATCTTTTTCTATATAAATATGGTGGGTGCACAATTGGGGGTCAATCCCTTTCATATCGGGGTAATCCCATGCAAATGCTTCTTGATGTTTCCGTAACAGATGGATGAGTTTTATTTCTTGGTCCGGTGTAAGGTTGGCATTGATGTTTAGTGTCTTTCCTGGTTCAATTTCCACTGCTTTACTATTGGCAACAGAAGTCACAGGTATCATTTGGTCATGTGCATCTTTCAAGGGATCTTCTTCTAGTTCGTTCTCGAATGCAGCTTCTATCATAAAACACTGTGCATGAGGTCTAGATTCAGTTTGACTAACAAAGTTATTGATGGCATCATCTTCTGTTTGGTCTTTAAAGTCTAGGGCCTTCTGTATAGTCAATGGTGATATGATATTGTCAGTAAGGTATGATACAGGGTGCTGGTTAGTTTTTATCATTGTAATACTTGGCTGTGCTGGAGGGTAGAGAACTAGATTTTTAATATCTGGTCCTCTGGTTATGGTCATATTCCCCTGCCGGCAACCAATGTAAGCATCGGCGGTAGCAAGCCAAGGCCTACCTAAAATTAGCGGGTGTCCATCCAGTCTGGTTTTTGGATTAATTACCAGGAAATCAGTTGGGTATTCCCAAGAATCTATAGAGACCATAACATCGTATAGAGTTCCTTCCGGTCGAACTACAGATCGGTCAGCCAATTCTAACAAAGTAGAAGTGGGTTCTACTGATGTAATACCGAGCTTTTGGCAAGTAGAAGTTGTCAAAATATTGATTGCAGCTCCTAAATCAACTAAAGCATTAGTCAGGGTCTGACCATAGATTTGGACAGTTACGATTGGATTTCCTGGATCGTCATATTTAATGGGTGCTCCTGTTAACAAGTCAGATAAAGTACCGACTACTTGGACTCTTGGGTTAGTGGTTACATTCCTCCTTGGTTTTTTTATGCACAATTCTTTTATAGTTTTTGCATATATAGGGATGTCTTGAATGGCTTGGAGGAAAGGAATTCGTATGTACAGGTTTTGTAGCTCTCCTAGAATGTCAAAGTCTGGATGTTGTACAGGTCGTGGTATGACTAATCGTTCTGGGAAGGGAGGAGAGGGTGTATTTGCTTGATGCTGAGTCTGCTCCTTATTTCACCCTCTTGTTGTAATGGCTGTTCTATTGGTAACTGATCTTCAATGTGAACTGTTTTATCTCCCTCTGTTTCTATTATACGCCCAGATCTTAACTGAAGATCATTGCACTCCCTTAGTTCAGGTCCGATTTCTGCTGATTCTATAATTTGGAGGGATTGGACTGGCCTATTATTAGGATTAGGATTGGGTTGGGCTGGGAGTTGCGGTCTCAGATTAGACTGGGGATTTTGTTGCAAAGCTGGCAGAGTCGGTTGAGGGAGTGGAATAGTTCCTGTTGGCTGATATGTCGATCTTGGCCAATTTGTCTGCCAGGGTGAACTTTGTGAAGTAGGGGGGGTCCATTGTGGAGGGTATGAGCTATTCTGCCAATATGGTGGGGCGTAAGGAAAATTCGGCCAACCAAATTGGCTTGGCTGATTCATCCATGGATTTGGAGAAGGAAATGGTTGTGATGTCCAATTCGGGAATGGGGGTTGAGATTGGTTTTGCCACATACTATATTGCTGAGCGTTATACCGTGGAGGCTGAAAAGAAGAAGTTGGGTCTGAAAACATACCTGATTGCCTTGGTTGCCATTGGCGACGCTGGTTAACGAAGTATGCTGATTCTGGTTCTTCTTCTGCTTCCTTATATACTGCTTTCAATCCAGGAAGTGAGGGGCAACTTTCAGTAAAGTGATCTTTTGTACAGATAGCACATGTTTGAACTGCATCCAGTGGACATTCCTTGCGGCTATGTTTTCTTCTACATCGGGGGCAGAAGATCGCCAAATTCTGTTCTGCCTCTATCTGCTTCTGCTTAGCCTCCACAATATCAAGTTGTGTAGTCAATGTCCGCAAGATATCAGTTTTAAAATTTTCTAATAAATTCCCAAGTTCTACACGTGTTACTCCTTCTGTTGATATTTTGTTATCTCTGACAAACCGATCATATTCTGCTGGTTTTATCCTCGTGCTACCTCTTGAGCTCCTGATACATAAATCAATGATGTCAGCAAAATTTTCTTGATAGATATCCCCTTTTCCCATGATATTTAATGTTTCAATCCATTGTTCCTTCATTCCTCTAATCAATGCTGTTTTTAACACATTATCAGGCAGAGGTAGTGATGCATATGGAGATCTTTGCAAATTATACTGAAAACGTTCTACATATTCTTCTAGTGTTTCGTTTGGTCTAGTTGTCATCTGAAATATTTCATCTTTCAGTTCTCTAGACCTACAATAATCTTGATATTTCTTTAGGAAAGATTCTTTCATTTGCTCCCAGTTATTTATAACCCCACCACCTAAACCCATAAACCATCTTAAAGCTGCTCCTTTCAAAGTGGAGGGGAACAACTTTAATTTCTGGGGGTTAGTGGTGTAATCATATCCCCTGCATAATACATCAAATTCAAATAAGAATGCATCAGGGTCCTCTGATGTAAGTCCATGAAATGTAGGAATGTGTTGAAGGGGAATTGCTTTCATAGGAGCATTTGCTGCGGAATCCACTATAGGATATTGTAATGTAGAAGTTTGAGTGTTTGGCTGATTCTGTGCCATGGGATCGAATATGTGCCAGTAACCTTCCGGGATCTCTAAGAGGGTGTTCTTAGGTGGAGAAGGAACGGCCTTAACAGGGATTGTTTTAGTAGCACTTCCTTTGTCTGGAATAACGAGAGTCCCTGTTGCTTGAGGAGATTGAATCCCTTCAACAATGATTTTTACAGCGCTTCCTTTATCTGGGCTTTTTAATGGATGAATTATCCTAGGAGGAGATCTTGGCTCCTCAACTTCTCCTGTTTCCCCTTCTCCTTCACAAAGATTGCTTAGATTCCCTTCCTGCAGTCGTTCTGGAATAGAATTTTCAATTTCTTGAAAGTCCTATTCATCAGTCTGACTATGCACCTCAGCGAAGGCTACAGATTGTGATCCTGCGACCTGAAGGGAGCTAGTAGGTTGTTTAGAATTGGTTTTCCTAAACCCTACTGATGGCTGAGATTTAGTTTTCTTATAGATTTCGTCTATGAAGGTTGTTCGGCCAAGGGTCACCGACCCTTTTGCTTTTTCAGGTTTGAACGGAGGTTTGATAATTTTTTTTGGCTTTTTCTGCTTAGTCATGCACTCTATAAACTACCAAATTCTATTCAACTCACAATTCTACCAGGAAAGCGGATGGTGGAGTAGGGCTTTTACATGCTCCGTACGCAGGTTCTTACCTTCCGTTTTTAAAATCCAACTCTCCCCCAACAGACCCGTACACTACTCTGTAAAAACAAATGGTTGTACTCTTTCCCCGGCAACGGTGCCAAAATGTAGAGCTGTAACAAGGGTCTCTTTCACCTCTAGTTATGCCACATTAATAAGTCAATCCGGGAACGCTTTGTTATTGCAAAGAGTAACTCAATCCGAGGCTATTCGTCAGAGTAATGCTTAATAGTACAGTGTCTAGAAAATACAAGAGTAAACGGATGCTAAACTTATGACTAAATTGCTTAAAAGAATAAGATCACACAAAGCAGCTTATCAGTCAAGGGTACGGGAGCGATAACCCATCCCTCTAGAAACTGATGGAAAGGAAATTAGAGCATGGACCATAGGTCTGGGAGCTAGGCAGCGACTTGCTGAGCTCACTACAACCTTAAACCTTCTCTCACACCAAGACAGTAAATGCAAGTAAATGGAACGACAGAAAGTAAAATGGAACAACAAACAGAAAATGGAACAGCAAATCTGAAATGGAACAGCAAATAATGGAACAACAATAAATGGAACAACAATCCAATAAACTAAATCTCGCGAGTCAGACTAAGCTTGCTCTATTGAATTAAACTCACATTCTACAATCAAATAGCAATCTTCTCTCGAAAGCAACTTCAATGAATTATACTTGATGGAATAGTATTCACAAATGAATTATGGAACAGCAATCATAAAACATATATACATAGCACACTTACTATAGAAATCTGATGATTAAAGAGAATATGACTACGTTTCCAAATGGAATAATATTACTTCCGGATTCCAATAATTGAGATTTCAAATGAATCCAATACAACAATATTCAATATCAAGGCTCTGTAACGGGAACAGTTGGCATGAAATCAACTCTGAAAAGATTCACTCATACAATACAGAGTTACTTCTTGAAAGAAACCATTAATGAATTAATTGAAATAGAG
Organism: Pinus tabuliformis; assembly: GCA_031772625.1. NCBI lineage: Eukaryota > Viridiplantae > Streptophyta > Pinopsida > Pinales > Pinaceae > Pinus > Pinus tabuliformis. The sequence goes on from CM062812.1 coordinate 981,106,048, forward strand.
CATGGAATAGCATATGAAAAACACGTCAGATTACCAAGCTGTAAAGATAAACAAACCACACAGAAACCAAATTATAATGATACAAAAGCAAGTGTCCTTCGGAGCCGGGCCCTTAGCTTCCAACGGTACACCGCCTTAGATTACTCTAGACGCAGAGATGAAATAAACACCAGGTCTTTTGTATTAATGCATCAACAAATGTACAACAAAATAAGTCTTAGTGAGAGTCGATGATCAAAGTTGAATCTGAAATTCACAGTTACATATATGAACAAAAAGTCCCTTTGCTTAACACTGCTGTCCCTTTTTATAAGAGTAACGGCGGAGGTATCTAGGTAGCAAAAATAAGCAAAACAGCGATCCCTCAGGATCAAAGATCCTGAGGGATTCGCCAAGCCGTTAATCCTTTACTTTTCTTCCCCTGTTCCACCGAATTGATAATCCTTCTTTCTTTCCAGGGTCGTCTTGCTTCGATCTGTTCGATCTTGTTCGCATCCGGTTCCCTCCTAAAGGGACAGCAGTTATTGCTTCTTTGTCTTTTCCTTTCGAATGGCAGTCCTTCGTTTCCACCCTTTTCTGCATGGAAAAATAACAATTATCAGCGATTAAGCTTTCCATACTAATTCTTACACATTCTATTAAAATTCTTTATTTCTTTAATCTCATTATGCAGAAAGGGTTACAATTGTTACTGAAAAGTCACTAAATTGTTCGTCAAAAACATACCTTTCCAGTGCTCCACACTGGGGAATGAAGGTGAAATATTCCTTATGAGAATGAAAAATATCCAGATATGACTATTGATGGTAACAATGGTCAGACACCATTAAGTTGTACATCATTCACCTTGTGACAACATTGCCAACCAATCCAAAGATCGAAACATGAATGGTGACTCCACTATCCGATGAACCCAGAGCATAATGGCAGATCCAGTGAACTAAGTAATCAAGATGATGAGGTGTGCTCCAACGAAAAATGCACATTTCCTAGGTTTTCAAAATTGCATTCTGTGCAAATATTGGCAATCATATTTGCCCAAATTTAGAGATCAGAATGATGATGATGTTGCTCTTCATTTGAATAAATTTCACATGCACATACATAAGCTAGGGGTTAAATTTCATGAGGACTATTTGATGAAGATGTTTATGGCAACCTTAGAAGAAAATGCATGATATTGGTATGAAGGATTTCCATCTGCTAGTCTATATTCCCTTGAAGATTTCTATTCAAAATTTTGTATGAACTATAAAGAAAGATACCCTTCTATAGTGCTAGTTGAATATTTTTGTGCAAATTTTGAAAATATTTTTCAACACATGGGAATGGATGTTGATGATGAAGATCTTATGGATGATGAAATCGAAGAAGCCCTATTTGAAATGTCTTCTCGTTAGGAAGAACTAGTAGAGACTAGTTGTTGTGATACTCAGGATCATTCACAACAAGTAGCTATTTCTCCCCTGGCTAAAAATGAAACAGATCCACATCTCAATGATGAAAGCCATGTTACATCCCATGATATTAATGATGATTTGTAGCAGGTTTTTCAGTTTTCATGTGACCAATACTGGGATGAAGACAATATTTCAAGTTGTCCTTCATATCATTCATCTAATGAATTTTTGCTTCATGAAGAAATCGGTGAAAATCAGATTTTTGAAATTGGATCCATGGAAACCTTAAGCAGTAATCTCGTCCATGATGATAACTACCTTGAGTTGCAAGAAAATAGTGAAGAAGAGAAAGGTGTTTTAGATCTTTTGGATGCTGCAAAATTTGTTCATAATTATTTGTCTCTTAAATTGACATATTCAGAAATTTTTAAAGATCAAAATGACATTCTTGCTGAAATATGTGAAGGAGCATTTTCATGTTGTTCCCAAACACATAAGATTGTTGTCCCTTTTGAATGTGTTCAAGAGTATACAAAACCTTTTCCTACCATAGATGATGTGAAATATGAATAGATGGCCCCCTTGCATTTTGAAAATGATTTTGAGTTGGATGACATAGAACAACCTAGGGAGATTTTAAGGATGGAAAATTATCTTGAAGTTTAAAAACATTAGTGAATATCACTAGTCCCTAATATGCAAACTATAAAAATTTATTGATATATTTGTAAAATTATTCAAATTTATAATTATTTTATATATATTATTATTGTTGGCGATTTTTAAGGTAAAATAATTTTATATTGTAAATTTTGGGTGAATCATTTTTATAAAAAATGGAAATTGATGATCTTTTTTTGTGGAAAAATCATGGAAAATTAGCCCACATGTGAATATTAACCCCTAAAATTTTCCATGGAACAACCAACAGATATAAATGAAGAGAGTGCTTGTCTTTTTGTTGATCTTCAAGATGGGGTTATGTTTCATGTTTTTGAATATTATTTGGCTAGCCAGTTGGAATCAAGGGAGTTTGTGTTATTCACCAGTACATGGATTGGATTCAATTTTCGTTTTGAGTTGTCACTTTCTACCTTTTTCTGTCTGCTCAAGGAAGGTGTGAGCATAATTCCAGTGAGTAGCCATCTCATTTCATGGTTACACTGGAAATTTCGTATCACTTGATTGAGCATTCATCCAACATATTAGAGTAGGAACTGGTATGAAATAAGCTTGTCTAGGCAAGCATCTCTTTCAGTAATTTTCAGTTCAGTTTTCAACATTTGTATTTTCAGTTTTCATTTAGTTTGTAGTAGTTGTAGTTTGGTTTCCATTTTGCAATATTTTTTATTAATATGTAGTAATTTCAATTTGGTTCAGTTTCAAATTAGGTTGTAAATTTCAATTAGAGGTTGGGAGCAACTCAATGGATCAGGCACTTGGTCTACGGGGTCTTTGTTGCCTCACATGGAGGATAACATCCCCATTGGAGCTAGTTGTTAGCATTCATTTCTGTATTTCCAAAGGTAACGGAGAAACTCATGAACATTGTTCTTTTCCCACATCAAGAGAATCGAGAAGCCATTAGGAATACTTCCATTGAATGGCCCAGTTCACTTGGAGTTTCATCGAGGTTGGGTAAAGTGCTTTGTTTTTACGCTCTGTGAGTATGCCTTGTATCAAGAAATTACATCCAAAATATAAGGTTAGTTTCACTTATTGAATTAGAAATTTCTTTGAAGGTTTTTAGGTGTTTTGGTTACTGATTGTTTAGGTCATGCCCTAAATTTCATGTTAGTCAATCATCCATTCAATTGGTAATGTTAAACCAATCACAACTTTCTTTTCCAAATCTTTGTAAGCCTCCTTCAGAAAAACGTTGGAAAATCATTTTCTAGTGCCTACAGGAGCGCTGGAAAATCATTTTCTAATGCCTATAGGAGAAGAGAGATGGAAAATCATTTTCCAGTGCCTATATGAGTGTTAGAAAATAATTTTCCAACACCTACAAGAGCACTGGAAAATCATTTTCCAGCACTTACAGGAATGCTAGAAAATTATGAAACCAAAATATTTATGAAAATTTTAGTTTTGGAACCTTGGAAAAACATTATTAGTAAAGTTAAAAGGGTGAATAAAGTGATGTTTGATAAATTAAACATTAAAACTTTGGATAAGGTGGATACTAAAGGCTCATGAAAAAGCACATGTATAACGTGAATGGTTAGATGATCGAAAAGGGGGGTGTTTTATTCTAACCAAATCTTGAGGTGGTGGTAACTAATCTTGCGACGGTGGAGCACATATGATTTAGTTTTTAGAAATCGGGGAGAATATTTCAATCAGTCGATTCTTAGGATGAGTTGTTAGCTTAACTGATGGGAAAGAATGAAAACCTCAAGCGATATGATTCAGATGGAGCAACACTAATCGAGATTTGTGGTGTTGAGTTGTCGCTGATGTTAAGAGAAGCATGTTTGGAGATTTTTTTTCCACTTACTAAACGGGTATGACTTCAAACTAACCTCATATTTTATTTGATATGTTTGATGATGTTAGGGCTACAGTTTAGGAGACACAGTTTCAAGTAACATAAGCAACACAATTACCAGATGATAGAGAAAGGTGGAAGAAGTTTGATTGAGGGGTTGAAGTAGTTTTGTAGATTCAGTGCATAATAGGAAATGAAGGGATAAGTGCTTACAATTCAGCAAGCAGTTTCCAAATCTAGTTTTTTGGTGATTTTCTCAATAATTTTTTCCAAAGAAGAAACATCCATCTCGAGATCAATTTCTGCAGATCTTTTCATTTCATGTCTAGATTCAGGTATGGAATATGCATAATTTTTTCAATAGGGATAGACTCTATTTTGTATTTAGTCATAAAATATTATAATATTTTATGGTTTCTTTCTTGGATATTATGGATCCTAAAGTTTTGTACATTTTTCTAAATAATGTATAAAAAAGAAAGGCAATGGGATTGGAATTTTGTGGAAAGAACCCTATGTATTCTTGTACTTTTTGGGATTAATATATATTTAGCTATAAATAGTCTTATATGCCTAGTTTGAAAAGATTAATGTATGAATAATTTCCTGTCTGTTTTCTAATTTGTTTAAATTTCTCATTAATCACACCTTCTGAACATTTGTCTTCAACATTTAGATAAAGTTTGATGACTTAGAATTCATGTGGAATATCTCAGATTCATGTTATTTAGATGCTTAATTGTTCTTTCAGCTTAAATATTATTGCAAAAATCTCAGTGCTTGGTCTTGATGTTTATCTCATATAGTCTTCTACATACCTTGATGATAATCTGTCAGAGAAATTTTGGGTTATCTTACCTTTGTTTATAGTTGTTCATGTGATCTGTGTTTAGCAAGAATATAAATTTTGTCAAACAATCCATGCCCAGTGGTCTCTTTCCTATCCCTTCCTAACTAAATTCATTTATGTAAAACAAAATCTAGCCAATGAGCTAAATACCTGTTGCTAAGGTGATCTTGAGTAGTATTTTAAGGAGAAATCCCTCTCTAGATTGAAGGGCAATCTTTCAATCTTAAAGAGGTATAAATGTTTCCTCAATGAGTTTCCTTCCACAACTAGGAAAACTTCTAAGTGACAACAATTCTAATGGAAAGACTCGTCAAAATTTTGGTGTGATTATATCACTCCACAACTGACACATGGTAATTTTTTGTATGTCATAAATATGACTGATTAATACTAGCATCGTAGTTCCTAAGAAATCATTTCTATGAACAAACCTAGATACGATCTTTAGAAAATTAACATGTATTCATTGAACTATTGTTGGAATAACATGAGATAGTACATCGTACGTAGTAGTGCATGAGTCTCTTTGCATATATTTAGAGATTGATGATTATTGTGGCTAATATCAATTCCCACACAATTATCTTAGGTTTCATATAATAGTGAAACAAACATATTTAAATTACATCGTAGTCCAAAGGATCAATTTCATGCCCTCTATAGAAATATACAAAATAGAATTATCTCTCCAAATATTTTGATAACTATAGGCACACAATAATTCTTATTTTCTCTAAATTGTGATATGTGGAATTCCTAGACATATGTAAATGGATCTCCACTCTTACACTTCCATTAGAATAGAGGGGTAAGAAAATCTCAATATCTATAATTGTCATAAAGATACCTATGCATATATTCCAAAGGCTCCATCCCAATATGTCTAAAGGATAAGTTAAATATCATTCTCTGGGTGGGATGAATATGATTATGGACATTATAGGCATAGGATTTTTCAATATGCATGGGACCTCCATAAATGGGTTTCATATGAATTTGATGGAAATTTTCTTTTTCTTTGTAAATTTATAGTGTCAGATAAAGAAATTGCATGCAACTAACAATATTTTGGTTTTCTTTTCATGAAATGTGGTATGGAATATGACACTTCAATTAATAAAAATATCACTATTAAAATTATTACACTAGGATAAGGTATGACTATAATGGAAGAACCTATAATAATAATCATATACAAAGAAGTCTATTAATAAAATAAGTAACTGTATATTCCAATTACAAAAATGTTTGTGAATTATTACTTCACTTTGATCATACTCACTACATCCAATATGTGTGGGATGAATCTAATTTGAATTTATGAATGGAATTAAATGAAATACTTAACTTCAATTGATAAATACAAAATGTTGAAACAATTTACATGCAAAATGAAAGAAAACTAGCTCAAACGGTGTTAACTTAACACTAAGAAGAGATGTGACAACTACAGGCCTTCCTAAACTATGTTACAAAGAGTCTTAAAGGCCTTTTCATTATGGAGAAATAATGGGAAACCATAAAAATACAAACCCTAACTCTAAGAGATGAAGCACCAAAGGCTTATGGGCTTCGATGTGGTAAGTTTAAATGTCAACTTCCAGGATTGTAACTTTGGCATACAATATCTATTTGGTGTGCATGATACCCTATTGGAAAGGTATATACAAGGAGTAAAAATTATGACTACTTTTTTTCCCTTTCCCCCAAAAATGTCATTAGGGCCTCAAAATGGCTCCAAATGTTCAAGACCTAAAAAATGCCAAAACTAGGAAACTAATAAAATAGGAAAATTATGTTGTGAGCTAGTGGAATAGGTGGGTGGTCACTAATATCCACTTGGATTCGTACTCATCCCTTAGGAAGAAATAATATCCATTTCATTGTGTACATACATTAGACGAGGAAACTTTTGGTGAATTTGGTCTCTCGTGAGCCACTTGCCTTGTTGTAAGAGCTAGTCTACTTTGACAACTCGATACAGTTGGATCCTTTGTTGGAAAGTGTTCTTAATTTGCATGTCCATGATATTATCAATCATGTTCTTTTTAATGAAATCTAGTTTGAGCTTTGTTCGTATCAAATACTTTTCAATTTATTCCATGTTCAACAAAGGTAGAAAGTAGGGTTGAAGGCATTCCAAATTGAAAATTGGGTGCAAGTCAAAGAATGGGGGGATACTTATTTCAAAAGTGTTATCATCCATAGCTTTAGTGATGGTGTAAGGTCTATAGTAGATTGGGCGAAGCTTCTGATAGGCCCTTTCAAGGCATTTTTTTTTCACATGCAAACAAACCTTATCTCCCACTTGAAACTTTTGTGGAACCTGATGCTTATCATGATGTCATTTGTACTTAATATTGGATTCATGCAAGATCATGAACTTGCTGGTAGATGTGATGAATTTGTTCAATAAACTTGGTGGATTCGTTGCCTTTGGGTTAAACATGTAAATATTATTCCTGTGTAATTACAAGTGGCAATGCAACATCAATGGGACATAATGGTTGAAATCCCAACCTCACCATAAAGGGGTCATGGTTACTTGAGTTATAGAGAGCTATGATGTAACTATGTTGAACATAGGGAAGACTCTCATCCCATATTTGTAGATTCTTGGAGTTATACATGTGTAAAGTGTGCACAATCATCCTATTGACAAACTTTGTTTTTCCATCAGTCTATGGGTGGAAGGTAGTCGAATTGGTGAGCTTGGTATCCAACAATGACCAAAGAATTGACCAAAATGTGCCTAGGAACCTACTATGTTTATATGATATGATGGCCTACTGGATACCAGAATGTACCCACACTCATTTGAAGAAGAGATTGGCAATGGGATCTACAATGATACTCCTCTTGTTGGCAACCAATATATCCATCATTGAAAATATATCAATGACCAAAAACACATAGTCATTACCATGCTTGGTAGAAGGAAGGACAAACATATATTCCATGGAGATGGATTCCAAAGTTTGACTAAGAGTAGGTAGATGGGTGTACAAGACTTGCTTCTTAATGGTTGGTTTGGAAATGGCACAGGTAGTGTAAGACCTTATATATTTGCAAACATCTTGTCAAATTTTCAACCAATAAAAATACTTCTGCAATACTGCCATTTATTCTCCACACCAAAGTGCCCTACTACTAACTATAATGCTCCTCCTAGATTGGCTTGCATGCCCGCTTGAAGGAACACAAAGGTGTCCCGGGTAGCACAATAATGCATCCTAGAGCTGGAATTTTAGAATTTCCTTTCCCTCCATCATCATCTAGTATGTGGTGGTGAATCTGACTCATTGTTGTATAGTTCTAGCCATCTAGAAGTCTCATTCCCACAAGAGTTGAGAACGATGGTCAATGCCATGACCTATGACAATCTACAATGTAATTGATGCTACCATATTTAATGTTCAAATGGAATTATTACAAATATGCATGATGCTGTTTCCGATGCTAATCATTGTGTAACTTCCCTTGTGTCAACATAAATTCAAGAGGATGATGATCCCTGTGGATGATCATATCCTTCTTCATAATATAATATTTCCATTATTTTCAAGCTTGCACGATGGAATACATATCCTTATCATAGGTGGGATATATTGAGACAATATCAAAGAGAGTCTCACTGTGATAGGACACCAGATGCTCTTGCTAAGTGAGGAATGCACAATAGCATAGTCAGAGGCTTCTATCTTAATCTCAAATGGTTTTTGTTTGTCTGGTAGGGTGAGTACCAGTGTAGAGCAAAGGTGGTCTTTCAGTTCAATGAATGCCTTTTTTTGGGACTCATACCATTTTTTTTCTTTTGCTCCACCCTTGGTAACTTGACTTAAGGCCAAGTGATATGAGAGAATCCCAACATGAATATTTGGTAGAAATTAGTAATGACCAAGAATATGTGAATCTCTGTTAGATTCATCAAGGTTGAAAAATCCCAAATGACTTGGATCTTAGTTGGATCAACATCCACACCTTTCTCATCAATAATGTAACCTAGATATTAGACCTTGTCCATGACAAAGGAACATTTTTCCAAGTTAGCATATAGGTTGTGTTATTGCAAAGTATGAAGGACTTGTTGAATATGTTGTAAGTTTTATGCCCAAATCTTGCAGAAGATGAGGATATCCTAGATATAGAACCACAGATAATTTGGTGAAAGGTCCATCAACCTCATGAAAGGTGTGGAGGATTTTTCAAACTGAAGGGCATGAACAACCATTCAAAAAGACCCTCGGACTTGAAAGTGGTCTTCCACACATTTGTGGGTTATATTGGAACTTGGTGATAGCTAGACTTCAAATCGATCTTGTTGAAGTACTTGGCGACCTTGAGCTGGTCAAGAAGGTCATCAATCTGTGGAATTGGGTACCTGTTAGTCACTAAGATTTTTTCAGGGCTTGATAATCAATGCAGAGACTCCATGTCCCATTCTTCTTCTGTACCAATACAATGGGCCTCCCAAAAGGAGATTAATTTGGTCGGATGTGCCCTTTTTGTAGCATCTCATAGTTTTTTTGCTTCATTTTCTCATTTTCTAAAAGAGACTGGGGATAGATTGGACCATTAGGCAGAGTTGCATTGCATTTAAATCAATTGAATTATTAACCTAACAATGTAAAAGTATCTTCACGTGTGAGGAGAAAATGTCTTTTTACTCTTCCATGATCTTATCCACTTGCCTCTATTGTGTGGAGGAGCCCTGTGTTGAGGACATGGATGTGGCAGCAATCTTCCCCTTACTTTGAGAGAAAATCAAGAGGAAGACAAATTTCCTAGTTTGGGAGATCATCTTACTACATTTCTTAGAAGAGATCAAAGAAATGGTAGTAGGTGAGGCTACCTCTAGTATCCTATGTAGTTTTTTGCCTAAAGTAATAATAACAGTAGGAGGTATAGACTCATACAAAACATGACACTTCAAGGGGAGAAACATCACACTATACCTCTTCCATGAAAGTATTTTTTGTACCTTGGAAGACAAACCCTGGCTGAGGAGAGGTATGTGCCCAAGAAATCTATTTAATATTGTGAAAATATAAGTTTGTTGTCCCATTGTTCAAACCCTGGAGATTATAATTAAAAATACAATGCCTTTTGATCTTCTATGGAAAGAAACAATTATTTAAAGTTGTATTTTGATGTTGAATACAAATTTAATGAAAGAATAGTCATGAAATATATTGGAAAGTATCCAACTGTTGGGCGCAACCCAAATTGACCTAGATTTTGGTTAAGGCTCTGCATGTTGTGGAGCAGAGTGTGAAGTAAAGAATGCAGTGGAGTGCGAAGTGGGCCTCGCAGTGGAGCAGCGGAGCAGCGGAGAGCAAAGTGGACCATGTTGTAGATATATTGTGTAGTATATGGGCTTCGAGGTGGGTCAAAGCCCCCCTTTTTGTAAAAAACAAGTAATATTGTAAAAGATGAATGGTTTTCGGACCATAGTAGCTTGTATTAGGGGAGTCCATGGTATATGGACCATGGTATTTTGATGATATATCCCTCGATGTAATAGTTTATATAGGGATCAATAATAAAGGAGAGAATAAGCTTAACATCACATCTTGAATTGAATGGTTGTATTTTTGTGATTTGTGGTTTGGGCAAGAAGGCGAGGTTCTGTAGCTGAGTGTGTAGAGGCCTGAGTCCATAGGTGAGTGTGCAGACAACCTATAGCTGAGTGCATAGGACAAGCACTGTTTATTGTACAAATTTATTATTATAACCAAAAGTTCTTGTGGACGTAGTCTTACATTGGGATGAACCATGGTAAAATGTATGTCTTCATGTGTATATTTTCTTATTATTTGTTGTAGCCTAGCAATTTATTACAGTTGCATTTTATTACAATAGAGTGATGATTATGGGTTTATATGACATTTTATGTGATTAAATGAATGTGGCGAAGTAATGTATGAATTATAAGTATAAGAGAACATAAAATACCACATTGCATCATCCCTCAAGGCTGTAGAAACCTGTTTATGCATCCTCTCATAATCACTTCGGGTGAGATTGTGATCTGCTTACAGGTCATTTTTGAAAGGGTTGGTGGTTGACATTTTTGTTGGTGTGAAGTATAGATCAAACCTGGGTTAGCCTAATCATAACCAACAAATGGTTCCATTTTTAGGACCAAGATATTTTCGAGGTACATGTTTATGTGGCATCCGTTGAAGAAGGAGATTCAATATTGTCTAGAATCGAAGGAATGAGAAATTGAAGATCAAGAGAACAGAAACCCTCATCTAAAGTCTAAAGCTTGGTTATAGAGATATATTTTCATAGATCAATAAAGAATTTTCTTTGCATCATTCCCTGTTGAAATGTACGAGTGGATATCAAGGTTGACTGAAAGAAACACTTGTTTTAAAGGTGAAGAACCTACAACGTGGACTCTTGAATTGGTACAACGACTCAAGAGCAGTAACAATAGGATTTCAGGGGATTTTGATTTCTGGATTGATATCATCTTGGGAGGACTTACTATGGAGTTCGCAGTAGACCAGACCGTGTCCTACAATAAAGAATAATGACAATTCTTCAAAGGACCGCAAGTTAAATATTTAAAATATTTGAAACTTTGGATTAAGATGCTTCTATGTGAAAAAGGAGTTTTACAGATGCAGCCAGATTGCTAGTCTACCTATGTTTGGAAGAAAAGAAAATAAACATAAGCAAGAGTTTGGAACAACATGAAGTGGAAAAATATATAGAATAGATACCAGAAAGAGAGCTCGTGGACAAGATCCAAATACCTTTGTAGAAACTAAATATAGTCCTCTGTTGAGTGAATCTGAAAGTGAAAGGGAAGATAATCACCCTGATAAGAAAAAGTATGGCTGATGATATTAAGCTATTAGTTTTCAAGGGAACCTGATTAGAAGATCCAGAGCAGTTTTGGATTTTATATGAAGTTGTATGGACCGTGAAGCAGATAAACGATGAAAATCTAAAGAAAGAAGAACTCATTATAACATTACAAGATAGATAATTGACATGGTATATGAAGTATTCAAGTAACCATATCATAACATTTGCAGATATCAAAGCAGCGTTGATCAGAGAATTTAAAAAGCTGAAGTTTGAGTTGCAGTGCATCTTTGAGTTAAAAGAAATTAAACAGAAACCTACTGAGTCTGTTTGGGAATTTGATCAGAGATTTAAGGAATTATGGGATCAATTGAGCTTTGAAATAACTTTGCAGCAACATCAAGAATGGTTTATAGTTGCATTGTTATAGCATATCAGATTACAATTGATGCAACAAAAGATAACAAGTCAAGCTGAAGCTCTATAGATTGTAATGAATTTGGAAGCTTCGCCTATAGGAGATACTAATGCAAGTATGCAACAGCTTCAGATTCAGTTGGCAAACCTAACCCTACAGATACAAGATATCAAGAAAAGCAAAGAAGTCAAAGAAGAAGTATGGTGTACAAAGTGCAGATCGAAGGGTCATTCTAAAGAAAAATGTCCTATCTTTAGGGATTACATGTCTAGTGGATCACCGAATCCTTTAAAGACAGGATCTAGTCTATGGTGGGGATATGTAAAACAAGAGGCCACCATTGCTTAGAATATTATTACCTATTACAGAAATATGTGTAGACTCCAAGGAACTTTTATTGCAAATTTTGTAAATCAGTAGGACATCATGAGAATAATTGTCAAGCTTATGAAATAATTATGGAGCGCAATGCCGACACTTATAGAATAAAAGAAGAACATGTACATGAAGGCAGTGGACAACACGGTGGTTGAGGAGGATACCAAGGAAGAGGTTGAGGTGCTGGATCTGGTCGATGAAATGGACATAATATTTGCTATAACTACGGCTAGGCTGTTCATTTTGTGACAGATTGTCAGAACCATACTACGACATGTAATTACTGTAAATATTTTGACCATGTAATTGAAGAATGTCATGTACTTATGGAAAAGATGCAAGAAAAAAGGAATCAACAACCGACATAAAATATTCAAAAGATGACCGTTGAAAGAAGGAATGACTAACTGCGAATTAGTATTGTAATTAGTAGTTGCGTTGCGACCAAAAGTGATAAAGCAGATGAGAAGAAAGAATCTGAAAGTACATGGGTTAGAAAAAATGTTGAGAAAGCTCCTATTTTTTATATCAGAAGGAAAAATAAGTGTTTATGGAAGCAAATTGAAGCTTTATGGATGATGGAGTTTCGACCTCTAGTGCGCAGCCAAAGCAGAAAACTAGTTGCGATATGTCATCAACTTCGACACAGAATCAAGTTTCGACACAAAATCAAGATTCAATGCAAAACCAAGCTTCGACACAAGATTGAGCTCCGACATAGGACCAGGAGTCAGCAAATCAAGGAGGTACTTTAAAGTCTTTTATGCAAAATTGTATTAAATTATTAAGAGATCAAAAAGTTTTAGAAAGGCTTCAACATTTGATAGATTCTTTTTCATCAAAAGAAACACCTTGAGGTGAGATGCGCATAGTGAATAATTTGCATCGACATAAGAGAACTGGAAGAGAAATGAGGCTTAGTGCACAGATAGGAGAATATGAGATGGATCAAGTTATTCTAGTTCTGGGATTTGATGCTAATGTTTTGACAAAGAAAACATAAGAATTAATGGGTAAGCTGAAGCTGCAATGGTCGCCTATTCTGTTAAAAATGGAAAATCAGTCCTTAGGAAGACTACCAAGTTTTATAGTGAATATTGAAGGAGTTCGCACTATTGTTGAGTTTGAAGTAATAGAAATCATTGATGATAATAACCCTTATCCTGCATTGCTTAGACTTCACTATGAATTTGATAATATGACCATAATTAATTTGAAGAAGAGAAAGATAATATTTGAAGGAAGAAATATGGGAGTAATTGTTCCCTTGGATCAATCGGAAGGAGTAAGATATACAGAACTAATCAAAGAAGAGTATTGCACAGCTGATATAGATAATATCTATCAAATGATAACAAAGCAACAAGATTGGGTTAACCCTACTATAGAAGGAAAGTTAATTTGGGAGCATGATATTTCTTGTACCACAAACTCAGAAGAAGAATTGGAGAACTCGCAAAATAGGCTGTGTGAAGTATCTACAAAGCGCTGTGCAAGAATCAACAAATCAGTTCGTTGTATGATATCTGAGGTATGTAATTTGTTGGAAATAATACTGAGAGGGGGGGTGAATCAGTATTATCAAGTCAAATATTTTCTTTTTCAAACCCAGATCATATATGCTACTTCAGTTAGATAAAACTGCGTATTTACGCAACTATAGAGAAGGAAACCTGCATATGCAATGCAAACTTATAATTTAGTTTATCTTACTGATGTTGATCATTAATTTGTGTATTAGGATCAAATAAATAGTAACCAGAAACAGTAAAACAGATTTGAAGACAATCACACTCACAAGAACACAAGATATAAGGTGGAAACCCAATGTGGGTGAAAACCACCTGCTGCAATTCGTCTCTATCTTCTTTTAATTAGAAACTTCTTTTTACAATGTATTGGTGTAGTCCTTTACCAGTACGCAGGCTGCAACCTGCAGAGAGCTACAACCCTCTCTCGTTCTCCAGCTTCTCCTGGAAGGGAGCTACAACCCCCTTAGCTCTTACACTAGCCAAGATACTAGTATGTAGGTGCTGGCCTACAGAAGGCTACAACCTTCTATTTCTTCTAGGGACCACGTTTCATAAATTTTTAGACTGGATCCACACTCAAATATCAAGAATTTCTGCATCAACCAATCACATTTTCACCAATCAAAAACTGAATCAAAATAAACACTTCTCTGACAATTGTACCCAGAAAATAGTAACTGTAACCACACACCAATTCTGAACCCAGAACACTGCAGCAATAAACAGAAGTAGCTAGAACATAAATCAAGAGATGTACGCTACTTCACAGTTCAGAAACCTGCGTGTATACGCTTCTGTGTCAAAGACAACCTGCGTATACGCTTCTTTCCCTTACCAAAACAACGTGTATACGCGCCTTCACTTCACTGAACCTGCGTATAGATCTATAAAGGATAATTCATTCTTTTCAAACATTCATTCATTAGTTAACCCAGATTACCAGATTTATAGATCAAGCATGCGCCACATATAACCGATCAAAATCATACAAAGATACTATCATTCAAGCCTAAAGATTATGACCCATCAATAGAACTTATCCTCCTCTTTGCGCTAAGGTTCCTCCTTCATTCAGATTCAGATCTGCACCATAACCCCAATCACCAATATTTCAGATTTGGCACTTATTAGATATTCAATTCATTCAGATAATAATTTGCCAAATGATCTCCTTCCCCTTTTATAGTCTTATGCCTTTCACAATACCACGGTCCAAAACCATAATAAAACAATACCATGGACCCAATACTTGGGATCAACACTTCTGATGAGATACCATGGTCCAAAACCATAGGTTCAAATACCAAGGACTAACTACCACAGACCAAAAGTAAGTTCTCCAACATATACACACTTTTCCTTGCATGAAAGTGCACGTATACGCATACGTGCCTTTGTAACGTCTAACCCGCGTGTATACGCGCCTTTGTCTATGTGAACCAACGTATATGTCTTTTCCTTCATTTTGGAAGCCTGAACTGAGATCTGTCACCAGAGAGAGTTGCCATCAAGGACAACACCTATGCAATAGCTCCAAACCTGTGCCATAATGCCAACAATCTCCCCCTTTGGATTTGATGGCAACCCCAAGATCCTCAAATTCATTCTCCCCCTTTGTCATCAAGGGCAAAGGGTTGTGCTCCCCCTGAGTATATGCTGAAATATTTGCCCTGCTGCGCTAACCATGCTCCCCCTGTCTGTAGGCAAGTTCTACAAAAAGATTTTCTTCAAGAAGAACCATGACTTATACATCATAAAAGACCTTCCTATCACCAAAAGACTCAATAAATACATCCATCACCCAACCAAGTGGGGATACATCAAAAAATTACATATGACAACCAAGTACATTACATCTTCATCCCAGGCATAGTGGGGAAACCAAAATACGCCGTTAAATGACCTTGACACCTTAAAAGAGATACATGACATAGAGATGAAATAACTAGAGCAAGACTTATGAAAGTCACCAATAACTTATATCAGTAGCATTTGTCGATCACCATTCAGATCAGCAACCAAGATTTCCTTTTGTTCTCCCTCTTCCTCTGTTCCACCTGAAACCAACAACATCTGTGAACTAGAACCAAAAGCTTCTAAGATAATGCCAACAATGCATTATTAGAAGATTATCTGCTCCCCCTGAACCTGTTCTGGATGGTCTCTGCCAGATCCATATCAGAATATCTTCAACTAGAGCCTGTCCCAACTTATATCCATCAAACCTCCATATACGCGACTGTCTCTGCACAAACCCGCATATGTACATGGATACTCCTTAGGAAAATCGCGTACACCCATTTTTCTCTGAAATAGACAAGTTTTAACAGCAAGATGATTCATCAACTACTCCCAGCTTCTATCTGAGGTATTCAAAAGTTTCCCGGGGCAGTGGTTTGGTGAGAATATCAGCAACTTGTTCCTTAGAAGGAACATACTCCAATTTGACCTTTTGTTCCAACACTTGTTCCCGGAGAAAGTGATACTTGATCGGTATGTGCTTGGTCTTTGAATGCATGACTGGGTTCTTTGAAATGCTGATTGCACTTGTATTATCACATAAGATGGAGATAGGTGGTGTACAAGCGATTTGAAAATCCTGCAAGGTCTGCATCATCCAAAGGAGTTGAGTGCAGCAAGATGCAACAGCCACATATTCCACTTCAGCTGTAGATAAAGCAATCGAACTCTTTTTCTTTCTGAACCAAGATACTAATCTGGAACCCATGAATAATGCACCACCACTTGTGCTCTTCCTGTCATCCACGCTTCCGACCCAATCTGCATTTGTATAAGCATACAAATTCATGAAGTGTGAGATCTATATCTCTAGGATACCATAAGCCATAGTTTTGAGTTCCTTGAAGGTACTTGAAGATTCTCTTAACTGTCTGAAAATGAGTTTCCTTAGGATTGGCTTGAAATCTTCCAACTATTCCCACTGCATGCATGATGTCTGGTCAGGTACCTATCAAATAAAGTAGACTTCCAATCATAGATCTATAGGTTGGTTGATGTAGTGCTGCTGATTCATCATTTGTACTGAGGCTGCATCCTGTAACCATGGGGGTAAATACTGGTTTTGCATCTTCCATGCCATATTTCTTCAAGACCTGTTTGAGATACTTGGTTTGAGACAAAAAGATACCGCCTTCATTTTGTTGGATTTGCAATCCAAGAAAATATGTCAGTTCTCCAAGCAAAGACATTTCGAATTCTTTCTGCATCACCAAGGCAAAGCTTTGACTCATAGCTTCTTCATTGCTGCCAAAGATAATATCATCTACATACACAAGAAGTATTAGCAATTTTTCATTTTCAATTTTTATATAAAGATTGATATTTGCTGATCCTTTTGAAAAACCTTGTTGATGAAGATATTTGTCCAAATGGTAGTACCAAGCCCTTGGAGCTTGTTTAAGACCATAGAGAGCCTTTTTTAGTCTGCATACAAGATTTGGATCATTCCCAAGAATGAACCCTTCTGGTTGCTCAATGTACACTTCTTCTTCTAAGTCCCCATTCAGAAAGGCTGATTTCACGTCCATTTGAAATACTTTGAACTTCTGAAAGCTAGATAGAGCAAGGAACATTCTGATGGCCTCAAGTCTAGAAACGGGAGCAAAAGTTTCTTCAAAGTCTATTCCTTCTTGTTGAGCATACCCTTTACAAACAAGTCTGGCCTTGTTTCTAATCACTTCCCCATTTTCATTCAACTTATTTTCATTTTGTCCCTATGACATTCTTATCTTTTGGTCTAGGAACCAACTCCCAAGTGTTATTCTTTTCGATCTGCTCAAGTTCTTCATCAATTGCCTTGACCCAACATTCATCCTCGCATGCTTCTTTTACATTTTGTTGTTCAATGGAGGAGAGCAAGGCCAAATAGATTGAGGCTTCTGCAATTGTTCTTCTTGTTTGTATACCTGCCTCTTTCTGCCCCAAAATTTGAGATTCTGGATGATTCTTCTGAACGTACCTGGATGGAGTCTTCTCTTCTATCCTATCTGTTCCTTTGGTGCCTCTTGAGGTTCTTCTTCATTATCAGTCTGATTTGAAGGATGGTCTTCATCCTCTTCGATATTTTCATAATTTACTTGCCTAGGAATGTTTCCTTCTTCATCAACCACTACATCAATGCTGTCAACAATTCTTCCAAGTCTTTTATTGTAACACTTATATGCTTTGCTGTGAGGAGAATAACCAAGGAGAATGCCTTCATCTGCTATAGGTTCAAACTTGCCAAGATGTTCATCATTATTCTTAATATATCATTTTCTTCCAAAGATTTTGAAATGTTTTACCGAAGGAGTCTCACCATACCAGACCTCATGAGGAGTTTGAGTGCTGTTCACCCGGACATTTTTTTTGTTGAGAATAACAACCGCAGCAAATGTAGCTTCACCCCAGAAGGTTGCGGGAGTTCCAGACTCATCAAGCATAGCACGAGCCATTTGTTGAACTGTTCTATTCATCCTTTCCACTACTCCATTTTGCTGAGGAGTTCTAGCTGTAGAGAATTCCCTTCTTATTCCATGTTCTTCAAAAAAATCGAAAAATTCATTCGAGGTAAACTCCCCACCTCTATCAGACTTGAGGCATTTAATTTTGTGATCTGATTCATTTTCAACCAAGGCTTTGAAAGATTTGAATTTTTTTAAGACTTCGTCTTTGTGCTTCATAAGTCCTATTCAAACCATTCTGTAGAAGTCGTCAATGAATAATATAAAGTATTCTTCTCCTCGAGGTGACCTTTTCCTAGATGGACCACATACATCTGTATGGACTAGTTCAAGAGGCCTGCTAGCTGATCCTTCCTTCTCAAGGAAGTTAGTTCTGGTTTTCTTACCAAACTGACATGATTTTCATATTGTATTGTCTGGAATTCTGATGTCTGGAAGACCACGAACTACCTGATACTTGCATGCTTTCCTTATCTGTGAAAAGCTTAGATGCCCCAACCTCCGGTGCCATAACCAGTGTTCATAATTTTTGCTCAAATAGCATTGTTGTTGTCCTTCTTCAAATATGTATAAATTATTTTTCTTATGTCTTTGATCACTGTTTTTCCTGTATCAAGATCGCGAACACTACATCCATTTTATCGAAATATTACCTCTGTTCCTTGATAGCACATCTGATTGACACTTAGTAGATTATGCTTCAAGCCATCAACATACAAAACATTTCCAGCTTTGACTTTTTCTTTCAACTGAACAGTGCCTTTTCCTTTTATGACTGCAGGGGTATCATTTCCAAAAGAAACTTTCTTTCCTTTTTCTAAAGCACTATATGATTGAATTTTTTCTTTATCACCTGTCATATGCTTCGAACATCCACTGTCGATGTACCATTGATTTTCCTGTCCTTCTGCATATAAATCTATCCCACATCTTTCTGGTTGCGGTTCCTTCATTCTCCATGTTCTGGCACTTGAGGTTTGTTCCTTCTGAGTTGTCTTCTGAAACATGCTCCTGCATTCAGAATCTTCATGACCGAAGTTATTACAAATATAACATTCAATTTCATTTTCAAGGGCGGAAAAGTTGTTATAGGTCCTTTTCATGATTCCAGTCATACTTCTTTGTTTTTGAGCTTCTCTAGTCATGATTGTCTTATAGGCAACACATTGAGCTGCTTTGTGGCCAATGTTATGGCAAGAGAAACATTGGCCATTGAAGAAATTCCTGCGACTATCAAATCTATCAACCAACTGATTGTAGTTTCTACTGACATCCATTCTTGAGGCAAATTGGGAAGATTTTACCTGTGGCTGGTTGTGGCTTCTGTTTGTCCTTAAAGTAGATTGCCCCTGATTTTCCTGATAGTCTTTGTTCATTCTTGAGGTAAACTGTCCCTGATTTACTTGATGATTTCTATTAGGCCTTTGCTCGCTCCTCCTTGTTGCATCAAGATAACTTTTGGAGGTGGATGCTTGAGATGCTTCTGCATTATATCCGAGACCTGTCTTGTTTAGTGGAGAACACTGCACATTGATAATCTCATCCAGAGTTTCAGATCCTTTAACAAATTTAAGATTAAGAGCTTTTGCTTTCTCAATCTCTTTTCTAAGATCAACAATTTCACATTCCAATTTTTCTTGATGTTTTTCCCTTTCAGCCAGTTGACAATGCAGAGAATCAATAATCACATTTTTCTCTTATAAACAGATTTCGAGTTTAGAAATCTCTTCATAAAGACCTTCTTCATCTATAGAATCCATGTAATCATCATCTTCAAAAGCCATTAAAAGTTTATAATTATTACCTCATTCATCTTCATCACTATTTGAGAGTCCATCACTGTCTTCATGAGTGTAATAGCTTTTCTTATTTACATATTGTTTCTTGTTCCATCTAACAGGTTCCTTCCCCTTGTCAATCTTATCCTTATGAGGACATTTGGCAGCATAGTGACCGACTCTTCCACAAGCAAAGCATTTGAAAGGTAACTTACCTCGGAATCGTCCAACACCCCGTTGAAGGTTTTTGACAAAATTTGATTCTTCTTCTTCTTCTGACATGTGTCCTGACTCATAGTAATCTCCTTTGCCTGAAGCCTTGAAGGCAGCTTCTCTCCTGTCTGATGGTCCTCCTTTCCTCATTTCATAAGCAGTCAGAATTCCGTGCAGCTGTGACATGGTAAGGTTTCGTAGATTCTCTTTTTCTTCTATTGCAGAAACTTTAGATTCAAACCAAGGGGACAAAGATCTTAGAACTTTTTCAACCACAACAGCCTCTTTTATTTCTTCACCCAAATTTTTCATACAATTAACAATCTCATCTACACGAAGGAAATAGTTAGCCACACTGCCATCATTGTGCATTCTGAGATTTTCATACTGAATTCTGAGGGTTTGAAGTTTTGCTCGTTTTACCTGTTCATATCCTTCATAGCTCAGAACAATCTTGTCCCATATTGCTTTTGCGGATTTATACTGCATAACCTTCACGAATTCTGATTGAGATAGACATCCTAATAGAGTATTAATAGCCTTTGCATTTGTTTCATATTTCTTCTTCTCAGCTGGATCTGTAGGAGTTGCTGATGGAAAAGTGTACCCTATATCTATGATATCCCAGACTTCTGTACCAAGAGATTGCAGATAGGCTGTGACTCTTACCTTCCAATAGACGAAGTTGGTCCCATAAAAAATTGGTGGCCTGATTGATGCTTCTCTCTCGTAGTTGCTCATGATGATGGATCTTCCTTCAAGCAATCAAGCTTCTTCAAAATAACCTGGCTCTAATACCAATTGTTGGAAACAATACTGAGAGGGGGGGTGAATCAGTATTATCAAGTCAAATATTTTCTTTTTCAAACCCAGATCATATACGCTACTTCAGTTAGATAAAATTGCGTATATACGCAACTACAGAGAAGGAAACCCGCGTATGTAATGCAAACTTATAATTTAGTTTATCTTACTGATGTTGATCATTAATCTGTGTATTAGGATCAAATAAACAGTAATCAGAAATAGTAAAATAGATCTGAAGAAAATCACACACATAAGAACACAAGATATAAGGTGGAAACCCAATGTGGGTGAAAACCACTTGCTACAATTCGTCTCTATCTTCTTTTAATTAGAAACTTCTTTTTACAATGTACTGGTGCAATCCTTTACCAGTACGCAGGCTGCAACCTGCAGAGAGCTACAACCCTCTCATGTTCTCCAGCTTCTCCTGGAAGGGAGCTACAACCCCCTTAGCTCTTGCACTAGCCAAGATACTAGTATGTAGGTGCTGACCTATAGAAGACTACAACCTTCTCTTTCTTCCAGGGACCACGTTTCATAAATTTTCAGACTGGATCCACATCAATCAAATATCAAGAATTTCTGCATCAACCAATCACCTTTTCACCAATCAAAAACTGAATCAAAATAAACACTTCTCTGACAACTGTACCCAGAACACAGTAACTGTAACCACACACCAATTTTGAACCCAGAACACTGCAGCAATAAACAAAAGCAGCTAGAACATAAATTAAAAGATGTACGCTACTTCACAGTTCAGAACCTGTATGTATACGCTTCTGTGTCAAAGAAAACCTGCGTATACACTTCTTTCCCTTACCAAAACAGCGTGTATACGTGCCTTCACTTCACTGAACCTGCATATAGATCTATAAAGGATAATTCATTCTTTTCAAATATCCAGTCATTAGTTAACCCAGATTACCAGATTTATAAATCAAGCATGCGCCACATATAACTGATCAAAATCATACAAAGATACTATCATTCAAGCCTAAAGATTATGACTCATCAATAGAACTTATCCTCCTCTTTGTGCTAAGGTTCCTCCTTCATTTAGATTCAGATATACAAGGTATTATAGAAAGTTTATCAAGGGGTATGCTCAAATTTCTGTGCCTACGGGGAAATTATTGAAGAAGAATGTAACTTTCCAGTTGAATGAGGAATGTGAGAAGAGCCTCAACACATTGAAATAAAAGATGGTAGTTGCACCTATATTAGTGTTTCCTTATTGGAATAAGAAATTACATGTCCATGTGGATTCATCTTGTATAGATTTGGGAGTGGTACTAGCACAACCTGGTGAAGGATAAATTGATCATCCTATAGCCTTTGCAAGTAGGAATTTATCTAAAGAAAATAATAATTACACCACTACAAAAAGGGAAGGATTGGATATGGTGTATGCTTTGCAGAAATTTAGACATTATTTGCTGGGATCACACTTTAAAATGTTTATAGATCATTCTACACTGAAGTATTTGGTTAATACACTTGTTTAGGAGGAAATATTTGTAGATGGTTACTATTATTTCAAGAGTATAATTTTGAGATCATTGTTAAACCAAGAAGATTGAACGTAGGACCTAACCATATTTCAAGGTTAGAAACAGGGGAAGAACCATCCAGCATAGAGGATAATCTCCCTGATGCGTAGTTATTTGCAATAAGAGTTGCAGATGACCATTTTGTAGATATCATTCAGTTTTTTACCACAAGGATGGCTCCTTCAGAATATACTTCATAGCAGAAGACAAAATTAATGGTTAAGGTAGCTGCCTTTTCATTAATAGAAATACAATTATATAATATGGGACCAGATGAGATATTTCACAGATATGTTCCTGAACATGAAAGACTGGTGATTCTAATAGAGGTTAATGAAGGCGCAACTTGTGGACATTATGCAAGGAAATCCATTGCACAGAATATTTTGAGAGCAGGACTGTGGTGGTCTACACAACACAAAGATTCAAAGGAGTACTACCAAGCATGTGATGTATGTCAAAGAATAGCAAAACCTTCAAGAAGAGATGATATGCCATTTGTGCCACGAGTTATATTGAAGGCTTTTGATAAGTGGGCTATTAATTTTGTTGGACCTGTCAACCCACCTGGAAAAGGATTGGTGCGAGGTACATCATCACAACGACTAAATATTTGAAAAGATGGGCCGAAGCACAACCAGTAAGGGACTGCAACGCAAAGACTGTTGCAAATTTTATTTTTGAATACTATCAATATTTTGATGTCCAAAGATCTTGATGAGTGACCAAGACTCACATTTCCTGAATAAAACTATTAAAGCATTGGCAAAGGAGTTCCAAGATTATCATCAAAAGAGTACTCCTTATCACCCTCAGACCAATGGAACAGTGGAAGCATTTAATAAGATATTGGAAAATGAACTTACTATGGTATGCAATGTGAATAGAGATGACTCAGATCTTAGAATTCCAGCAGTTTTATGGGCTCATAGGATCACATGTAAGAAGTTGACAAGCCATACACCATTTAGGTTAGTTTATGGGAAACAAGTTGTGATGCCCATGGAATACATTATGCCTAGCTTAAGGATTGCAACTTTTACAGATATGTGTTATGCAACAAACTCACAAAATAGAAGAAAGTATAGATCAATGACTTCAAAATTAGTCTCTTCGAGGGGGAAAACTCCTTTAAATTACACAAATGAATAATTCTTTTAGGATTCAATTGAAAAACCCTCCTTTCTATATACAAGAGTCCAAGGGGTCACAATATAATCAGAGCTGAAATAATAATAATAATGTGAGGGAAAACCAATAACAATAATGGGCTTCTATGGGTTACAATAATAACAATATGGGGACAACCTGGGCATAACAATAACAATAAGGGCTACAAAAAAAATAATAATTGGGCAATACACTAGTATTATAGGGACCTAACATGACCATCTCCTTCAAAAAAGTGTTGTCCTCAATGCTTGAGTAGTTCTAGATGCTTATGTATAAAATTCTCATCCTCCCATGTGGAATATTCAGCGGGTAAGTTCTTCCACTTGATGAGATAATCTGAAATCGATCAATTTCATAGCTATTGAGTTCTTGTTTATGTGAATGCTTCAGGTTCCAATATGATTTTTCATTTCTTGTCAAGTGCTGGCAATATTTTTTGAACTGGGAGATTGTCACCTATAAATTTCTTTCAGCATGAAACATGGAAAACTAGGTGCACTCGGGAAGATGTAGTGTTAGTGTCAGTATTTGCATCCTACCATCAGTGATCAAAAATTCTCTTTTCATATCATTTTAAGGGTCTGCTTCAACAATTTTTTTATCATTCCACTAGGTCATGCAAAAAATTAGTCACTGATGGTAGTCCTAGTCCAAAAACATCACTCTTCCCTAAATGTGATTACTTCTTGGCATAGTTTCATATCTTGTTGATTGTACATCATCCATAAACTTATTTTTATCATGCCATTTGTATCAATCATAAGGTCATTATGTCATCTTGAAATTCATTCCTTCAAGATCTCATTAGGTATTTAGGGTTTTTCAAGGTTTCATTAGGTCATTAGGGTTGCCAAGGTTCCATTCCATTGCATAATACCAACAACTAAAGGGTGATCAAATAACATCCCTTCACCATCTGAAGATGATTTGTAAAGATAAATGCTTATTTCATTATGTAATTTTATGTCTTTCAAATGTAATAATTTCACCATCCCAAGCTGTTAACTCAGTGTTCCAAAGATGAAAGAACATCAAAAGATCAAATTTTCAAAGGAAATAGTCAAGTGAAAGGGTAAAGTTTCAAATGATTAAGTGCATGCCAAAGGGAGTTGTTTTTTCCCACGGGCGTCCAAATCATCATTTTCCACAAGCACTAAACCCTAATTTCCTCACCCATTGAGCTAGGGTTGGCTATGAAATCAAATAAATATGAGTATATGAGGCATAATGGAGGTCATTTCAGAGATTATGAGGCCATTCCAACTCATACACATCATGTTTCCATCATTTTTCAATAAGTCATTCCAAGGGACAAATTATTTTCCACACGTAGGGCTAGTTTTTCTTCAAACTACGTTTTAGACCAAACATGGAAGAATTTGGAAAATGTGAGAGAGGTTTTTGTCCACAATAGGCCAAGGAAGAAAAACCTCCTTCACTTTTTACATAGGTGTCATGGTTTTAGATAAATATCAAAAATATAGTTGCCTCAGGAGAGTTGATGCACTTCTGGAGTGACCTTGGGAAAATCAATATTTCTCCTAGCTTGAGTGACCAAATGACTTTCTTTATGAGTTAAATGATAACTAGACACAAAGAGATTTCCAATGAGATATCTTGAGCTCAATTTGGAGTTCAGGAAGACTTTCAAAAGTTGACTGCAACATCACTCTGAATTTTGGCAGCCTCATTCTACACATTTTGACCAGTCTTGGGAGATTGGGATTTTGACAAGGAAAAGGAGCTCCAAATTGAAAATTTCAAGATGTTATAGAAAGTAGATTTTACAGTATTTCCGACGAGCTATCCTGTGCCCAATTTGGACATCAGGAAGGCAGTAAAAAGTGGACTTGAAGTGGCGCTGCGCTTTTGGCAGGGTGGCACTGCGCTTTTGGCAGGAGAGCTTAAAAACCCTCAAACCCTCAAGGAAACTCTAAATTACTCTCTCCTTCCATCATTACAAGTAAGTGGACATCCCTCACTTTAGTTTTGGTTTGCAAATCCAATGTTTAAGCATCATTTTCCATGTTTAATATGAAACCCTAAAATCTCCCTAATGATGCCTAAAACCCTAAATCCTCACTGTTCATCCTATCACCTATCCCTACAGCTCTAAATTTACCTATCCCTATTCCCCTATCACCTTGTCCCTTTTTCTCCCTTTACCCCTATTCCATATCATTCCCATTCCCTTTGTCCCTCTTCCCCAAGAGCAAATTCTCAAGAAAACAAGCTGACCCTCTCATTTCCTACTCCTCCATTCCTTTCCTAGCCACAAGCTCATCTTCCATCCCCTCATTCCTCATTTCCATACACCTCAACCTTGCAAACATGGACATGGAAGACCGAGACTATGAGGAGGAGACCATAAGTAGTGACACTTCAACAGATAGAGCTAGGCAACAGAGAAAACCATACAAGGGAGGAGGATAGACCTAGGATGTTGGCTAAAGTTTCCTTGGCTCATCAGGGCACATGATGATGGTTCTTCTCACCAATTTTTGGAAAACTTGGCGCAAATTTTGTCATTTGCAAATTTTGGAATTTAATACATAGAAAAACAACCTATAAGCGCAGTGACATCGGCGCTGCGCTTTTCCTAGGGGAACCAAATGAAGAAATGGTTTACATTTTTGGATTCAGAGTGATGAGGACATGTACCCTAGCAAGTTTCAAAGTTTTTGGGGTAGAACTGGTCCACCAAAAGGTCAAAAAACACCCTAAAAATGACCTTTCTGCCACTTTTTGGACACATAGAAGTAGTCTTGGGAGAATCAAGTTTTGAGGGGTCAAATGAGTTTCAAATGACGAAATTCCAAGTGTTTTGGAAATTAGACTTGAAGATATTTCCAATGAGATATCATGGGCTCAATTTGGATGCTAGGAAGGCCTCCAAAAGGGACTTGAAAGTGGAACTGCGCTTTTGGCTAGTGGCGTTGTGCTTTTGGCAGTTTTGCTCAGGGTTGCTATTTTTCTAGTTTTTTGACTGTAATCATGGATTCTCTCTCATGGTGGATGATTTACCATTGTAAATTATGAATTGTCATGTAATTATGATAGATAAATAGTGATAGAGGGTAGATTCATTGCTTTAGAAGTTAGTTTGAGCTCAAATGAATCAGTTTTTCACTTTTAGAGGCAAGTTGTTGATGATGCCTATATTCTTGTTTCTTGTTCAGTATTAGTTAGATTAGCTCCTCATCTTATGGATTCGACCCCTGAGGATGGGAGGAGGTTGAAATCATGTCTATATCTTCTTCTTCTTTCTCATTGTAAAGGGTTGGACTCAGTTGGATGCTCAGAGCTTGATTGTACACCTTTGTAAGAAGTTTGGCAGGAGATTAATAAGAATTGTAGCTATTTTTATTCTGTGATTATATGTTCATATGTTTTATGTATGCCATCAATCATTTCATTGCTTCTAGTTGAATGTTTTCAAGTTTGATAGGCAGAATTCATTGCATTAGTTCTCTGCCTTGGGAAACCATTCACCATTTCATGTTTTCTGCAGTCCTAGAAGGATCCATGATTGTCACATTCCCTTCTTATCTTCTCACTAGTCTAAAAAATATGACCCCATCAAGCCCTAGAGTGCTAAAGCCTATGCCTACCATGCCCCACAAACTGCATTTCTGACCTAGTTTCCTAGACCTAAACTACTCAACTCTTTCTGATCTGACAAAACCCTTCCAAAATCAAATCAAAACTTTCGAGCTACTATACCTAGCCTAAAATCCTCTACCTGATCCAGTCATTGTGATCGAGATCCTTACGGAGAGAGCCCTCTCCTGGCCTAGTAGGGATAGCTACTTAGCTAAGCATGGTTTGTGGTTACCCTAGCATTCCCTTCCTTCAGCCTAAGGTTCAATCTAGGTGATAACATGCAGGAAGCTCCAATTTGTATGCCATAGTACCAATCTTTTGCAACACCTTGTACGGACCATAATAATTTGGTGATAATTCATTATCCTTCTTAGCTTGCTTGAGGGACATTTGTTTGTATGGTTTTAGTTGTCGAAATACCCAGTCACCTACATCAAAAGTTCTTTCGCTGCGATGTTGATCTGCCTATTGTTTCATTCTATTTTGTGCAAAAGTGAGGTTATCCTTTAAGAGTTGAAGAACTTGTTGTTGATTCTCGATGTGATCTTCCACTGCTTGGACCTTATAATTTTATCTTAAAGATGATGTGATGGATGGTGGATGATATCCATAAAGTGCCATAAATGGGGTCATTTTTGCTGCAATATGGAAGGGAGTGTTATACCACCTTTCAGCTAGAGGCAACCACTTCACCCATTGTGTCTATTTATCAGATATAAAGCAACAAATATATCGTTCGAAACATTTGTTCACTATCTCAGTTTTCCCATAAGATTGAGGATGATTAGATGAGCTATGAGCTAACTGAGTACCTAGACAAGAAAATAATTTCATCCAAAAATTTCTAGTGAAAATGGGATCTTTGTCACTTACAATAATCTTTGGGTTTCCACGTAGCTTTTGTACTGTTTCCATAAATGCAGTAGAAAATGTATTGGCTTTAAATGGATGAGATAATGCACAAAAGTGTGCATACTTGGTAATTCTATTAACTACCACCATGATGACACTCTTTTCTTCGGTCTTGGGTAAACCTGTGATAAAATCCATTGAAACCTCCTCCCAACGTTGACTTGGAATGGATAAAGGTTGTAACAGATTCAGGGTATTAATTGTCTCAACTCTATTTTGTTGGCAAACCAAACATTCCGCCACAAGTTTTTGAATATCAGATTTAAGGCCATTAGAAAAAAATTCCTTCTTAACCATGTCGTATGTTTTTAATAATATTGAGTGCCCTCCTAACAAAGAGGTGTGCAATTCCAGAGGAATATTTTGTTTGAGTTGGGAATTCATACAGAGGTATAAGCGATCTTTGTACCATAACAAATCATTTTTCTAGCTAAATGTGTCAGATGTACTGGGAGCTTGTTGCAACTTTTGAATGAGTGCCCACACTTCTTCATCATTCTTCCATTCATCCCTTGCTTAGTTTATCCAATCTGGTTGGATAATAGAAATGGCACAAAGAAATGCTTCCACATCCTCATCTTTTCTTGAGAGTTCATTTGCAACAACATTTTGCTTCCCTTTTTTGTAGATGATTTCAAAGTCATAACCCAACATCTTAGTGACCCATTTTTGCTGCTTTTCTTAAGATAATAATTGTTCTAAAAAGTATTTAAGACTATCATGATCCATTTTTACCTTGAAGTGTATTCCCATTAGGTAAGGTCGCAAATTTCTTAAGTGCATGTAGTATTGCCAACATTCCCTTATCATAAATAGCTTTGTGTAAATACTGTCCTTTGATTGGATGAATTTCAAAAGAAATGGGTCTTCCTTCTTGCATTAAAAGAACACGAATACCGTTCCTAAGGCATCACATTCCACATTAAAGGTTTTTGTGAAGTTTGGCGTAGCTAATACCGGTGCTTGGAACATTGCCTCCTTAAGATGTTCAAAGGCCTTCGTTGCTTTTGGAGTCAAAGAAAATGAATCTTTCTTCAGTAATGTTGTTAGAGGTGATGATATTCTCCCATAATTCTTAACAAATTTGTGCTAATACCCTGTCAACCCAAGAAATCGTCACAGATGATTTATGGGTGTGGGAATTTTCGATTCCTTAATGGATTTAATTTTGCTAGGGTCTACCTTAACACCTTCATGACATACAATATGACCCATATGTCCACCTCCTATACTCCAAAGAAACATTTTGAAGTTTTTTCATATAATTATTTCTCCTCCAATAGTTTGAGCACCCTATCAACATGTTGAACATGATCCTTCCAAGACTTCTTGTATATTAGTATGTCATCAAAAAATGCTAACACAAATTTTCTAAGGAAGGGTTTGAAAATGGAATTCATCAAACCTTGAAATGTAGAAGGTGCATTGGTAAGGCCAAAAGGCATGACCATGAACTCATAATGACCCTCATGAGTTCTAAATGTTGTTTTTTGAATGTCTTTAGTATTCATTATGATTTCATGATATCCTGAATGAAGATCCAACTTGGTGAAGTAAATTGCTCCATGTAATTCATCTAATAATTCATCAATGATAGGAATCAGAAATTTACCTTTAATAGTGATCTTGTTGAGCTCCCTATAATCCAGACACATGCACCATGATCCATCCTTCTTGTGCACCAATATTATTGGAGTAGAGAAATAACTTTAACTAGGTTGAATTATACCAGCCTCTAGCATTTTTGCAACCATATGTTCAATTTCACTCTTTTGGGTATAGGGATATTTGTAAGGCCTCATGTTTGGAGGATCACTTCCTGGAATCAAATGAATAGCATGGTCATGATCACGAATAGGTGGGAGGCCTTTGGGAGTCTCAAATACCTTGGAATGATTATCCAAGACCTTTTGGAGATCTAGAGAAATAAATGTTTTTGATGTGAGAACCTCTAGTGAACATAATTGTACAATTACACACCATTGTTATTCATTTAGAAGATTTGTCACGTTTTTAGAGTTGATTATCTTTCCCAGTTTCCCAACGATACCCTTTAATTCCACTTCCTTTCCTTCCCAAATTTTTTTTTAAGAAAAGTTCTTGAAAATTAAAAGCTATTGTACCCAAATATTGTAGTCATTAGAATCCTAGTACAACATCAACACCACCCATTGGAATGGAAAGCATTGGACTATTCAATACATATTATCCCATGGATAACTTGTTATTATGGCACTTTCCAAAGCAATTTATGGTTCCTCCTTTTGCAACCATCACCTGACACTCTGGTGTTGGATATAGGAAGAAATTCAATTCCTTGGCTATCTTACAATGAATAAAATTATGGGTAATACCCGAATAAATCAACATTTTACCTTTTTCTTCTTTATATGTCCTTCTATATTGAGAGTTTGAGGAGTGGTAATTCCTACCAATGCATTACAATATATGGTTGGATTCATTTGTTCTTTCTCTAGGGTTGGTCCTTGGTGTATATCCTCTCCTTTTGACATTTCTTGTTCTTTTTCTTCCTCCTCTTCAGAATCTATGTAAAATCATTTCTTCTTAGCACACTTATGATCTTTAGTGTATTTTCTATCACAACTATAGCAAATCCATTTTGATATTTTTTCCTCTAGTTGTTATGGTGTCAACCTTGTAAGTTTTGGAAGGCTAGGGAAACAATACTTCCATCTTTATAGTTGTGAGTGGTGGGCTTCCTTATGGCCATAATTTTGCTTTCAATTTTTCTTGCCAACCTGAATGCCTTATCCAATGAATCAGGTTCCCAAAGGTGAACCTCATGTTTGATGTTATCCTTTAAATTCCATATGAACACATCAATCCTATGCTCTTTTGGAATATCATTTACCCTTATATTAAATTTTTGGAAGTCCTGAATGTGTCGCACCATTAAACCATTTTGTTTGAGATTCATCGATTCACTAAAGAAGGTGTTACTCTTTGTATCCTCATAATGTGCTATCATTTCCTTTGTAAAAATTGACCAAGTGACAATTTTTTTACGAGATAAAATCCATAGATACCATACAAACTAATTGGGTTCCAAATATAAAGTTGCAATGTGTACCTTTTGTGTGTTTTGCAAATTATGGAGATCGAAATATTGCTCCATTTGTAGTATCCATGTTACGAGATCCTTGCCATCAAAATTCCTCATATCGATATTTGGAACATGGTGAGACTTCAATCCAATGTTAGAGTCTAATAAATCATGATTAATATTTCTTTTACTCTCATCATGACTTTCCTTTACTACCCTTTCACCATTAAGAAGCATTTCTTGTAGCAACTTTGTCAAATCTATCTTCAAATATTCCATGTTTCCTTTAAGATTTTCTTCCATGCCATCCATCTTAGCTTCCATGCCATCTATCTTAGCATCCATGCCATCCATCTTATCTTCCATTCCATTATTTAAACCATCCATATGAGCTTCAGTAAATTTTTGCGAGAGCGAAACTTGTTGCACTTGGTCTCGTAATTTTGATATATCATGTTGCATTTCTTCCTCTTCTTCATGTGTCATAGTAGATATTTTGGGTTGCTTACTAGGTGTTTCCATTTTGTTTCTTCGGGTCATCAATTAATGATAATTATTCTTCAAAATGCCCTTTGAATCACTTCAAACTACTTTCTTAAACATAACTTATGCAAATTTAAAAAAAACTACACACCTTTGTTTTGTCTTTGTAGGATCTCAATATTGAATATGATGTATCTATGTAATGTGGGATCTCCAAGGTCTGCAATTTCACCAAGTTGTATCCATCTAAATCTTCTTTCCAACCCCACAAGTCTAATCGTTATTGGATTCTCCAATGAATATTTATTCCCAATCTCCTACGATGATTGTATAATAGATTAGTTCAATAGAGAGAACTTTTACGAAGTGCCATGTGTCACTGTTTCGACCTTCAGCCCTAAAAATGATATCCAACAAATGAATATCCATCCTCTTTCTGTCACTTGTTACTAAATTCAAATCCGATGCTCAGAGAGAAAGTTATGATGATTTTCCCAAGGTCACATGTTTGAGATGGAATTCTGAAGCCTGCAAATACCATAATTTCCTCAGCTCATATCTTTGAAAATGTAGTGTGAAAATGTCGGAAATTTGGTCACAACATTCATCCCGATTTGGCCTCAAATGGGTTTTGTTTTCAACTTTTTAAGCTTCGTAGAAAATTTTTTATAGAGAAAATTCCACAATGTCTTGTTTGAAGTAGTGAAACCCTAGAATCCAAAGTTCTGATACCCAATGTTATGCAACCAGTTCACAGAATAGAAGAAAAGATAGATCAATGACTTCAAAATTAGCCTCTTCGAGGGGGGAACATCCTTTAAATTACACAAATGAATAATTTGTTTATGATTCAAATGGAAAAACCTCCTTCCTATATATAGGAGTCTAAGGGGTCACAATATAATCAAAGCTGACATAACAATAAGAACGTGAGGGCACAACAATAAGAACAATGGGCTTCTATGGAGCACAATAATAACAATATGGGGACAACATGGGAACAAAAATAAAAATAATAGCTGCAATGACAATAATAATGGGGGAATACACTAGTATTATAGGGACCTAACAATATGGCAGAACTTGATATAATGGAGGAAAGAATTTCGTTGTTGATTGCTTTGGAAGAAGACAAATTTATAGCAGGATTCCATCAACAGGTACAAAAAGCAAGAGAAAAAACCTGGCATGATAGGAATATTAAGCAAAAGAAGTTTCAGGTAGGAGACCTTGTTCTCATATATGACTGTAAGTTTGTAAAATTTATAGGGAAATTCAAGATGCATTGGGTGGGCCCCTACATTATCAAGCATGTTATTGATGGAGGCACAATTCAATTAGCGAAGCTAAATGGAAAATTGATTCAAGTAAGAGTAAAAGGTAGTAGGTTGAAGTTGTACAGGGAAATCCCTTATCCTACAGCTTCACTCTAAGAGAGAAAGGAGAAAAGTCTTGGTGCCACCTGCAGTTGAAAGTGGGCACTAGACTATAAACTATGTTGTAGAGAGCTTCGACATAAGGAGTTACTTTGCTAGAGTCTAAAGTATGTAAGAGTTTGTATGAGCTACAACGTAATAAGGGATATTCGATACAATATGGATGTGCCGAAATTCACCCGAAAATAGAAATATAACCGTTAAAAGGGAAAAATTCACGGAAAGTTGCATTTATGAGAACATATTTGCAAGATCTAAGGATAGATATACAATTAATGAACACAATCTGAATGCAATCTGGACAAAATTTTATCTAATGATGGGGTTAAAATTCCAGGCTTGTTATAAAAGGTCACCTCCCACCCATATTTGGAACTTTGTTGAATTGAGAACTCGAGTATTGATAGTGCGAAGAAATTGTAGAAAATTTCCACATGAATGTCCTGTCAGCTGAAGAATTTGTGTGTATATTCAACGAGAGAGGATTATAAGGAGTCATGGAAGTAGGCTCCGCAAAAACTATTGGTAAACCCGCAGCATCATCTGAGATGCCCGTAGTAGCATCTCCTACAACAGCATCAACACAAAAACAATGAAGATCACCGAGGAAGAAACCGAACAAGGAAGAAAGAACCAAGAAGAAATAGGATAAGAAACCTGTCAAACCTCAACAAAAACCCGAGAAAGTTAAAGACAACAAAGAAGAAGTGGAGGAGGTGTAGATGGGAACAAGTGGTGAAGCATTTCCATCACCTCTACCACCATACATTACACAAAGTAAACCAAATGCTAAACTAGTCAAAGACTCGAAGGATGTGAATTATGGCACCTTTACACCCTTATTGCCGAAAGCTGTACCATTTTCAGAAGAATTTTTAAGGAAAATTCCACATCTCAAGTTCACCGATTATGATTTTAATGATAGGAAGAAGTACCCTCAGTTCACACCAGACTAGTATTTGAAACAGGTGCACTACCCAGGCAGCGAAGCGACAAGGCTAGAACCACAATATTGGGAAATGGATTGGTGTAGTCTAGATTATTGAATATGTGAAATGTGCCGCACTTCGAGAGAAGTTTGGGGAACATGACATGTGTACGTCAGTTGCTCATGCTGGTGCAAAATGGAGGATTATGGATGGGAAATAAGATCCCTATAGACCCAATGTTGATCTAGAGGATCACGAGACTACCATACCAAGGGCAGAACACCGTGGAGGAGTTCATTGGAAAAGATGAGGACTCT
This sequence comes from Pinus tabuliformis, assembly GCA_031772625.1. NCBI lineage: Eukaryota > Viridiplantae > Streptophyta > Pinopsida > Pinales > Pinaceae > Pinus > Pinus tabuliformis. The sequence goes on from CM062812.1 coordinate 981,140,670, forward strand.
GCTGTAGCGAACAATATGAAGAAGAATTTTGGTCTAGGAAAAATAAAAAGAGGCTATGACATAAATTCCATCAGTGACCAAGAGTTTCACTTCGCAATTCACATATTGGCTGGGAATATCATGAGAAAATGTTGGGCGAATGAAGTTCCTATGTTGGTGGTTTCATTAGCCCCATAGTGTGCCAATGGGGTCCAGTATAACTAGGCCCAATACCTATGCAAGGAATTTTTGGATGATTGCTACAAAGTCCAAGAGAAAGGTACCACATTCCATTATGTGTGGTTACTTTTGATTATTGCAATGTTATCATGGGGAGAGTTGGAGGATTCACAGTTCCCCTCGGTAGCATCAAATGTTTGTGAAGTTGTGCAGTATGCCTCACTATGGTTTACCACTCAACTGTCATGAGCTATGGAGAATAGAATGTTTTTTGTGTTATACCATATGGATTTTCATATGCTAGAGAACCAGTATCCTCCATGTCGTTGAGCCTATATGAACAATATAGTGTTGTTGTGAAGTTCAAGGTTGATTTTCACAGAGTGTATGTACAGGCTCGCAAGGATACAAGAAAGAAATGGAATCCCCTGTCATATTTGGTTACAAAGGATGATCTCTTAGAATAGGCACAACAGTGGCCTATATAATGGATGACTATGCCAAAGGCAGAAGTAGGAGACAATGCAACAGAAGAGGAGGAGGAAACGTCGCAGCACAACGAAGGGAGTGGAAAAGACAAGGACAAGGATCAGGATGGGCATGAATCAGAGGAAGAGGAGCAACATGATGAGGGTCTCCAGGATCCTCCTAAGGGAGATAAGAAGAATAAGGAGGCTGAAAAGGCAGAAACAGAACAAACTGTTGCAGCAAAGAGGAAAGCATAGGGTGAAGCAGGCATAAAGATCAAGAAAAAGCAAAAGGCAGATAAAATGAAGGATATCACACCGATGGTCCTTACAGATGGGGATCTAGAGTAGATCGAAGATAGAATTTAGGAGGAAAATGCAGAATCCTAGAACATAGTAGAAGATCGCTACAATGCACTTCTAACCAGTGTTGCAGAGTGGATAGCAGAATTGAAGATATTGGCTAGATAGTCAGACAACCAATGTAGATAGAGGAAAGGGTTAGAGTAGAAAGGAAGATAGAGCCTATGCTTGTAGCGAGGTTAGCATATATCTGTAGGAGCCCTATAGTTTGACTCCACCGAACTGCAACAACAGGCTAAAGAATGGAATCATGTTAATATGAACATCACAATTGTACCATTTCCAAGATTAAAAAAGTTGCACATGGAGATAATTGAAGAGATCAAGCTATGCGAACAAAAAACTTCACAGCTAAATATTCAAGTAGAAAAAGAGCGAGTTGTGCTTTGGTAGAAGCTTGAGCAAGTGATCCAAGAAAGGGATCAAGTAGCACAGGAGCACCAGAATATCAAGGAGGAAATGGAAGAAACATGCAAAGATATTCCAAACCTTGATGTCTAAGAGAAGAGCTAGTAGAAGACAAGGTCATGAAGATCATCCTTGTAGTGAAAGGGTACAAGGAGAAAATTCCCGCAATGAAATTCAAATATGAAACGCAGATAAGTGAGTTGCAAATGAAGCTGCAGCTGACTACGTTGCAGGAAATGAGAGATCAAAGGGAGACTAAATTAAAGACTGTAATGGCTAGCATATCTGCAACAGTGGCAGATTGTGGAAAACTCTTGGACAAAAGTTTGAAAATTTGGACTTCACTGCAGGAAGATCCAAATGTAAAGAAACTACAGGAGGAAATGAAGCAGAAGCAACAAAAGTTAGAAGATATTTCGGCATCTACGAAGACCTTATCAATCTCATAGAAGCTCGTGAAGATCAATGAATCGAAGACCCTCTGGAAGAAAATTGAGGAGCTGAAGAAATAAGAACATATTTTGATAGAGAGGACTCAGCCTTGGCAGGATGAGGCCCTCCAGCTATCACAGATAGTAGATGAGAAGCTTCAACAACTTTGATAGAGGGAGACAATGCTAGTACAAAAGGCTATAGAGCATGTGACAGAGGCACTGCTAGCGGAAGTACGTAGCGAGAAAAAGAAGGTAATAAAGGTTCTGCAGAAGTTCAACCAGGCCTACAATAGCATCGCAACAAAAATCAGAGGAAAAGAAGTTGAGTGACTTGGGATGAGTCACATGTGAGTGTTGGGGGCCTGTTGGGCACAACCCAACTTGGCCTAGATTTTGGTGAAGACTTTGCATTTTGTGGAGTGGAGTGCGAAGTAAAGAATGCAACGGAGCATGAAGTGGACTGCACAGTAGATATAACATGCATTATATAGGCTTTGAGGTGGGTCAAAGCCCCTCCTTTTTGTAAAAAGCAAGTAATATTGTAAAAGATGAATGATTTTCGGACCATATTAGCTTGTATTAGGGGAGTCCATGGTATATGGATGATGATATTTTGATGATATATCCCTCGATCTAATAGTTTATATAGGGATCAATAATAAAGGAGAGAAGAATCTTAGAATCACATCTAGAATTGAATGGTTGTATCTTTGTGATATGTGGTTTGAGAAAGAAGGCGAGGCCTTGCAGTTGAGTGCGTAGGCCAAGAACTGTTTGTTGTACAAATTTATTATTATAAGAAATAGTTCTTGTGGACGTAGTCCCACATTAGGATGAACCACAGTAAAATTAGTGTCTTCATGTGTATATTTTCTTATTATCTATTGTAGCATAGTAGTTTATTACAATTGCATTTTATTACACCGCAATGATGATTATGGGTTTATATGATATGTTTATGTGATTAAATGAATGTGGCGAAGTAATGTATGAATGATAAGTATAAAAGAACATAAAAATACCACATCGCATCATCCCTTAGGTTACATAAACCTGGTTCTGCATCCTCTCATAATCACTTCGAGTGAGACTACGATATGCTTGTAGGTTGTTTCTGAAAGGGCGAGTGATTGAGGATTTTGTTGGTATGCAGTATAGATCGAAGCCCAATCATAACCAACACCAACAAAGGATGCTTAATGCTGAATATATGTTTTCAACCTTAGAAGAAATATGTAATTAGCAAGGGATGATATATTGAAAAGAGGAGCACATAATTAAGGAAATTTTAATTTTAACTCACAAGAATATGATTTTGTAGAACTATAAAATTAAAGGCCAACAACTTCATTACTCTCTTCTATGAAGAAAAACATAAAATGAAAATCACATGAAACACATTTTGTACTCAACAGGTGTCTAGAATCACTTCAAAATATTTATTCAAATCCACATGAATATTGAAAGATACAAGTAGTTTCTACTTCTGAGGTCCAAAACTCGGAACCCTCATTTCTCTTTCTGAATTAGCTTTATACAAAATTTCAAAAAGGATAGTTAAGAAACTATCAACTACCAAAACTGATAACTTCCTAAACTACTTTAGAGTTAATAGTTCTTTTGAAATTTACATATTGAAAAGAGAAAACATAAATACATCATTCAAAAATATCTGACAAAACTTTTGTATGATAGGTGGCACTACTTCATTTGGTAATCTGAGATTGAGGTGCAGATGAAGGTCCTGCTTCTGCGTTTGTTGTTGTTGGTGACATCCATTCTCTGAATTTTTTCCAGATGGTTGTATATGAACTGGGACTCTTGAAAAACCTTGTGTGTGCCATCCTGAAGTTAGTGATTCTGCTATATGTAGGTTTTTCAACAAAATAGTTCTCATCAACCATAAAAGTTGAAAATCCCTTTGCAAATAATTGACAATGGTTGCTCCCTTCAACATTGTTGTTATTTCATGAGTTGAGCCAATTTTTCTTTTTTCCTCTACCAGCAAAGTCTCATAAGTCTCCTAGGGTAATATATTTCCCTGTTGGTCCCAACATGAGGGAAAACCTGCTCTAGTTCTCTTATTAAAATCAATATTAAATTTCATTACAACTTCTTTGACTTCTGTTAATTTTACTTATGTTGTCTTCCTGTATAGGTTCTTTACAATCGTCTTATTAATTTCTAACACATACTCATTTCTATCTTCAAATACTAATTCCTTTAACTGTTGTGAATATCTTGAATTAAGGAAATCAATCATTTTCTTTGCAACTAAGCTCTTTGTTGTAGTTTCTGTTTATTTGCAATAATCAGATTTTCCAAGTCTCTGATGATGATCTCCTCCTCCTCTATAATAGACAATGAATACCAAATGTTCCTCACAGTATGGATGATGTCATTCCATAAAATTTCTCTGGCTTGAATTAGGGACATATTCCCCTTCACCTTCTCCTTTAACACTTTAATTTCTTGAGAAGCAACTTGAAAATCATTCCTGTACTTATCAACATTTTCCTTAGACATTTCCAATTCTCCTTCAATAGCCTTTATAATTTTCAAGTCACTCTCATAATTGCACTGAATTTTCTTCATCTCATTCTAAAAAATTTGTAATTCAGTCATGACTCTAGTTAGCTTATGAGTTGGGTGCTCAGAATCAGCTTGTACTATAATAGTACAAACATGAGAATCAATTTTATGTTGCAAAACATAATTTATTTCTTTCATCATGGTGATTTCATCATTTCTTTGTATGAGATCCTCAGTTAGAGCCTCTTTCTCTTTTTCCACCTGTGCCACTTCTGAATCCATTGGATGTTCAATGGAAGGCATCTTCAATTTCTTCCTTAGCACCTGAACTTCTGTTTCAGCTCCCTGCAATAGCTTTTGAACAACACTTATGTCCTATGGATTGACCCCAATTTTAACAATAATTTTATTTGATTCTTCGTTTTGAGTGGTTAAATCTCTAGAGTTTGATTTTTCTAATTTCAATTGGTTAACCACTTTTCTAACAAAGCTTCATCTTTGGTAGCAGCAAAAGAAGACTTTTTTTAATCACTAGAGATTAATTCACCAGTCTACCTATGAAAATTGGTTTTTTTAGGTAGAGGGATTTCCCTAGCATCTAATATCAAGTTGACAGTCTTAAAACCTGATGAAGAAGAGATGGACAAAGCAAAAGGGTGAGAGAAAGATAGTTTGAGCTAATTTGTCTCCAAATCCATAGTAGAAAGGAGTCTGGTAAGATAATTTGAGATAAACTAAGCCTCCAATTAGGACTCTGTGTTTTTTTAACCTTGTTTCTTTCTTCAATCTGTGAATAAATCTTCTTTATCATTGACACAGAGCTCTGGCCAGTCTCTTTTGGAACAGGAGAAGATGGTGTAAAAACAACTTCTCCTAATTGTAAATGAAGACCTGATGTAGATGATGAGTTTCCACCCTCAGAGAGTTTAGTTCTTTTAGAAATTTTGTCTGTTTCCTCTTCTAGGTCAATGACATCTTCCCTGCCTCTCTTTAAATTCTTCTCACTTTGATGAGGAGTTTCAATTTCCACTCCTCCTCTCAAACTAGTTTTTCCTCCATTAGCTAATTTCTCCACCTCTGGTTGAGATTCATGTATAAAGGGAGCATAATCATTTTCCACCCTCCTATTTGAAATAATATGATGTGGGTCATATGCCCATTGTTCACCCAACTACAAATTCATATCTTCAAGTGCGTTCTGTACTTCTCCTCCAGCTTGGCTGTTATTCACAATAAAAGGTCCCACTATCTTTGGAAATTTAAATAAATGCCCCTTTTTTGCTGGCACATAATGTACTTGATCCACATTCAAACTCTGCTTGATGAACTCTAATTAAAATAGTCTCATAGGCACAAAAGTTGGGAGCCTATAAGGGGCAACTTTTGCTCCATATAATCTAATCTCTGAATAATCTTCAAACTAAAACCAGTCAACTACTTTAACATATTTACTGAGCTAAAGGAAAGACTAAGCTTTTGGTATAAAGCAGAGTGGAGGAAAAATATTTAATATTTAGTAAACAACTGATAGAAAAGAAGTAACAAATTACATCAAACCTTGGTTATTTACAGTACTTCTTACCACAACAGTCAAAAATACTACTGACTTCTTGTTCTTGTGAGAGTCCATGATATTCAACCCTAGGTGTATGAATCTTTCAACATGAGTGTACAAGAAGAGGTAAGTAATAAGAGAAGGAAATCTAAGGCAACTAGTGATGGGAAGATCTGTCAATTGAGAATTAACCATTTTCTCCCAGAAAACAATTATGTCAAAAACTATTTCTGGGTTCATCATCAAACTAAACATTTCTAAAATGGCTTTATCCATAGTATTTGTATCCTCCCAAAAATTTTAGCCATAATTTGTAGGACAGTTCTAACTTCTTCAACAAAAGTTCCCAAAGATAAATGAGTAGACTCCATATGCAGATGCTTCCGAGCAGGCATTAAAAGGAAAGTCAATTGAGAATAATTAGAAGTAGATAAACATTGAAAAGTGGAAAACAAAGTCTCTTATGAGAAATGGGTGTAAAAAATTGCAGATGGAAAACATCTTCCTGAATTAATAGGGTAGACACTTGAAAAACATTTTCACCTAACTCGTTCATGACGAAACATTTCTAAGGATAGAGAGCAGAGACAAACCAATATATGAATTCTGGGAAAATATAGGTTTGAGGAATCATAGCAGCTAGGACACCTGACCTAATAGCAGTATCATATACAAGAGACTCAATTTTTTTAAGAAGAATATGATGGTAAATTTCTATGTAATCAATGGGGCAAACTGGGTCAAAAATGTCTCTTTCGGTATCCATCAATGGAATATGGAAAGTGGAACCTATTAAAACAACTTTCTTTGACATTTTGATCATTTTGGATGTGAAGACTTCACGCAAATACTTGAATAGTGGTGGGTGATGCTGACTAGAGATGAAACCTGTACAATTGAATTCACGAAAGCAGGAGTAGAGGACATGAGTGAATAAAATGAATAATAGAATGAGATTTTACAGTGGAAACATGGAAACGGGTGGGAAAAAGGAATTAATGACAATCATGGGAAATTTGAATTAATGAGCTGGCAACAAGATGGATGAGATGATGGTTGATATGGATGATGAGGTGACGGAAGGGTACAATGAATAATAATGATAGAGGAATAGGAAAAACGAATACACGGTGTTGCGCTCGCTTGCTAATGTAATATGGGGACAGACTCCTGTATGAAGAAAACTCGACGGAGTCCCCCTGTAACTGATGTGAGCCATTGATCTGCGGTCAAATCGGCCTTTGAAAAATCTTTGCAGAGGGACTCAATGGGCTAACCATCGGGCATGTAGGGCCATTGGGTTTTCCCATCCAATGGGCCCCACTCCTATTTCTTATCACGCTCGAAAATTTGATCGACATGTAAGCTCTGAATTTTGTATTGCAGACTACGGACCCACCTGCTTTAATTTTTAAGCCTGCATTAAAATTTATTCAATGAAGCTTAATCCACCATCATACATTAATCATTTAATATCAAAATTTCTTTGTTTTCTATTTTCTTTTTCTTTTTTTTCTTTTTATTGGCAGATACATATACATTTTCTTCTAGACAAAGATAAAATTAAAATGAGCTACAAAAGTATTGATGATGTAGGGTATGTTGTACTATTGGCTAACATGAAGATCTCACCCTTGATGGAGCCACCCAATGGTGTACGACTATGGGTGTGGTGTTTTTAGGAAGCCCAATCACTTTAGAACCTCTATTGAGATGAGGTTATTTTGAATCATGTTATCAATAATGAAACATAGTGGAGCACCCTTCACTCACATTTATTAGTGGAAGAGGCACTCTCCTTCCTTTAGATCTTTGAGCTCACTTTTCCATACCTTGGTGGTAGCAATGTTGGCATTGGGTTCTTCATCAATGATTTGTATCCCCTTGTTGGGGTTTGGTTCAGATTCAGAACCCATTTCTAACTCAGAAGCTTTTAGCTTGGCCACTAATGACTACTTTGCACAACATTCGTTTGTGTTATGAGTGGGACACTTGTGAAACTCACACCAATTTCCCGTGTATCTATTCATTTCCCATTACTATTCTTTTCTTTCGGCTTCAATGGATTGTACTGTGTGATGGGCCTCTAAATTAGATAGAAATTAAGGCCCATGCCTCTAAATTAAACATAAATTAAGGCCTATGACCATCCTTCAGCACATTAAATCTCTCTTTTTCATTAGATAATGTATTTTTAACTTTAATATATTCATTGGGAAGGTTTATGAATAATTTCATATTTGTGCCTGATATTGTTTATTTTTGTGAAATATTATGAGAATATTGGGCAGATTATGAAGATTTGGAGGAGGAGATAATTTAAGGGATTGCTCCTTACTATAGGAGGATCACTATTAAATAATAAATCAACAATATATTATGTAATTATGGCACAGATTGTGGAAACTCCAATGAGTGAGAAAATCTAGGAATGTGTTCCCTGCCATTTAATTCATATTCCTAGTATTGCGAACTAGATCCACTAATCAAGGGATTTTGGTGGGTAAAGCTTCCTCCTTTCATGGGGAATGATTACTAATCTTTTTTCGAGGTACGAAGTCGAATTTGCCTCTAGGGATAGATTTTCATTAGTTTTCTTGTGGAGAGAGCTCATATTTCTGTAGCTCCATTGTATTTTCTTGCAGGGATGTAATTATATTGATGAAAATAATGAAGATTGGTGTCATGTTCAACTACTAAATCTTGTTCTCCTCCATAGATCTCTTGGTTTCCTTGGGCTTGGCCATCCTAGGAGCCTCAAAAACCCTTTTGTATCATTTTCTTTCCTTCTTATCACTTCTTATTCACATGCATCTCTTGTTTTTATTTCTTTCCATATCTACATTTAGTATTAATGATTTCTTGTTGTAGGATTGGGTTAAATGGTTGATGTAAGTTATTTTGCAGGATCAAAAGCATCATTCCATCCTTGGAAAATCTTTGGAAGGTCATAGTAATCATTGAGCTACTTGGATTAACTTTCTTATTATGAAATCTAGATTTCTTGAACTCCTTTGTGGCAAAGAACAATAAATTTCAGATATTTTTTAAAGCATGCTAACGAGCTTCAATCGAGTTGGTTCCACTTGCATTAGATCACAAAAAAATCTAGTTCATAAAAAAAATTACTCCATTTCATTTTCACTTGATTAGGTTAGGCATTATATAGATTTACTATCTCACTAGTTCTCGAATTTCTATATTTTCGACTAGTAAAGTTTTGTTGTTTTTTAGCATGGCTTAACAGAGGTTCTTTTGAGTGATTCCACTTGGAATGGGGACCTAATACATCCTAGTCAATAAAAAAAACTGTCCCATTCAATTTGGATTTGATTTTCTTGGTCATTCGATGAATTATAATTTTGTATAGTAAATTTGTAACATCCTATAGTAAAACAGGGGATCCTGTAGGAGAACTAGTTCATCCTGTAGTGACCTGTTTTGAGCCCGAATTGAGAAAAATCATCATTGAAGCTGGGATTAGGCCCCTATTTGACCTCCAAGCCATCAAAATCATGGTACCCCTCTTCCTCCACACCTATCTCCCCTGCCAAAGATCAAGGAAAGATTAGCATTTGCATTTATAAAGAAAAAAGATGAAAAAAATGATTTTTTTTTTTTTGTATTTACACATGCACACAATAGTTAGTACTCTCTAGATCACATTTCATGCTATATTAGTTAAAACATCACATGTGACAAATAGGGTTAAAATAGGGTTCTTTTGCAAGCAGTGTATTAATAAGTAGATAGAGGATTTCATGTTACTTTACAAGCATGTCTAAATTTAGTCTTTCATTCCTGCAAATAAGCAACATTTCTTTTCTCTCATGACAACATAGGGAGGACACACTGTATGCTGCACATATAGTTTTGATACCTTTTATGTTTGTACGAACCCCAGGTTGATAATTAAATTCGGTAGCCTTGGGAGTTGTAACATTCTTGTTGTAATACCGAGGCTCATCACTATGGTGTTCCATCTTATCTTCATCCTTCGTTTGATGTTTTAGGGCTACCCTTGCCATACTTCGGATTCACAGGTCCAAAGTCTCACTTCTTCTGTTTAAATTTTTACATGATTCTGGCAACATATCAGTATGTTTTGCTAAGTAAGGAGATGTCCAAGAACTCCTTTTCTGTCTGGATGTATTTTTGCAGTAAACCAATTACTTGAGCACTAGATGTAACTTAGAATCCTTGATACCCAAATTTGTATGCAAGGTATGAAGATATTTGTGAACTCTTACACTTTTTGGTCCCTTTCTTACCATAGTTTGGTCCATTTTATATACATATCTTGATAGCTTCCAGCAAGGTAATATTGTTCCTTAAAAAAACCCCTCAAACAGTTTCAAGAGGGTGAAACTGAAAATAATGTAGATTTCTCTGTGGCTCCTTTCTCATAGAAAATTTCCCACTAGTCCTTGACATGGGGGGCAACCTTAAGTAGTGAAAAGCTAATCTTTTATCTATTGAAAAAATTTTGAACCAAAAAAACTCCTTACAATAGATTTAACTATTTATCTACAGAATTTGCATCTATCTAGACTTCAAATATAGGAATATCAAAATTAAATTATACCTTAAAGAGGGCTATTCCTCTGAAGCAGCTGTTGGATGATGTGTCACATATTGGTATTTGTCAAAGGTCTTGGGAAAAATTATACATCATCTCATTCTTTTAACATCAAGGGATTCTTCGAGAAAAAATTTGATATGATCTCTTGCTCCCTTGTATTTCTTTTCTTCCATCATGGGAGGTTGATAGCATTGGTGAGGGCACTCTTACAAGGGCTTATGCGGTTCGAGTCCCAACTCCTTATACCCAAACCTCATTGGGGACATGCACAAAAAAAACAAATAAAGAGTAGACCACTTTGATGCCATTGATTCGCACTTACAAAGGGAAAAAAATTAAATATATATTTAAATCCAAACCACATAGATGCAATGAAGCTAAACTCCAATTAATAAATAGAAAATGTTGAAATAATTTACATGGAGAATGGAAGAAAACTAGCTCTAATGATGATATCTTATCTCTGAGAAGAGATGTTACATCTACGTGCCTTCTTGAACTATGTTACAATGAGTCTTAGAGGAAGTTCTATCATAATGAAATATGAGAAACCCTAAACATCCAAAACCCATGGGCCTCGATGGGGTAAGTTAGAACGTCAACTTCTATGGGTCATAACTTTAGCACAAAATCTATTTTTGGTGCACATGATAGCCCATTAGAAAGGTATATCTAAGGAGTTCAACTTTTGACTGCCACCTCATTTTCCTAAAAAATGTTGTTAAGGGCCTTAAAATGGCTCTAGAAGTTCAGGACCTATAAACTACCAAAAATAGAAAACTGCCAAAATAGGAAAATTATGTTTTGAGCTAGAGGAATAGGTGGGTGGCCACCAATATCCACCTATATCACACTCTATACCGCACCATAGGCTTAGTTGCACCATATAATTCTACGTTTAGCCACCCTTAAGCCATCAATCTACTACTATACTTGATATTATTAGCCTTTTTCAATTTCCCCAAGAAAAATAGATGTATTTTTCTTTCTTCCCCTTCCTTATATAGAATTGATCCATGATAAATAACTCAATCCCTAGGATGCAGTTGTAAAAAGTCCCTAGGTATGAGCATGCTCTGATGATTTCTAAGAGTGAGTTGAAGAGTCTAATGGATGATACAAAGGAGAAGAAAATGGGAAAGAAGGAAAAATATCACCTGGACTAGGAAGGTATATGATATTTTGAAATTAATACACTGGATTTTCTTTAGCTATAGCTAGTCATTTTGTTATCTAACTTGTTTGAAACTTTTTCTAGGCTTCCAGATACATCAAAAGCAACCAAGGAAGGACTAGAAAAGCATGGGTAGCACAAGCATAGCCAAGGTGGGTACGTGAAACTAAAAGCATGAGTTGTAAGTAACAAATAATAAAACCATATCATTCCCATCATCATCCAACTTTTGTTCGCTTCCATCCAACAAGACAAATTTATGGTCTTAGGCAATGCAGGGGGCTCATTTCTAAAAGTGACAATTGAAAAATACATTTGTCTTGGTTTTAAGTTCATTATTCAAGTCATGGTAGAACATCACAAATAACTGAGAAAATATTATCTATCTCTTTGAACAACATGGTAAATAAAATCAATGGATTTTAATTTCCGATCACTTGTAAAACATATTCACAATTTGATTTCACCCACTAATTAGTGTATCTGTATGTTCTAAGAAAGAGAGATACAACAACAATGAGGTCAACAATGAACAACAACCCCATGAAAATGGATTGTAGCCCAATGATGGTGGTGTGTAGCTTGAGCATCACAGTATCATGGCTATAGAATCATTAGTTGGATTACAATTATTAATATTTACTTGTAGATGGTGTACTTATAAATTTTCTTGTTTCAATGACAGAGCATGCACATAATGATGGTCTTCAAGAGGAGGAACACATGGCAGCCAAACTAATGGTCTTTACTAGACAACCTAGAAATGAACATTATAGTGATATTTATATTAATGAAATACTTGTATGAATCATAACTAACCATAACAATTTAAACCTTTTTGTTATTGTAATTGATGCCTCTTTGTAGCATCCAAGGGCACCATGCCATTATGAATACACGATTTAGATGTAGAATGTATCATAGAATGGATATTCAGTCAACATCAAGAGAGGAACCAATAATTGATGAAGGGGATTGAGAAATGAATGATCCAATCATGAAATTTATACAAATTAAGAAATTGAAAAGGAAGTGATTGTATATAATATGAGACACATGTATAATGGAAACATATTTTTATGATAAAATTTATTAATATAAAGTATTTGTTACTACTTAATTTTTATTTTGCTAACTTCTTATGCATGAAGCTTAAATGTTTTGGATGTAACAAACCAAATATCAAAACACACATTATTTTTTTACTTATCTTTAATTTTGTTTTTGATATTCTATGCTTGAACCATACTATGTCACTTTCACTTATTTTATAGTAGATAGATTGGGTATGGGAAATTGAGAGTGATGCAGGGGGGGGGGGGGGGGGGGGGGGGGGGGAGGGGGGGTGTAATGAGATGTGAGTGACTAAATGATATTTTAACTTCATGTGATTGGACCTATTCACTAGAGAACAAATTATTATTGAAACGAGAAGAAGTTCATTCAAGTACTAGAATTTAGTATTTGTAGTGTCTCATACATATTGATATGTTTCTTTATTAAATTAATTATTATTCTATCATAAAACCTTTTATTCTGTATTTATCATTGCAAATATTTGCAATAAAAATGAAATTGATTACTATATTATGTGTGATGTCATTATAAAATCTCCTACCTCATCGATATCATGGATGTAGGTTGGAAGTGCTAATTTTTCCATTCTAGTTAGTGTGTGCACAATTCCTAAATATTCATGTTGACACTTTGATGCCATTTCCTGGTGGTTTTATTTGATGAGAATATGTGTTTTGTTAATGTCATAACAAAATTGTGCTTTTAACATCAATTGATTGTGTTCAAGTTCCTTGCAAGTTTGTTACATTCCAAAGTCTATTCATCATAATAGTACAATGAGATCTAATGTATTCACCATCAAACATCAACTTTAGATATGGGGGCATCAAACATTTTTTAATTGAACCACTAGTGAACCAATTCAAAATGTTGGCAATGAAATGTTCTTACTACTTGGTAAAAGAGGTCAGTTATATCTCACCACTTCAATATATTAAATTGGGGTACTTGTATGCACAAAGACAATTCATGCAATGAAAATTGATACAACCATGTGAGAAACCCATTGGTTAGACAATGCTTTCTACTTGGCACGAGTTGTTGAAGTTGTTTTTGATGTCCATAAGAGGTAGTTAGATAGAAAAATAGTTTTCTTAGTGGAATTTCCTAGTAAATTTATTTATTTTTCCACAAATTCATGTTATCTACTACATCCTTATGCTTCACAATAGCTCCATGTTAACTGGAATCATAGTTATAAAGAGGTTTAATGTTTTCTATCCCTTTAAAACTACTCCTACATTGATTAGGGATTTGACCTATAGTATGTCCTTGTAATCCATTACTACAACCAAATATTTCTGAACTAAGATGATGTGCCTTAGATATGGAAACAACACCAACAATAGTTGATTGATTTGACTTATCAAATGATAGGAGAACCATCATTCACCAAGCCATATAAATTTGGTGTTTTAATCCTTGGTTGGATTTAGTTAACATGATGGTTTCAACATGCCTCAGTAAGGTTTCCACTTATAGCCATATTACAAAAAATATTGCACCTCTAGAGATAAATCCAAAAATCTCAAGTGTGAGACTCACTACACCTCAGGGGGTTCCACTATCACCTCACCAACCTTCTTCTCACTTCTCTACACCTCTCCTCTAACTCAAGTAGGGATCTCCCTGTAGATCCTAGAGACATAATGGTTTGGCCACACTAATTCAAAATATATTTGAAGCTTCTACTTCACACTCCACCAATCAAATGGTCTGATCAAATAGGGTTTAGGTGGAATATAGGGTTTCTAGGTTTCTTAGGCTAATTAGGATTAGAGTTTAAATGAAATTTCCACAAACATCATACTATAGGATTTCTTAGGAGAGTGGAACCCTAGAAATATGATTTAAGTGATGTATAGAAGGTATAAAGTGATGGAAAAAGAAGGATCATTGCCTTATTGTATCAATGGATTTCTGGGCATTTTGAGTCAAAGGAGTAAATCTATGGAAGAGAACCTATGGTAGAAAATTTAATGAGAAAAGGAGAAAATAAACTTATGTTTACAAATCTTGATGTTATTTTCCTTTGTATATATATGTTGAATCCACATTTTAAATAATATTCCAATGTCATACATACCATACATAGATATGTATCAAAAAAAAAAAATCTTGTATTAGAATACAATTATTAAGTGCTCCTTTAAATTTCCCTCCAGAGCTTGGTCTACCTAGAACATTTTAAAAATATGCATTAGAAAAAATATCCAAACTATCATAGTGTTTACTTATAGTGGTACACATTGTGTAATGTTTCCTTAATAATATTTCATGATTATTTAGATGACGTGGATTGGTTTCTAGCCTTGAAACAACTCCTTAACTCTTTTGATAAAGTCTTGTACATTATCTATGCAATTTCAAGGCTTTTCACTATTTTCACCATGCTACAAGATCATAGGGGGATGTTGCCATGCTAATTCTAGTTAAAATCATACTTTTATATGATGAACATGAACTAAAATTCCCCTCAACTCCTCTAAACCATGCACCATAAAGATACTTTATTTTTTCATTTTTTTCATGCTGCTCCACTATCATGTCTATCCCTATAAGTCTTCCCAAGTTTGCATGCATAATAAAATTTCCCTACTTCCAAAGGTGAGAGTATTAAAAAAATAGGGACTATGATTCTATCATGCAATCTCTCTTGGGCTTATGAGGTAGGGAAATTCCTCTACCTTTCTGTGCCTAGGAATCATTTGCTTCCCCACTATTATTTCTTCCAAGAGGCAATCATCAATTCAAAGGTCAATGCTTTATACTTTGTATCCCAATAGTTTTGCGAGTCACTTAGTCATAGGTTGCATGTAATAGATTTGACATGCAATTATATCAAAAATGAAAAATTTTCCCAAGAAATATCAAGATTAATCCCATAATATAAAATGGAAATGCTTCTTTATTGATATCAAAACCCTTGAGGTAGGGCAACACCATACAATCACTCCTTAAGTAAGGAGAACAGTCCACAAGCCATATGCTTGTCAATACATTAATCCTTGACATCTCTCAATGGAGAGTCTCTAGCCTTTATATAGACTTCATACATACAATACCATGGGTCGCTCAATATCATATGTCCAATACAATGGGCTTGTTACTTTAATCCCTAACTACTTGTGGTCCCATGTCTAATGTGGGTTAACCAATTTATGTATTAATTATGTTCCATTTGTTTATCATCCCTACATTACATTATTCCCTTGGGTACCTCCCTCTGTACCCCATATTAACACCCCCAGGTATACTACATCCCACCCCCCTTAAACATGTTTCATCCTTGAAACATGACAAGAACACAAATAATAAGATCTAATCAAAAGAGTAGTCCACTAGTACCATGCATGTGAATATATCCATTCCAAAGAAAGGTAAACACTCGATCTAGTGAGTGCCTCACTCGCTTGAGATGGAATTTGGTTATGGTGGTTCCTCTGTGTTGATGTTCTATACGTGGATCGTCGCACCTCTCTATGTGTCGTCTAGGGGTTGTTGTCCTTGTTGCTAATTTGTTGCCACCTTGTTGGTTGTTGTATTGCTGGGTGATATGGGTAGTGATATGCTGAAGCTTTAACTAATGAAATTTTTTCGTTAATTTCTCCACTATTGTTTCCTCAGTGGTGTTTGGTGTTTTTTCTGGTACCTCCACTATTGGTGCCCGAGTGGTGTCTAGTGCTTTTTTTGGTACTTCGTTTGATGTTTGTGTTTGGTTGTCGACCATCAAAGGCTCTTCATCTGATATCTCAGTGTCATTAAAGCTTTGTGCTTCTTCCTCCACAATCTTTTCCTAGTTTCTAATGGAAATATACTGCAAGGTAATTTTCATCTTTTATACCATAGCTTCAAGAAATTCTTTTGTGTATTAATATTGATGGTGCCCACTGTGTCTATCCAAGGATAACCCAAAACACTGTCTACCTCATCCATGTCTAAATCATATAAGTCAGCATGTAATACATATTTATCCATGGTCATCTTCATGTCCTTAAATATTTGAATAGATGCCCCATCAACCTTTGTGCTTGTGATATGTTGTTTTGGAACTTGCAAGCGTTTGGCCAATTTGAGATTGATTAAATTATTCTTGCAACTAGAGTGAATAACAACAATGATCTTCTCTTTTTGAATACTTCCATGAACTTGTAGTATGGGGATATCACTAGAAAATAACCCTATATGTTTCTTATTTTCATTCTTTTCAGTATGAAACCATTTGTCCAAAAATAGTTTTTCGATTTCTTTAGGAGGACATAGCTTGAGAAACTCACTCTCAAGTGATTCCACCATCTAGCCGCCTCATCTTCCAAATCATATCCTATGTAGACGATCCAAACTAGTGGGCATTGAGACTTGCGATATTATATAAATTATTCAATAGTGGGACCATCATCGTGTCCTAAAAAAATTATCTTAGTAGAAGCTATGAAAAAGAATAAGGGTTTTGAAAAAATTTACCTACTTTATGTGACAAACTTAAAATGGCAAAAACTTGGTCAATATAGATAAAAATCCATATTATAGCCTGTTTTCAGAAATGTAACAACCATTTACATCTTCTAATGTGATTGAAATTTCGATCTAAATAATCTGGAAACACAAATTCGTGCTTCAATTATCCTGCAGTCACAGAAAATCCAGAAAAAAAAAAATAGTTGGTTTTAAACTGGCAATATATACCTCATCCAGACTTCGATTAGATTGAATGTTTTTTTGAAATTGGGTGATTTTTCAAGAGGAGATCAGGCCTACAATCTGTATTCTGAAATTATGCACAAAGGCTGCAAAAAATGACAGGAGAGTCGCCATCTATGAATTGTCGTCAGAAATATTTCTGCAACACAACTGGTTTTCAATCAGCGATATCTTCTTCATCCAGACTCTGATCCAACTGATTTTTTTTTTTCAATTTGGGTGCCTTTTTGCAATGAATTCAAATATGCTATTTTTTTACAATTTTTCTTACCAAAATTTTCAGATCTGATCTACAAACTCTCCGCCCAAAAATTTTTTGGAAAAAATGGAAAGAAAATAAATTTCTCCTCACTCTGCCCAAGAAAGTGCTATGATACCACTTGTAATGTATTTGACCTACAATTATATTAAAAATTAAAAAATTCCCAAGAAATATCAAGAGCGATCCAAGAATATAAAATGGAAATGTTTCTTTCTTAATATCAAAACCCTTGAGGTAAGGTAAGAACATACAATCACTCAAGGAAGGAGAATACTCCTCAAGTCATATGCCTATTAATAGAATAATCCTTGATATCCCCCAATGGAGAGTCTCTAGCCTCTATATAGGCTTCATACATATAATACCATGGGTAATTACTATGGGTCTCTAATTACCATACATCCAATACAATGGACTTATCACTTTATTCCCTAACTACTTATGGGTTAACCACTTTATTTGTTAATTATGGCCCATTTATTTATCATATTTATATTACATTATTCCCTTGGGTACCTCCCTCTGTACAACATATTATCCCCCCTAGGTATACTACATAACTTAAGTCACAACAATTGTTATTTCGAGTGCAACAATGTTGTTTCCTAAGGGAACAACAATATGTTTCCGAGAACAACAATTTACCAGTGGTGAATGAATGGAAACAAAATATATTTTGGAAAATTGCTTTGATGGAAATGAATTGGACTTTCAAATGGAAATCAATTCTTCATTTTTCCTTTTATGAATCCATCAAGTAATGAAAAGTCTTCACATTGTTTTCTTTTTGTTGGTGGGAAATAACGAGAACAAATTTGTAGCAAGCTCTTATGATAATTTTTTTTTAGATCATGGGACCTAGAAAGAATCAAAATCATATAATATTAACTTTCTTAATATATTCTTGGATAAAATACCCTTATTTCATTAACATTTCCTTCAAGAATCACGTGTTCATAAATGGACCTCCTTTATTCTCTTGAGACCTGCAAAAACCGAGCATATACCTACAATAAAACATGAAATCATGGAATAAGAGAGGTGTAAGGGCTCTCTTAATCCAAGAAATATGAAAAAAATTAACAAGTAGGTACTCTGTAAAATAAATCCATATAAAGATAAACAAAGAAAAATTTATTTGTCACTTGAGGGAGAGGAGTGGTCAACCATACTAACCAACAATGTTTTAATCATAACTCCTTTGTTTTTCGTCTGATTTGAGTGATTCCAAAGGAAAATGAAAGCTAATTCAAAGATTTATCACCAATAGAAACATGGTTTAAAAATTCCATGATATGATATGTCAAATTTACTTAAAAGAACTGGCATAACAGAGTCATGTTTGATTTTCTAACTTAGACCAACAATTGATATTTTAAGAATAAGCTTCTCGTTTGATGACGTATTGAACTGATTTAAATTGGAGATAAAATTATATTCATATAGATATATCCAATAGAAATAGGTTTTGAAGGCAAGAAGAATTGAAGGGTCAAATATGCCAATGAACAACCAAAAAATTAGGGTTTTAAGAATGTTGATTTACGATAGGCACACAATATTTTGGTCATAACTTTCTCATATGATAGCAAAATTGAGTGATTTAAATTTCCTTATAAACTATATTCATATGGGAATATACCATAGAAAAATGTTTGCAAAATTAGTCATTTAGGCCTCCAAAAATGGATTGTCCCAACTCTGTTCC
This sequence comes from Pinus tabuliformis, assembly GCA_031772625.1. Taxonomy (NCBI): domain Eukaryota; kingdom Viridiplantae; phylum Streptophyta; class Pinopsida; order Pinales; family Pinaceae; genus Pinus; species Pinus tabuliformis. The sequence goes on from CM062812.1 coordinate 981,160,092, forward strand.
TGAGCTGCCTACTAAACACCCTATCAATGTTTTGGTCATAAATTTTTCATTTCAATCCAACTTCATGATTCAAATTGGGTTGTAAAGTATACATAAAGGGATACTTATAATAGAAACAAGTTTTGAAAATATTCCCAATTGGTCCCTCAAAACATGACTGTCCCAATTGTTTTTTCAAAAAATTATTCAAGCCTACATGTCATCAGATATGATAATCAAGCAATTTTTCCAAAATGGTGATAAAAATGGATATGAGTGTTTTTATATATGTTATTTCAATATAATACATCTAAATACATAAATAAATTCAAATATTTATCACCGATGTTAATTTTCATAGTGTGTTGCAACAAAACAATTATTTTTACATATAGAGAAATTTATTTATTTATCTCCTTATTTATTATATTTTCTACACTAACCTACTTTAATTTGAAAAATAAAACATGCTTACATACAATAGTACTTTAAGTCGAGACATTTTCGAAATAAGGCCTCAATTATGTACATACCTAAATTTTAAAAATGCATGTTAATAAATACTAGAGTATGAAAGACCAACTTCCTCGTTAAGGATGGTGCTAATAATTATTGAAGAATGGAGTGATGTTGCAAGAAAATGATGGAATGAAACCAATATTCAATATAGTCCTCTCTTTCTTGATTTCCCATAGTTTTCATATCATGAATTTCTTGAGTTTCTAATGTCTTATTGATCTCGATGGCATGTTGATGTAGACTAGAAGAAACCTCATTTTCTTCCATAGCTTCTGCAATTTTTGGAATTGAAACCTTCCCAATCTCAATATAAGCTTTTTGCAATGGTGCAAGTGAGATAGAATGGGTGGGAATGGTGGGTAAATTTTTTAGTTCAACACAATAAGCATGTTGTACTAGTTTGTTATTGTGAGGGTGTGGAATAGAGTGAGCAGGAAATTGTGTAGGGCATGGAGAATTTTGATGATGTAGCCGATTAGGTTGTGTGGATGGGTTTGATAGGAAAGCAAGATGTTGTTGAAGAGATGGTGAAGAATATTGAGGATGTGTTTGTGCTACAAGATGAGGGATATTAGTCATGTAATCATAAGATGAGTCATGCCAAGCTTGTGGACAAGATTGGTGGGGGTTATATTGAGTTTGGCATGGCCGCCCTAACACAGGAGTATTCCATAATGGATTATGCAAGTAAGAAAATGGAGAGGAAGTGTTTTGAAGCATACATGTAGGCCATAGTTTACATGGTTGTGAATGTGTTGCAACTTCTAAATTTATTTCATATGACGTTTTCATTCCAATTAAGAAAGAGAAACTGTCCATGGGATGTTCCTTATGGCACTAAGGGAAAAACAATTCTTCAATTTTTTCTTGATTTTTATTAACCTAAAAAACATCCAATTGTGAAATTAGAGAGCTAATAATATCATTTTAAAATGTTTAAATAAATCACTAATTTCAACTCCTGTATCTCTTGTTCTTGTAGTAGAATTGAAAAATAAAGAAGAAAGTTCTCCAGAATTTTTACCAGCCTTGGATATTTCTCTTGAATACCTTATGAATAAATCAGAAACATCATCATATGATAATTGAAAAACATCAGCTTTTCATTTCATATTTTAGAGTTCTAAGAAATCATCTTTGGTTCCTTTGAGTAGGAGTGTTTTCAAGGCCTCTTTTTCCAACTGTTTATACATTGATTTTTGAAGGTTGTATTCAAATCGCTCCACATAGTCCTCCAAGTTTTCACCTTCCCCTTGTTCCATTATGAAAACGTCTTCATTTTCCTTGCAATTTTCTTGGTACTTTTTCAAGAATACATTATTCATGTCCTCCCATGTTTAAATGCAGTTCCCACCAAGGCTCATGAACCATTGGAAAGCTGCTCCCTTTAGAGTAAAAGGAAGCACTTCCAACCTTTGAGAATTAGTACAATAATCATATCCTCTACAAATTACTTCAAACTCAAATAATAATGCATCTGGATCTTCGTTTTCCAAACCATGAAAATTTGGTAGGGAAGACGGGTGAATGATGTGCATTTGTGTCACTCCGCCTAGATCTCTAATAGGGGATTCAAAAGTAGCAATGTGCCATTTATTTCTAAAATAGAAGATGTTACTCATGTACTACTTTGAGGCTTCTCCTTCACATGTCCCCGTAAATTGGTTAGTAGAATGGGTGGTGCTTACATCACCACTTGAGTGAAATCATAAGATTTTTTCTTTTTCAAAATTATACCTCTAAAATTCCTACTTTTATCTGTGCACGCTATATGGCCTGAAACTATCTATAGAGGGCATACCTCATCACAAGTTAATTAGGGTGCATGAATAGGTTCTTACCTTTTGTCTTTAATATCCAACCCTAGCAGAGTCAAGAATGCATCTACAACCAAATATTAGTGTAGTAGTGCTATTTGATTGCCTCCTCGACAACGATGCCAAAATGTTGGGGAAATTAAGTGTTTAATAAAAACAACTAATCACCTAAAAATTTAATTATCAACCTTAGGAACATATTTTTGTTTTAAGGTAGTCAACAAAATATACACAAGCAACTACCAATAGAAAACACTAGTTCTACATGATTGTGTTCTACACTATCTAGCTTATTCAACAAGAAATAAAATGTAAGACTTGAATAACAATACCAAATTTAAAAATAAGAAAGAAAATGACAAGAAAAATAATTATGATAATAACATGAATTGAATCAATACTAAATTAAATCAAACCTTGCTAAATTAAAAAAATATCATATTGCACCTAACAAAATTGAAATGCTAATCTAGAGCAGTAAAATAATAGAAATCTAGAAATTGTGGGAAACAACAAATCTAGAAAATGCAATGACAAAAAAACTACTTGGAAAAAATAAATTTAATTTAAGGAACAACAATTGAAATTAAATAAACAAGCACACCATTAGATTACTTTAGATGTTCAAGGAAACAGCTTGTCCACGGTAGTGGGCCGAACTGCCTAAAAGTCAATTCTACCTTGAAAAATAATTCATATCAAATTACAAGTAGACAATTATGAAATTTTATTAATATCTCCATTCATTAAAAATTAGAAATAGATACAATACAACTTTTAGCTCTGCCTCTAATTCAATAATTGTCCATCCCTTTCTATGGTTTCTTTATTAATTTAAATATACAAAGAGTAAAGGGATAATTACAACTAAACTGAACATAATGATTTTCAATTACAATTTTGGATTGATTACAATGTGTTAATCAGTAAGATAAAATCTGGAAGATTTGTGCATCATCAATTAGCTGGAGCAAGTCGAATTTGATTTTGCAATTAAGGAAAATTGGAAAATGACCACAACAACAAATCTAGGAAAATCACCTTTAGAGAACCTTGTATTTATCTCAATCCAGACTGAATTTTGGAAAACTGCTTTTGGAGACATTAAATTGGCCTGTTCTACACAAAAATCATGTCTTTGATTTTCAAGATTCATCTTCATTTTCTTGAAAACTCCATCACAAAATTGTCAGTTCTTATCCCAACAAAATTCTAAATTGAAATATTTGACTATGAGTTGAAGATCAAATTTGCAATTTGGAAGAGATCTTGGAGGCTAAAATCATGAGTGATGTTATAAAAAATTCATTATAAAACCATAGTTAGAAAAATCATGCATAATAAATTTCATTCTATTAAAAATAAAGGAGAACAATTATTATTTATCCACAAGAGCATAAGTAATTGTGAAATGGAATTATATGGTAAATTATGATAAATAACATGATAAAAGAATAGTGGAAATGAATGAAATATATGTCAAGAAATGGTAATAATAATGATAATTTACTGGCCCAACAACAAGCACTATAACTAAACATTGTCCAAGCATTATTCCTAGAGATTGTGCAAGCTTTACTTTCAAGAAATGTGCAATTATTATCTAAGCTTGTATAGGAAGAAGTGCATTTGTGAATTCATCAAGGACTGAGCATGTGTGAGAAAATGGCTTTGAAAATTAGAATATGAGAAAAGACTTGAATGCTTATTAAAACATTAATCGACCATGTAATGACAAACTGTAAGATCCCCAGTAGGCTCCAAAATTCAAGTGTAGGAAAAATTTTGGAGGGTGTTTTTTGTAGTGACAATAGATAGGAAGGTTTTGCCTACCACAAATATATTTGATATATGCTTTCCATGAAGCTTGAAAACCATTTAATGTCATGTTTGCTACATATGTGTCTACAAGCTTCTCCCCAAATTTTGCAAGATGATCACGAATCCGTGTGATATTCATAGGGTAATTGGTGACTATGTCTAATCTAGCCATCTATATGGATTTGACTTTATTCCTCAATATTATCTTCTTTTTTATTTTTTCACTTTGGAAAAGGAAAATAATGGTGTAGAACATCTCCTTCATCATAGTCTTCTCAGATACATAAGACATTAGATGGTCCTTTATGGTATCCAAGATCATTTACTTTGCCTTCACTTATTTTTTGTGGTGAGATGTCATCTCCCACAGATCTATAGTTGTGTTGATGGTGCTGGAGCCGCCAACATGTCACGAGATCTCCCTGGTAAGAAGTCCCAACTAGACCTCTGACCATTTGGTGTAGGAATCCCAATAATGGGTTGGATGATATCGCCTTGACCATGGTTGTGCGCAAAGGAAAGCAAGATGTCCTTGTTGGTAGGAAGGGTGTGACCATCACAACAAGCCAAGGAAGGTGTATGAAGGGTTTTGACACACGGAAAGTGGAACAAGTGGGCCCCTTGGAAACTTGTGGAAACACGCAGCTTGGAAAGGAACACACAAGAAAAGATACATCACAAGTTGAAAGGAAGGTGAACCAATGATCCAAAGTGATGGTAAAACCAATAGCACATCTCAACTAGATTCATACATACATATATAGAAAGAGTCCATACATACATGCGTAATCAAACATATACATATATCATTAGTGTAACCAAGACAACTGAAATACAGTAACAGCATATGCATGAAACATGTTGGCTCTGTTATACTAAGAAAATGAAAGTCCCAATCATACAAAAAACCATGTCCAACTACTAGTCCTGACAACGAAACGTTACAGCCACTGCCACCTACTCCTCCAAAGAGATATACTAGCTCTGCACTGTGGAGAAGCCAAGGCTCGTTACAATACAGTCAAAGCTTTCTCTAAGATTCACCTATAGGCAGCTTGGCTCCCAAAAGCCTCTACAATGACTTATGAGGTTCTATCAATAGCAAAGGGTGGGGTGACCCTTGACATTCCCCTTTGTGACTCTTCACCTACCCTCATGTTAGGCCCCTATACTACTAGTGTAACCCCTTATTGTTTATTAGTATAACCCACTTATTATATTGTTGTACCCATGTAGTGCCCATATTGTTACTATTGTGCCCCATAGAAGCCCACTATTGTTATTATTGCGCCCTTACATTATTATTGTTATGTCGGCTCTGATTATGTTATGACCCCTTAGACTCCTATATATAGGAAGGAGGTCTTTTCATTTGTATCATCGAAGAATTGTTCATTTATGTAATGTAAAGGAGGTTGCCCCCTCGAAGAGGCTAAATTCTAAGGTGTTGATCTATCTTTTCTATCTTTTCTTGAGCTGGTTTCATAACATTTGGTATCAGAGCTTTGGATTCTAGGGTTTCGCTGCTCCAAACAGGTCATCGTGGAATTTTCGCTATAACGTTTTTTCTGTGATGTTTCAGAAGTCGCCAAAAAAGCCCATTTGAGAAGAAGTTGCGCTGAACCTTGGGTCCGAATTTTATAGCTTTTTATGCGATATTTGCAGAGATATGATCTGAGGAAGTTGGTCTTTTTGCAGACTCATGAATTACATTCAAAACAGGTGACCTGGGGAAAATTGTCATAACTTTCTCTCTGGGGATCGGATTGAAATTTCGTAAGAAGGTACAGAAAGAGGACGGACTGTAGTTTCTTGTATGCATTTTTCATATCCAAAGGCTGAAACAGTGACACGTGGAACTTCATACAATTTCGCTCTTCTGGAAAGATCTATAATTAGGTCATCTTGGGAGATTGTGCATAACTCTTTCTTAGAGAATCCAATTTCGATCAGACTGGTGGCATTGGAAAGAGGACACAGAGGGCTACTATAGTTCACAATTTCAGAACTTGAAGATCTGAAAGTACAGAGTTACAGTTGTTTCAAGGTCGAGCTCCTAAAATCAAGAAAAAGCAAGATGAGGAAGTTTGATGGCAAGGATCCGGTAAATTGGATACTTCAAATGGAGCAATATTTTGATCTACATGGTGTACAACTGTTACAAAAGGTATGTATTGCATCTTCATATTTAGAACCAGATCAATTTTTATGGTATGAAGGGCTTTGTTCTCGTAAAAAACTTGTTACGTGGTCAATTTTCACAGAGGAAATGATAGCACATTATGAGGATACAAAGAGCAACACCTTCTTTAGAGCAACACCAGAACAATTTGAAAGACTAAAAGGGCTTTGCGACATAATGGAAATCAAAATTATGGAAACCAGGAAGCATACCCCTCACAACTATAAAGATGGAAGTGTTGTTTCTCCCAGCCTTCCACAAGCTACAAGGGTTACACCACAACAATTGGAAGAAAAAAGAGAAAAAGGGCTTTGTTACAATTGTGATAGCAAATGCACTAAAGGTCATAGGTGTGCTGAGAAGAAATTATTTTACATAGAATATGAAGAGGAGGAAGAAAAGGATCAAGAAACATCAAAAGAAGAGGATATACGCCAGGACACCACCCCAGAGAAAGAAGAAATGAATCAGACCATATCTTGTAAAGCATTGGCAAGAATTACCACTCCTCAAACTCTCAAGATAGAAGGACATATCAAGAAGAAAAAGGTGCAAGAAGTGAAATATCACATCGAGAAAGAAGAAATGAATCCAACCATATCTTGTAATTCAATGGACAAAATTACCACTCCTCAAACTATCAAGATAGAAGGACACATCAAGAAGAAAAATGTTCCAGAAGTGAAAGATCACATCGAGCATCAAGAAATGAATCCGACCATATCTTGTAAAGGACTGGAAGAAATTACCACTCCTCAAAAGATAAAAGGACATATCAAGAAGAAAAAGGTTCAAGCAGAGAAAGATCACATTGAGCATCAACAACAAGTTCTCCAACTTTTAAAGGATAACGCCACTTCTATGCAAAATCAAATGAAACAACAGGTAGATCAACATCGTAGTGAAAAATGCTTTGATGTAGGTGATTGGGTATTTTTACTTCTACATCTCAAGCAAGCTATTTATGAGAAGGAAATGTTAGCAATACTACATGCACTTAAAAAATGGCGACCTTACCGAATGGGAAGACTCTTCAAGGATGAGGATGTGGAAGCATTGTTTTGTGCTATTTATATTATCCAACCAGATTGGATAAACGAAGCAAGGGATGAATGGAAGAAGGACAAAGAAGTATGGCCACTTATTCAAAAGTTGCAAAAGATCCCAATTCAAACAATATTGCCAGAAATGGAAGAGGAAGGAAAAATCATATTCGAACCTGGAGCAATCACAGAAACAAGAACCCGACAGCTACGAAATCGATCAATTTCAGAGTATCTCATCAAGTGGAAGAACTTACCCGCTGAAGATTCCACATGGGAGGACAATAATTTTATACAGAAGCATCAAGAACTACTCAAGCGTTGAGGACAATGCTTTTTGAAGGAGAGGGGCATGTTAGGCCCCTATACTACTAGTGTAACCCCTTATTGTTATTAGTATAACCCACTTATTATATTGTTGTACCCATGTAGTGCCCATATTGTTACTATTGTGCCCCATAGAAGCCCACTATTGTTATTATTGTGCCCTTACATTATTATTGTTATGTCGGCTCTGATTATGTTATGACCCCTTAGACTCCTATATATAGAAAGGAGGTCTTTTCATTTGTATCATCGAAGAATTGTTCATTTATGTAATGTAAAGGAGGTTGGCCCCTCGAAGAGGCTAAATTCTAAGGCGTTGATCTATCTTTTATATCTTTTCTTGAGCTGGTTTCATAACACCTCATGACTCTTCAACTACTACATGACTGTTACATTCGACCATCGACACTTGTTCTTTTAGTTTTACAAGATGTTAAATTACAATAAGCACATTTACCCATGTGAGCCAAAATAGGCTTGAGTAAGCCACGTGAGACATCACTAAGACTTAGACAGCTCTGGGAAGACCAACTCTTCAACATCCTCTTGATGATCGACGGTGGCGAATCGATGCCAAGCTTGGTAGTTCATGGTGGTGTCTGCATGCTCAATGGTGACATCCTATTGAAAGTGAACACTGTTGAATCTAGGTACATTGATTTGGATCCTCTGTCCAACTCATCTGATAACATGTGCATCATAGCCTTGAGTGCATCCGGACCAACAGAATACTGATGCATAGTGTTTCTGTTTATCTCCAAGTGTGTGTTGGTGGCTATATGCACCAACTCATCTAGGTACATGTCCAACTCCAATCGGACTTGGTTCTTTGTCTTCGCCTTGGTGAGTGTGCCAATGTACGGGATCGCATGTCTGCGCACAATGAAATTCATGCTCTTGAACACCCACACATGTGATCAACAACACTACTCACCCTGTCTACTCTGTGTCAGCTGCTAGGATGGGTTAAAATCTTGTATGGGCATAGTTTCATCAGTCTATGCATGTTGCACATCCTGTTGTACGTGTTCCTGCTGCGCTTCCTTCTCTCATCTGTGCAGTGCATGTTCTTCCCTGAGTTGTCGCTTCAGCACCTGCAACTCCTTCTCTGTTTCTCTCTCTTCCTTTGTGTGATCCTCTTGTCCCATTGTCGCCTCATAGCCTCAGTGTCCAAATCTTCTTTCATCACGAGTGGATTTGCTTTGAACTTGCAACTTTGCTGCATCTCTGCATTGTTAACAACCTTCCTATTACATTTTTCATGCGCAGGTCTACTACCCTCTACTGCTGTTGATGGTGCTATTCACTGCAATTTTGATGCCATTTCATATTGATGTTCTTATCCATGAACATTTTGGTGTCTTCATAAATAGGCAAGCTCATAGACACTTGCTCAACTGTACCTCCAGTTGAGCTCTCAATGGTGTCCTTTGACTCTGCTTTCTTGGAGGCCATTGTACCTGTACTGCTGAAAGGCAGACGAACACCTGCGATACCCAGAGACATAGCAACACCCATGGTGAGAAATTTGTCAGTTGAAAACCAAAACAAATTGGATGGCTATCATGCAACATACCTGTGTGACTGATTGTGAATATTGTTCAATTTTGACCAGGAGGCTAGGAGACTAACTGCCAAAACTGTGCAAGGCATAGGCCGGGCTGTCAGGAGGCTGATTGACTGCTGGAATTGCATAACGCACAATCTAGTCTGGCCTGCTTAGGACTAAAAATATGCAATGAGAAATTTTAGTTAGTAGTGACATGCAAGCCCAGGGACTGCATTACACAATTTTTTGGGTCAGCAGAGAACTACCTCCCAAAATTGCGCAGAGCAATCCTGGAGGTCAGTGCTGGCCAGGTTTGCACAGTTTCTGGAGAGAAGGCTGAGCCTTCACTTTCAGAAATGCACATTGTTGTTCGAGTGAGGCAAGGTTTGGGTCACGGTGGCCTAGACCCACGAATGGGCGACTGAAAACATGGAAAGGTTTGGATGCATGGTTAGATTGAGTGTAAGCAAGAGTGAATGATCATGCATGCAAATAGTGAGTGCAAGATTGATAAAAAGGGAAAGCGAGCATGTGTGTGAAGTGATTCACCACAAAGACAACTGTCAATGGAGAAACAATGTCATGCATGTGACAACAGTGAGATGCAAAGAAAAACTAAAATAGTGCTTCTACAAGCTAACATGCATCATAACGACAACAAGTGTTCATTGAAATCAAGAAGAAAACACTTACACAAAGCAAGATACAAAAAGTGATAGAAATGCAACAAAAGACATGGAAAGTAGACTTACCCTGAAAAATATGAGATGTATGTGTCGAAGAATCCTAGATGCGATGTGGGATGTCAGAGTTGCAAGATTGATGTGAGGAATGAGCTCTGCAATGCCTGATAAATGATTTTTGATAAGATCAAGGTTATGGTGTGCATGCCAAAAATCCAAGAAAAAGCGAAACTTGGGGGGAAGTTTCTAAAACGATCTTTGCATGTAAACTCTAGCTGCTAAAAATAGATCCCTAAAATCTAGGGATTCTTTGCCTTTTTCTTTTTTTCAGGAAAAGAAACCCACGCATGTAAAATAGGATTGCTTAGTTCTAGTGGGAACCGTCCAACTTGACAGCACATGTAGCAGTCTGCAAGCCTGGGGATGAAATTTGTGCAATTTCTGGGATGAGCAGGACTGATCGTCCCTCATGCATTGCGAAATTTCTGGACTAAAGCCCTTGCTCTTAGTCAGAACTATGTAATTCTTGAGTTGAAGCCTGGTGTCGGGAGACACTTCACTATTTTCCAAGGGAAGGTTGTCTAACTGATCTGCACATTTCTAGAGCGCAACAAGAAGCCCAATAGGATTGTGAAATTTTCGGAGGGAAGGTTGGTTCCCCTCTCGAATTGCGAATTTTTCAAGGGTAGCATCTTAGCCAGAAAATTGACTAAGTCTGGAATTACAGCCTACGGGTGGGAGACAAACAAGTTGGCATGCATAGGTCGTTGAGCCACTGAAACTCCGCTGAAGCTTATGTACTTGACAGTGCAAGACATACTGCTAAGGATGGTTGGTAGGGAGGCTCCAAAATGAAGCTAAGGAAAATTTTTTGAGTGTGGTTGTAGCCGCTACAACACTTGGTGACACATTGGTAGAACTCCATCTCTCTGAATGGACTTTGTTTCGTGAAAAGAAATTATAACTCCTACGAAATTATTGTTCAATTATCTGATCATCTTGGTTTCCACACTAGCTTGGTTGAAAGATGTAGCATCTCCCATGCCCTTGGTTGGTCATCACACATTCCAAGCCAAGTCAACACAGTTGTTTCGATTGGGATGAGGGGTATATTGGTGCATAAGCAATATGATAGTTAGATTTTTAAGTTTCATCTATGGTGTTGCTCCGCTGTCAGCAGGCCTGGATAGTACCCCAACGAAGTCACGCAAGAACACAAGCATCGTTCCGCTACCAATGAGCCTGGTCAGTACCCCCGTAGAGTTACTTGCATCACCTCTTTACACAGGAAGCCTTTCTCTTCTTTCACCTTTTCTCATATTTTCATTTTTCATTTTCGTAACTGTGCATAACACTTATTCATTTCATAGGAGGAAAAGGGATCCCAACTTATTAAGAGCAGAAGAGGTTGTTACTTCAGAGAAGTATTTTGTGTATACCTCTGACTTGCTTGTTAAGGTTTTCCCCCTCACCTTACTCTACTTTACTGAGCTGACAAGGGTTAACCCAAAACAATCGACTAGAGTAGGTGATACTACTTAGCAAGCAAGCATTGTGTTTTCATCAAGCTTTACTTCGAATAGAATGTATTTTCCATTGGTGTATCATGGAATGAAGACAAAAAGTTCAGAATACAGAGAAAGGATGATAGATAACCAAGTATTGATAAATCCACAAGTCCTCTTATGCTTTACCCTTCTTGTTTCAAGAGTCGCACATGATTTCATGAGAAACTAACTTATAAACATAAACAAGCAAACAAACAACAAAACAAAGAAAAAGTAGAAGTAAATGCGCAAGAAAAGTGAGTAAGAAAAGTAAGAAAGCAATGAAAGAAACACACAAAGTAAGAAGTAGACATGCATGGGTCTTCTCACATGAAGTGATACTTCTAATGGAGCTATTGGCGCATTGGTTGACCCATGTTGGTGAAGGTGTGGTTCGTGAATAGTGCAGTCACGCAAACCAACAAACATGAAAGATATAATGATGAAGACAAACACACTTCGGGGTTATGTGCGTCCACAGAAAAAAATGAGTGAAAGCACATGATACGCACTTTGTGGACTAGCCATGGTTCTATGCTACACTACGTGCCGATGTTAAGCATACACATTCTCTTGATTGTGACATTCAAGAAAACATGAGAAAGGTAGACCACTTAATTCATGCAAGTGTGCTTGTTGTGTAAGATTCCTCCAATGCAAGAGTGATGGGGTGATGTAACTCGAGTGGAGGAAGCGAAATTTGGGTGTTTGGTTTATCTTCCATGCAAATCAAAGAGTGATGAGGAGCCTTGCATGTTTCAAAAATTTCCTAATCGAAAGTTAAACCAACCTCAGGACAACGAGGGCCTAACATAACCATTAGCTCGAGCTAAAGTGCCTCGACATCCTGTGGGATTTTGAATTCGTCGACCGGTAGATCATCGGAGACCAGTGGCTTAGACATATAAAAAATGAATGAATCAACATCATGATCGAATGAAAAAGTATAGATATCTTGACATACATGATCAGAAAATTCGAGATGTTCGTCGACATCCTCATGATTTTATGAATCGTGCAGAGGGGTAGATGAGAAGCAAGAATTTTCACCCTTTGCGTTTTCAGAAATGATAGATGATAGATTGGACAGATTTTCAGCAGAAGGTGTGTCCTCTCCGTAATGTAATGACAAATTGACATCCAATGTGTCTTGTGAATGATCAGAAATAGAAACATCCAAACATGAGTTTTCACAGGCGAAATCAATAGTGGTAGAATCACAGGGGATGTTAGGATAAAGCAGATGAGGTGCAGATGGAAGGGAGTCATCCTTCATCATGGTTTCTTCTTTAGATTCCTGCACATGCTCATTATGAATAATAGCACCGGTTGGTTGCACAAAACCAACTCCATCAACAAGTTGATCCTCGTTCACAACAAGTGTGGAGTCTAGAACGAAAGAACACAAGACAATACAATTTAGAGGATCAAGAAGAAGCGAGGACGAAGGTTGAGGGAATGAATCCATGTGACAAATCGTAGGCTCGCAAGCTAAATCTACGCAGATATCAAGAGCAGGTGGGGTGGGAGGTTTTGATAGTTCAAGAGATGTGTGTGCATGTTCTCCTACATCACTCTACGGTGGTGGAGTTGTTTGATGAGGTGAAAGCGGACAGTCACTTGTGATAGCAACTGTGCTTGCCTTTGATTGCGCAGCTTCATCACCAAATTTTTTTGAGCGGCATTCGAATTATTTCAAGAATTGTGGATTTTCGGATATGTAAAGAAGATACTCAAATATTCCATCGAGGAATTCCCAATTAATCTCATATTCGGGAAATTGGTATGCAAGGTTACGAAAGTGCATGTAAAAATGTTCAACAGATTCAACATGTGCTTTCTATAATTCCAGAATTTATTTGTTGAGTGCTTTAGGGTCAAAGTGATTGAAAGCACGATCTATCTATGCGACCAGATGAGAAAGATAATGAATATATTTTTCAGGCAGCGTGGCACACCAATGCATTGGGTGCCCTCGAAGTGTGTAGATGAACAATGCTCAGGTCATGTAATATTCAAATATTTAATGTCTTTCGCATGAGATTGCAATGCCGACTATGTGCCTAACCAAGGCTATGTAGCCTCCACCATCATATGTTTTATGTGACAATTTATCCCAGAGCTCTTCCAAGACTTCAAAGTCATTTTCGTAAGACATACACTCCAGAAGAGAAACTATGTAATTAGTCATGATAAATATGCAGAGATTCAAAACAGATTATGAGGACTCATCTTGAAATCTGGCTCTCCTTTTAGCACCAAAATGTTGATGGTATTGGACCCGCCAACATGTTAGGGATCTCCTCGGTAATAAGTCCCAACTAGACCTTAGACCGTTTGTTGTAGGAGTCCTAGCAGTGGATCATATGGTATCGCCTTGACGTAGTTGCGTGCAGAGGCAAGAAAGATGTCCTTGTTGGTAGCAAGGGTGTGACCAACGCAACAAGCCAAGGAAGGTGCATGAAGGGTTCTAACACATGGAAAGTGGAATAAGTGCGCCCCTTGGAAACTTGTGGAAACACACATCTTGGAAGGGAACACATGAGCACATATACATTACAAGCTTAAAGGCAGGTGAACCAACGATCCAAAGTGATGGTTAAACCAACATCACATCTCAACCAAATTCATACATACATATATATAAAGAGTCCATACATACACACGTAAGAAAACATATACATATACCGTTAGTGTAACCAAGATAACTAAAATAAAATAACAACATATGCGTGAAACATGATTTCTTTGTTATATTAAGAAAGTGAAAGTCCCAATCATACATAGAACCATGTCCAACTACTAGTCCAGACAATGGAACATTACAGTCACTGTCGCCTACTCCTCCAAAGAGATATACTAGCTTTGCACTATGGAGAAGCCAAGGCTCATTACAATACAATCCAAGCATTCTCTAAGATACACCTATAGGAAGCTTAGCTCCCAAATGGCTCTACAATGAGTTATGAGGTTCTATAAATAGCAAAGGGTGGGGTGACCCTTGACATTTCCCTTTGTGACTCTTCACCTACCCTCATGACTCTTCAACTACTACATGACTGTTACATTTGACCATCGACACTTGGTCTTTCACTTTTACAAGATGTTACATTACAATCTGCACATATACCAACGTGAAACAAAATAGGCTTGAGTAAGCCATGCGAGACATCACTAAGACTCAGACAACCGTGGGAAGACCAACTCTTTGACATCCTCGCGATGATTGATGGTGGCGAACCGATGCCAAGCTTGGTAGTCCATGTGTTGGGATGGGGTCCCCTGGGTTAGTTTGGGGTCAAGATAACCCAAATTTTGGTACAATTTTCTAAATAATGTAAATTCTCCTTGATTTGTGCATGTAGAGTGCATAGGTGAATAGGAGCCAAAGGGGCTTAGCCCCTTGTTTTGGATAATTTTTTAGTCAGCTTTGAGATTCACCCATGGTCTGCCAACCATGGCATTGTATGAAAATTCTATAAATAGGTGTGTCTTAGAAAGTCTAAAGTAGTAGTAGTAGAGTAGAACTAGACATAGAAAAGATAGAGAATTGGGTTGGTCAAAGAGTCTAGGACAGGAGCTAGGGTAGGAAAGCTCTGCTTCCTACACTTAGATAGGGAAAGAAATACTATGCAACTGAGTGCACAGAGGCCTAGGAAGAGTCCATAGCTGAGTGCCCAGACCCCTGCAACTGCGTGCGTAGGGAAGTTGAGTCTGTAATATTGAATTGAAGATCAATAAAGACAGTTTTCTGAAGAATTCCTGAGTATTTTTGTTTATCTCTGTTAATGTTATATGATGCTAATAAATGATTATTTTATGAGATATTGATTTAATGTTATGTGATTCTCTTGAATAAGTCTTAGTAATGTACGAAATGTATGTTTAACTACTTTTGTGAAGACTCTGGTAATTTCTCTTATTGTTACCGAGAAAAGTGTCTATTTAGAACTGCTCTATCCCACTAAGGTGTGACAGCTGCCTCAGAAACAAACAGAGAAAAACTACTTTTGTATTTCCTTTATGAACTATAGATAGAGAGGAATAGAAAGAACCAACCTGTGTCTTGCGCTAATCCTTTGATCCAATCCCTCTCTTCTTTGACAGTCTCTAGCTACCTGCTCCCTTACTTGCTCATCTTCACCAAGTACCTGTAAGATCACAGAAGAAGAACACTATACAAAGACATGGATCTATATTCATAAACAACTTAGGATCAGATTTAAGTTAACCATACAAATGTAACAAGCATCAATGATACAAAAGCATGGAGGAAAAACTCAAATAGTTTTTATTGATAAACAAGAAAAGATCCAGGGGGAGTTACAACCGATGGTTCCTGACCCAGCATCAACCTCCCAGCAAAGAAGCCCCTCTTCACCTCCAACAAAGCATAGATCACCCAATACTCTGATGTTTGCCTCAAAACCAACGGCAATTCCTTACAATATGCAAAATTCCAGCCTCTGGATCTCTGGGATGAGGGATCCAGATATAGATATGTGTAATGAGGATGAGTCAGCTTGTGATTTGATTAGTGTCTTCTCTCTGTCAGTTCTTGCTTCCACTTGGAGACTGAAGGCCTCTTACTCATCCTTGGTTGAATTCAGTGAGGAAAGTGTCACAGGAGAAGATTCTAGAAGCTTCCATTGTCTCTCCACCTCGCGGAATGACACTGCCATTTGTCATTTCTCGCCCAACGCACCCTCACAGTGTATTTAGGTGCATTGCAATGCACCCAACCAGTGTATTTAGGTGCAATGCAACGCACCTAGCCAGTGGAGCAGCTGAAATGATCCTGTTTTGACTTATTCTGAGCAGTTTCTGGTGGAGAACTTCTGGGAGAAGCTGTAATCTGTTGACCTTGTTCCTTTAGGGGTTAGAACAACACTTTTAGGGACTTAGGAGCCCTTGGTTTATGGAAATTTCATGCTTGGAGTTGTAAGGCACAAAAATGTCTATAACAGTTGCCCCCTAAAGTATGAGGTCGTTAACCTTTTGGTGTCGGGTGAAATGCTTTATTATGAGGATCCGAAGTTCTTTCAATGCTGGGAGGAGACCTGTAATAAGATACAATACAATACATTATCTTCATACTGTTTTCATGATCTAGCTGAGGCAGGCATTCCCATGCTCAGCTTTATAAATTCATTTTTATGCACATAGGACAGACAATCGTCTGAGTGTAGACTGATGATTTTGATAGAGCCATCATCCTTTTGGTAGGATGATTATCTGTGCTGCAATGCTTGTAAATTTAATGTCTTTATTTCCCTGAATATATATCGCAGCCCGGATGGATGAAACTAGATCCGGGGTCTTCAATCTCGCCCGATCTTCACTCGAAGTACAAGTCAATCCATGTGAGAAATGTTCTGAAGTCGAACATGGAAATACATCGCTTGATTACCAGTCAATGATGTAAACTGTTAACAAGCGCGAGAGGAATCACCGATAATGATAATGATCCTCAAGGTACTGTAGTACAATTCACGTGGTGTGAATAAAGGACTTGGTGTCGAACACCACGCAAAATCTTTCGGTCGAAGGTCATTGATGTAAACCTGTCGCCGGAAGTGAGAAACTTGCCATTGAGGCATGCAAGCTTCAAAGTACTGAATGGGGTGTTCCTAGACCAACTTCTTGGATAATGAGCTGATGTCGACAAGAAGTGATCCGTCAAAGGAGGGCCTTAATGAATCCCACATCAATGACACGGAACGGAGCAAATGATTTTGATGGAGGTGAAAACGATCTGATGATATACGGTTCAGGGTGGTGGTCATGAAAGAATGGAGTATAATGTATGGTAGTGGGTGAGACACAGGTGGCTTCTCTGGATGACTTCTCTTGAACATGTCGGCGACACTGATGTGATGGATTGGTAGCATTAACCCCAAATGTGGATGGTATGGTGTGACCATGGCGATGTGACCGGTGAATGAAACAACCCAACCCGACTCGGACACGGAGTGGAAGTGTCATGTTCAAGAGCGACTTGCTACCAATAAAGATTCTTTGAGTTTTCTTCCCAATTTTTCCCCAGTCATTGCTGACCAGTACCTCTTTATTTTTGTCAAGCTTGAGGAGGATAACATATGCTTGTTCTATAATTTGCGCTTCGGGCAAACCCATCGCTATGTTTTAACGAGCCTAGCGATAGTGAAACTCGTTCTCGTCTAAAGACAAGTTTGTTGCTATTAATCTTTTTAACGAGTTTAACAACAAAGATAACTCGGTCCTTTTCAATTTTAGAGAGTCTGAAAAGGTACGTAAAGGTAACTCCAAAATTCCTTTTTCGTCATCTAATCCCTTAAGTCCGAAAAATTATAAAACAATACAGAAGGGATGAATTTTCAATAGTTTTAACGAGCCGAACAAAACAAGCGGTCGATCTTTTTGTGTAATAATCCATCAGGTCCAAAAAGATTAAAATCTAGAGGAGGGATAACACTTCCTGTCCCTTTAACGAGCTGGAAGGCCAAGGACTCAGAAATATTTTCATATTTTACGAGTCAGTTGAAAAGAGCTTAAAGAAGACTCGTCTTTTGAGGAACGAGTGATAAAACGGGTAGCAGCTGATTCCAGGTAAGGTTTGGAATTTTCCAATCACGGCAGTGTCACAAGGATGGCTAGTGAAATCACTCTTCGCAGCTGTTCCTCAAAATGGGTAAACAATCAAATGGGGGTGAATGATCGGCCAATGAAAAAGTGGAGGTGATGGTGCAAACACGACCAAGGCTTTAATGGCTGAAGTACTACATTCACGGTGGTTATTTACTGGGGAATAGTTCATTTTTTAACGAGCTTAAACGCGGGTGGAAACATTTTCTCATGTCTTATGTTTATTTTTTAACGAGCTTGAACTATGTGCTAAAACTGCTCGATTAATCCAGTCGTATGATAAGAATGTCTCATATAAAAACGACAACTTTTAGAGTTTTGCCCCACATCCTTTCTTTATGCAAGTTAGGAAACGACTAATCCAAAAAAATAGATAAATAATCGCTCTTTGCTCGCACTCCAAAAGGTTTGCATGCCCCCAGGTATAAAACAGAGTTTCAAGGTTACCTCTACTTCTCTCCGCCAAAACATTTGTTTTACCGAGAGAGGCCTACCTCTTACAGGTTACCAAAGATTGTTCTATTCACAGCGCAAACAAAACATTTCTCCGGCGATGTCTACCGAAATAGACAAAGGTGAGACAATCCACTCACATAACTTTGACAAGAGAATCTTGTTCTAGAATAACCCCCTCTTCCAATTACGGACGGGAGTACAGACTAGTCATATTCTCTCGTGGAAACCTACCCTATACCCAGAGTTTTCCTGCCGAAGCAGACCAGGGTGCATGCCCCGTGGGTTTCAATCATATCCCTCCGAATTACTCACGCTCATCGGGAGGACGGACTGGAGATTGAGACATTTCTTGCGTGAAAATACCATTCAGGGATGGTATATGACTATTTGATCTGTATGATCCAGGAAATGAAAGCTGGTCCACGAGCTTGACCACTCTTCCTTCGTGTGGAAAACACATTACTCTAAAGAGTGAGGAGACAATTGCTCCCATGCAATAAATATAGTCTCGTTCAAGGGGTAGATTGTAATCCAGGGGTCCGTGAACTACCATTACATTCATGCGAACTGTTTTCCTTCTCAATGTTATGGGCATATCGGGAAGGATCCCTAAAGTTCGACTGGTTCCTTTATCAAAGCCTGTTAGATTTCTCATCTTAGGCAAAAGCGATGGTGAACCAAGCGCTTTCCAAGCAGTTGAGGAAAGGATACTCACAGAAGCCCCCTCATCTATGATGGTACCAGCCATAACCATTCTATATATTTGAACGATAATTCAGAATGGTACGCTTGCTGGTAAACGGGGTCTGCCTAGTTGATTCCAGTCGAAGGAGACAACTAGGTTTCTTGGAGGTGGGACCGAATAGACACCGGGTACAGCTCTGACGAACTTCCTTCCTGCGGTAAAGGAATGGGTAAATTGCCCCCTTGTTCGTCGAAGTCTGTGTTTATGAAGAGAATTTGGATGTGTCATCCTTGTTCTCTTCAGTGACTGTATCATCTAAAGATAAAACCTCTGAAGGCAAGACCGGGTCAACTGCCGCCTCGACCTTTTGAATTTCGTCTGGTATGGATCCAGATGGTTTATCTTCAATGATAGGTGCTTCAGCCAACCACCTGAGCGGGCCAGCCAGATTTTCAACTAGTGACGGACTCGGCAAGAGTTTTTTATATCCAGGAGGAAGTCGTAACGGTGAAACCGGACGATCATCCAAAACACTTTTAGCTTCTTCTAAGAAGGGATAATGGTGGACAGCATGATCGCCTTCGCACAGTTTACAAGGAAATCTACATTTCTCTTTTTGTCCTGGGGCTTCACCTTCACTAGTTGATGGTGTGCTTTCAACATGATCATCAGAGGTTGACGACACCGGGTTGTGAAAACGAGGAGACCAGTCCCTTAATATCCGAGGGATGCAAGGACAATCTCTGTGAAAGTGGTCTCCTTTGCAAATGACACATGGCGATTTAGGCCTGGTCGATGCAGTGTGTGAATTTTCGTTAGACGACACTCGTTTTCCCCCATTCGCCTTTGGCTCCTTCTTCTTCTTCTCTTTCTTCTTCTTTTCCTTCTTCTCCTTAGGAACTTGACTTTTGGCTTTACTAGCCCCATCAAGCGAAGAGGAAGGAGGAGAGGAAGAATTAGAGGAAGTAGAAGGTTGGTGGGCAACTCTGGACTCGTCTAATTGCTGATTTGATTGTTCAGGAATAGTGGTGTTCTGAACGACAGAGGTTGAGAAGAGCCATATAGGCAAACCAATTGTCAGCCCTAGAAGCGACAATATGGCCATATGGGGCGCACCAACATCTCCCCAAGAGGAGAAGGGACTAGGATTTCCTCCAAGGGGAATTCCTTGGTTGGTAGACTCCATTTTCTCAACCCAAGATCAACGTAGGAAAGGGTAATGAATATTCCGCTTAAAATAAATTTTTATACGCCTTGACACAACTTGTTTTTTTTCAGTTTTTAAGAGTCGAGAAAAAACAAAAGATGACTCTAGTCTCCTTCGATTTTTAATGAGCCTGAAGTGACAAGTGCTCAGATGGACCTTTTCCATTAAGGAGTCTGAAAAGGAACGAAAGGGACTGCTCTGGAGGTCTAGGTAGAGGGAGTACCAAACCAATCGCAAAACTGCAGAATACTTTTTACGGTACGACAGTCAATCTTCCCGAATGCCGTGTTCAGTGCATTGCGATCGATAGGGCAGCAGACACGGCTTCCTATGGATAAAGGATTTAAGCCTATAGGGGTATCCCAAAATATACTCGACGGTACGTGGGAGCACAAGTCCGTACTAGTACTTATCGTCTCAAAGTGGAGGAATCACCCAACCATCAGTGAGGACAACAGTTACCAGGCTTTACGACGCCGGAATACGTCTCTAGCCTAGACCTCTAAATGTTGTGCATTAAGTTCCAAAGCGTTGTTAGATTCATTGAATTTATTTTAAGTTGATCTTGCTTATGAAGTTTGCCTTTTGGGTTCACCACGAGATGTAGATGTAATTCCTAAAATGCAATCTAAAGATGATAAACAAACTTTTATCTCTTTTGTGCAATGAAAATCCTAGCTACTAGAGGAAAAGAAAGACACAATCTTTTCACAAAGAGCAAAGAGCACACTGTAAATGCACTTTCCTAAATCAAGCCAAACAGACTGTCTATATGCAAATGCACATGCATGTATTTGTTTTCGACTTTCTTAGTATTGATGCTAAAAAGAAAGTTGATGTACAAATCTGAATTTGCTTTCAAGCGACAAACACAAACAAGCTTCTTTTCGAAATCAAAAGATAGAGACGATTACGACACTTTAAGATTTTGAAATGAATACTCGTTTTGACACTAGAAAATCACAAATTCAGACCAAAGGCAATAGTAACAGTATAATCAACCATCAACAGCAATCAAACTTCCTCCTATGATCGAAATCGACACTTGCGACAGATCCAAATCAAAGGACGACAGTACGACTATTCTACTTTTGCAATGGAAAACTGTAAACGACTCAACAAACACACAAAAACATCTACAGTTCTTTTGTACAAAGGAGGCAGAATAACAGCAAGGAAAAGGGGTTTTAAACAGACATATACTGATCACAGGCAGCAAAATTCAGAGACAGAACTGGAAAGAATGAAGCACAAGAACCACAGCTGCACAGGGCTAGTCTGATCAGTGCACCTGTAACACAGAGAAACTGCATTGCAGCGCAGGTTGCCCTTTTGGGAAGTGCGCTGAAATCTAGGATCTCTTAACAGTACCTGCGTTGGGCCAAAAACGAGAATCTGTCCGGGTTCTGGGTCACAGTTTGCAGTTCTGTCTTTGGTTTTTGGCCGAGTAAAAGCAATCAGTAATGCACAATCAGGGGTAGATCTAAGGAGAGTCTAAGAGCTATCACAAGGGCAATCAGATAGTTTGTGAATCAGCTGTTCAAATCATAAACAGATCCAGTGAATGGATTGAAGCAGCAGATTTCTACTTTGCATTTGTTATGGCAAATGCAGTTCGAATGCTACTTATAAGTTTATGAAACAAACAACAAAGAGATACACAAACAAACTAATTAGACATTTTCCCCAGTGGAGTCGCCATTTTGTTACCGAGAAAAGTGTCTATTTAGAACTGCTCTATCCCACTAAGGTGTGACAGCTTCCTTAGAAACAAACAGAGAAAAACTACTTTTGTATTTCCATTATGAACTATAGATAGAGAGGAATAGAAAGAACCAACCTGTGTCTTGCGCTAATCCTTTGATCCAATCCCTCTCTTCTTTGACAGTCTCCAGCTACCTACTCCCTTACTTGCCCAGCTTCACCAAGTACTTGTAAGATCACAGAAGAAGAACACTATACAAAGACATGGATCTATATTCATGAACAACTTAGGATCAGATTTAAGTTAACCATACAAATGTAACAAGCATCAATGATACAAAAGCATGGAGGAAAAACTCAAATAGTTTTTATTGATAAACAAGAAAAGATCCAAGAGGAGTTACAACCGATGGTTCCTGACCCAGCATCAACCTCCTAGCAAAGAAGCCCCTCTTCACCTCCAACAAAGCATAGATCACCCAATACTCTGATGTTTGCCTCAAAACCAACAGCAATTCCTTACAATATGCAAAACTCCAGCCTCTGGATCTCTGGGATGAGGGATCCATATATAGATATGTGTAAGGAGGATGAGTCAGCTTGTGATTTGATTAGTGTCTTCTCTCTGTCAGTTCTTGCTTCCACTTGGAGACTGAAGGCCTCTTACTCATCCTTGGTCGAATTCAATGAGGCAAGTGTCACAGGAGAAGATTCTGGAAGCTTCCATTGTCTCTCCACCTCGCGGAATGACACTGCCATTTGTCATTTCTCGCCCAACGCACCCTCACAATGTATTTAGGTGCATTGCAACGCACCCAACCAGTGTATTTAGGTGCAATGCAACGCACCTAGCCAGTGGAGCAGCTGAAATGATCCTGTTTTGACTTATTCTGAGCAGTTTCTGGTGGAGAACTTGTGGGAGAAGCTGTAATCTGTTGACCTTGTTCCTTTAGGGGTTAGAACAACACTTTTAGGGACTTAGGATTCCTTGGTTTATGGACATTTCATGCTTGGAGTTTTAAGGCACAAAAATGTCTATAACACTTATGTTTACTAACGACTTACGTAAATCTGCGTGAACACTAATTTAGGACCGCTCTCTGATGTGCATGAGTAGGAAAATTGACTATTAGAGGTCTGCAAGGATTGATCATAGAACTTCATGAAGGTCTAAAGGTTGTTTTAATAGGGTTCCAGTAATGTGTCCTAAGAGTTTATTGATCTATGCAAAGGAAGATCTCAAGTGCTAAAAGACATCACACTAGTCTCTAGATGCAGAAACGTGGTTCTTTCATCCCCCCATAATGTTACAACCTGCGCTACGTGGCTTGTGGCCAAAAGGGCTAGTAGTGTAGGGTTTTTTTGGTTGGCACAACTAACTCTGAACCTGGATCAAGACCCCCTAAGCCAACAAATGGTTTCGTTGCCAGGGTTGGGATCTGCTTGAAATAGATATGTGATGTCACATCATTGGAATCCGACCAAGAAAGAAATTGAAAAATGGTTGGATCGAAAGATTCACAAGTTCACGGTGCAAGAAAATAGAAATTCATGCTTGTGGAAGGAAGAGTGGTTGAACAGGTATTTGTATACAGAGATACATGAGATCTTCTTCTACACTTTCCCCATTGAACTGTATGAGTGGTTAGATAAATTGACAGACAATTAGGGAAGGTGGATGCTCGATAGTCCTATAGCGTGGACTCCAGAATTAGTGCAACGATTAAAAACTTCTGAAAATAAGATCATGCGGGTTGTCGATCATTGGCTCGATCGAATTCTGGGAGGATTTGTTACAAAATTTGTAGTTGATACCTCAGTCAGCTATAACGAAGTGGAGCAGAGATTTTTCATAGGTCCGCGAGGTAAGTGTTAAGGGATAAATTCCCCTAGGGTCTTTGGGTTGATACCCTAGCAGATCAGAGGTTATTTACAGAGAGAAACACGCATTCCATACAACCATGATGCTAATATAAACAAACTATATGAAAAAAGGGGTGCACCTGAGGGTCCTTTGTTTGAGAAGATCCAGTTAGGGTTCAAACCATCTTTGAGTTCCTTTTAGTCCTTCAACCTGCAAAACAAACAATTCCAGAAAGCACAGTAGTATATTGATCAAGCATCATAAATAAATCATCTTCATAACATAAGGAAATGTAGTTAGTTATATGATTAGAAACAACCATTCACATATGAATTATAACATTGACATCATGAACATGAAGAAGATTTATATCAGGAACAAGACAAGTGTTTCTTTTATTATAAATAACTAAAGTATAGAAAGGAATGATTTCACCTGATTCATCCTTTCGCAGGCTCCAAGCGGAACCATCCTCCGGATTCGTCTAGTCTCAAGCCTTCAACAAACTCCTTCCATGACTTACTCCATGATCTCTCAAGTAGAAAGACATCATCACACAAGGAAACAAGGGTTTCCTGTAAATGGGGGAAGTGCTGGAAGCACAAGGATCTTCAAACCTGGTTAGGGAAAATCTCAGCAGAGTGATATTTCTCTCTATTCTCTCCTCCCTTAGGCCTTCCCATTGAAGCCTTTTTATACTTCTCCCAAAGTAGTTTTTTAGTTGGGAATTCGTTGGGAATAGTTGGGCCACAAGCACTAATAGGTAATCAGCAGGTAAAACCCGCGGTCTCTACCCGAAATTAAGGAGTTTTAATTTTTTTTACGTGTCTTAAGACATATATGCTGGTTGGGTATACACAGACCCATGTACACACACATTTAGCTTAGGGCAATATCGCGTATAGGGAGTAAAACACTGTTTTTTGAATATTTTGACCATGTCTAGAAGGAGGGGTTTCCCTAGGCCATGAGTGCAGCATCACAAACATCAAGAGTGAGGTTTGGAGCTATAATAGATGTCCTCTAATATATGAGGTCAGAAGGGGTACATGATGGCCGAAATGTATTAAGCAAGTTCATGGAAAGGAAATCTACCAAAAACTGAGGACTTCACCAAAGGTCAGCCTGCCAAGCCATAAAAGGAGATCAGAAAGAAACACTGTCTAAGGTGGGAATACCCATGCTCAGAGAAAGTAAAGCATGTCCGTATATCAAGTACAAGCAGATCCACTAAGTATACAATTATAAAGAACTAAAAAATACATAATGGATCATCTGATCACAATCGAACAAGTACATGTCTGAATATCACATATAAGAATGTCAATGATGCTGAAGAATGAACCGGATCACTGATATCAAAGACTGATCACAAAAGGTACCAAATGAACATAATGGAGTAGGGTGGTACTACATTGCAAACTCAGGTGCCAACATATAGAATGTCGCCATGAATGACTGTAGCATATAAGGTAGAGTGGTATCAACTAGCAGCAACAGGAACAACTGTCAAGTGACCCAATGAATGTTGATGCAACCTGAGGTCTTCACCGACTGCCGTGGTACATTTCTGCACTATGGGAATAAATTATCTGGAGTCAACCATGTGAGAAATCATTTGATTACTGGTCGTTGATGTATACCGTTAACAAACGCGAGACTACTCACCGATAATGATAATGAGCATCAAGGTACCTAGTACCATCTAACAAGAGTGAATAGATGAGCTCGAGTCGAACACCTGTAAGAATCTATCAATCAGGAGACAATGATGGTTTCCCTCTGTCGATAGCGAAGGATCTACTACTAATGACTGCAAACCCCAAGGTATTGCCAAATGGACTCTAGATCTTTTCCCCAGAGCAATGTGTTGTAGTCGATAGGGAAAGATCCGCTAGAAGGAAGGCATTAAGGCATCCTTCATCAATCTAGCATGAGTGTAACTTGTAGGCAAATAATGTGGAAGGAATTGGACACAAAAGATGTAGTAACCCGATCGAAGCACGTTTCCGGCGTACACAAGATGTAGCTAGCGCACGACAGAAACCCTTTGAACCTACCAATAATGAAAGCTGACACAAAGGCGAGGTATCCACCAATAGGGTCAAATGGAAACCAAGGTACTGCATGAATCCCAATGTGTGATAATGTAAGCTGATGTTGAACACAAGGGAAACCACTCAGTCAAATACCCATGATACTGATCAATGTTGAGCACAAGGTGACCTATCAATAATGAAAATAGGGCCAGGGTGCAGCTTTAGGCCTATCCTCAGAGCAATATGTCGTCGTCGATAAGGACAAGACTCACTAGCAAGAAGTCAATGGGGGCCTTCTCAAACCGGTGTGAGTAAAGGACCAATATAGCTAATGTGATGATAAACATGATACTGACAACCAGGTATGGCCGACTGAAAAATAAGTCAAGAGACACCACAGAGAGGCCGACTCAGGCTAATTTTCCTTGAACAAAAACACGACTCAATGTGACCATGTGGCAGCACATGATGACTCTGTATAAGTTCGTCATGCAGGAGGCATGAATGAACCCTCCATATGATTGGAAGAGATAACCAATCGGGGGAGGACTGACTCAATAACAAGGTTAAGGTGTGCCTAGGTAAAACTAAATCCTGCCCAAATGGAGGAGAGTTTGCTTTGAGTGCTTTGTTCAAGGGCAACACGACTGACTCTAGCTACCAACAATAAGTGGAAATATTGTCCCGTTCCCGCTCTTTTTTTGGAATATATAATTTTTTTTGTCTTTTTCTTTAAGCTAGAAAAAGAATAAAATAATGCTATAGTACAATGGAAAGAACGAGTGTCGGTGAAATATATGATCTAGTTCCTCGGATTGGAATGTTCCTATGCTCAATGCAGGGAGGTGAAAACTGGTCAAAGACACTCAAAGGTGTGTTCCTTCCACGGATCAAGGTGTGTCAAGTTGTAGAAATCAAGGGCATGCAAGTTTGATTTTGCAGTAGTCATGGTCAAAAGTTGGCTTAAACACGAGTCCAAGTGAAGTCGGCTTAAGGCCAAAAGGGTGAAAATGGTGCAAATGGTCAAAATGCAATGCAGTAGTACAACTCAACACAAAGGAGCCTCTAGGGTATAAGCCCAGAACGAAGCGAAGAAGCAAAGAGGAATGAGTCTTCATCGCATAAGTCATGGTGGGACTACAGAGGACTCCCAAGCCTACTCAAATTGGAGCAGCATGGGCAACAAATGTCAGTGAGGTGCTAACTACGATGCCCATGTAAAGGATGGCTTCTACCATCGTGTCATGATTTAAAGAATTGGTGAGTGAAAGTGGTTTACGAACCATAACACGATGGGATCGACCCTATGGCAAGTGTATCGACAAATGGAGGCTAGTATGCATAATGCAATGGAAAAATGGTGTCCCTAACCTATATGCTTGTGAGAAAACGATACCTGCCATGACGGTTCAGCAGTCATGGAACCGTCTCGAAACTGTCGAAAAACATCCAAAATGTCCTGAAAATCAAACCATTCTCGACATTCCAAGCTCCCAAGTTAAAAGTTACATGAGACCAAACAAAATCAAGTTTTGAAAAATTTTTGCATTTTCAAAGCCTATAAAATAGTTTTTTGGACTCACCATTTTCAACATTTGAGTTTGAGAGCAGAGGGGTGGAGCAAAAGAAGCAAACTTTTCCATATGCCAAATTCAACTGTTCAGATCCTTCCAAACTCACCAGGTAACCTCTATACTTGTCTTGCATTCAATTGTGACTAGTTTTAGAATTTTTAATTTAAGTTTTACCGTTGAATATTTTGTCAAAAATTTCACCGTGGCGTATACGCGGGTTGGGTATATGAAACCCGCATACATGCGGGCCCTACATGCAACTGTGTGTAAAGGGACCTGTATATACGCTGTGAACATTTCAAACAAAATAAATAACGGTCCAAAATCATTTTTTCTTCAGGATGCCAGTCACTTGGCGAGAAAGAGAGCATACCTTAGTGGATGATGAGTTCATGAACGATCCCAATGCTTTGGATGCCTTATAGGGATGTGGTTTGCTAAAATTCTTCAAAATGCCAAATATGAAAGCAAACACATGCCTACTTGAGATGCTCATTCACTACTGGAGCATTGAGGATGATTCATTTATGATTGACCGGATGCCACTCAGGATAAAAGTGGACGACATTTATTTCATCACAGGCCTTTCCCGAAGGGGAGAGGTAGTACATTCGAGGGGCAGGACACGAGGTAGTCTCTCGATCGAGGACTACGTACATATATATTGCCCGGGACATCCAAAGAAGGTTGGAAGTCAAATTCCAATCAAACATGTGGAGAGTCTATCGTTGAGGATAATATTGTTCACTATAGCTAGAGTGAACGAATCAGCTTCTCTGCACCAGGCATCACAGCTAGCCATGAGCTTGGCGGTAGATTGTCTCACCACCGTATTTGACTGGTGTACTCCTCTTCTGGCCAGCCTAAAAAGCCAGCTTACTTCCATCAAGAGAGGGCAGACCAAAAACTTCGGATATGGGACTATTTTGTGTTCTTTCTTTTTTGAGAGGGTCCCTACACTTTGACCTAGAGTGCCGGTTTCAATCAGCACCCCACGAGATCCACGAATGGGCAGGTGGGCTGACTTGATGAAACGTCTAGGAGGTGGGGACGTCCCACAGACTACATTTGATGATGACTTCTTCTCCTGGTGGGAGGATCAGATCATTGCCATAGATGACTACCCTTATGCTGGGTTGGATTTCCGAGGGGATCCCGATCTAGTATTACCACCGACTGCAGCATGGGGCGACATAGGTAAGTATTTTTATTTTTATGATTTTTTCAAATTAATGAATTTTGAAAAATATTTTTGAGAGGATTCAAATGATTAATGTGATGATCATGTTCCAGATATTGGGCCGGTACGACCAGATGAGTTCCCACGGCATAGACGTCGTGGCCGAGGGGCCAAAGAGGCAGCTGTAGACACAGAGCGACTGCTACACACAGTTCAACGACACTTGGTGAGACTCACTCATGGAGTACCGATGGCTGCCGTAGAGGATCTTCCTGTAGATATGCAGCGTCATGTGGTTGGCATGCCACGTGACTAGGTTCACACTCTTAGGCGTGTGGCCAATGTGATAGTTACCTACTTAGCCGCTCATCCTGAGCCAGGGCATTAGATGTACTGGACATGATTATGGGCATTTGAGTCCCAATTTTTGTATATTATTTTGGACACACTTATGTACACTCGAGATGTTTTATGATATATAAATATAAATATAAATATAAATATAAATATATATATATATATATAGATATATATATATATATATATATATATATATATATATATATATATATATATATAGATATATATAGTTCGACTTTTTGATGCTTGATTTTATTGTGATGAATGATTGATGTCCCAGTCTAATGCTTGATTAGCAATAGAATCCGCTAACCAATTATGAGATCTTGGAATGTGCAAATAATTAATGTAAGTGAATGATCTTTGCAACAACCTCACCCTTAAATACTGGTGATATAAACATGGATCCCTTACCCAATAAATGTTATTCAATTGTGACACTATCAATTGTGAATCAAGATAGACTACCAATGAATCAATTTCATAAGAAATGGCTTCAGATGGTAAATTGATGACGACAGTATACTTAGCCATATTATTTGAAGTGGGACCAATGCATACTCCCCTTGACACCATCAATTGATCAGTTGGATAGTAGAGTACCCAAGCTATGGAAGCGAGGTTCCGAGTGTGCCGACTAGCACCATCAGCGAATCCAAAATAGACCAAGTCATCCATCAACTCTTGCCACAACAGACCAAAAAGTATCGATATCAAAAACTCTCGATGAGATATGTACAAATATACAAAATGTACAAAGAAGCCATTGCCTAGTTACTACTTAAGCAAAGTACTTCTTGAGGTAGAGCCCGTTTCGGGGCTCTTCCAACTTGTTTCCTTCAAAATCGATTAACTCATACGCCCCTTTTTATAAAACTCGTTTAATAATGAAGGGACCGTACCACATAGGCTTGAACTTTCTTACCCCCAAGGTGTCCTTATCTTGGTCATAGACCAAGACAAGGTCGCCTTCAGAAAAGACTCAAGGACGGACAACTTTATCATACTGCATTTTAACCCTTTTCTTATGAGCCTCATTGATTGTGGCGGCATCTCGACGTTGCTCATCGAGATGTTCCAAATGAAGGAGGCACTCTTCAAGACTAGAAGTCTCTGGAAGGAGCTCAACAGCTAACTTAAGAGATGGAATTTCACATTTGATAGGAAAGATAGATTCCATCCCATAAACTAACTGAAAAGGTGTAAAACCAGTAGCAGTCTTTACGGAGGTTCGGTATGCCCAAAGAGCCGGATACAACATAAGATGCCAATTGGACCAATTTTTGTCGATTGTCCTTTGTAGGATCGTCTTGAGAGTTTTGTTGACTGCCTCGACCTATCCATTGTCCTGAGGATAATAAGGAGACGAATTTTCCTGGTGGAAACCCAATTTAAGAGCTAATTCAGACATTAGTTGATTCTGGAAATGACTGCCATGGTCAGTGACAATCTCTCTCAGGATACCGAATCTTGAGATAATCTGATTAAAAAGGAACAATGATGTTGTTTCACTATCATTTTTATAAGTGGGCATGGCCTCGGATCACTTTGTAAAGTAGTCTACAGCCACGATAATGTACTTGTGATTTGCCGCTGAAGGCGGATTACAAGTTGTAAAATCAATACCCCACTTAGTAAAAGGACCGATAGTGACAACAGGAAAAAGAGGAGCTGGATGTGTGCTCATCTTCCGAGTATAGATTTGACAGGGGTGACAGCATTTGACCGCTTCAACATAATCTTTGAAGACCGAAGACCAAAAATAACCTGCATGTAAGATACGCTGGGCTGTAGCAAGCCCTGATAGATGACCACCACAAACTCCACTGTGGTAGTCATTGAGCACTAACTCTGCTTCCTATAAGGTTAAACAGTGCTCAAGGATTGAATCAACCCCTTGACGGTATAATGTATCACCTATGATAACATAGTTCTTGGCCAGGTGACGTAATTTCCGGCGTTCATCCTTAGAGAAAGTAGAGGGAAACTTCAAAGTTCGGAGATAGATAATGATATATCCATACCAAGGGTCAAGTGAAGAGATGAGGAATAAATGTTCGTCGAGAAAACTTTCCTCATAAATAGTATCCTCTCCACAAGGCAGCTCGGAAATTAGCTCGGTGAAAACCATGGATTTCTTAGACTTGGCGGACAAGAACTCGAGATAAAATTCTTGTAAAATGACTATCCATCGATTATATTTGCCCCCAATCACTCACCTACTGAGGACAAATTGAAATGGATTGACCGCTACTAAGACAAAAGTTTTGCGTAGCAAGATATAATGACGGAGTCGCTGGACAGCATGGATAACTGCCAAAGCCAACTTCTCAACCGAAGAATAGCGAAGTTTAGGACTTATTAAGCCTTGGCTCAAATAATAGATCACATGCTCCATGAGAGAATCATCTTCCTGAATAAGAACCATACCAATGGTTGATTCTGCTACAGCGAGATATAAAAGGAAGTCCCTACCATAATCTGGTGGACTCAAAAGCGGTGCAGAGACTAATGCCTTTTTCAAAGCATCGAACAACCACTACAAAAAGTCGTCCCATACAAATGGAACTCCTTTATGTAACGAACGCATAAATCCTTTAGTGATCTCGGCATAGTTCGCTATAAACCTTCTTAAGAAATTAGCTTTCCCTTGAATACTTTGAAGTTGTTGAATTGAGAACGGGGGAGGCAACTGAATTATTGCCTCAACCTTGAAGGGATCAACTGGAATCCCTTCATTTGACACAATGAACCCTAATAACCGACCAGATGTAACCGCAAAAATTCACTTATTGGGATTCAACCGGATATTTATAAAAATGACATCGCTCACAAACTAATCAAAGGTGACTAGGATGATCAGTTCTCTTTTGAGAATGAGCAGCTAGATCGTCCAAGTATGCTTCGATGATATGTTTAATGTCATGGAAAGCATATGACATGGCCCATTGGAAAGTAGCTCTAGCATTTTTAAGACCAAAAGGCATCTTTCTATATGCAAAGGTACCCCAATGACATATAAAAGTTGTCTTATGTTGATCTTCAGGACGGATAGAGATTTGATTATAACTGGAAAAACCAACCATGAAGGAAGATATCTCATTACCCACACACTCGTCAATAATCTGATCAATAAATGGTGTGGGTTAATTATCTTTGGGACAAGCTTTATTTAGGTCCCTAAAGTCAATGTAGACTCGGAATGTTACTTTCTTTTTATCCACAGGGACTGGATTAGAAACCCAATCGATAAGAGGAATAGGGCATATAAAACCCGCCTTGAGCAGCTTCTCTACCTCAGCTTTAATGGTTGTTGCTTTCCTAGGATTAACTGGCCAAAGCCTTTGATGAACTAGTTTGGAGTTTTCATACGTCTTGATCTCATGTTGAACTATAGATGGATCAATGCCAGACATTTCTTCATAAGACCAAGCGAATACATCTTGAAATTCCTTGAAAAGGTCGGTGTAAACTTGAATTTCTTCAGGGGAACATTCGACTCCGATGAAGAGATTCTCAATCACGTTAGGGTTCATAGAGATGTTTATAGATATCGTTTTTGAAATCACCGACATATTACCTTCGACACGAAAGTGTGTTGGAGCCAAAGGATTTGATATTGTACAAACATCAGTAGTAAAGAGCTCGAAGAGCCTAAATTCTACTTCCTGAAATGGAGGAAGAAAATACGAGCCATGGTGTAAGTCTTCCCAAGGTCGATCTACCCCCATCATTACTTCTAGGATTGCTTCTTCAGAAGGTAAAACCGTATCTAAGCAATCCAAGGCGAAGGTAGAATCAAGGGTCCAAGCCGGGGCCACATCACCATCTAGCTCCTCCTCAGAAAAAGGAGTAGAGTGGTCATCTGCAGAGTTAACGATAGCCTGGTATCTAAGCTCAGCTGCAGACATAGGGAATGCCATTCCATTAACTTGTCCTTCAGCTAATGTGGTCGTAGGTGAAGGCAAGGTCCAAGGGTCCGAAAAATAATGAGTTCGAAAGAACTCTTTTCGAGGAGACTCCTTAGATGATGAAATGACATTGATTCTAGCGATAGGAGAGGGAAGATCAATGGTAACCATCAATGAAGAATACATTCCAACTCCTAGATTCTCAGTAGGTGGACAAGGGTTATCCACTAAAGGAACAGTAGAGTCAGAATTTTCTTGAGGATCAACTGGACAATAATCCAATTGATCAACCTTAACAATTTTCCCTTCATGAGGAAAGAAAATGACACGAAATAGAGTTGAGACAACGGCGTCCATTTCATATACCCAGTTCCTTCCTAAGAGGAGATTATAGTCTAGGTTAGCATCAATGACTTCTACTTCAATATTAACGACCTTCCCCCCAACACATATGGGAAGGGCCGGGATAATCCCATGTGGCCTATGAGAATGTCCATCAAATGCAGTCAGGAGGGTAGGTGAAGGAATAGCCAAAGGCGATCCAATAGCCTTCCAGCATGACATCGACATGACGCATGTGGAAGCTCCTTCATCAATAACAGTACGAAAAATGTTAATTTTCTGGTATGTAGACTTTATTTGGAAAGCCATATGATGAGGGAGTCACTTTTTGACATTTAACATGTCGAAAGTGAGCACTAAAGAGTTAGTTGGATCAACTGCCCCAATCGCCGAAAGTAAAGCACTTCATTGAGCTGGACACGACTGGAGAACCTCTAAAGCGGACATGGCACATGGACTCTGAGCCAGATCCTCAACAATGGAGTAATTCTAGGTGGCCCTAGCATTAGGATTAATAGTCACGCGTTTAGCAGAACCTTTCGGTATTCGTGGTATAGTCTCGATAGGGGGTCGCTCAATATGAAGGTCGGTATTTCCGAGAGCAGTTTTGTCCTTGGAAGTTTCTGCGTTGCCATAATCATGTGACCGAGTGGCCACATGGACATTGGAACCCATCATGAAAACATTTGATGACTTTTCCCCTTCCTGGTTGCCCCCTGTGGAGGTACCAGGGTTTGAACTCGTGCCAGCAAGAAGTTGTTGCCCTTGGGGAAAAGGGTTGGTTAACACAGCTTGAGAACTAGAAGTCCCTTGCTACCCTAACAAGTGCTGAGTGTCTTGAATCTTGGGGCAGAGATGAGTTAAATGGTCTCCACTGCATAAATTGCATGGAAACTTGACTTTCTTTTTATACTCATTTCTACCACCACCAGCACTATTGTCGGATTTATTTGCATCAGTCTTCTCATCTTGACTATTTTTCTTACTTCGTCCTTTCTTCTTCCCATTGGAATTTTGATTTCCTTTGGGGTTGGTAGATTGGACGGCATTAACTGAAGAGGGTTGGGAAGACAAAGGGTTAGACGATGTGACCTGGTTGTTAGAAGCAGTTTGTAAAGACAACTGCTGCAGTTGACTCAACAGGTTCACCGCATTTTTGTCTACCAATCCAATGATACCATCCGCATGGGGACCTGGCTTCGATTTGGCTATGTCAACCTTAGTCCTAGGAGCACCAGGAAATATTTTTTGTAGAATCCCAGACTGAGAATAAATCAACTCTAATTTCTGGGCTCTAAAAATAGCTTGCTCCTCAGAATAGACTCCGAACAGGGAGACATCCTTAGAGATTTCAGGTTGTAAAGATTTCAAAAACCATTCAAGATGGTATTCCAGGGGAATCTCGGCTTTAATAAGCCTCTTTCTTCGTCTCCATTCCTGAATGTGGTCAGAAATGTGAGTTTTCGTGTCCTGACGGAAACTGGCGAGAAGTTCAGTTCCGGCATCATAGCGGACAGGCAACTAGAAATGATTTAAGAAAATATTAGCTAAGTCGGTAAAAGATGTAAAGTTTCCCCTTGGCAACTCTATATACCACTTGGCCACATTACCAGTCAAGGTGCATTGAAAAAGTCTCAACTTAATCGAGTCATCAATAAGGGAGTTTGATGAGCACCACAGATGGAACATGGTTACATGGTCGCCCAGGTCTTCACCGCCCTTTCCTTCGAACTTTGGAATGTCTGAAGGGAGTTTGGTTGGGATCGGAGGCCAAGATGGATTGTATTTGATTGCATCGTTTGTTAATTTTGTGAGATCTGGAAAATTCAATATTGCCAGAAAAGGAAGACTAGGAGGACCCTGGGGATTCCACCCAGACTGGGCGGATTTCCCAAAGTTATGAAAGGATTGGCCTGGATTTTGGAAGGCACCAGGCTGCCCGAAGTAACCTATAGAACCATCTGAACCAAAAGGCAGATGTTGTGATCCAACAAAACTCGGAGTTTGACCAACTCTGGCCTAAAAACCTCCATAACCGGCGAAGCTCCCTCCTAAAGGATTATAAGGAGTCGATAACCCCTAATAAGGATTCCAAGCAGAAGCTAAGGGAGGAATACTTTGAAACAAACTAACTGTGGAGTACGGCCTATTCCCTTGTTGGCCGAAAAAACGGATTCCCAGTTCCCATGCCACTAACCACAGGGTTAGTCCAACCCTGAAAGGGATTACTGCTTTGTCCTGTAGCGGAAAAAGGCATAGATCCTATTGTCGGGTTGGAATGTGGTATATGACCACTTCCAAAAGGAAAACCCTGGAATGAAGCCAATCCACCCATCATGGATGTGGAGGCACTAAATGGAACTGACGGAGTACCCTGTGAATGGGTGCCAAATGGGAAGAATCTAGTACTAAAAGCATTGGCTTGGGAATTTCCACTCGTAGAGTGAATGGAGGTAGACCCAACTAAAGATGTGCTAGAAAAAAACCCAAATAAAGATGTAGAGGGGATGGGGATGGTTCCTCCCCCTTGTACTGTTGTTGGAGTCTGCATAGTTGTAGCACTTGTGGTAGAAGCCATGCTTCCAGTAGTAGCCATCGATGGTAAGTGCGTAATATGACCTGGACTTGATGGTCTATGCGTCAGAGACCCAATGTATTGTAATACTTTTGGATAAATAGAAGATAAGGGAGAATTCGGAGCCGCTAACAACTCTTGAAATTCTTCTACTTCTATGTTATCTTCTGATTGAAATAGAACTCAAGAAAGAACTGGAGTGTTTCTCTCTTGTTCCGCGGAAGTACCAGGCATGTTTTGAACACTAATGTCCTTTTGAGGAGGATCAATCCCCGATGTGTTAGCTGCCACGGGATGAAACCCACCGGTAGTATTACCTCTGCCCCTTCTAGGAGAAGGCTCTAAACTTGGTGGTGAAAGACCACGAAGTCTTCGAGACCATCTAGGTGATCGGTCAGCCACTTTGAATTTTTTATTAAGTTTTAGCTAAAGACTCAAGAAAAAATGAAAGCTAGGCCAACTAAGAGCACAGAGCACACACTAAAAAGTCCCTAAAAGATATCAACCAGTCAAACAACTTTTGAGTATTTCCGCTCCAGGTGATGAGGACCAGACACCAAAATACAAGAAAGTGAAGTAAAGGGCCTTCCGAAGATAGTCTGGGATAATGACGGCCCAGTCCTACCAGCAAAGGTAATAGAGGAAGTTACACTAACCTCCTAACAATAGCCTGCGCCGGTGCAAGCCCCCAAGCTTCGCAAGGGTGCCCTCCAGTAGTACCGTTGAGAGTGATACAATGTCGACCTCAGGTGCCACAGGATTCCCCTCCGTAGCCACCTATGTAGATCCCTAGGAGTAGCAACTAAGGTTACCAACTCGTATCAGAAGCTAGGCGGAACAGTCTTGAGGTTAGATTCGACAAGTAGGAGAGGGGGTATCTCTCTTCCCTATCTTCAAAAACCCTCGTGCTTAACTCCCAGATCCGGAGCTTTCCTGGTCTCCCTAACGCTATTGGATTTTCACTCACTATTCAGACTCCTATGTTTGACAGTTTAAATGGCCTTGGAGAGTTTTCTCTCCACTCGCCTAATCCAAGGCCCTAAAATATCCTAAAACTTGTTGGTGTGTCTAACTTGACAATTATGAAAAGTTCTAGTATATTTTAATTAGCACTTGTTTTTAAATGGGTTGTTCTTAAGTCAAGGGATAAGCGAAAATGAAACTTGTGGTGTTTTGATGCAAAAGAAATTAATAAAAACCAAACTATATGCAAATGCACTCATTTTGTTCTTCGATGAAAGAAATTTCTACTGGGTTCAGAGGAACTTCAAAGAAAGCAACAAAATTTTCTTTTCTTTTCTTTTACTCAAGCTTCACACTCACAAAAGTTAACAAAACTATGGATGTCCTAAAAATATATGCAAATTTATCCTAATGCAATGAGTACATGCTGATGCAAGACTTAAGACTACTCTAAATCAAGAAATGAAAGTAACTTGTTTATCAATATGATTTTCCACTTAAAATGTTTAGATGGAATATGAGTTGCTAATGCTCATTTTCGTCTCTACACTAAAAGCAAGTTTCAAGACAAACAAAAATGCACTTTCATTCACTAAAAGAAACTAAATCAAAACAAAGTTCAAGAAAGAAAAAC
The DNA here is from genome assembly GCA_031772625.1 of Pinus tabuliformis. Classification (NCBI taxonomy): domain Eukaryota; kingdom Viridiplantae; phylum Streptophyta; class Pinopsida; order Pinales; family Pinaceae; genus Pinus; species Pinus tabuliformis. The sequence continues at coordinate 981,197,677 of CM062812.1, forward strand.
CAAGTTTTTCAAGAAGTTTTCTTCAAAAGCAAAAGCAAAAACGTCTTTTCAAAAGTGCTCTCAACAAGACTGAAACTTTATGATTGAAAAATCGGCAACAAAACACTTAACAAGTTGACAACACAAAATGGATGAAAACTCAACAAAAATGTGTTTCAAGATGCTCTTAACAATCAAAAGCAGCAATAAGAGCTTGGCAACAAAGACCAAAAGATCAAAAAGACAATTTCCAAGAAAGTGTCAATCAACAACTTTTGGAAAGCAAGAAAAGTAGATGGTCTCAAAAATGTAGTTTCAACAAAAAGGTCACCAAAACAAGATTTGACACAAAGATTGAGATCAATCTTCCTGCCCTGAGGAATCAGAGCAGCCAAGATTCCTGGCAAGAAATCTTGCATGCTTAAACAAAAACGATGACGCTTGCAAAAACAAATAAGACCAACACTTCCCACAATTAGAGAGAATTTGAAATCAGATACTTGCTGCAAAACTAAAGACTGACACAGAAAAGTAACTGTCCAGGATTGAATCAAACCAGTAGATAGACCTTCAGAGACAAAAAGATTTGAAAAATCTTGAAAATTACAAGATATACCAACTATGTTAGTGCACAGCTACGTGTATACATGACTCAGCCTAAGGAAACATGCGTATACACAGGTTTACTTAAGAAAACATGTGTATATACGCCTCTGTAAACTGGAAAAACAACGCATATAAAAGATTTCAAGAAAAAACAAAAAACAGTCTAAAGAAACTAACCAAAATTACAATTCAAGTTCCTATAGGAATAGACTACACAGTAATAGCAAGCAAACAAATAGCTCAGCCTTGATTGGCTTGAATAAACCCAAACTAGGAACAACAATAATGTTGTCCCCAATGGAGTCGCTAATTCTGTTAAGGGATAAATTCCCCTAGGGTCTTTGGGTTGATACCCTAGCATATCAGAGGTTATTTACAGAGAGAAACAGACATTCCATACAGCCATGATGCTAATATAAACAAGCTATACGAAAAAAGGGGTGCACTTGAGGGTCCTTCGTTTGAGAAGATCCAGTTAGGGTCCAAACCCTCTTTGAGTTCCTTTTAGTCCTTCAACCTACAAAACAAACAATTCCAGAAAGAACAACAGTATATTGATCAAACATCATAAATAAATCATCTTCATAACATAAGGAAAGGTAGTTAGTTATATGATTAGAAACAACCATTCACATATGAATTATAACATTGACATCATGAACATGAAGAAGATTTATATCAGGAACAAGACAAGTGCTTCTTTTATTGTAAATAACTAAAGTACAGAAAGGAATGATTTCACCTAATTCATCCTTTCACAAGCTCCAAGCGGAACCATCCTCTGAATTTGTCCAGTCTCAAGCCTTCAACAAACTCCTTCCAAGACTTACTCCATGATCTCTCAAGTAGAAAGACATCATCACACAAGGAAACAAGGGTTTCTTATAAATGGGGGAAGTGCTAGAAGCACAAGGATCTTCAGACCTGGTTACTGAAAATCTCAGCAGAGTGATCTTTCTCTCTATTCTCTCCTCCCTTAGGCCTTCCCATTGAAGCCTTTTTATACTTCTCCCAAAGTATTTTTTTAGTTCGGAATTCGTTGGGAACAGTTGGGCCATGGGAACTAATAGGTAATCAGCAGGTAAAACCTGCGATATCTTCTGGAAATTAAGGAGTTCTAATTTTTTTAAGTGTTTTAAGACATATACGTGGGTTGGGTATACACAGACCCACGTACACACACATTTAGCTCAGGGCAATGTCGTGTATAGGGAGTAAAACACTGTTTTTTGAATATTTGGACCAGGTCTGGAAGGAGGGGTTGCCCTAGGCCATGAGTGCAGCATCACAAACATCAAGAGTGAGGTTTGGAGCTATAACAGTAAGTATTTAAGATTATTGAACACTTAGATTAAAATGTTGTTATGAGAAAAATGGGTGATGCCATTACCTTGATGTTCAGAGCTACGCGAAGTGGATGATTCTTTCGAAATTGCGAAGGATCAGGACCAGAGTATAGTCCATTGATTGGACCTCCTCCAAGTGATGAAGAAGGGGTGGGGCAGGCTATGCCATGAAGCACTAGTCAACTAATCACTAAGGGGATTCCTTGAGCAAATCATCGTTCCACTCCACCTACACCCCCACCTCCACTGCATACACCTTCGCCCACACCTCCACCTCCACCAATACCATTCAACATGGCGAATGAAATGACGATGTTGATCTTCAAGGGTATAGGAAGTAAAGATGTAGAGGAGTTTTGGTTTGTTGCAAATGTTGTATGGACAACACAACAGATAACTTATGACAATATAAAGAAGGCACATTCAGTTGCTGCTTTGCAGGATTGCGTGGTAACCTGGTACATTAACTATTGTTCTAATAATCCTCTTTCAATGCTAGCAGAGACTGAGGTGGCTTTAAACAAAGAGTTTAGTAAGCCTAAGTTTGAATCATAGTCAGTAATTGGATTTAAGGAAATCACGATGAGGATCGATGAGACGCCCTGGGAATTTGATCAAAGGTTGAAGTGTCAAGTCAGAGAAGCTAACATGCAGATCACAGATAGCCAGCATCATGAATGGTTTAGAGCATTGCTCTTGCCCCACTTGAGAATTTCTGTGTCACAACATAAGATAGAAAAATAGGCAGAAGCCTTGGAAATCACGATGGGGCTACATATGTCACCTATTTAGGATAAGAGCTTGGGAGTGCAACAGATCCACTCACAATTATCTAGCTTACACCTTGAGTTACAAAGTTTGAAGAAAGATAAGTAGACTAAACCAGAAGTGTGCATGGAAGTTTGGTGTTTGAAGTGCAAGGTCCATGAGCACGATAAAGACCATTTTCCAGTGTACGCGAATTATATTACAGGAGGGGGGCCAATTCCCATGAAGCTAGAAGCCCTAGCAGGACTCAGCATGGGGGTTGTGCTATGGTGTGCTATTTGTCAAGTTTTTGGACAACATGCGACAGATAATTGCCATTTACTTCAAAATTTCATCCAAACACCCCAACAGTTGTTCTGTAACTTCTGCAAATATGTGAGCTACGATGAGCACCACTATCGAAGCTATGAGTTGATGCTGGAGAGGAAACGTACACACCGGATGCAAGAAGAAAATCGGCCTCCAGATTAGGACGCCGAAGGAGCAAGTGAAGGTTATGAGGGTCGAGGATAGGGCCGATGAGGAGGAGGACCTGGTAGAGGCCGCGGTTAGATTATCTGCTACAACTGTGGATAGCCAGGGCACTACGCGCGAGAGTGCTAGAATCCTAGACACCCATCATGTCAATACTGTAGATAGTTTGACCATATTATAGAAGAATGCCTAGTGTTAATAGCTAAAATGCAAGAGAAGAAAACACAACCACAACAACCTACGAAAAATCTACATATGATGAGGGTTGAGCCCCATGAAGAAGATCAAAGCATTAACATTATGGTAAGAAGTGGCATGATGATTGACGCTTATAAGGGTAAACAACCTGAAGAAGAAGGATCTGTCCACAAAGCTCCAGAGAAAGAAGCTGAATTTGATTTGGATCGTGCAAAGGAAATGTTTATTGAAGTTAAGAAGAGATTCATTGAGGCCTCCACCTCAGGGAGCCAGTACAAGACACAAGAAATCAATGCGCTTGCAAAGGTTGATCCCTCTGTACTCACTACGTTTTTGGAGACTTGCATACAATTGCTACGCAATAGAAAAGCTGTGGAAGGCCTGTAGGAATTAATAAATAAATGTGCCAGAAAAGAGAAAGTCCCTGATGGACCAGGTGGTCAGAAAAATTGGAAAACATAAGGCACGAACAGGTACAAGATGAGGCTCACCGTGTAGATAGGTGATTATGAGATGGACCAAGTCATTTTGGATCTGGGGTCCGATGCAAATGTATTACTGAAACAAACATGGGAAAGGATGGGGAGACCTATGTCGCAGTGGTCTCTGATTCAACTTAGGATGGCGAACCAACAAAAAATTATCCCCATGGGACAATTATATGGAGTAATAGTTGATATAGAAGGTGCGAGTGCAATGGCTAACTTTGAGGTTATAGAAGTTGTTGATGACAATAATCCCTACCCCAGTCAATTCCCAAGAACACGGGGTAGGTATTATAGTACCACTGGATCCTGTAGAAGGGGCACACTATACTGAACCAGTTCACGATTATGATGAAATTGATGATGAACTAGATCAGATTTACAAGATAACAACACGGGAGCAGGACTAGATCAATCTAATGACAGATGGACAGATTGCATGGGACCAAGAGAGCTCCTGCACCTCTGATTCTGACGAGGAGTTAGAGCATTGGCAGATTCACTTTCATAAAGTGTCTAGATTGCAATGCAATATGATGATGCAGTGACTAGGTTGTGTTTCATTGGAGGTAAGGAAATTACCCTATTATGATGGTTTAACTAACGTAGATCTTTTTTGGATGAATTTGAGCACAAATTCCCTAAGGATCACTGCTTCCAAGCATTTGAGTTGGCACTGCGTGCTACACCTGCATGATGGTGGGGTATGCATAAGGATAGTTTTGTTGGATGGCGAGATTACGGAAGAATGATGAGGTTACGATTTGGGCGTGCTAACACCAGAATGACTGAGAAATATACTGGAAGGGACAATCCCTGTGATTACCTAGCGAAATCGGCTAAATCATGGGGAACATAACCGCAACCAGAGTGGGTGAACATATTTTTCCATAATTTGGATACAATTCCCATGAACAGGTATCTGGAAATGGAGCTCTACCATGGCATCGTAGAATGGGATGTATTGAAGGAAGGGTTATTATTGACCTTCAACTTTGAACATGGCTTTGCAAGCATTGATGAAGCGCTACAAGGAATTAAGGTGGTTATATTCAAAATGTCAAAGGAACCTATGGAATGGATCCAACTAGACTGGAGCACCTAGTTTCACCATGCGTTGGAATGCTATAATGTAACTGATGAAGAGGAAGATGAAGATCTGAGAAAGATAAATATTCCAGAGGAAGAAGGGCATCGCAAAGTTGAAGGTCCACAAATAGGAAACCCGAACATCTCTGCATATTTGAAGATAAAGAAAGTAAACATTGGCACTAAAGCAAAACTAAAGTTCGCAAAAAATGGAGATTATTGGGATGATGCTACAGTGGATAAAGTTGCTAAGTTACTCCGTGAATACCAGGATCTCTTACCCACTAAGTTTTCGGATTTGAAGGGAATATTTGTCAATTTTGGCATTATGAAGATCACTCTGAAGCTGGATGCGAAGCCTATCAAACAGAGGTTGTATCGCTTTAATCCGAAATACAAGGAAAAGGTTCACCAGGAGTGGGATAAGATGTTGGAGGAAGGAATCATAGAACCTATTGAGGAATCTGATTGGGTGAGCTCGTTGGTGGTTCAGGAGAAGAAACAAAAATGTGAAATAAGGATTTAAATAGATCTATGGAAGGTTAATGATGCGTGTGTTCACGACCCATTTCCAACGTTGTTTACAGACGAAGAGTTAGAAAATGTTGGAGGACATGAGGCATATTCCTTTACTTACAGGTTTTCCGGGTATCATCAAATCAAGATCACACTTGAGGATAGGGGCAAAATGACCTTCGCGACGGAGTCAGGTTTTCTTCAGTACAGTTTGATGCCATTTGGACTCAAGAATGCACCTGCTATATTTTCTCACATAGTCATAGCAGTGTTCAAAGAGTTCACTCATAAATTTCTAGAAGTATACTTTGATGACTGGATGGTGTTTGAATTAGTGAAGCACCATGTGGAAAGTCTACACCTAATGTTGGTTACATGTCGCAGATACCAGATCACGCTGAGTTTGAAAAAATGCATATTCTGTGTTCCTTTTGGGATCTTGCTGGGTCATGTTGTGTGCAAGAAAGGATTAATGGTGGACCCTAGAAAGATTGTACTAATTTTGAATTTGGAGGCCCCTAGGAACGTCAAGTAGTTGTGTGTGATGTTGAGACATACGAGATACTATAGAAAATTTATCAAAGCTTACACTAAAATTACTGCGCCTATGGAGAAACTGCTAAAGAAGGATGCAACATTCTGTTGGGATGAAGAATGCCAGCACAACTTAGATGTGTTGAAAGAAAATATGGTCATTGCGCTGATCTTGATATTCCCTAATTGGAAAAAGGAGTTTCATGTACATGTGGATGCCTCTTGCATTGCGTTGGGTGTAGTGCTAACGCAGGCCGGTGAAGGAGAAAAAGACCATCCTATAGCGTTTGCAAGTAGGAATTTATCGAAGGTTGAGAAAAATTATTCAACAATTGAGTGCAAAGGATTGGCCATGGTGTATGCGCTACAAAAATTATGTCATTATCTGTTAGGATGGAATTTCAAGATGTACATAGATCATTCTGCCTTGAAATACTTGGTCAACAAGCCTGTGTTGGGGGGAAGATCTGTAGATGGTTGTTATTATTTCAGGAGTATGAATTTGAAGTGATTGTGAAGCCAAGGAGGTTAAATGCGAGACCTGACCATCTGTCGTGGATCGAAACAGGAGAGGAGCCTAATAATCTAGAGGAAGTGTTTCCAAATTTGCAATTCTTTGCGGTGCGTGTAGCAGATGATCATTTTGCAGACATTATTCACTTCTTGACTATGGGATTGGCACTAGAAAGACATACAAGCTAACAAAAGAAGGAATTAGTAGTGCGCACAACTGATTTTTCAATCATTGTGGGACATTTATATAATATGGGTGCAAATGAAATATTGCAAAGGCATATGCTAGACTTTGAGCGGGATAGCATTCTCACTGAAGCTCATGGGGGAGCTGTGGGAGGCCATTATGCAGGAAAGGAAACTGTGCAGAAGATTTTGCGCACAGGTCTATGGTGGCCAACATTACACAAGGATTCCAAGGTGTATTGAAAATGTGTGATGCATGTCAAATAACTGGCAGACCATCGTGAAGAGATGAGTTACCACTACATCCTCAAGTATCTTTGCAGCCCTTTGAGAAGTGGGTGATTGATTTTTTTGGGCCAATCCAGCCCCATGGAAAGAAAATGGGTGCGCACTATATTATATCTCACCAAATGGGCGAAGGCACAGCCAGTTAAAGATTGTGCAGGGGATACTACAACAAAATTATTGTTGGAGTATCTCTTAACTAGATTTGGCTACCCAAAAGTATTGATGAGTCATAGGGGTACCCACTTTTTGAACAAAACTATCAACGCGTTGACTCAAGAATTCTAGGTCTACCATCAGAAGAGTATGCCATACCACCCATAGGAAAAAGGAACTGTTGAAGCCTTTAACAAGATTTTGGAGAATGCGTTGACAAAGATCTATAACGTGCAGTGGAATGACTGGGATGTGCGCATACCTGTAGTACTATGGGCTTACAGGACTACTTGTAAGAAGCTGACAGGGAAAATGCCATTCAGATTAGTATATGGGGTTGAAGTCGTAATGCTGATGGAATACATTGTGCCTAGTCTACGCATAGTAGCTCTGACGGATATGGCAGATTGTAGGGCCTTGGAGGAACGGCTCACACAGTTTTTGGAGCTTCAAGAAGTTAGACTTTGGCAAGATTCCATCAACAAGTGCAGAAGGAATGTGAAAAAGCATGGCATGATCGCCACATCAAGCTTCACATATTCAAGGTAAAAGATATTTTCATGTTATATGATAGTAAATTCACTAAATTTCTCGGTAAATTCTAGATGCATTGATTAGGTCCATATATTGTCAAAGAAATTACAAATGGAGGCACATTTTAGCTTGCAAAGTTGAATTGGGAACACTTCGGGGAAGAGTAAATGGGAGCAGGCTGAAGTTGTATACAGGGGATCCTACACAATGACTATATGGCTACAGGATAGTCTTAGTTCTCTAGGCAGTTGCAAGGGGGTGTGGGACTATAAGCTACACTACCCAGCTTGATGGACAATGCAGTAAGCAGGTTGTACAAAGAATAACGAAGATGAAACCTAGGAAGCCGTGCTCAGGAAGTTGCGCCATGGGGGAAGGTATTGCGTAACACAGCAGGAAAATGACCATTGGAGTTACTCTTCATGACTTGACAGCCACAAGACGGTTAAGTGGAGTGGAATGGCAGCATTTAAGGCAAAAATATTTGAAGATCTGTCACCAAAACAAAATTTATTATCAGAAATTGGGGTTTGAATTCAAAACCCCCTATAAATTATGCATGTCAGTCCAACAAAGAACACTTTGTGCTTTAATAGTTGTTAGTAAATTTCGTTGTCTATTTCCATGGGTCAAGCATTTTGGGAAGATTTAGATGCAAGCCCTGTGTTTTTTGAATTTCCTGAGATAAATGGGAAGCTTATTCTTCAGCAAATGTCTACACCAGGTCCTACTGAAACTATTAGTACTAGCAATGTTGTCTTCGACACAGCTTCCCCGGAAGTTGTAAGTATGGAAGCTCCGACTACTATGCCTACAGTGCCAAGGTCGCCTAGGCCGAAGCATACCCCTACCAGAGAAACCCAACCAACCAAATCAAAGCAATCCATGAAGGAAAAGCAAAAGAAGCCAGTGCCGATGCGCGCATCCCCAAGGAAGCATACCGACACACAAGCAAAGAAGCAGAAAGATAAGAAGTTAGAGAGAGTAGTGGATGTGGAGGCAGAAGAATTCCAGGGAATTGAGGATGTTGATGCTAAAGGAGTGGCACCCATGACAAGGCTCTCTAAGTATATCCCTCTGCGGAAGGGAGAATCAAAGGTCACAAAGGACCCGAATACCGAGAATTTTACAATATCCACACCCCTACTACCTGAGCAAGTCCCTTTTGATAGCCCACGGCTCGCAAGGATCCTGTTGTTAAAAATGGAGGATTGGGACCTCGTAGGGTCTATTATGAAGAAACAAGTGTTACAATGTTGGAGACGGAGTAATGGGTCTACGGTGTTGAGAAATCGAGGTTTCTCAATCTGCTGTGGGTGCCACATTATCACCGCACCCCCATTAATATGATATGTGTGTGCCAGCTCCTCACATTGGTGCATGATGGATGTTTATGGCTAGTTCAACCTATATCCATCACGGACATGCTAATTCACAGAATCACATGGCTACCTTACAAAGGTGTGGACTCGGCTAAGGAGTTTGGAGGGAAGACTGGGGAGAAAGATCTTGTAGAGAAGATGAAGAAGGATTACGGCCTCATCAAGAAGTTGTGAGGGTATTCTATTATTTCCATAATATACCAGGCAGTTCAATTCGCTGCCTAGATTTTAGTAGGGAAGGTTATGAGAAAATGCTAAATGGACGAAGTTCTGGCGCCTGTGGTTTCCCTTGCTTCACAGTACGTGACAGGCGTACAATTTAATTATGAAAGTTACCTTTATCAGGAGTTCCTAGCAAACTATCAAGAAGCCCAAGAAGAAACCAAGTCATTCCACTATGCTTGGGTGTTGTTGTAAATTGTGCTTGTTGCATGGATATTGTAGGGGGATAGTCAATTTCCTCTGCTCGAGGAAGGATTGTTGGAGGTAGCACAATTCACTTCCCTATGGTCCACAAAGGATGCCACATGTATTGCAAAGATGAAGATATTTTTGATTCTTGTGGAAATGGATCTTTGTATGGCCATCAATCAATGTCCGAGGTTGTCCCCAACCGTGTTTACGCAGCTATCAGCCTACACGACATTCAAGGCTAACTTCCATAGAGGCTATATCCAAGCGATGAAGGATCCTGAGAAGAAATGGCACCAATTTCCCTATTTGGTGTTAGAAACAAACATGAAGGAGGTTGTAGCATCATGGCCTAGAGAGTGGCATGCCCTGTCAAAAGTAGATGTTGGGACAAGCACGGGTGCAGGAAGTTCTGTTGCACAGAAAAGAAAGGAGGAAAATAAGAAAGTTGCGTGTAACCTCACAGAACAATGAAAGAAGGAAGATATAGAAAAGGATCGCATTGAGCAAGAATGCACTACTGAGGAGTAGACGAAAAAAGAACAACGCGAGTCCCAGAAAGGTGATAAGTCATCTTAGCCGGAGACAGAGGAAGAAGAGATTTCAGGACAAGATGGTAGAGGTGATGAGGGGAAAAGCACCCCATTTATTTTGAAAAGACGTGGCAAGGAGCAGAAGGGTGGAACACGAAAAAAAAAAAAAATTGATAAAACACAGGTTGATCCCATGGTGTTGACAGAAAGTGATATTGATGAGATCAGCGATAAAGTCAGGGATACATCGATGGAAGTTCTGCAACAATTTGAGCAACAATACATGCAAAATATGGGGAGCATCCAAAAGGATTTGCGTGAGATGCAAATCCAAACAAGAATAATATAGGTGGGCATTGGACAAGCAAGTGCGAAGCAAGAAGAGCTTGGCACCTGGGACAAGCCAAGCAGCTGAGCTAATAAGGACCTTGGATCTCAGAACTATACCATTGCCCGATGGGTCCATTCACACAGAGTCTGCTGACAATCATATTATACTTAGTATAATAAAGGACATAGGATTGAATATAGTAGTGCTCTCTAATGAAACCCTCAACGCGCTACATAAGGGGGTGGCAGATGAATTGAGAACCAGGGAACAACGTGCCCTCAACCTCATAAGTGAGTACAAAGTCAACAATGAACAAATGTTTGTTGAAAAGATGTAGGCTCTGAAGGAAAAGGAGGCACTTCAGACATATATTTCACGCCTGGAGTCAACAGTAGTGGAGGCATGCAAGAAAGTGCCTAAGCTTCACATCCCAAAGGATGCACAGCCAAAAGCCAAAATCAGAAAGTTAGCCGCTGGTGTGCGTGAGGCCAGAGCAGAATTTGGATGAGTAAATTTTGAGTTCAACATGAAGATTGCAGAGTTGTAGTTGAAGTTGTAGCCCACAACTCCGCTTGAGGTCCGAGAGCAACACAAAATCACAATAAAGGAAGGCATGAATACCTTGGATGCCATAGTCACTGACTGTGTGACACTGTTCGAGCAAGCTATGGAGCTAGTGACCAATCTGCAAGAGGATCTGAACCTGCAGACATTGAACATAGAGGTAAGTGAGCTACAACGTCAATATGATGAGGTGAGGGCAACTGTGTGCACCTTATCACTAGCACAGTGCCTTGCAAAGTTGCATGAAGGAAAACAACTACTGGCACAGGTAGAGGAAGTGCAGAAGAAGGATGCCTTGCTAAAGGCCAGGTTGCAACCTTAGTTGGAGGAGGCTTATCAAGTCACAACTTCTATTTAGGATAATCTTAAATGACTGCAGCAGACAAAAAAAATGATGAGGTTGGTAAAAGAAATACCAGCCACTAAGAAATTGATCGAGGAGGTTCAACAGGCAGCGACATAGAGCGCTACTCAAGTTATAGTAATCTAGGTGGAGCTCGGGGATCTTCATAGTAAGATCACGGTGCTAGTAGAGTGACTTGAGGGCAAGTCACGATATTTATGTTGGGGGGCTTTTGGGATGGAGTCCCCTGGGTTAGTTTGGGGTTAAGATAACCCAAATTTTGGTACAATTTTGTAAATAATGTAAAGTATCCGCGATTTGTGGATGCGGAGTGCATAGGTGAATAGGAGCCAAAGGGGCTTTGCCCCTTGTTTTGGATACACTTTGAGTCAGTTTTGAGATTCACCCATGGTCCACAGACCATGGCATCATATGAAATTTCTATAAATAAGTATGCCTTAGAAAGTCTAAGGTAGTAGTAGTAGAGAAGAATTGGATAGAGAAAAGATAGAGAATTGGTTTGGTTGAGGAGTCTAGGACAGGAGCTAGGGCAGGAAGGCTCTGCTTCTTGCAATTAGATAGGGAAAGAAAGGCTCCACAACTGAGTGCATGGAGGCCTAGGAAGAGTCCGCAGCTGAATGTGCAGACCCCTGTAGCTATGTGCGTAGAGCATTTGAGTCTGTAATCTTGAATTGAAGATCAATAAAGAGAGTTTTTCGAAGAATTCCTGAGTATTTTTGTTTCTCTCTCTTAATGCTATATGATGCTGATAAATGATTGTTTTATGAGATATTGATTGAATGTTACATGATTCTATTGAATAAGTCTTAATAATGTATGCAATGTATGCTTAATTACTTTCCCGAAGACTCTGGTAATTTCTCTTATGTTTACTAATGACTTAAGTAAATTTGCGCGAACATTAATTTAGGACCGCTCTCTCATGTGCGTAAGTAGGAAAATGGACTATTAGAAGTCCACAAGGACTGATTGTAGACCTTCGTGAAGGTCTAAAGGCTATTTTAATAGGGTTGCTGCAACGTGTCCTAAGAGTTTAGCGATCTATGTGAAAGCATATATGAGGCATTGAAAGACATCACACTAGTCTTTGGATGGAGAAACTTGGTTCTTGCATCCCCCCATACTGCTTTAGGTGAGACTGTAGCCTGTGCTACACGGGTTGTTGCCAAAATGGCTAATAGTGTAGGGTTTTTTGATTGGCGCAACTAACTCTGAACCTAGGTCAGGACCCCCTAAGCCAACACCGTGACAGTGTCCATGTGCTCAATGGTGACATCCTGCAGAAAGTGAACTCTTGCTTCCATTGCATCTGAGTACATTGATTTGGCTCTTCTGTCCAACTCATTTGATAACATGTGCATCATAGTCTTGAGTGTATCTGGACCAACTACATACTAATGCATATTGTCTGTGTTTATCTCCAAGTGTGTGTTGGTGGCTATGTGCACCAGCTCGTCAAATTACATGTCCATCTCCAATTGGACTTGATTCTTTGTCTTCGCCTTGGTGAGTGTGCCAGCGTACGTGATCACATGTGTTTGCATAATGACATCCATGCTCCTGAACACCCACACATGTGATCGACAACACTTCTCACCCTGTTTTCTTTGTACCAACTGCTGGTATGGGTCTATATCTTGTATGGGTGTAGTTTCATCAGTATGTGCATGTTGTGCCTCCTGTTGTAAATGTTCCTGCTGCACTTCCTTCTCTCATTTTTGTAGCTCCTATTCTTCCCTGAGTTGCCACTTCAACACCTACAAATCCTTCTCTCTTTCTATCTCTATCTTTTTGTGATACTCTTGTCGCATTGTCACCTCATAGCCTCAATTTCCAAATATGCTTTTATCACGAGTGGATCTACTTTGAACTTGCATCTTTGCTCTGCCTCTGCGCTATTAACAACCTTCCTCTTGTATTTGTCACGCATAGGTCTGCTACCCTTTGCTGTTGTCGATGGTGCTTCTCACTTCGATTCTACTACCATTTCATCTTGATGTTCTTATCTATGAACGACTTGGTTTCTTCATAGATAGGCAAGCTGATAGACACTTGCTCAACTGTATCTCCAATTCTTCTCTGAACGATGTCCTTCGACTCTACTCTCCTAGAGGCCATTGTACTTGTACTGCTGAGAGGCAGATGAACACCTATGATACCTCAAGACATAGAAACACTCATGGCGATAAATTTGTCACTTGAAAACCAAAACAAATTAGAGGGTTTTCATGCAACATACCAGTGTGACTGATTGTGAAGATTGCGTAATTTTCACTGGGAGGCTAGTAGATTGACTGCCAAAACTGTGCAAGGCACAGTTCGGGCTGTTAGGAGGTTGAATGACTACTGGAACTATGCAATGCACATTCTAGTCTATCCTACTGAGGGCTGAAACTACGCAATGCACAATTTTAGTCAGTAGTGACATGCAAGCCTAGGGCACTGCTTCCCAAAATTATGCAAAGCAAGCTTGGAGATCAGTGCTGGTCAGGTTTGCGTAGTTTCTAAAGGGAAGGATGTGCCTTCACTTTCAGAAATGCACATTGCTATCCGGGAGAGGTAAGGTCTGGGTCAAGGCAGCCTATACTTGCTGATAGGCGACTAAAAACATGAAAAGTTTGGATGCATGGTGAGGTTGAGTGTAAGCAAGAGTGAATGATCATGCATGCAAACAGTGAGTGCAAGATTGAGAAAACGGGAAAACAAGCATATGTGTGAAGCGAGTCGTCGCAACGACGACCGTCAGTGCACAAACAATGTCATGCATTTGAAAACAGTGAGATGCAAATAAAAACTGAAACAGTGCTTCTATAAGATAACATGCATCAAAACGACAACAAGCATTCATTGAAATCAAGAAGACAATGCTTACACAAAGCGAAATACAAAAAGTGATAGAAACACAACATAAGACATGAAAAGCAAACTTACCTTGAAAACGATCAGTTGAATGTGCTGAAGACTCCTAGATGCAATGTGGGATGTTAATGCTGCAAGATCGATGTGAGGAATGAGCTCTACAACATCCTACAAATGATCTTTTATAAGATTGAGGTTATGGCGTGCATGCCACAAATCTAGGAAAAAGAGACACTTGGAGGAAAGTTTCTAAAACGATCTTTGCATGTAACCTCCAGCTACTAAAAATAGATCCCTAAAATATAGGGATGCTTTTCCTTTTGATTTTTCAAGAAAAGAAACCTATGCATGCAAATCAGGATTGCTCAATTGTGGAGGGAACCGGTCAACCTGACAACACATGTAGCAGTCTGCAATTCTGGGGATGAAAATTACGCAATTTCTGGTCTGAGAAAGACTAGTTGTCCCTCATGCACTGCGTAATTTCTAGACTGAAGCCCTAGCTGTCAGCTAGAACTTCACAATTCCTAAGATGAAGCTCAATTTCGGGCTACATTGCATAATTTTCCAAGGGAAGGCTGCCTGGATGAACTGCACATTTCTGGAGCCTAGCAGGAAGCCCAACACGATTGTGCAATTTTTGGAGGGAAGGCTAGTTCCCCTCTAGAATTGCGCAATTTTCAGGGGGAGCATCTCAGACAGAAAATTGACTAAGTCTGGAATGACATCTTGCGGGTGGGAGACAAACAGGTTGACATGCGCAGGCTGTTAAGCCACTAAAACTCAGCTGAAGCCTATGTATTTGATAGTGCAAGACATGTTGCTAAGGATGGTTGGTAGGGAGGCTCCAAAATGAAGCTAAGGAAAAATTTTGGAGGGTGTTGTAGTCACTACAACAAATTGGAGTCACAATGTCCTTGAAAACATATCATGCATTATTTTTCTAGTAAAAATGTAACTCTTACTTTTCTATTCTATTAGGTTTTACGAATTGTTACTAAAAAATACAGTAGGCCTAGTACAAATCCTCTATAGGAAACCTAGGTCTTATGGAAACAATGAGATCAACCACCACTATCACCACAATATCCTTTATCCTGTTATTTAGCAGTTGTATGAAATCCCTGAAAGGGAGGACTCTTTCACAAGGATTAGAGGATAAATGACCTAGGGTTTATAAGACAAATGATTCTTTAAGGGACTTGCAAATAATATCACCTAAAAATATATTCAATAGATGAGGGTTCAACAATGATAAAGGATTAATGATTATGGGGGAAGGTATTGGCAAAGCCTTGATGGATATGATAAGAGCTATAATTTTTCAATTACACATTTCACTAACCCCAATAAGCAAAAGAAACATTGTTATAAGTAAGCTTTTCAAAGAAGGGTAGTTTTATAACATGCAAAATCGTATAAAAACAAAGAAATAATTTATAAATGATAATATAAAAAAATGATTAAAGGTTATAAAATAGGTAAGAAAGATACAACTTTGGGCTCTTAACGGTTGAAAATCGATAAAACAAAAATTTAAATCCTAGACATCAATCCTAAATTTGGTGGTAAAGAATGAAAATAATGCTATATTTTTCCTTCTTAAATTTATTAAATGAAATTACTACTAGTAGGGAAATAATATATAGATGTAAAATTGCTACAAATTGTAGATTTATACAAAACCCTAACCCTAGTTACCAAGAAATTAAGAGGAGAGAATTTTTAAAGGTGATCCCACAACTAGAGTTCCTCTATTGAATTGAGCAATGGAATCAATTAGGGAAAGACCAATGATGAAAGGATTTGGATGAAGGGGGCTGTTGGAACCAGGATCACTACTTGGGGGGAGGGTGAATTAATAGTGATAGCAATTTCAACAATCATAAAAAGAAATTCTCCAATATATTAATCAACTCATTACTTAATAAATAAGCATTATATCTGAACATGCAACTTCAACTCGAATCATCACATGAGAGCCATGAGATATGAAATAAACATGCACAATGAGACACAAATAATCAAATCACATAGGAACACAACATATCTGGTGGAAAACCCCCTCCGGGTCAAAACCACCCTTGTTGTTGTTGCATTGCTCAATATATTTTATTATCTGTTAAGCAATTCATTAAATAGAGAGTACAATAAGGAAATTGTCTGGAAGGAACTTTGATCACCATCTCATGACTCTACAGACACCCATCTGATCAACAACCCTTTCCCAAAACTAATTGGACTTATGAAGAAATTTGTTCTCAATACTTGTTTTGTCAGAGCACCCACCCCACTTCTCTATGTGGTTCACCTTTCATGCATTTTCAAAATGGAACCCCAGAGTTTCTCAACATGAACATCAAAATAATAATATCATCATAGCACATTATCAATACTCTCAATATAGAACACCAATCACCAAATCAAACTCAAATCATAGCCCTCTCTCACATTCATACATCATTCTCAACTTACACAGCCTCAATACATTTTCTGAAAAATAAACTAGATGTGGTAACTCAATAATGAAATATATAACTTCCATATAAAAACATGAGACACTATTGCAACAAATATATCACAATCATATCAACAACATATATAAACTCAAATATAAATTTTGCCCCTGCAATCACAAATGCATTAGCAAACTCCTTTGTATCCCTATCACTTTTCTTTTGCATAAGAATAGTCTTCAGCCATGCATACTTTTGTCTCTACTACAACTATACTTCCATGCACACTTTGCTTCAACAAATTCACACTCCTCACCAATGGATATCCAAAACACTATGACAATTTTCTCACACAAGAGAACCAACCAAATGAGAAACATTTCTCCACCTATTTGTAATTTCTGAAGATGAATAAATCAATTAATTCCAATTCAATAGCGGAGGTTTGTTCATATGCTGGAAGTGGTTTGGTTCAATGCTTCTTTATTCAATATAGCCACTAACTTCATTTACTAATGAATATTCTCTTTTAATCATCTTTTATAAGCTCAATAACTTTTTTTTGACCTTTACATGTTGATTCTTGAACAAGGCAAGTCAGAAGAAAAAAAACAGCTCATGAGCACAAGGAATGCAGAGAAATTTTAGCTCTAAGTCTTGGTCGCACACACAAGCCTGCAAAAACTTGATTGCAGTCACTCCCATAACACTTCCATACAATGAATAAGACTTTCAGTTGCTCCCACAACATTGCCATGCAAGAGACTAAGGAATATGATGACCAAAAACAACTTTCCTTTGCTTAGAGTCTGCCCAATCTTCTTCCATAGATGAATAATCATCAGTAAGTCCTCATGAAGCCACTATAACCTTTGCAAGACATCAAAAAACCACTGCCACATCACTAACATCATCAAAAGTTAAACTAACTTGACTTGAATTCCATCCATCAGTTGCACTAACACTTAAGCCGTCAAATCATCAATGATAGGCTCTGTAAGACTCTTCAAGACTCTGCAACTGATCATACTAGCCAAGATCATCCTCACACACACCAAGTACCATAAACAAGACTTGATAGTATCCCTTAATGTCAAATAGGTGAAGCAACTCCACATCCTATCAAGGTATTCACATATAAGCCAAATACTTGCACTGACATCTGTAACAACTGAGCTAAGGTCTGCAACCAATATACAAATCAAGTACCTCTGCATCGTATGATATCAACAACTCATGTCAACAATTTGACATCAATTCCAACCATCAACATTGCATCACAACATCAATGCCAACAAGGGGTGGAAGTATAATTTACTTCTCGTAGAAACCCTCATTAGGGGATTTTGAGGTAAAAAATGGGCCTAAAGAAAAAAATGTACTAACAAAATCAACTTTAAAAGAACCAATAGGATTCAAAATGATGATGTCATCCCCATTGTAAAATATTTTGGAGGGAAAAGAAGAAAACTACTTTTTTAATTGTATTTTTGACTTATCTCCTCATATATTTTACTCAAATGTCAAGTGTAGACACCTGTTGCATGTGGAATTTTATTTTGCATCCAACTAGGGTCTACACCTAAGATTTGAGTAATTATATAAGGATATGAGCTGAAAACACAATAAAAATGGTATATTTCTCTCTTTTTCTTTAAAAAATCATGACTCTTATTTTATTTTTTTAACTATTATTTTACTATTTTCATAGGAGGCTTAAATAATATACCTCCAAATTCCCCTAATTCATGACATCTTTCATAGAATATTTAAACTTGAAGGATGCATTAAAATAAGTCCCTTTGACGAATTCTTGAATTGCAAATTTTGCACAATCACAAAGAACAAAGAATTCATAAAATATATTGCACTTTTTAATGTGACACAAGATAAACCATAATTTTAGAAAACTAGTGTGCATAATGGAAGAAAAAACATTGAAGTTACACAATTCAAGCAAGAATCACTTCATTAATCCACAAAATAGTCTCTCTATGAAAAAATATCCTCCCAAAGAAAATTCAAACCATCATTTAGCCATTGTGTCCAAGAGAAAACGATAAATAAATACATCACACTATCTCAACGTGAGATTTTTTTAAATTAAAAATCCCTAAAATTTTATGTGCAACATTTAACTAGGGTAATAGGTCACAAGCCAACCTAATAGCTTTATAAATGATAAATAAATAAAAAATGTCATAAATCCTCCACACAAGTGGGAGGAAAGGTTCTCAAACATGACATCATCCTCCAAAAATGGGAATCTCTATCAAGCAAGTGGAAAAGTGGGTCCAAGAGTGATCCTCACTCTAAGGGACACCATCAAACTACATGGTTTCATCTCCAAATAACATCTATTTCAGCAATACACCGTCATGAAGAAGGCTTGTGTTACCCTTCTATGGCATACATGAGTGATGGGGAACTCTAAGATGAATCATTAACATCAAAATAGGGTGTACTATCTCTCCCAAACTGACTCAACTGGCCTCCATCCACATTGAGGCTCCAAAACAAGGCAATGTCCATCAAGCAAGTTTAAGGCTAGCTTGGGGGTGTCTTGGGTCCATTTGGGCACATAATCAGTCAAATCAATTCCTTAGCTTCTTAGCTTAGTATTTCAGCATCTAGAGGTGTAGAAAGGGGCATATAACCATGTGTAGGGTCCTCTAATCCCAACACTTTACATATTTATGAGGGAAACGTTGTGATAATATGTGCTCTCAAAACTAGACTAGATATCCTCTTAACTATGTTGGAAAGGTATTAATATATCCCTCAAGTTATTTCTAATGTATTTGTGATGAACGACCTAAAACATACCCTCAATATTAGGTCATATCAACATCATTAGAGACAAAATCCATTAAAGTATCATAACAGATGATATTCAATGTTAGGGGAAAAAAGAATACTTCACACAAACCTTGCCTTAAAATGTCTTTCTAGCTCATGATTTGTAAGCAAGTTACCACACTTGTGTTAGGGATGATTATACATTTATCCCTATTAGGCTTCCAACACCCAAGGGGAGGAACTATTCCTAGGTAGGCCCATCATTCCATAGATGTGGAAATAGAGTGGGAAAGACTTTAGGGAAGATACCATAGCCATGGTTCTAGCTAAAAGGAGGCCCAACATCTTGAATATAAATGATGATAGGAGGTAAAATTTTTGGAGGCATGGGTTACCCCTTTCCTTGGACTATTTTTGCTATCCCTCTCATGCACCTTTTACTTTAATGATTTTTTTTTCATAACTTGGGTTTCCAAATTTGTTTTTTTATTTTTACATTTCCAATACCACTTATGGATGTAGTAATTTATCACTCATCAAGGTTTGGTGATTCACAATTTATTTTATTCATATGGAGCATGGGATGTTTAGGAACTGGGTGATGGTTAAAGGTTGGGGGGGGGGTGGGGGGGGGGGTTGGGGGGGGTGGGGTGGTTAAAGCTCATGCTAGGAATTTTCCCATGTGCTAATTATGTCTTAACCATATTTTTAATTTTTAATTTTCTTTCAATTGTGGCTTTCATGCTTTTATCTTTCGTTCAATTGTGTCTACCTCCTAGGTAAATTTTTTTGGGCCTTGACCTTGAGATGAAAATATAAAGTTCCAGTCCCATTGACTAATCATAACTAACCTAAATAATGGAGATGAATACATGGGACAAATGGAAAGTTATAAGTATGTATTACCTTATGCATGCTATATCAATCATTTTATCCTATTCATGCCCCTCCTAAACCATTGAATAATAGGTCTTAGGGGAGGTGATCACCTTGGACTAGAGTTAAAGGAAACCTCCTAGATGAAATGTGGGCATAGCAATAATGTTAGGAATAAAATCACATAACAATAAAATCAAAATAAATGTAGAAATAAAACATAGAATGAAACAATACAACGAAGACATAAATATACATGTTTCACCATATTTGGGATATATTCATAAATACATAGCTAGCCCTTCCTTTTATTTTTGTTAAAATTTGGCAACTTAGGGAGAAATTCCCTTCTTATGGATGCCCTTATCACCCTAAGGAGACCTTGGAAGAATTTAATTTCCTCATGGGAAAATATTATATTTAATGTGGAACCATGTTATCACAAAAAGTACAAGTTGGTCTAGAAGAGGAAATTCATCCACCTCAACCACATAAAAATACAACTAAGGTCACATCACTTGGAGGCATCACATCATTCATCTTCTCTTGGTTTGATTTTGTCTAAAATTGACGGGTCCAAGTTCATGTGTTCAAAGGAAAGAGAGGGAAAATTTGTTGACGAAATTTGACTTTTTTTTTGGGACTATTTCATTAGATTTTACTTGGGAGATTTTGACTTGGTTTGACCACATTTCTTGACTACCTTGAAGGCAAAATTTGAGGATACTTTGACTAAAAATTATGGGAATGTGTTGCCTATATTTGACTATTATTCTAAATCTAGGGTTTTTGCAAGTTTACACTTTGACTTTGACCAAATTTGGAATTTGTTTTGAGGATTGTTTTGACTAATGTTGACTGAGCAGAAGAGGCTGAATTCTTCGCTACCTTGACTAAATTTTTATAGGCTCTTTGACCATTGATTCATTATGGAAACATTGACCTTTGTTGACTTTGATAGAAAATTGTAGATTTGACTTTTATGCTCATATTGGATTAGATATTGGTTGGCTGATTTGGTTGGTTAAGGCTTTGACCTTTGACTAAGTTATTGATGTACTTGGACTATGTATCTCTCTGCTGAAAATTTGATGACAATCTAGTAGAAGAAGAATTTGGAAAGCTTTTTCCCCCTTGTGGGGTTTTTCCCTTGGCCATTGAACAAATCATTGTGCCTCTATTTTATTGGTTGTCTTCTATTGTGCATTTGGTTTACTATTCTATCTACAATTACTTACTGTTGTTGGAAGAATGAAAAATATATTGGATAATTAACTACTATTGGAAGAATATTGTTATAGCATAAAAAATTGGAAAATTAACATGGTATCAGAGGTGAGGTGAAGACAAGCCGAGGAGACAAGAGAAATCACCCCTTCAACATCTCTTATCCACTGCTAAAGATCACTTGACTTTGTCAAGATGTCTACCTCATACTTCAATATTGAAGAAACGTTGAATGAATCATCTAACTATGTGGTTTGAAGAGATAGGGTTGATTTGACATTGGAGAAAAATGATGTTTTGGAATATTTTAAAGGAAAGGTACCCAATCCTCTAGAAAATTCTTTTGTGGTTGCCAAGTCCAAGTACAAGAAAGGTGAGGTCAAAGATAAGAAAATTATTATTGATTCATTGAGATATCATTTGATCACTTACATTTCAAAGTTGAACAAGTCTAAGGAAATGTATGATAAGATGGTTGGGATGTATGAGTTTAACAACTTGAACCATATTTTTTCCTTAATAAATAAACTCAAGGACATCAGGATGAATAAGGGGGAGACTGTGCAGTCATACTTCATGAGGATATCCCAACTCAATAATAAATTGTTGTCTATTGGAAAACTTGCATCAGATAGAGGGCTAGTATTAATTTTACTTGGAGGTAATCCTCTGATTTGGGAAACATACATTGCAACTATCATCAAGAATGATATGTTTCCTTCATTTTATGAGCTTCTAGCCAAGTGAAATCGAGAGGAGACCAAGATTATTTCAAGAGGGAGAATTCAAAAGCATGAGGAAGGAGAACCCACTGCATTTGTTTCTCAAGAAAAGAAGAGGAAAGGAAGAGGAGGTCCATATAATTCAAGAAAGCTTACACCAACATCCAGGGACTCCAATAGAATATTTAAAATGGATGTAACAAAATTTCAATGCTAAAATTTCCATAAGAATGGAAATTATGCTCGAGAATGTTCGAGAAAATGGAAATGTTTCAAGGTCCTACAAAAAAAAAATTGGATTGTTCAAGTTACAATAAAAGAATAATAGATTCTCCTGCTTCTTGTGAAGAAGGACACCATCCTCAAAAGAGACCAAGGAACTCAAGGTATGAAAATAATGCAGCTACTACTTAATTTAAAAACTTTCTTATTTCTACTCTTTCTAGTTCCTCTCCTCCATATTTGTTTCATAGCTAGTTATTGGAAATTAGGGCCTCTAAACATTTTGTTGGCTATCATGAAGTCCTCTCAAACCTATATGAGAGGGAGACAAATTTGAAGATCATTCTTGGAGACAATTCTACTTATCTTGTGAAGAGGTTTGGTACCTTTTCATTTCATTTGGATTATGGTCAAACTATACACGTACAATATGTTTTATATGTGTCTAGATTGAAAAGGAATCTTGTGTCTATATCTGCCTTAGAGGACAAAATAATGAAGGTTTCATTTATAGATTAAAATGTCCTTACTTCGTCAATGGAATCTTGCTTAAGGGATGCCTTCACTTTGGTATCAAGAATTGAAGGCCCTTTTAAAGTCAATGGAAGACCAATTCAAGCATTGGTTCTGTTAGAAAATTATATATTACAAAGCAATGGAACACAAAAAATATTGCAGAAATATAAACACAGAAAACGCATAAAACAAGAGAGACACATATATACATGGTTCACCCAGTTTGGGCTACATCCACGAAGAAACAACTAGTCCTTCTTTTATTATATTATCTAGCAAACTGAAGAGATACAACCTACAGCAAATCCGTTGTAACACCCTCTTCGCTCTCAATCTCCTCTCTCTTCCTCACTCAGAATACAGATATGCATAGACGCAATACAATTCTCTCATATATAGTGACGGGTTTCCTTCTAGGGAAAAAAACCCTAAATTAAACATAACTTCTACTGTCAGATCATCCGCCTAATGAATGGCCCAGATTGACTAGAAATTGCTAGACTTTTACAAGGTAAATTTACATCTATTTTTAGCTTCGGGGGCGCTGCCCCCAAACCCCCACTGAGGGACCACTGGCCTCCAGACCCCCTAGCCAGAGGGGGATTTACCCCCCTGAACCCCCGCGAGGGGGACAAGTCCCCCCCGCACCCCCTGCATGGAGGGGTGTACAGTCTTCCTGGGGTATACATTAGGTTGAAACCTTTGAATACAGAAGATAATCTGGCTCCACACCCAACAATCTCCCACTCAGAGACTGATTATAGCAATTCCACCGCTGCTTCATTTGCTAGATAATGACTCCACTTTGGACATGGTTGTTTCTCATCTTCTTCATCATACTTGAAGACCAATTGAAACTGAGCAGATTCTCAGTTTCTCCTTGGTTACAACTTTTGTTAACATATCTGCAAGATTCTGGCTAGTGTTTATCTTTTCCAGCTTCAACTGTCCATCTTCCAATTCTAACCGTATGAAATGGTACTTGAGCTGTATATGTTTAGTCTTGGAATGAAATGTAGAGTTCTTTGCAAGATGTATGGCACTCTGGTTGTCATTGTATAACCTGCCCAACTCCTGCTTCTTACCCAATTCATCCAAAAACCTTTGTAACCAAATCATTTCTTTATTAGCCTCTATAGTAGCAACATACTCTGCTTTTGTTGTTGAAAGTGCAACAACACTTTGGATTTTTGAAACCCAACTGACAGTTGTTCCACCTACAGTAAACACATACCCTATTGTGCTCCTCCTGTTATCTCTATCACCTGCCATATCTACATCAAAATATCCCTGTAGAGCAATGTTTGAACCACCAAAGCATAATTTTTTATTTGTGGTACCTCTCAAATACCTGAGAATCCACTTCACTACCATCCAATGTTCTTTTCCTAGATTGTTCATGTACCTGCTTACAACTCCCATTGCATGTGCAATATTAGGCCTTGTGCAGACCATTGCATACATTAAGCTTCCAACTGCTGATGCATATGGAACTTTAGACATATGATCCATTTCTTCCTCAGTCTTGGGACATGCCTCCTTACTTAATTTGAAATGGCTAGCCAAAGGTATACTAACTGGTTTTGAATTATGCATATTAAACCTTTTCAACACCTTTTCTATGTACTCACTTTGAGACAATGTTAATTTGTGATTCTTCCTGTCTCTAGTTATTCTCATACCAAGGATTTGTTTTGCAGCACCCAAATCCTTCATTGCAAATGAGTTTGCCAATTTCCTTTTGAGCACATTTATTTCCTGCATGTTAGAACCTGCAACAAGCATGTCATCTACATACAATAACAATATAATATAGCTGCCATCATTTTCCTTTTGAGATAAACACAATGATCAGAGTGACATCTAGTATAACCTTGTTCAGACATAAACCTGTCAAATTTTAGATACCACCACCTTGGAGCCTGTTTTAAGCCATACAAGCTCTTCTTCAACTTGCACACTAGTTTCTCCTTCCATTTTACCTCATATCCTTGTGGCTGCTACATATATATCTCTTCCTCCAAGTCCACATGGAGAAAGGTTGTCTTTACATCTAACTGCTCAATATGCAAATCTTCAGCTGCTACTAGACTTAAAATAGTTCTGATTGAAGTCATTTTAACAATAGGAGAAAATATTTCAAAAAAATAAATACCTTTCTTCTGTGCAAACCCCTTCACCAAAAGTCTAGCTTTGTACCTCTGTTTTCCTCCATCTTCTTCCTTCAGCCTATAAACCCATTCATTCTGCAATGTTGTTTTACCTACAGGCAACCTAACTAAGTCCCAAGTCTGGTTATGTGCTAAGGAGTCCATCTCTTCTTTCATGGCTTGCTCCTACTTCTTCCTGGTTTCTACCTGCACTGCTTCTTCATAACATTCCGGTTCACAAGAATCAATCAACAATGCATGATATAATGAAGGAGATTATCATTCAGGGGGTCTACTTATCCTGGTAGATCTTCTAACACCACTTTCAGGTGTTTGAAGTGCTTGTTGTTGTTGTGGTTGTTGTTCTCGCTATTGATCGTTATGGTTTTCAGGCACCATCACTTTTCCTGTGATATCTTCAAGCACTGTGTAGCACTGTGTATTCTCTGCTCCTAATGATTTTGTGATTTTCATAATCATATAAGCGATAACCAAAATCATTAACACCATATCCAACAAATGTACATTTCTTTGATTTTGCCTCGAGCTTTGTTCTATTTTTGTTAATGTGGACAAACGCTTCACAACCAAAAGTATTTAAAAATGAGTAGTTTACCTTTTTACCTATCCATGCCTCCTCTGGAGTACCACCATCCAAGGAACTTGAAGGCCCTCTGTTTATTAGATAAACAACAATATCTACAAAATCTACCCAAAATTGTAAAGGCAATCCTGCATGCAATCTCATGCACCTTGCACGCTTCATGATTGTCCTATTCATCCTTTCTAACACACCATTTTCTTGTGGTGTTCCTGGAACTATCTTCTCTCTACGAATTCCATTCTTTGAACAGTACCTATCAAAGTCTTTGTTGTAATATTCACCTCCATTATCTGATCTGAGACACTTCAACCTTTTCCCTGTCTCATTTTCAACCAAAGCTTTCCATTTCTTGAAAGTATCAAATACATCAGATTTATTTCGAATACAATAAATCCAGGTTTTTCTGGTTGCATCATCAATAAAAGTAACATAATAACGAGAGCCACCAAGAGATGATACCTGAGAAGGTCCCCATACATCTGTATGCACAATCTCTAATTTTTCGATCTTCTTTTCTTTCCCAACTCTAAGGAATCTGGCTCTCTTTTGTTTTCCATAAACACAATTATCACAGAAGTCCAAATCAACATTCTTCAAACCCAGCAACAAATTCCTTGAGTGAAGAATGTTCATCCCCTTCTCACTCATGTGCCCGGGCCTATGATGCCACAATGCCATATCTTCTCCTGTAGAGGTTAAAGCATTAACAGAATTAGAAATACCATTGCATAAATACAATGTACTAACCTTTTCTCCTTTCGCTATTACTAGGGATCCTTTAGTGACCTTCCAGGTTTTATCTGTGAAAGTAGTTACGCAACCTTCACCTCCCAACTTCCCTGTTGAAATCAGATTTTTCTTCAGATCTAGAACATGCCTTACCTTCTTCAATAGCCATTGATTTCCATTTTGCTGTTTTATGAAAACTGTACCCATTCCAACAATTTTACAGGGTTTACCATCACCTAATCGAACTTGTCCAAAATCTCCTTGAACATAATCATGAAAATGTTTCTTATCAGGTATGGAATGGAATGAGGCCCCTGAATCTACCACCCAGGCATCAATAATATTTTCTAATGAAAGAATCAGCATCTTGCAACACATCACCTGTTACATTCGCTTCATGATTAGTTTCTTGTTGCACATCTCCTTCTTTTCCCTTTTGAGACTTGCAGTCTTTCTCCAGGTGTCCTTTCTTCCCACATTTCCAGCACACTATCCCCAATCTGGACCTAGATCTGCCTTTTCTTGACTTACTGCGATATCCTGGGCTCTTTCCTCTTTCCATTTTTCTTCCCCTAGACTTTGCACTCAAAGTATTACCTGATGTCTCATGAAGCTTTTCTGTCACATTTCCTCACTAAGGATTGCACCGACAACATAATCAAACTTTAAAGTACTAGATCCAGAGACAAAGTTACTAATGGCCATAACTAAACCATTCCAACTTTCTAGCAATGAGCACAGAAATAACAGAGCCCTAACTTCATCATCAAAATTTACCCCTACAGAACTTAACTGACTTGTAATTGTATTAAAATCATTTAAATGGTCTGCAATAGATCCCCCTTCTGAAATCTTCATATTAAATAAACGCTTCATAAGAAATACCTTATTTGAGGCTGAGGGTTTTTCATAGTTTGGCCAATGCCGACATTAAACCCCGTGTTGTCATTTCCTTTGAAATATTAAATGCTACTGACACCACTAGGCACAGTCGTATTGTTCCAAGTGCCTTTCTGTCGAGAATATCCCATTATGTGTCTGTCATACTCGTCAACTTCTTTGTCTTTCCGCTCAATGGTAGGTACAAATCTCTCTGATACAGATAATCTTCCATCTGCATCTTCCACAACTGGTAGTTTTGGCCGTTGAATTTTTCGACCCTAAACCTACCATCTTTCGCCATTGCTCCCACTCGAACCAGGAACCCTTCTCTCCTACGAGTTTATCAGCCAAATAGACCTTTGGATCTGATACCAGTTGTTAGAAAATTATATATTACAGAGCAATGGAACACATAAAATATTGCAGAAATATAAACACAAAAAACACATAAAACAAGAGAGACACAGATATACGTGGTTCACCCAGTTTGGGCTACATCCACGGAGAAACAACTATTCCTTCTTTTATCATATTATCCAGCGAAATGAAGAGATACAACCTACAACAGATATGTTGTAACACCCTCTTCGCTCTCAATCTCCTCTCTCTTCCTCACTCAAAATACAGATATTGCCTTCTAGGGAAAAAAACCCTAAATTAAACATAACTTCTACCATCAGATCATCCGCCTAATGAACAGCCTAGATTGACTAGAAATTATTAGACTTTTACCAGGTAATTTTACATCTATTTTTAGCTTCACGGGACCATTGGCCCTCAGACCCCCTAGCCGGGGGGGATTCACCCCCCCACGTGGAGGGGTGTATAGTCTTCCTAGGGTATACATACGGCTGAAACCTTTGAATACAGAAGATAATCAGGCTCCACACCCAACACGTTCATGATAGCAATCATCAATGTGAACTATGGCACCGAAGATTCACTCATTTTCGTTATGAATCCTTTCCTAAGGTGAGAAGCAGGGTTTCTGGAATGCCTAAGGTTCACATAAATCATGATGGAGTTTGTCTAGGATGTGCAAGTGGAAAAAAGTCAAAGGGACCATTCCCTTCAAGCAGAAGCAGGACCAGTGGAATACTACAACTCATTCATTCTGATCGATGTGGACCCATGCTAGTGATATATCTTAGTGGATACCTATATTATATAATATTTGTGGATGACTTCTCCTGCAAAACATGGATTTTAATCTTGAAGCACAAGGACCAATCATTTGACATGGTCAAAGATTTCAAGGTCCTGATAGATAATCAAACATGAAAGAGGATCAAAATTTTCAAGTTTGATAATGAAGGAGAATTAATTTCAAATGAGTTCATTTATTTTTGCAAGAAAGAAAGAATCAATAAGGAAATCATTATACCTTACAACCCTCAAGAAAATGGTGTAGCTAAAAGGAATAATAGGACTATTATGGAAGATACCTAAGCCCTGTTGTATGATCAAAAGTTGTCAAAGTTTCTACGTGGTGAAGTTGTTAACACAACAGACTACGTTCAAAATAGGACTCCTCATCAAGCCTTGGGTGACAAGAGTCTAGAATATGTTTTCACATGAGTGAAGCCTGATGTTGGAAATTTGAGGATATTTGGCTACCTAGTTTACTTTTATGTGTCGAAGGAAAAGAGGAACAAGTTGGAAGCTTCAAGGAGAGAGGTATGTTTGTTGGCTATTGCAAAAATTCTAAATCTTATATAATATATTTACCTGGTTACAGAATGTAGAGTTTAGCATGGATTTCACTTTTGATGAAGATGTTTCCCTTGGGAAAGAAAGAGATGCTCCCCCTGCTAATATAGAAAGAAGCGATGGTGACTTGGATGTACACGAAGACTATCTTGTGCCTAATTTAAATACCAATGTTATTGATCATCCTATGGAACCCATGGACCCTTGGATCACCCTCCTTGTGATACTCCTATGAGGGAGATACCATTATGGCTTTGTGACTCTTTGCAAGATACTAAGAGACATGTTGCTAAAAGAGGAACCTTTAGCGAAAGAAAGAAGCCATGTAGATATTCGAGATATGTTGTAGCAATAAGAAAAATTATACGGGTTGAACCGTGCACCTTTGAAGAAGCAATGAAAGAAAATGGAAAGATTTTATGATTGAAGAATATCATTCCATTATGAAGAACGATGTGTGGGAAGTGGTTCTGAGACCCGAAGTGGGGAAAATTTTAGGGGCTAATATTCACAAGTGGGTTAATTTTCCATGTTTTTTCCAAAAAACAGATTTGCTAATTTCCATTTTTTGTAAAATTGATTTGCCCAAATTTTATAGTATAAAATTATTTTACCTTAAATATTGCCAAAATTTTGCAAAAAGTACTGTAAAATAATTATAACAAAAGTATAGCCAAAATTTTACAATTTGCATATTATGGATTATTAAAATCGCCATGTTTTTAAAAATTTAGTATTAAATTCCATCCTTAATATTTTCCCCAACCCGAAGGAAATCTTATTATGACTTTTAAATGGGTGTACAAGTTTAAGAATGGTGCATATGTAAGTATCGAGAAATACAAGGCAAGAATTGTGGCTATAGGTTTCTCCCTAAAAGAGGGAGAGGACTATGATGACATTTTCACACCTGTTTCCTACTATACTAATATTCAATCTATTGTTTCCATTACTACTAGTTAGGGATGGATAATTCACCAAATGGACAAGAAGACTGTGTTTTTTCATGGCATTTTCAAGTAATATGTATATGTTTAGCAACCTTAGAGATTTGAACCAAGCCCCCAGTTCATGGTATGCATGCATTGATAGTTACATGATGAAGATTGGATTTACAAGAAGCAATGTTGATACAAATATATACTTCAAAATTGTCCAAGGTATGCCCCTGATTTTGGTATTATATGTTGATGATTTTTTATTGACAGGTTGAGAGCCTCTTATTGTCGAGTGTAAGAGGGATTTGGCCTCTAAATCTGAGATGAAAGACCTTGGATTGAAGCACTACTTCCTAGGCTTAAAAGTGTGGCAAAAACATGGTGGGATTTTCCTTTGTCAAGGGAAATATGTTGTCATTTTTTTGGAAATATTTGGAATGGTAAAATGAAAGTCTATGACTACATTTATGGAGATGAACTTCAAGAATTTATGTGGTGAAGCTGCAGGACTCGATTTGGAAAATTCCTTTGATTACTGATATTTGATTGGGGCACATGTGTTCTTAGTAAATACTAGACCAAATATCTATTTTTCTTTCAAAATTCTGATTCAATTTATGACCAACCTTTACATGCACACTGGGTCATTGTTAATCATGTGCTGAGATGCCTGCATGGGACTATCAACCTTGGTTTGAGATATACTATTAGATATGTGAGACTACATCGATAAACTAATGTTGAATGGGCCAAAAATGTGGTTGATAAGAAAAGCACATCAGGGTGTTGTTTTAGTCTGGGGTATACCATGATATCTTGGATGAACCAAAAGCATAAGTCTATTTCTCGTAGCACGATTGAGGTTGAGTATATTATTGCTAGAAAGGATATTTGTGAGGACGTATGGTTGAGGAAGCTCTTTGGAGAGTTGTTTGAGCAAGTATTGGATACAATTGTGATAATAGAACCTCCCAGAACGTGAGGCAAGTCCCTCCCAAGTTCCACATGCTCCAGATGTATGGATGGAGGAGATACAATAGAAAACAACTACTCAAGTGGACACCGCAACACCTAGAAAGAGGATTAAGCATTATCTAATGGTAGAAATAATTATAAATTTTAAATCGTATCCAATGATAAAGTGTTCCATTGAGGAAGAGAAGAAAAAGAAACATAAGGAGGAGGAGAAAATAAGTTTGGAGGAAAAGAAGCATCAAGAACAAGAGCACAAGAGAGAGAAGGAGCACTCATAGAAAGAAGAAGAAGAAGAAAAGAGGAAGCAAGATGATCTACTTAGAAATAGGAAGCGAAGGAAGAAATAATGAAGGAAGAAGAGGAAAGTAAAATCATAGAAGAAGAATAACAAAAGTAGTCACAAGAGGAATAAGCCCCATAGATGTTGGAGGAAGAACAAATGACCCAAGAAATAGAAGAATAATTAGAATAATAGGATGTTATTGATCCCATTGTAGATGAACCAGGTACTCCATCAGAGCCTCCTCTTACTAGTGGTCATCTCCCATTTACTGAAATGGGAATTGTCGCTCCACCAAATGATAGGGTCATGGATGTATGCAATGTTACCTTTGATCAATTGAAGAAGATAATTGTGCAAGAAAGGAAAAGGTACTTCCCAAATGATCTTGAACATCCAGTCTCCATATCAATGGAGAAGGTCATAGCAGTTAATACCAAGAGAAATCTCCAAGTATTCTTGACAACTAATTTTTCTTTTGTGGAAGCAACATAGGACAACTCAGAATATCTTATAAGTGAGAATGCAAAGTTGATAAAGGAGTTGGCTATGACAAAGAAACATGTAGATCAAATCATTGCAGAGAATCAACACTTGTCTTCTAATAGTCCCAACATGGTGGAGTTTTTCTCAGCCATACTTGAATAATTGAGGCCAATGGAGGACACTATGAAATAATTATACAATGAAATGATTTTGTTGGACGAGGTAGTGTCACCCTTGGTCAAAATACAAAATAAATCTCAATAGTTATTGATCCTCCTAAAGGTTGCAAATAGATCAATAGGAGTGGGGTGTCAAGTATCCAGATGTTCGAGAGCGATTGTTCAAGAATGACATAATTGCTGCTAAGATGGACATAGTACAACTAAGACTCCATATTTAGAACTACACTCATCTTGGTGAGCAGGTGACCAACACCATAAATACTTACAGTTGATTCCATAGCGACTTGGAGTCCCCGTCGCAAAATCATGGAATGCCTTTTGTGGGTTCATTTGGAGAAGTAAAAGGCAAGGATGTAATCATGTGGGAGATCAAGTAGCTCATTGATAAAATCAAGGAAGCAACAGGTTAGGAAGCCTTGGAGGCTATCAAAAATATTATTCTACAATATGCAATAACACTGGCTAAAGTCCATATGAAGCTATCTTGGTTATGGAATAATGTGCAATCCAACTACAAATCCATATTTTGGAGGAATTGGAGGTAAATATGTGATATGTGTGCTACTGATGCGAGTTAAGGCTATTACAACAGAGTTCAAAGCATGGCTCTCATAAATCACAAATGAATTCCATGTCAAAGCTACTGATTTATCGGTTTACCCTATATGAGGAAATTTTTTCCTATTAGAGTTTTTTTTTTTTGTATAGACACCATCTTATACATAATTTATCTTTTATAAATAATGAGTCCAGTGTAAAGAAGTCCATGAGACACATGTGGAATATGAAGAGACACATGTGGGATGTAAAGAGATATATGTAGAATGTGAAAAGTTATATGGAATCCTATATGTCATATAAATCAAAGAGTCACGAGGAAACTCAAGAGTCATTTCCATTTTTTATAAATAGGCCCTCATAACTCAAACAAAGGGCTTGACCTTTTAGATTTTTGGTCTTGGATTCTCTAGTGGCACATAGGAGAGAGAATTCTTTGGAGAAATAAGTTATAACTTCATGTTACACTAGTGGAGCTAGAGATCTTCTAATCTACTAATGTACTTTGAACACTTCACTAATTATCAGAAGCTTTTCGAGTCAATACTCTTTCATGCATGTATCATGAATGTAGTAAGACTATTCTTTATATGTTTGCAGTATATATTAATGTAATACATACTAAAGATAATGAGCTAATTTGTTTCTTTAGATATGGATCTTAATGAATGGGTGTTGTTTATGTTTTCATGATTGTTATTTATCTTGTGAGATAATTTGCAAGTTAATCAACAAGTCTTTCCCCTTTTCTCGTGCATCTCTCATAGGATAGTACTATAATTTCCTAATTAAGGGCTCACTTCTCTCTGGTTTGCGGAATCTCCCTTACACTCTTCATTTGGTGTCACACAAAGCTTACATGCTTGCTTCCAAAATCTTTGTTTACCATCTCTTATGTGTTGCGGCCAAGACTCACCTTTAAATCACTCACAATTGGTGGCCAAACCACATAACTGGATGGGGCTCCTACTTCAAATGGTGTGGGGTCTAGTTGGGACTTCACATCGCAGAGACCCCTTGCATGTTGGTGACATCCAACACCATCAACATCCTAGCTCTAGAAGGAGGTCCAGATGACAAGTTGATCCCATAAATTCTATTTGAATCTCTTATTTAAAATGGCTTCATCCAAAATCTTAATCAAGAGGTGTTTTTAAAAAGCTTTAGATCTTTCAATCCCAAAGGAATTCTTACATAAATGGTCACATATAAATTTCGATGGCAAGTGTCTGACAACCATACTTGATTATGTGATTTAATTTGTTCAATTTTGTTTTCAAGTGGAGTTTATTCTGAAGATATTCTTGCAAGGTTGTTTACCCTTACATTGGAAAATCGTATCAAGTAGTGGTGTTATTCTTTACCTATTGCTTCTATCATTTATTTTAAACAATTGGTTAATGAGCTTTGTCGAGTTTTTGACAAGTATGAATATCATGATTTACATGAAATTAATTATCTTAGGATGGAATCGAATGAATATCTTGAACAATTTGTTCATATATTTATTCATCTTTGTTATGCGTTTTAGGATGACGACGTGGATTGGGAATTTTTGGATGAGAAATTTTGATTCTTACTTAGTATTTCAAGAAAATATTTTGAATCAAATCCTCCACATGATCCTATTCAAGAAGAATTTCAATGTCCTGAGGAGGAAGTTGATGATCCTTTTATTCCTTGTCCCCCTCCTTTTGATGTTTCATGTGTTGAGCCTATCTAGATCAAAAAAAATGAAAACCAAATCCATGAATATCATTCGACAACCATCCTTAATTTTGAAGAGTTGACCGATGAGGAATAATTTTTCCTCTCTTCTTTATGTCAAGATGATGATTCTCCTTTTTTTTATCAATCAACCATCTCATAATATTGATAATCAACTTGTCAATCCTTAACCGATTAATCAAGTTGAACCCTTGTATAAACATCGTCCTGATTACCCTATTTGTTTTGAATTTCATGGTGATGATTATCCAAATTTAATGGATGAACCTTTGTTTTAGCAGGAAGACATAAATTTGCATAACTTTCAAATGCAGTCTGATATGATCATCGAGGAGTTTCTTGTAGAAATATCGATCCCCACCTTCCATACCTCATGTCAAGATTTTTGTAATGAATTTGATTTCGAATGGACAAAAGGAAATCAATGTTTCAAGAATATGATATGTTAATCATTGAACATTTTTGTTGTAATCTTGAATATATATCATATTAAAATCAACAATTCCATGAATATTGTGAATCAAACAACTCTTGTTTGGTTTATGATGAGTGCATCAATGAGTGTTGTTCGAAAACATAACCAATAATGTTCTTATATCCCAAGTCTCCATATTTTGAAATTCTAGAGTCTTGTCAGGAAGAGAGGGCACTTTAGTGTATGCTAATGGTTATGTTAGGTTCCTGATATCCTGATGACACTTATGAATTTTGTCAGTTTAAAGTTTTCTCACAAATTTCTATTATCAGTATTATCTCATGGGATGTGGATTCATTCCTGAAGGATTTTTGTTTTCTTCCTATTGAAATATTAGCTCCCAAGATAGAAATTATGAATATACATCTAAAATCCGACCAAAATATCATTCTCCATGAAAATATTTGATTTGGAATTCGAAAGAAAAAAAGTGATCTTAATGATTATTGAATCTTTCAATCTGACTCCTCCCCTTCTTCATCCATTGAAGAGCTTGACCCACACACCAACATGAATTATTTCCAATTTGTATGTGATCCACAGTTAGTTAATGATCTTTCATATGACATGGATATGTCTATCATTGACCTCTATTTTCAAGGTTTTCAAGTTGGTTATTTTCATGATTGTATTTCAGATTGGTTGGAGGACTCATACTTGTCAGGTTTTATGGCTCATAGTACATACCTTTGTGCCTTCAATCAAGTTTTTTGTGGCTATGAGTCAAAGAAGTGCTGTTGTGGTGTCTGATTTCAAGCAAAGAAAGTAGTTATTGTACATTGTTTTTCTTTCACTTTATGCCTTTATACTTATGTGCAAAAGTTCTAGCTGTTTATCTTTCTTATTGTAATTTATGACATTTTTCTTTTACTCGCAGATATCTTTCGACTCAAAGGTCAAGAGAAACTTCTATGGTTTCATTGGAAATTCCACATCACTTAGTATCGATATTCTAAGTTGTAGTTTAGGTTATGTTATGTTGCATTTAGTTAGCTTGCATTGCATTGTTTCATTTCATTTATTCTTGTCTTTCATGCCTTGTCCCACTGTTATTTCCAGCTTTGTTTTGGTTTCAATAATATTTTATGTGGGAGTTGGTTTTAAGCTTCAATATGATGTGGCTAATCCTGGGAAAGGAAAATTGTAGTAACATGCAACCCTTGGATAACTAACTACCCTTCTTCTTTGATTTGGTTTTATATCTTTTAAAGTTGATGATGTTTGGGTGGAAAATATGATCCATTCAATTGGAAAACCATAGGAACAACTATGATGCCCACACCCATTAAGGATCTGTGTTTCTAGACTCGACTTTGTTTAGTTAATAGTGTTTCTATTGCCTATCCGATTGAGTAGAGAAAGGTAAGGAAAAAAATTATAGTGAGAAAATCATCATTAGAGGTTTATATACCTATCTCTGAACGAGAAATCTCTCCTGCTCTCAATAAGTTGGGATCCATCTTCCACCCATGTTACATATGTTCATAAATGCTCCAATATTATCTTTCAAATAGAATTAAAGGGTGAAGAAGAGAAAGGATTCCTACATAAAGAGGTAATGTAAGCAACTTCAAAGGGGTACTGAATTGGCTTGCTAGAAAAAAAGTGATTCTTGTGTTCATTAGTGACTCCACTAGGGTATTGAACAAGCTTGTTGGTAGCAGAGAAACACCGGAGATGGAAACCAATAATTTGATTATCTTTAACTTGTGATTTTACACTACCCTTGTCCTAGATAGAAACAATTTTGATATGGTAAGATGTGTGTAGTATTATGTTGAGTATAGGAATGAGAGACCCTATATATTTAACTAGGTGAAATGGGAAACTTGAGGTAATCCACTAAGTGAATCAATACTTCCTAGAGGATTGAGACTTCGTACGTGAATTAAATACCAGCTAGAGAGGTTGGAGTTCTTTGAGTGTGTTTCCAAGTGGTGTCGGTGTGACAACGGCCCTCAAATATTTTTCCTAATCCAATTTTGGAGCCTACATGAACTATCATTTCAGGCCATCTTGTGTCAACTTGTTATTTTCTCATGTTTCCTAAATGTCAACCATCCTTGCAATTTTTCTGTGTTGCTTTTCCTCCTAAGACAAAGTTTTCTATGTGTCATCATCTTATCTTTAGAAGTGCTTGTGTCATTTTTC
Source organism: Pinus tabuliformis (assembly GCA_031772625.1). Classification (NCBI taxonomy): domain Eukaryota; kingdom Viridiplantae; phylum Streptophyta; class Pinopsida; order Pinales; family Pinaceae; genus Pinus; species Pinus tabuliformis. The sequence continues at coordinate 981,234,456 of CM062812.1, forward strand.
TAAAGATATGAAAAGCACTATCTTTTATTGACTTAGTGACTAGCTTTTCACTCGTGATTATTGCACAAAAGCAAGAAAGAAACTATTTTCTCTAAGATAAAAGCACACTTTCTTAACTTAACATTAAAAAAATTCACAGTTGGTTGGATCTGCATGCAATTCAAGAAAAAGTGCATTCTTAACTCATGGTGGAGCGCATTCTTAACTCTCAACGTGGAGTGCACTCTTTCTTGTCAGGAACTGTGCCCAAGTGGTCTCAACGAGAGCGCACTCCTTCATGTCAGTGACTGCACCTTAGTGATCTTTAGCCCAACACACTCCTTGTTGTCTAGAACTACACCCTCTTGTCCTTCTTGCATGTGTTTTGCCTTATTTTCATGATGAGCGCACAACTAAAAAGTAAGAGTCTCTCTAATTTAACCAACTAACTCACTCATCGATGGACAAGTGGTGGACATGCATGAACTTGATTTTCATGTAGAATATATTTATAAACAACCCAATATAGAATTCCTTCTCACAATCATTCTTCACTCTAGGTTGAGCGCACTTCTTCACATCAAGGATCTTTTTCTTTTATCTTGATCATAGGTAAGTTTTTCATGTTGTATTTCTTCATTGCTTTTGCTATATCTTGTGGCGCTTTTATTTTCCTTGTTGTAATCTTAGTTTCTTTTCACTTATTTAGTGGCATTTTCATCCATACTTCATATGAAAAGTGCCACCTTGATGTCGCAAGTGGCATTTCTTGTGACTCTTTTCATTCCATGACCTTTCATTTTCTGGTCATGATTACGAAAAAATCTATAAACACTTGCAAACCCTTCCCCAAATTGTTACTATCTCTCAAGCTTATTTTTAATCTGTAGACATTTTCAGCCCATCACTATGTAGAGCACACTTCTAGAAGAGAAGGTCTCTTTGTCTCTAAAAAATGCACCTAGAAGACCAAACTTTCCTTCAGACTGTAGTCCAGAGAAACCAGCACCCCTTTTTCTTGAAAATTTCACCCTAGTAAGAAGAGGCTCCTCCTTTGAGTGCACAATGCATCCACAAGCAACATCATGTTCCCTTGTTCACTATTTGTGTAGTCTGCGCCCTCACTAGCTCTGTTGAGTACACTGTGCACTGTCAAGCCTCAATGTGCCTTCCTTGTTCCTTGTGAATATGACTTGCACCCTTCTAAGCTATTTCTCTCTCTCTCACACCCTATCTCTCTCTCCTTGAGCACATAACACACCCTCAAGCCCCAAGTAGGCCTTGACTGACTATTGTTTTCCTGACATGAACCCTCCTCTTGTATTCATGCAGAATTCACTCCTAATGGTTATTTAAGACCCTATCTCACTTTTTATAGGCTTGTGCTCTCAGCTAGACCTGTTCTTCCCTCAGTTATTGTCTTTATATGGTTTTGCATGTATTAGATAGGGAATTTCTTGAAACTAATTCTTGTTCACCATGAGTGCATCTCCACATGTAGGTGTTCCAGGTAAAAGCTATATTACTCTCTCATCATTTGTTGGAACAATGCCTCCCACCACCTATCAAGTTGTCTCAAAGAAACCTCAGAAGCAAGCACTGAGGAGGCAATGGAGATTGTCAAGCCTATAGTTCCTATTCTTTCAGATACACAATGCTTCATAGATAAATCAGTTGAGGTCTCATGGAAAGAAACTAAAGATATTTTCATGAAAGATAAATTCCCTGAAGGTATGGAGGACAGGGAAGTATACATAAACATTAAGTGGTCCAAGATAAACAAAATTGCATGAAGATTCTCGGTGATGCCTTGTATAGAGGCCACTGAATGGATCCTGATGCACATGGATAACACAATTTTGGTCCTAAGTAGTGAAATCGGTAGTGATATTATGACTTAAAATCATCATGACATGCATTCTTATTATAAAATGGTAAGGCCTAGAGAGTATGCAAATACTTAGTTTTATGCAACATGGGAAACTCTTAATACTAAGGAGATCTTTAAGTCTTGGTGGCAAGAGCCCGCTAGAGTTCGCCATAGACCAAGTGTAGTATACCCGATAATAACTCTCAGAAAGGTCTATTAGTATCTCATAGATATGTGTTGCAGGCTGCATGGACGAAAAAATGTAGAATTATTTCAGGAGAATTGGATCTCTTTGCTCAAATTGGTTGTCACAAGAGGTAAAGTATTCAATTGGGAAGATATCCTTTCTTATGAACTACAACATCATGTAAGGCGGGCCAAAGCATCCTTACATGCAAAGCAAGCACTAGAATTCTACATGTCAACTTATCTTCAAGATGGGATTTGTGCTTGGTATGCATTCACTGGGATGAAATGGAATTGGACCCCACAAGATAAACTACGTGTCTATTTTCACTATAGGGTACTATCAAAGACTGACTTTCGAGGATTTTACGATCAACTAGTAGAGAAATTATTTTCCGTTATCTATTAGATGATATTTGACTTTGATCCTCCTTACATGACTGATCAGGTGGAGGCGGCATTGTATGACATTGAAGATTGGTTTGCCTCACCACAGGGCATATACATTATATTCTTTGGGTTCCATACAACCCCTCATGTTACACCAAGTTATGTGACCAACAAGGTGGGTTTGTAAGAATTTGCTGATCATCTAAACAATGGATTGCCTTCACAACTCCACAGGAGTAACAATACTCCTTGGCCCACTCTCCCTATGCGGATTGGACTCGATGAGCTAAAGAGCCTTAAGGTGATAGAAGCTGAAATTGAAGAACTTAAGCGCCTTCATTTTGGAACTAGGAGTTTTTAGAGATATGATCCTAGAAAGTTGTGCAAATTTTTTTATGACAAGATATAGTACACCTTGGCATATGTACCAATGACTAATTCAGAGGATGAAAAGATTAAGAATTGGTACAACACACTGCGAAAGAACCACCCAGAATGTGAGGCAAGTTCCTCACAGATTCCACAGGCTCCATATGTACAAATGGAGGAGATAGAATAGAAAACAACTGCTCAAGTGGACACTACAACACCCTGAAAGAGGATCAAGCATGACCTAGAGGCATAAATTAGCAAAATCTTTAAATCTGATCCAATGATAAAGGGTGTCATTAAGGCATAACAAAAAAGGAAACAAAGGGAGGAGGAGAAAATAATTTTATAGGAAAAGAAGAAACAAGAAGTACACATGAGAGAGAAGGAGAACTCACAAAAGGAAGAAGAAGAAACGAGGAAGAAAGATGATCCACTTAGACAAAAGCAGGAAGCAAAGGAAGAAATAATGAAATTAGAAGAGGAAAGGAAAAGCATAGAATAATAATAGAAAAAAAAAAAGTCACAAGAGGAAGAAGCCCCACAGATGTTGGAGGAATAACAGATGACCCAAGAAATAGAAGCAGAATCACAAGAAGAGGATACTATTGATCCCATTACAGATGAAGCAGGTACCATTAGAGCCTCCTCTTACTAGTGGTCATCTCCCATTCAACGAAATGGGAGTTGTCCCTCCCCCAGATGATAGGGTCATGGATGTATTCAATGTTACCTTTGACCAAGAATTGTGTGAGAAAGGTGAAGGTACTCCCAAATTATCATGAACATCCAATATCCATATCCAAAGAGAAGGTCATAACATCTAATATCGGGAGAAAAATCTAAGTTGTCATGGTATCTAAGGTCACTTTCACGGTAACAACACAAGACAACTCAAAATATCTTATGAGTGAGAATGAAAATTTGAGAAAGGAGTTAGTTGCAGAAAAGGAACAAGTAGATCATCTCACTGTAAAGAATCGACAGTTGTCTTCTAGCAATCTCAATATCGTGGAGTTTCAGTTTGCCATACTTGAATAATTAGGGCTAATGGAGGATACTATGAAACAATTATACAATGAGATGATTCTCTTACATGATGTAGTGTCACCCCTAGTCGAAATACAAAAGAAATCTCAAGAGTTATTGAAGCTCCTAAAGATTGCAAACAGAGTAGTAGAATTGATACATGAGTGGAGCATCAAATATCAAGATGTTCGAAAATGGTTGGTCAAGAAGGAAAAAATTGTTGCTAAGATGGATAAAGTAAAACTAAGACTCCATATTCAAAACTACACCCATCTTGGTGAGAAGACGACCAACACCATAGCTGCTTATGGTCAACTACATAACGACTTGGAGTCCCTGACACAAAAGCATGGAATTCCTTCTATGGGTGCACTTGGAGAAGTAAGATACAAGGATGCCATCATGCAAGAGATCGAGTAGTTCATTGAGAAAATCAAGGAAGTAATAGGTCAAGAAGGCTTGGAGGTTACCAAGAACATTATTCTATAGTATGCAATTCCACTAGTTAAATTCCATATTAATTTATCTTTGTTGTGGAATAGTGTGCAATCCATCTCCAAATCCATACTATGAGAGGCATTGGAGGTGAATATGTGATATGTTGTAGAGCTACCGATCTGAGTCAAAGTTATCACAATAGAGTTCAAAGCATGACACTCATTCATCTCAAATGAACTCCATGTCAAAGCTATTGATTTGTCTCTTTCCCCTATATGAGGAAATTTTGTCTTATTAGATTTTTGTTTTGTATATCTACCATCTTATATGTAATTTGTATTTTGTAAATAATGAGTCCAATATAAAGAAGTCCAAGAGACACATGTGGAATGTGAATAGACACATGTGGGATGTAAAGAGATATATGTAGAATGTGAAAATTTATATGGAAGCCCATATGTCATAGAAGTTGAAGAGTCATGAGGAAACTCAAGAGTCATGCTTATTTGTTATAAATAATCCCTCATAACTCAAACAAAGGGCTTGTACTTTTAGATTTTTGTTCTTGGCTTCTCTAGTGGTGCATAGGAGAGAGAATCATTCTTTGGAGAAGCAAGTTGTAGCTTCATGTTCCACTAATGGAGCTAGTGTTCCACCAATGTAACAATGTACTTGGAATCTTTCATTAATTATCATAAGTTCTTCGAGCCAATACCTTTCATGCATGTATCGTGAATGTAGTAAGACTATTCATGTTTGCCGTATATGTTAATGTAATACATACTAAAGATAATGAAATAATTCATTGCTTTAGATATGATATTAATGAATGGGTTTTGTTTATGATTTCATGATTGTTGTCTATCTTAAACTAATTTGCAAGTTATTCAAAAATTATTTCCCATTTTCTCATGTGCCTCCCTTATGATAATACAATTACTTCCCTGATTAGAGGCTTGTTTCTCTCTCATTCTTGCAAGCTCCCTTTACACTATACATTTGGTGTCACACAAAGCTTACATACTTGCTTCCCCAAATATGTTTTTACAAATTCTTGTATGTGTTGTGGCAAAGACACAAATCTAAATCACTCACAATTGGTGGTTGGATGTTAAAATTGGAAACTAGGGCCAAATGCCACCTTGGGATAGTTATATTGATGGAAATGAAGATTGCATTAGATTCCTCTTTTCGAGAAGACCAAGATTGATCTAAATATCATCCCATTTGGACAAGAATAAGTATGATTTTGAATTTTTGCCCACTCATGTACAATTTATTCAGGTCGGCCACATCATCATGTAGGCTTAAGAAGCCCAATATACATGAATCTTCACCCTCATCAAGTTATATAAATATCAATGTCCTCCCACCTCATTTGGCATCTTCATCTCTTACACATTATCTGTCCTTCCCTTATTGGTTCATACATCATTGGGCATTCTCTCTCTCCCATGTGTGGCATAAGGATGAAAAAATTATAGGACATATTTGTATGGCCGAAAATCACAAAAATTCTATAGTTTGACCAACATTGACCGTGACCTTCCAAGCATCATTTGAATTTGATTTTTTGGGGTTATTTCTATCTCAGAAAGCCACATCCTTTGGCATGGAAATGGAGGCATTCTGGGCACTTTGACCACAAACCAAAATTGCAGATTGATAGCAAATTTCAGAAGATATTTTGACCAATTTTGACCTCCTGATTAGGTCAATTTTGACTAGGGAAGGTCAAGATATTTTGAGGATATTCTATTGATACTTTGAACATCGTTGACTTTTCTGGTTAGGGCTGAAGTTTGGCTACAGTTAATTGCAGAAATTTATAGGGTTGTTTTCACTTTGAATTGGGCAAGTCAATTTTACTTTTGTACTCTTCTCTCTGCTGAACATTTGATATAATAATAAGAAGATTCGATCAAATGGTTTTCCACAAATTTTGGTTTTCCCCTAGCATCTGCTAAATATGGTGTCCTCTTGTCTTGGCTTGTCTTCTGCATTTTGTTTCATGTTCCATCTAATTTTATTGTCAATGTGATTATTGTGATTTCTTTTGGAAATTGGAAATTTCTGTTGGGCTGCTAAGGGAAATTGAAGTAAATTGTGCTAAGCATAGAACATACCATTTTTAGATAAAATTAGCATGGTATCAAAGCCCAGGTCAAGACAAATCCCAAGCAAGAGAGAGAAAATAAATCACTAAGGAAATGTTAGCCTCATACTCACAATCAATCAGTCTAAAATAATAAAATTATGAAACTTGGAAAATATTGTTCCTACTTGTATATGTTTTACCATAAAATTCAATCTCACATGAAGACAATTATTGCATAATAATTCCAACTTGTATAAAATTATGAAACTTTGAAAATATAATTCCTACTTGTATATGTTTTACCACATAATTCCTTCAGATAGTACTCTCATGCACCTAAAAGGGGGAGTACAATAGTGAAACTCTCCTATATCTAAAGGGGGTGGAGTTTAAAACAAATGTAGATGGTTATGGTCTCTCCTTTTAGTTGAAAAAAGGGGGAATTGATGATGAAATTGGAATTGAATTGATGATGATGGTTGTCAGACTGAAAGTTTTAACAACAACACAATTTTCTAGGGAAAATCAATATTGTCAGTAAACAAGCGATAGGGATGCTGATTGAGAGTACATTTGTGGGAATTTTTGTTCACTTGGATGGTCATTGCACCTAGAAAAGGATAGGTAGATCCTTTTGCATTATAGCTTCGCATTAGATTGAGTTGTCAAGAATTTTCAAGGATGTGTCAGGCTTGTAGTTGATTCACTTCTCTTGGTTTGCTCTCTTCATATTGGAGTTTTCAGCATCCATTTTTGGTGGTTTTTCAGGCAGTTTTTCATTGAGGCTCAGCTCAACAGTTTCAGCATGAAGACTTAGAGATGGTACTAGGTTCTTACTATGGACTTATTATTTTGGGGGGGGAATGTTAGTGTTACGTATTATTTTGTCACACCTCCTACACATCCCTGTGTCATACCCTAAAGTGCCTGAAACTTGGCAATCATGCAGTATACCCATCTTGATATACAGTTCAGATCCTCCTTGAAATATTGATGGAAAGCCTTGAACCTTCCTTGAAGAAGTAATCTCTAAAACCCTAATTTCAAGACCAGCACGACTCTGACACTGGAAACTAGCATTGGTCATGAGTTGCACTATACTGGCCTCGCGCTGCCAGCATGATTTTTACTTGGATACTCATGCTGATCCCTAAAAGGAAAGTTTTCCCAAAAAGGACAAGAAGATTCGTGATCTATAAACTTTTAGAATGATGAGCTAGAGGTTGTTCAGTGTAGACGTGGTAAAATTCTCTCAATATTGCACTTTGATCTTATCCCTATGAGCTACCTCATTGAGATGAGGGCCTTCTCCTATCTTTGGAGAGATCCTAAATCCCTTTCCCTGCCTATATATTCATCCCCTCCCATTCGCAAATGGTTGGTCTTTGGTTATTTTCACCCTTATGTTGAGATAGTGCCTACATGCTACTCATTTTTCTTGGAGGAGTGCTTGGGGAGCTTGAGCTTGGACTTGGACATTCACTCAAGGATAGCTTATTGACATCAATTCTTGGTTGTATGCTTCCTCCTTTATTTTATTAATATATACAACTACTGGTTCACTTTCCATAAATTTTTGCGTTAATGCATCATTTATCTTAATGCTCCTTGATCTGTTAGATGGATTACTTTCGATTATGCTTGTTGTAATTGTATGCTTTGTTGTGTCTTTGATCTCTTGCGCAGGTATCCAAACACTGTGAACAGTAGAGCTAAACTTGAGGAGAAAGCGATTTGAGATCTTCAACAAAGGAGCGCACTATAACATCAGAACGAAGTAGGCCATCTTCCTCTTCTCTCATTTCAATTGTAATTTAGGAAAGTGTCATGTAGATTGTCACATAGGTTTCTAGTCCCACTCATTGGGCTAGAGGGATTGTCTCTTTCTGTAGAGAGGATTTTCCTAGACAACAGTTAGCCTCATTCTCATAATCAATAAGTCCAAAATAATAAAATTATGAAACTTGGAAAATATAATTCCTACTTATCTTTGATGTTCTCATCAATTCTAGAATGAGTCTTCTCCTAATTCTTGGGAATTTGTTGAGATCTAGTTGGTTGAGAGATTCTCTCCAACTAGTTAGCCTCTTATCTTAGTGTGTGATTGAGATATTCATTTAACCAAGAGATTGCATGTCCAAGATATAATAACTATCTTGAGACATAGATTGATGTATATATATTGTATCATCATTCTCTGTGAATATACATTCAGGCTAAAAGCCTTTTCCACCATGTTTCCATCTCTTGAATTATTTATTTGTTTTCATTTATTATCTTGAGGAAAGTTGTTAGGCAAGAATCTTGGTCTGGATTCAATGGCTTCTACATCCTACTTCAAATCTAAGCATAAGATCAAGGAAAAATCTGACTATCATGCATGGAATATGACTTTGGACTTGACTTTGGAAGCGCATGATTCAATGGAATATGCAAAGGGAAGAGTCGTGGAGCCTCCTTCGAATGCACCTACCGCTGCAAAAATAAAGCACAAGAAAGGTGAGGTCAAATCTAAGAGAATTATCATAGACTCCATTCAAAAGCATTTGGTTGCCTATATTTATGATTTGGAAACATCTAAGGAGATGTATGACAAGATGGTTGGGATGTTCAAAATGAATAATGAAAATCAAATCCTCTTTCTGAAGAACAAGTTGAAGGACATCAAAATGGACAAAGGGGCGTCTATCCAATCCTACTTCATGAGTATCACACAAATCAAGAATGAACTTCTATCGATTGGAGAAGTTGTTGCTAATAAGGAGCTCACTTTCATTGCAATTAGAGGTATTACAACAGCATGGGATGTTTTAACACCACCATCCTCAACAATGATAGGATTCCTGGTTTCGATGAATTATTGGCTATATTCACTCAAGAAGAAACAAGGATGATGGATAGAGATAAGAATTCAAATGGAAATGATTCCACTTCTTTCTGGTCCAAGGAAACAAGGTCAAGGATTTAATCAAGGATTCAAAGAAGGAAGAAAAGGAAGGTGCTATAATTGCAACAGGTTTGGCCACTATGCTAGAGAGTGTCCTCACAAGAAGGATACTACAAGGGATGATGACAACAACAAACACAACAATTACAGAGGAAATGGAAATCAAAGGAACAATAAGTTCAACAATAAAGGAAAGAGGAATGCTCTCGCTACTCGATATGGAAATGGGTGACCTCTCAAAAGATCAAGAAATTCTAGGTATGAGGAAAGTAATGTTGTAGAAAAAAAATAATGAATTTTATGTTTATTTCCACTTTATCTACTGCCTCTCCTTCGGATACGTTGGATCATTGATTGATTTATAGTGGACCCGTAGGGCACTTCACTGGGTATAAAGAGGCCCTCTCAAATTTGATTGAAAAGAAGACTATTTTGGAGATCATACTTGGAGATAATGTCATCTATCTCATAGAAGGAATAGGTATTGTCACTCTTCACTTGAATCAAGGTCAAACCATTCATCTACAAGAAGTATTGTATGTGCCCGATTTAAAGAAGAACATGGCTATCTATTTCTGTGATGGAAGATAAAGGCTTCAAGGTAGCATTCATTGATGGAAATGTACATATTTGGCAAAGAAACCCTAAATATGCATTTACAGTTGGATTTAGGGTTACACTTGGATTTAGGGTTGATGGTCTTTATCAAGTTGGAGGAATTCCTTTGGGAGTCATGTCTTACGATACTTATCTTTAATATGAATTATGGCATCAGAGATTTTCCCATCTTCATTACAAAGCATTACTAGGGGTAAGGAAGATGGTCACAGGTATGCCCAAATCCAACATGAATCATGAAGCATTTTTTCAGGTTTGTGTAGTTGGGAAACTTATAAGGGGATCATTCCCTTCAAGTGAAATTCAAACTTCTAATATTATTCAATTGGTCCATTTTGACCTATCTGGTATGTTGCCCATAATGTCATTGGGAAGATACTTATATTATGTTATATTTGTGGATGACTTATCTCACAAAACATGGATCTATCTCTTGAAGAAGAAGGATGAAGTGTTCAAATGGTTTCGTTCTTTAAAATATTTGGTAGAGAATAAAAAAGGGAAGAAGATCAAAATATTGCGGACTTACAATGGAACCCAATATGAATCAAAGGAATTAAATGACTTTTGTAGAGAGGCTGGCATTAAGAGGGAGACAACCATTGCATACACTCCTGAGAAAAATGGAGTTACTAAAGGGAAGAATCGAATGATCATGGAAGCCATCGGTGCCATGCTCCATGATCTAGGTCTACCGAAGTTCTTATGGGGAGAAGCTTCCAATATTGTTGTTTATGTTCAAAATAGGTGTCCACATCAAGCATTGGATTTCGAGACACCCGAAGAAGTTTTCACTGGTAAGAAACCCAATTTTTATCATTTTAGAATATTTGTTTGTCTTGTGTATTTTCATGTGCCTAAATAGAAGAGAAACAAGTTGGGAGCATGCAGGAAGAAAGGAACATTTGCGGGCTACAATGAAAATTCAAAGACAAATAGAATCTATATGCCTGGTCAACGAGATGTGGAAGTAAGACATGATGTTACATTCGATGAAGACACTGCCCTTAGGAAATACAGAGATCTCCCCATTCCAGGAAAGGAGAATGATATTGTTGTAGATAAATAAGTTGAATTTCCAACAGATGAATCTATACCTGATATTGAAGGCTCGATGGATCCCATTGATCCAACACCTAGTGATCCCTCTACCTCAAGAAAATTACCTTTGTGTATCAAGGATACTATCGAAGATTTTGAAGGACATGTTTCTCCAAGAGGGAAATTTTTGAAAGTAAGAAGCCAAACAGGTATCAAGGAAATTGTTGACGATGCTGGACCCACCAACATGTCAAGGGGATCTCCCCAGTAAGAAGTCCCAATTATACCTCAGATCATTTGGTGTAAGAGTCCCAACAATGGGTCGTAAGGTAATGCCTTGACCGAAATGTCGCACAAAGGCAAGTAAGATAACTCTGTCAGTCAATAGCAAGGGTGTAACTGATGCAGTGAGTCAAGGAAGGTGTATGAGAGGTCCTAACACTTCGAAGGGGGAAGGAGGTGAAGGTGAGTTCTAGGTTGAAAGGGATCGGTCCCAACTCGCTAAGAACACACAACACAAAAGGACATGCATAAATTTTGATGGAGTAGTCCACTCGGATGCGGCAGTCACATCATACAGGGTAAGATAACAAATACAACACTCACGGATTAGTCCGAGATGAGTGCGACTGTTGTTACAACAAGGTTCATGTGAAAGGTCTATCTGATGTCCGGCAGAGAAGTCGACACGGATGGTGACAATATTAACAACATATCAACACATTAACAACAATATTCATATAATTGCATGTGAATCAGTTCATACACAAGTACGTAAGTTAAACAACAGATATCATTAAGGCAACCAGAGCAGTCCAACTACAATAACAACATATGCATGAAAATGTGTTGGCTCTTATTATATAAAGAAGTTGTTGTACCTGTTTCCAGTAGGCAGTCCTTGGCTACAAAAACTACTCCAGGAAACCAACTCAACCATTCTTTAGGCTCAAGTTGGCCCTTGAACCGGAGGGGACTCCCTCAGTTGTTACGACACTTTGTTTAATGCTATTCACTTGTCACTGAACAGCAGCCTTTAAAGCACAATGGCCAGATTTATGGTTTTAATTAGGGTGGTTGGCAATCAATGACAAACCCTATTCATATTAAATGCCTCTCTCACAGGGTCCCTTCCAAACGTGTTAGCTTCCAGCCTGACAGAACGACTTGATTTGTATAAGAATTTGATAGAAGAATGTAAGGAGATTCCTAATAATTGAGCAGCTAGATCGATTACTTAACAACTAGGAAGATTTGGATGCATGTAGAAGATTTCTACAACTCGACAAAACATATTCAGGAGAAAATAGAAGGACAAACAATAACCAATTTCAAAGAGGAGCTAGATTAGACAGATAGTCTGCTATACTAATCTCTTTAAACAATTATAAATCTGTAGGGGATTTCAAAGAGATTGAAACACAATCTGTTCTTACCCAGGTCTTCTATAACACTGTGAACATGTGTAGAAAACAGATATGGAAATACTGGAAAAACATATAAGAAACACAAAATTATGTCAAACCAGAACCATAAGGCTTTCATTAGAATTCTACAAAAAAGGCTATTACATAGTTTAAGAGTCTTGGCATCAAAAACCCACACTTGTTTATTACAAATAAAAAAATATATAGACTAAATATCCCCTAAACTGTTACAATAATCAATAATCCTGGAATGAAATTTTGAACTGTATAAAATAAATAATATGTCCTTATTAGTTGCAGGGAATCTAGAACTGTTGCAAGTATTTTCCTTGAATCTAGAGTTGGTTGAATGGCTGCTGAAAATATGCAGAATGATCCTCAATATGTTGATATTTTGATGTTCTGAATGCTGATATCTCCATGCCTTTAAAATCTAGAGCTGTTGTTTCCGCCATTTGCCTTTCAATTGATATTTTTGTGCCTTGAAATATGGGGTTTGTGAAGTTGTTGCTGAAGATATGCTTGGAATGCATTTATGTCACTTTTTGGCAATGCTTCACTAATTACAAAATCATAAATGTTTTCAAATATTCTGTGAGTAAATTTGGTATATTCATGAATTTACTAAATAATTTTAGAAAGTATCTCCTCAAATAATAAACTTATGGATAAATTCATCCACTTATTTGAAATTATGTCTTGTTTCTATTTCTCTTATGTTTACAAAACTATGTGTGGTTTTGTAAATCCATGTCCTATTTCTCCTTCCCTATAAAAACTCATTTACTTTCACACTTTGTTATGTGAAATTCATTTACAAATTAAAAAACCATATGTGGTTTTGTAAATCCATGTCTTGTTTCTCCTTCCCTGTAAAAACTCATTTACTTTCACACTGTAAATTTCCTTTTCTGTGAAATTTACAGATTAAAAAAACTTATTCATTTACAGATTAAAAAACCATATGTGATTTTGTAAATCCATGTCTTGTTTTCTATAGTTGGTAGAGTATTTTACTTTTCTCTTTTACTTTCACCTCAACCTGATTTCACACTAAACTTGATTTCACCATGCCTGTAAATTATTTTTACTTCTATAACTCTGACTTCAATTTCACATGTATTGACGTAAATATCTTTCTGCTCTCCTGTACATTAATTTAATCAATATATGATTGCAAAGCCTCCCTTTATTCATTTTCATGCACCGAGAATTTGTTTTACCTGTAGTTGTAACACATTAACATTAACATGTAATTCCACTTTACATCCTTAAATAAATTTATTTCATAATAGTATGCCTGCCATATAAAATTCTAATTAATACTGGGTATAGTTCTCCAGCCCCCTTCTTAGTGGTAAATTGTTTGGTATTTTAAGTCCTGAATAACTAGGAGTGGGGGTTGGTAGTTTCAAAGGGTGGTTTCTAAAACTGTCGACTTCGGACCCCATGTTAACGGGAAATGGCCAAGGGGGTTAGAAATCACTTGTTAATCGTTCGATTAAATTCGCCCATGTTAACGGGAAATGGCCAAGGGGTCAGAAATCACTTGTTAATCGTTGGATTAAGTCCCCCCATGTTAACAAGAAATGGCCAAGGGGGTCAGAAAAAATTACCCATATCTCGAGGCATGAAAGATAAGGTGAGTTTAATTGGTTAAATGCGGGGTGGGCCATAGGTTTTGACCTTTAGCTTTGAGTGCGCTTATGATTAGGATTAAATTTTATTTTTTATAATATAATTTTAATTTTAAATAAATATTTTCATAAAAATATATAATTATATTTTTATAAAAATTAAAATTATTATATATAAAAAACAAACAAATCATTCAAAAGCATAAAATTTATATATGCCCTCAGTATTTAATTGAGAAGGAAATGGCAATTTCACACTAAATATTTCTAATTTTCAGTGTGCCGAAATATGTTACAACATCGGCTCCAATGGGGAGTGCTTCCCCCTGTGGGATGTAGAGACTATTAGACCATCTGCCTCTTGTGTTGGGCATGGAGTCATACCATAAAATCATAATGTTACAACATCGGCTCCAATGGGGAGTGCCTCCCCCTGTGGGATGTAGAGACTAGTAGACCATCTGCCTCTTGTGTTGGGCATGGAGTCATACCATAAAATCATTAATCAATGATCTGCCATCATGTAATGTGTTCACACGTAATCTTCAACGGTTGGGTAACCTGGAACGTGAACAGTCATCAAGAAGATGAACTGATCCGTCCATTTTATGTATATAAACAATAGCTGTCTAATGAAATAACCAATCAATTTCTTCTGCCCATTCTGGAGTTACCCTGGCCTAACATGGTATCAGAGCATAGGTCCCAGGTTCTAAAAATAGTTGTAACTCCTGCCTCTGTCCTGCATTTCATTCTCTGCACTGAATACCTGAGCGCTACCTCTGTCCTGCATGTCATTGGGTCTCTGCGCATCGGTTAAAAGTCATTGATTGTCCTGCGGCCTGCTCTCACTCTCCTCCCTCTCCGTCTACCGCCTCCTGCACCTCGAACCCCTCGTTGATTGGATCCAAAATAGCGCCCTCCCCGGGTCGGCTCGGGTTGACAGGTGCTTTGATCAACGGACTTCCCTACTTCATTCCGCGTTCCGGCGGGAGCTTTAGTGGTCCTCCTTTGGATGGACTGGCTATTATAGACGACGCGGGATCGGAAATAGGGAGAGAAGGCGAAGAATCTCGATTCAGGACAGGAGACCTAGTATGGGGAACGAAGTGTTCCAACACTTCTTCACCATGTTCATTTAAATTTTCATGAACTGGCGGTCTTTGCGTTTCTGTCGGCTACATCTCTATTTTCTTCCCGAGAATCGACCTGCTGTTCTACTTCGTCTCTAGTAGTATCTGCACCTGCGTTATTCATCTCTCCTTCCACGTTATTCATCTCCCCTTCTGCGTTATTCAACTCTTCCGCATGCTCTATATTGGCTTCTCCAGCCCCGTCGAAGGTTTCCAGAAGCCGATCCATGTTGGCTGCAACCATTTCCTCTTCTAAGAAATCGGCTTCTTTCGGTATTTGGTCCATGACAGCCCTCCTTTAGCTACATCTTGTGCTTTTCTTGACAGAGAATCCGCTTCCGTATTCTGGTTCTCTACACCAGGGAAGTCAAGAGCAGAGCCTCTGCCTGAGGTGTTGCGACTTGGACATTCTCAATATACGCGCCTCAGTTGTATCCATTCATTTGATCTCTGTTTCTTTGGAGCGGTATTAAGAGAGCACGTTGGAGCAGTTTTTGAATCATTGTTTGGTATTGTTTTAGTGCCTAATATAACGAATCTATGGCTAATTTTTTTATAAGCTTCAGTGGTGGTAGTTGCCTGATATGATGCGATCCCCAGCCAGAGACTCAAGAGACTCAATGTGCTGTAACAGTGAAGACTGAGAGTTTAAAACGTGCAGTATCATTCAAAATTTTTATATATTGCGCTGCTTTCAAAATAGTATTGCATTAATATATATTAAAGTGATATATTAATACAATGAAGTGATCCCTTGCGCATTTTTTCAAAACATAGTAGTATTGCAGTGATATGTACAATGAAATGTTGATGCTTTTAGCAAATATCAGAAGGATTTGAAGGGTGTAACGTAAGGATTTTTTTTTATCAACAGAAGTAATTTTTTTACAGAATGCATTCAATCATCTCTATGGTCAGAATAGTTCTCACTGGCAAGGAGAACTATTCTGAATGGTCTTGGATGGTAAAATAGACCCTCATCTACAATGAGTTATGGAAAGGAGTGTGTGTCGGAGAAGAAGACAAAGACCCTGTGCAGCCTACATCAGATGAAGAACTTGTCATTTGGGAAAACAAGAACAACAAAGCCTATGCATTGAACGCAGCATCTGTAAATGAAGAAGTAAGTCGTCATATTTCATCCTATTCCACTGCCTTTGAAGCTTTACAAAAGCTGAAAGAACTCTATGATACACATTCTGCACTTGAAGTTGTTCAGCTCATGATTAAACTCTTCACGCTTGAACTGAAAAATAATGATCCTCTTGCTCTTGCATCTGAAATAAAGTCTATAATGCATGATATCCACTAAGGTTGAGCTGGATATCTCTCTTATTGCCTTTCTCAAAGCACTCTATCCTACCTACTCTAATTATCTTGAGTCATTAAAAGCAAATGGAAATCTTAAAGATATAACCTTTGACTCTCTTGTGAAAAAGTTTGCTGAAAGAGAGAAAGCCTTTGGAAAGAAGACAGTCCCTGAATCTTCTGAAGAGACTGTTTGCCTTGCTCATAAAGAAAAGCATCCTGCTCAAGATTCTACAAGAGGAAGAGGTGGACAAAGAGGAAGAGGAAGATACTTCAGAGGCAGGGGGGGCAGACATTCTCAAGGAGAAAAGGCAGATCTGCATTGCATTCGCTGCAAACGAAATGGATCACATGATGCTTCTACATGCAAGCTACCATGGGACAAAATTGAGCAGAGAAGAAATCAGCAGAAAGGTAAAACTGATGATACAGACAAAGGTAAAGCACCTGAATCTGCTCACTATATTGAGGCACAATGTAACATTGGAGTAAATGAAGATTTGTTTAATGCTTCACTTGCTTCTTCGAAAAATGATTGGCTGCTTGATTCAGGAGCAACCTGTCATATGACTCATAGGAAAGATTTTTTTGAAGATTTCACTGACAATGTTGATGGAGCAGTATACTTTGCAGATCAGTCAAAAATCAAGCCATCAGGGCTTGGCACAATCAGGCTTAAACTGCATGGTCTTCCAGACTTTCTTCTGGACCATGTTCTATATCTCCCACAGCTCAAGAGAAACTTGCTGTCCCTGGTCCACATCCGCCAGCAAGGTCACTCCATTCATATGTTTGATGGCAAGCTTGAGGTAAGAAAGGCATCTGACCACTCACTTGTCATGAGGGGTATAGAAGAAGAAAGACTTCTTAAACTGCAAGGAACCTCTGCTCATGCACAACATTTCTCATATATTTCTCATCATGAAGAAGGTACACTTCCGTCAAGTTTATTATGGCATGCTAGATTTGGACATTTAAACTATGATAGTCTCCGCTTGTTGAAGAAAAATGGTGTTGCTGGTTTGCCTACAATTCCTAGAAAACATAAGCAATGTGATGCTTGCATTCTAGGAAAGCATAGCAAACAGTCTTTTCATGATTCACATTCAAGAGCACATAGGAAGCTTGAACTCATTCATTCAGATTTATGTGGTCCAATGCCTGTTCCTTCTGCAAATGGAAATAAATATATCATGACATTTATTGATGATTACACCAGAATGTGTTGGGTTTATTTATTGAAGAACAAATCTGATGCTTTTCAAACATTCAAGAATTTTTATAAATGGATTGAAAATGATGCACAATCTCATATTGGGTCTATTCGCACTGATAATGGAAAAGAATATACATCAAATGAATTTGAACACTATCTTCGCCAACATGGTATTAAACATCAAACAACTGTGCCTTATAATCCTCAACAGAATGGTGTAGCTGAAAGAATGAACAGAACAATCTTGAATATGGTACGATCCATGCTTTTCTTCAAAAATGTAAAGATAATGTTTTGGGCTGATGCTGTTCTATGTGCTGCATATATAAAGAATAGATGTCCATCTAGTGCTATAAGAAACAAGACTCCTTATGAATTGTGGTATGGACATGTTCCTTCGGTAAAACATCTCAGGATTTTTGGTTCCACCTGTTATGCTTTAATACCAAAGGTACATAGAAACAAACTTGGTGCTAGAAGTCGTAAGTGTATCTTCCTAGGGTATTCAAACACCTCTAAAGCATACCGTCTCTATGATGAAGTAAATAAAAAGTTTGTTGTATCTAGAGATGTCATTTTTCTTGAATCATCCAAATCTGACAATGTTGTTGAGCGACAACTTGATCGCTTGGATAGATTCACAAAAACAAAATCATTTCAAGAGTTTGATAATCAGATTCCACATCTTGAAGGGGGGATTACTATACTAGATCAACATGTGGAATCTTCTTCTGAAGAACAATCTCCCGTGCATGAAACTCGAACACCGGATGATCCTTTAAGTGATGTAATTGATAGAATTGGGAGACTCAATCTTGATTCAGTCCCAACTCAATCAACAGAGCAGCCTAGACCATCTCAGAAAGGTCCCCCAAAGTGGCTGACAAAGACACTTGAAAGTGTTCATCCTGATGAAATTGGAAAAACAGGAACCAGAAATACAAACCGACAAGATGGAGGTGATGTAGATAACTCTAATTCACCTGTTGATATGGATGTTACTTATGATTGTGAATTGAACTTGTCTACAGATTTTGAACCAACTTCCTTCAAAGAAGTTGCTTCTCATGATGAATGGAAAGAAGCGATGCAGAAGGAGTATGATGCCCTCATAAAGAATGGCACTTGGAAGCTGGTTGATCCTCCATTTGGAACCAAACCAATTGGCTGCAAGTGGGTCTACAAGAACAAGTACAAAGCTGATGGCTCACTTGACAAGCACAAAGCTAGGCTTGTGGAAAAAGGTTTTGCACAGAAGGAAGGGGTCGATTATGAGGAAACTTTTTCCCCCATAGCAAAATGGGCCACCATCCGGACACTCTTTGCACTAGCTGCTCAGAACGGTTGGAAAGTCCATCAAATGGATGTAAAAACTGCATTCTTGGATGGAGATCTAAAAGATAATGTTTTTATGTCCCAGCCTGAAGGATTTGCTGTGAAAGGACATGAACACAAAGTATGCAAACTTGTGAAGTCCTTGTATGGCCTCAAACAAGCACCACGAGCCTGGTATGAAAAACTAACTGAGCATCTTCTGAAACTCAACTTCAAACATTTTGATCTTGATGATGCAACTTTATTTGTCAAGAAAGTTGGCAAAACAGTTGTATATCTTGTGGTATATGTAGATGATCTTTTAATGACAGGGAACAATGAAAGCTATATTGCATCCATAAAGAAAGAATTAGGAAAAAGTTTTGAAATGACTGATTTGGGCTATGTTCATTACTATCTTGGCATTGAAGTAACCCAACATCCAAAATCCATATTTCTTTCTCAAAAGAAATACATTGGAGATTTGTTAAACAGATTTGGCATGACAGAGTGCAATCCTCTTTCTACTCCAATGGAACAAAACTTGAAGCTCACATCTATTGAAGGAAAGGAATTTGAGGATGCAACAAAGTATAGACAGCTTGTAGGAAGTCTCATCTACCTCACTACTACCAGACCAGACATTTCATTTGCTGTTGGAATCCTCTCCAGGTTTATGCAAAAGCCTTGTTAGGGACACTGGTCTGCTGCAAAAAGAGTTCTAAGGTACTTGAAGGGAACTCAAGACCTTGGAATCAAGTATACATAGGTGGACGACTTCAACTTGATTGGATACTCTGATTCAGACTTCGATGGAGACAAAGAAACTGGGGTATCTACTTCAGGATATGCTATGAGTCTTGGATTAGGAGCTGTCTCCTAGAGATCACGCAAACAATCAGTTCCAACAGATTCCACAACAGAAGCAGAATACGTGGTAGCAGCTGAAGCAACAAAAGAAATTGTGTGGCTCGGGAAAATTCTTGAAGATTTGCAGGTAAAACAAGTACAATCAACTCCACTCATGATTGATAACACCTCTGCAATAAAGTTGGCCAAGAACCCAAAGTTCCATGATCGTACTAAGCACATCAATACTAAATATCATCTGATCCGACATCATGTTGAGGCCAAAACAATCCATCTCCGTCATTGTTCCACAAATGAGCAAATTGCAGACATCTTCACCAAAGCGCTTGGGAGAGAAAAGCTTGAAAGATTCAGAACGATGCTTGGACTCACCAACATCCCTTCAGATTAAGGGGGGGAATGTTCACACCTAATCTTCAATGGTTGGGTAACCTGGAACGTGAACAATCATCAAGAAGATGAACTGATCCGTTCATTTTATGTATATAAACAATAGTTGTCTAATGAAATAACCAATCAATTTCTTCTGCCCATTCTGGAGTTACCCTGGCCTGACATAATGTATAGTCAATCCCCATCATCTAGCTACTACATATTAAACCTGCAACTGTGAATGGAAACTTATATTTCCTGCACTAATCCAGAGACTTATTCATTCTAAAATCTGAAAATTGAAAACTGCTGAAGTGAAACAACTGTCACTGTAAGTGGAAATAAGCACAAGAGTGCCTAATTCATGGGCTATGGAGTCAATCATTTAATCCCTTGGAATTCATTTCACTCAACCAAACCAAACTTAATACTGCAATATTGAAATATAATTGTAGATCGACTGCACCCTAAATCTGAAAGTAGCTAATCAATCCCACACCTCTATCTAATTGAACTGGAAAATTTTACACTGTTAGGTGTAATCTACTTTCCAATGTAACCAAGTGCAGAGTGGATTTATTGACAAACCACATTGCCAATAGCTGAAAATCTGAATAATATATACAATATGAACATAAAATCCCATGGAAAACTTATACTCACAGGTGTACATTAAAAGCTCCATCCTCCGTAGGCATTTTAGATTTCTGACCATGGTTGAGAGGGAAAGACATATACTGCTAATTGCAAGTATCAACGAACCTTGCATAGTAGTAAAGACAGCTAAAATTTTGAAATAGTGGGATCAGTTACCTAGTGGAATCGCCATATGACAAAGTGAAGTTGCCAGGTGAAATAAATGCAACAAATAATAAATGCATACTCCTTGTTCACCAGCAAGGAATAGATCTAATCTTTATCTTTCCCAGGAGAAAGATATCTTCGTTACTTTGTTCCCCAGCAATAGTGCCAAATGTTGCACCTGTTCCCATAGGTAGTCCTTGGCTGCAAAAACTATGCCAAGAAAACAACCCAACCAATCTTTAGGCTCAAGCTAGCCCTTGAACTAGAGGGTCCTCCCTTAGTTGTTACGAGGCTTTTTTAACATTGTTCACTTGTCACTGAACAACAACCTTTGAAGCACAATGGCCAGATTTATGGTTTTAATTGGGGGTGGTTGGTGATCAATGACAATCCCTATTCATATTAAATGTCTCTCTCACAGGGTCCCTTCTGAACATGTTAGCTTCCAGCCTGACAGAACGACTTGATTTGTATAAGAATTTGACAGAATAATGTAAGGAGATTCCTAATAATTGAGCATCCAGATCGATTACTTAACAACTAGGAAGATTTGGATGCATGTAGAAGATTTCTATAGCCGAACAAAACATATTCAGGAGAAAATAGAAGGACAAACAATAACCAATTTCAAAGAGGAGCTAGATCAGACAGACAATCTACTATAGTAATCTCTTTAAAAAATTATAAATCTGCAAGGGAATTCAGAGAGATTGAAACACAATCTATTCTTACCCAGGTCTTCTATAATACTGTGAACATGTGCATAAAATAGATATGGAAATACTGGAAAAACATACAAGAAACAGAAAATTATGTCAAACCAGAGCCATAAGGATTTCATTAGAATTCTACAAAAGAAGCTATTACATAATTTAAGAGTCTTGGCATCAAAAACCCACATCTGTTTATTACAAATAAAACAATATATAGACTAAATATCCCCTAAACTATTACAAAAATCCTGAAATGAAATTCTGAACTGTATAAAATAAATAATATTTCCTTATTAGTTGTAGGGAATCTGGAACTGGAATTATTGCAAGTATCTGCCTTGAAATCTGGGGTTGGTTGAATGACTGCTGAAAATCTACAGAATGATCCTCAATTTGTTGATCTTTTTATGTTCTAAATGTTGATATCTCCATGCCTTTAAAATCTAGAGCTGTTGTTTCTGCCATTTTCCTTTCAATTGATATTTCTGTGCCATGAAATCTGGGTTTGCGAAGTTGTTGCTGACGTCACTTTTTGACAATGCTTCACTAATTTCAAAATCATAAATGTTTTCAAATATTCCGTGAGTAAATTTGGTATTTTCATGAATTTACTAAATAAATTCAGAGGGTATCTCCTCAAATAATAAATCTATGGATAAATTCATCCACTTATTTGAAATTATGTCATGTTTCTCGTTTACAAAACTATGTGTGGTTTGTAAATCCATGTTTGTTTCTCCTTCCTTGTAAAAACTCATTTACTTTCACATTGTAAATTTCCTTTCTATGAGATTCATTTACAGATTAAAAAACCATATATGGTTTTGTAAATCCATGTCCTGTTTCTCTCATTTACTTTCACACTGTAAATTTCCTTTTTGTGAAATGTGGTTTTGTAAATCTATGTCATGTTTCTCCTTCCCTGTAAAAACTCATTTACTTTCACACTGTAAATTTCCTTTCTCTGAAATTCATTTACAGATTAAAAAACCATATGTGTTTTTGTAAATCCATGCCTTGTTTCCCCTTCCCTGTAAGAACTCATTTACTTTCACTTTCACACTGTAAATTTCCTTTCTGTGAAATTCATTTACAGATTAAAAAACCATATGTGTTTTTGTAAATCCATGCCTTGTTTCCCCTTCCCTGTAAGAACTCATTTACTCTCACTTTCACACTGTAAATTTCCTTTCTGTGAAATTCATTTACAAATTTAAAAAACCATATGTGGTTTTGTAAATCCATGTCTTGTTCTCTGCAGTTGGTAGAGTATTTTACTTTGCTCTTTTACTTTCACCTCAACCATTTCACACTTGTAACTTGATTTCACCATGCCTGTAAATTTAAAAAACCATATGTGGTTTTGTAAATCCATGTCTTGTTTTCTGTAGTTGGTAGAGTATTTTACTTTGCTCTTTTACTTTCATCTCAACCTAATTTCACACTTGTAACTTGATTTCACCATCCCTGTAAATGGTAGAGTATTTTACTTTGCTCTTTTACTTTCACCTCAACCTGATTTCACACTTGTAACTTGATTTCACCATGCTTGTAAAATTAAAAAATCATATGTGGTTTTGTAAATCCATGTCTTGTTTTCTGTAGTTGGTAGAGAATTTTACTTTGCTCTTTTACTTTCATATCAACCTGATTTCACACTTGTAACTTGATTTCACCATGCCTGTAAATTATTCTTACTTCTGTAACTCTCACTTCAATTTCACATGTATTGATGTAAATATCTTTATTCTCTCCTGTACATTAATTTCATCAATATATGATTACAAAGCCTCCCTTTATTCATTTCCATGCACTGAGAATTTGTTTTACCTATAGTTGTAACACATTAACTTGTAATTCCATTTTACCCACTTTTCCTTCCATCCGTGAAGTAAATTTATTTCATAATGGTATTCCGGACATATAAAATTCGAATTAAATAGCTTCGATCCCCCTACTTAGAGGTAAATGGTTTGGGATTTTAAGTCTTGAATAACTAGGAGCGGGGGTTGGCAGTTTCGGAGGGTAGTTTTAGAAACTACAGACTTCGGACCCCCCTATGTTAACGGGAAATGGCCAAGGGGGGTCTGAAATCACTTTTTCAACGTTGGATTAAATTACCCATATCTCGAGGCATGAAAGATAAGGTGAGTTTAATTAGTTAAATGCTGGGTGGGCCATAGGCTTTGACCTTTATCTTTGAGTGGGCTTATGATTAGGATTAAATTTTATTTTTTATAATAAAAATTTTATTTTAAATAAATTTTTTTCATAAAAATATATAATTATATTTTTATAAAAATTAAAATAATTTTTAAAATTAAAATTATTATATATAAAAAACAAATAAATCATTTAAAAGCATAAAATTTATATATGCCCTCAGTATTTAACTGAGAAGGAAATGGCAATTTCACACTGAAAATTTTTAAATTTCAGCGTGCCAAAATATGTTACAACATAAGTGTAAGTCACAATGATACAATACATCCATATAAACCTACTAGCCCCAATAGTGGAACGTTATAGCCACATCTACCTACTCCTAATATATGTATTAGCTTCGTGCATTGGAGAAGCCAAGGCATGTTACAATACTGTCCAAGCCTTCTTCAAGATAGTCTTAGTAGAAGTTTGGCTGACCAAAAGCCTTTACAATGAGTTATGAGGGACTATTTATAGCAAAGGGTGGGGTGACCCTTGACATTCCCCTTTGTGACCATTCAACTACCCTCATGACTCTTCGACTTACACTTGACATGACTTAACATTAGAATGCAAATGTACCGATGTGAACAATGGCTTGAACAAGCCAAACTAGACATCATTCAGACTTAGATAACCATAGAAGTCCAACTGCTTGAAATCCTCATGTTGATCAACAGTGACATATTGATGCCAAGATTGGTAGTCCTTGATAGTGTCCGTGTGTTCTGCTGTGACATCTGTCTGAAACCTGAACCTTGCCTCCATAGCATCTGGGTACACTGCTCGAACTCCTCCATCCAACTTATCTGAGAGCATGTGCATCATTGTCTTCAATGTGGCCAGACCAGCAACGTAGTTGTGCATGATGTCTGCATTGATAGGCAAGTTTGGGCTGGTGGTGGTGCGCATAAACTCGTTGAAGTACGAGTCAAGCTCCTATCGGACCTGCTTCTTTGTCTTCACCTGGATGAAAGTCTGAAGTGATGGGACCACATGGGTGTGCACTATAACATCCATGCTCTTGAATACTCATGCATGGGAAGCCTGTATGCTAATGATGAGTTGCAGTAGGTCTTCATAGTTCTGGATCTGACTCTGGATACATGCTTTCATCTCCACTTCATTGGCCTTCATCATATTTGGCAAGTGAAGCGGGGCTCCCTTGTACTTCATCATCCATGCTTGCATGCTATCAACAATAGCATGCATTTTCTTCAAGATGTGTACTCTTCTCACACATCGTCACTGTCATCCGTGGAGATGGATGACTACTTGGTGCATGGTACCAAACTTGGAGTGAAATGCTTGCATAACTGTATCCAGGGACAATAATTCATCTATTATTTCCTTCTTCAGTTCAACTTGAGTGGACATTGTCACCAAGTCTCCTCCTTGCTTGGCCACCTATAGTTCCTTCGCCATTCGCTCATTCTCAGCTATGAGGAAACAAACACTTGATCTAGTGGCTTCAGCTTACACTCTAGTTGCATTGGACAAAGCAGCTAGATGCTTGTGCACATCAGTCATGATCACTTGTTCTTCCACTTGCGTAGGGGATGTTTGGTCCTCCAGAGTCGGTACTATCTGAGACTGCACAACTCTATGATGAGATTTGTCAAAGGAGATGTTGTGCATCTCTGCTTTTGGTTGACCACCAAAGATCTCAATGCCTCCTTGGTCATTCGAGACTTACTCATCATCAGGATGAAATGAAGTAGGTGAGTCGACCTCTTTGTGGTGAGGCATGAGGTCGGTATCCTGTTCCAACTCCTACTACTCCATGTCTGCATCCAACTATTCAAGCGCATGTACTATCTCATGAGCAAAGTCTTGTGCCTGCGATGGTTCACCCTATTCTCCTGATGCGAGCTATTCATATAAATCAACTACTTGTAGAGGTGCTGCTTCGTCTGTCTACACGTGATGCGCCGCCTACTAAATTTGCGGCTGTTGCGCTTCCTTCTCCTGTTGGCACGACTCTTTTTCTTTTAGGATTTTCTCCCTTAGCTCATGTAACTCCTTCTCTTCTTCTTCCATTCTCTTCTTATCCCTCTACCTTTGCGCAATTCGCTTGTCGTGTTGTTGCCTCTTCACCTGAATAGACATAGCTGCTTGTTCTACAAGTGGATCTACTCAAAACTTGCAGCTGTTCTCCTCCTCCATGCGGTCCAAAATCTTCCTCTTCCCTTTTTCACACACAAGTATTCTTGGCTCTGCTTCCTTTGCTATTGCTACTGTTGGTGCTCTCCATGATGCTACTTCATGCTACTTTGCTAACCACTCTATGACAAAGCCGACCTGTTCATTGGGTCTAGAGGAATTGTAGCAGTATCTCCATGAGTCCTCCTCGGCCCAATGACATGCCCCATGGATCCATTGGAACTAAACTCTCATGCAGTGATCCTTCACGATGCAATGTGGGTCATATGGGTTGAAGCTTTGGAGGTCAAAAGGATACTTCCTCATCTTTTTTTTTTCGACATCCGCTTGCTTGATACTCCGATATCATATAACCCAATCCGCAATGGAAGAGCAGATCAAGGTGCCTTCTTCTTCAACTACAGTCTAGCTGTCAATCCTGCCAAGATGTGGTACGTTACTTCCTACATGACAAGCACATCCAAGGTGAACTTTGGCAAAACATGTAGAGACTAATCCGCACTGAACACTCGGATGAACGTGCCAGACGGCGAGGCATACCTATCTGCAATGCCTAGCAATTACTTCATCGCTTCCTCTGACATGCAGGGTGGATCCTGTTCGAATATCAACCTATACACTAGGGTGACAAAATGGTCAAATAACCATATGATCACTCCTTTGAAGTTGCATTCAAACAATAGCTTGAAATACATGTTCGCAACAGTCTCCGCCGGTGACCATGCCCACTCTAAGCCCGGGAATTAATGTCAGGCAGGGACTGCATCTAGAATGTAGGTGGACATATAAATCTTAGCATGCATACCCTCGGGTAACTGTTGAGCCTTCGTGACTTGTTCCTTCAGATGGTGAGCCAGTATGTCAAACCAGTTGCATGGTCTTCCTTCTCTAGCCAATTGGTCCAATGTGATCACCCAACTCTAAGGAGAGGTTTCAGTTCTTGCTTGGCCACTCAGTTGACATGTGAATATGACCAAGCATTGGTACGCCTTCCTCAATATCTTTGTCTTGTAGATCTGGTTGGGTGTCATCCTGAAATGAGCTTGCTCCTTTACCTAATCCTTCAAAATGTCTCTAGAGTGAGCTCTGCTATTGGGCAAGATGAATGGAGGAGTCATGACAGTCATGGGCTCGGTCATCTGATACATCTTGTCGTAATCACATGCCCAGAAGGTTGCAAGCTTCATTCCACTACACTACTCAAGGTCATCATCTCAAGGTTAGTGTGAGAGACAATCTAGTGAATCATGTCCACGCATGGGAATGCGGGCTATCTACATGCAATACGGTACAAGCCGGACTTGTGAATGTTTACGTACACCTGACGTTCTTCGTGGTCTTCCCCAAAAGTGTCTGTGAATGCTTCATTAACCTCTTGCCACTTCAGTTTGATGTCCTTGTCTAGATACAACTTCGTATCTTCGTAGATCGGCAGCCTAGAGGACGCCTGCTCAACTGCTTCTCCAGTTGCAATACCATCAGTGTCTTGAGATCCTGTTCTCTTGGAAGCCATTGAGACAGATGAAAACCTAAAATATCTAGAAAAAAGCAGAATGCATAGCAAGAAATATGTCAGTGAAAACAAAGAAAATTCGGGGAAGGACACAAGACATACCTGGGGAACTAATGAGAAAGATTGCACAAATTTCATTGGGAGGCTGGGTGACTGGCTGCCAAAAATTTGCAAAACATAGTCTGGGCTGTCTGGGAGGCTAGACTTGTTGCTGGATCTATGAAATGTACAATCCAATCAGGCAATTGGCTGCTGGGATTGTGCAATGTGCAATCCCTGTTGGGAAGGACTGCTGGCCCAGGGACAAATTTGCGCAATTTCTTGGGCCAAGCAGCCACTATCCTCTAGAAATTTGCAAAATAGTCCTGGAGACCAATGCTGGGAAAGAATGTGAAAATCTGGAGAGGAAGGTGAGCCTTCCTTCCCATATTGTGGAATGCAGCCTTGTTGAAGGCAGAGCTCGGGCCAAGGTTGGCCTGACTCACCAACGGGCAACTGAAAGAAACTGAGACAGTAAAATGCATGGCAACACTAAGAGATAGCAGAAGTGATTGACAATACATGCAAAACATGAATGAAAGATTCAACAGACATATCAACATGCATGTGGGTGAGGTTATTCACCGATTGGGTGAACGTCCGTGTGAAACTGTTTCATGCATGCGACAACAATGAGATAGCAACAAACAATGAAACAAAGCTAGGACAAGCTAGAATACATGTAAATGATAGCAGGTGTTCAAAGAAATAAAGCAAACAACACTCACACAAGCGAATACACAAAAAGTGATAGAAATGCTGAAAAAGACAAGTTGATGCCACTTACTCGTGAATAGTTGAGCCAGATGTGTCAAAGAGTCATGGATGTGTTGTGGGTTGTCAAAGATCCAAGATCAATGTGAATGAATGAGATCTTATGTGTCAAATAAATAATTTCTATCTCATGATGCGCATGCCACAAATTTAGGAAAAAATGGCACTTGGAGGGAAACTTCTAAAACAACTTTGCATGTAACCCCCCGACTGCTAAAAATAGCTCCCTGAATCATGGGATGCCCTTTGCATGTTTCCTATTGCTATTTTGGGAAGATCAAGTCATGCATGCATGCAAGTCAAGATTCCTTGGTCTAGGGTGGAACTGGTCAATCACACTGTTCATGCATGCAACTGCTCAACTGCTTGGGAAAAATGTGCATTCCTTGCTCAGAGATGGGCTGACTGCCGAGGAGGTTTGTGCAATTTCTGGGTAGAGCAGCTAACTACTACTCGGATTTACGCAAATCCTGGGTTGAACAGCCTACTGTTGGGAAAATTTGTGCAAATCCTGTTGGGGGGGTTGGCTGGTAGGATTGCGCAATCTTGGATCCCAACATGCTATCAGAGAGGATTGCGAAATTTCTGGAGGGAAGGTTGGTTGCCTCCAAAAATGCATAATTTTCAAGGGGAATCTACTCAACCAGTAGTTGGACCAAGTCCGGGTAAGAATCCTGTGAGGGGAATGGATCAACTCTGATCGACAGTATGCCTTTGTGCTAGGAAAGCACATGAAGCTTGAGTACTTGATGAATCAAGACAAAGTTTTGTGAAAGGTGGGTAGGGAGGCTCCAAAATAGGCTAAGGAAAAATTTTGGAGGGTGGTTGTAGCTGCTACAATAGGTACCTTGTTTCTATGAGTACTATTGTTCAATTTGAGCCATGTACATTCGAAGAAGTCATAAAGCACCAAGTTTAGAAGGATGCGATGAATAAGGAATATGAATCAATCATGAAGAATGATGTCTGGGACATGGTTCCTAGGCCCAAGGACAAGTCTGTGGTTACATATAAATGGCTTTACAAAATAAAATATGGAGCTGATGGGAGTGCTAAAAAATATAAATTCAGGTTCGTTGCTCGAGGTTTCTCTCAAAAGGAAGGAGTGGACTATGATGAGATATTTGCACCAGTTTCTTTATATACCACTACTTGATCAATTATTGCTCTTATTGCCTCTCGAGGATGGAGACTACACCTAATTTATGTTAAGACTCCTTTCTTTCATGGCTCTCTTAAGGAGGAAGCCTAATTGGAATAACCTTTGGGGTTCGAAGTACAATATCGAAGGACACACGTGTGCGGGTTGAACAAAGCCCTTTATTGGTTGAAGCAATCCCCTAGGGATTGGTGTGAGAGGAATGATATTTACCTTATGAAGCTAGGATTTACAAGGAGTGAAGTTGATCCTAACCTATATTTCAAGGTTGAAAAGGACATGCCTCTCATTCTAGTATTTTATGTAGATGATCTCTTTTTGATAGGTGTAGACCCTCTCATTTATCAATGAAAGAGGGAGTTGGATTCTGAAGTAGAGATGAAGGACCTAGGTTTAATGCACTACTTCTAAGCCTAGAGGTTTGGCAAAAGCCATTTAAGATTTTCCTTTCTCAAGGAAAATACATTGTAAAGATGCTCAAGAGATATAAGATGGTGGATTGCAAGTCTGTGTATACTCCAATGGAACTCAACTTCAAGAAGCTATGTGCAAGTGTTGCTGGGCCCGAATTGGAAAACCCTTCCGAATATAGACAACTTGGGGTGACCCTAATGTTCTTGGTAAACTCCCATCCAGACACATGCTTTGCTGTGAATACTTTTGAGTCAATTTATGGTCAAGCCTCGTCACATAGATTGAATTGCTTCTAAGAATCTCTTGAGATATCTCCGGGCCATAATCAATTATGGACTAAGATACACTACCGAGAATCTGAGGCTACATGGATATACTAATGTTGATTGGGCTAGTATTGTGGTGGATTGTAAGAGCATGTCTAGATGTTGCTTCTCATTAGGGTCTACTTCAATTTTTTGGATGAGTAAGAAGCAGAAATTGGTTTCTCTAAGCACCGCTGAGGCCGAATAGATTGCAGTTAGTATGGCTTGTTGTGAAGTTGTTTGATTGAGGAAGCTCTTCACTGAGATATTTGAACACATGCTGGATACCACCATGATCTTCTACAACAACTAGAGTGCGATTCATCTTTCATAGAATTCTGTGTTCCATGACCACTCTAAGAACATTGATATCAGGTACCACTTTATCTTGGATATGGTACAACGGGGAGAAATAACGCTCCAACACGTCAAGACTGATGAGTAGGTCACAAGTATCATCATGAATCCCTTGGGGAAGGTCAAAATCTTAACCTTCTGAGATAGATTTGGAGTCATGGAAAGACCCTCCCAAGAGGGTCCTACTTGAGTTGGAAATTAATCTCTGGGAGCTCCTAGGCGCTTGGGGTACTTCTTGGAGCTTTAACTGACCATAGGGTGAGTGGTTCACCTTTCCCTATTGGTGCGATGTATACACGACAACTGGTTCACCTTCCCCAATGATACCCCATGATGGTTGAAATGTGTGTTGGGTGAGTGGTTGACCTTACCCTATGATTAACATATGCATAGGATGATCGGTTTACCTTCTCCTATTGCATATGAGCAAGATGAGTGGTTCACCTTCTCTAGCTAATGCCCCAACATACATCCTACCCATGTAGTCTGGGACTCATTGCAAGTACCTCTCATCTGACCAATGAGTTGGGAAAAGTGGATAGGGACCATAAAACTACCGATGGATGCATCGTGTACTTCCGTACTCCCTATGTCTAGGATGCATGGTGTTCAACCACTTGATCTAGGATTAATTCTTATTAAGTTTCTACCTCTAGACTGACTTTTGTCAGTGGAGAGAGGTAAGGTCTTATGACTCACTCTCGATCATCTCATTTGGATAAGTAGAAGTATAATTTTGAAATTATGCCCACACATGTACAATTTATTTAAGTCATCCACATCATCTTATAGGCTAATGAAGCCCAATAGACATGACTCTTCACCCTCATCGACTTGTATAAATACAAGTGTCCTCCCACCTCATTTGGCATCATCATCTCTCACACTTTTTGTCTCCTTCCCTCATTGGTTTGTACATTTTTAGGAATTTTCTCTCTCCCATGTGTGGCATAAGGAGGACAAAATTACAGGACAAAATTACAAAGCCAAAAATCACAGAAATTCTGCAATTTGACCAAAGTTGACCATGTCCTTCAAGGGATCATTTGAATTTGATTTTTTGGGATTATTTTTGTCTCATCATGCCACATATTTTGGCATATAAATCGAGGCATTCTGGGCACTTTGACTATAGACCAAAATTGCAGGTTGACCATAGATTTCAGACAACAATTTGACTAAGTTTAACCATTGACTTTGTCACTGTTTTGGGCTGACTTTGACCTCCTGATCAAGCCAAGTTTGATTGGGAAACACCGAGCTGTTTTGAGGACATTCTATTGCAGCTTTGACCAGATTTTACTTTTCCAATTAGGCATGAAGTTTGACTATAGTTGACTGCATAAAGTTACAGGGTTATTTTGACTTTGAATTGGGAAAGTCAATTTGACTTTTTTACTCTCCCTCTCTCTGTTGAACATTGATATAATAATAAGAATATTCTATCAAAGGGTTTTCCCCACATTGGGGTTTTTCCCTTGTATCCACCAAATCTAGTGTTCTCTTGTCATGACTTGTCTTCTGCATTTTGTTTCATGTTCTATATGCTTTTACTATGAATGTGATAATTGTGATTACTATTGGAAATTGGAAAGTGTTATTAGGGTGCTAAGGAAAATTGTGGTAAATTGTGCTAAGCATAGAACATACAATTTTAAACTAAAATTAACACTGGACCATATGACCAAATGGGGCTCCTACTCCGAATGGTGTGAGGTCTAGTTGGGACTTCACATCGGGGAGACCCCCTACATGTTGGAAACATCTAGCACCATCAACACCTACATATTATATGCTTCAAAAATATGCCATATAATCCATATTGGATAATTATATTTTTTTTTCATCCATGTTGATACTTTCAGAGTGGAAAAAGTGGAGGAATCAACTCACAGGACCATTTTTACTAGTGACCCTAGTTTGGAAAATTTCGAGTCAAATACTTCAAGAGCCATTTTTATTCCTTAAATGAACATTATGGAAATATATTCCATAATATATACATTGATACCTTTCCAATGAAGCAAGAATCACCTCAATCAGAGCTTGTATGAGAAGGTAATGCCTCCTAGAAGTTGCCTATCAAAATTGACCACCTTAATTCGAGAGGATGCCTTGTCAACCCCAATTATTCATGAAAAATGGGCTAACCATGTGATTATGATTAATAATACTCTAGAATATTCTATACAATAACTTTGGTTAAGAGTTGAGGTAGTGAAACCTAGCCACTAATAAGCTATCAAGTTGTGTTATAACTGGGCCATGAGGAGGAAAAGGGGTCCCATTATTTTTGAGTGGACATGTTCCATAGATGAGAAAAATATTCGAGAAGGATAGGGAGAGAGCAAAAAGAGAGGATTTGTGAATTATAGTAGCCCACCGTCCACAATTCTTCCTTTTTTATACTTGCACCCATTTTGTATTAAGAGAAAGAGAGCATAACGACCTCATCTTCTAGTTCAGTTTCTACTGAAAGGGTTTCCTAGGTTAAATCTTATGATAAATTGTGGTTTGTGAGTTTTTATTTAATTTCTCTCTATTTTTTGCATAATTTTTAATTTGCATGCATACACAATTAATAGTAATACACATATCCATAAATCTAAATGTAAATAAAATCCTAATAGTCTAGATTTCATATTTGTATAGTTTTGTTAGGTCTATTGTGACAAACAGTCCATTAGAATATCCACAACAATTTACTAATCATATTAGTATTAGAGTAGGATTCTTGTTGAAAATAGCAACAACAAATAATAAAAATAGAATCCAAAAATTCCAATTTAATTTGTCCTCGAATTAAAATCGAATTTAGTCTCACCAGCTACTTGGAAATAATTAATTAATTCATTATGGATTAATTAGTTGGAGATAATCAAGTTAGAAATCTTTCTGCAGTCATGCAACAATTATCCCTTAAATTAAGGAGATTATCCCTTAATTAAGGAGATAAGATTGATTTATATTTGAGTTGTAATTAGTTAGCTCAGTTTACTGAGTTAAGTCCGATTTAATTAGTTCCAAACTATTTGAGGAACTAATTGTGAGTTATCAGTCAGTTGATGCATGCATGCACTCAACCAGTGTACTCCAGATAACTGAAGATTCCCTCATCGGAAACTCATGCATGTCTATTCTGAGGAAGACCCAGTTGAGCTAAATGTCAAGGACAGTGTACTATCAGTTGCATGTGTTTTCCTATAAAGGAAACTCATGCATGCAGTCAAGGAAAGGTTCCTTGAGGATTGCAAAGTTTTATAGTGTGTAAGAGTAGTGTTCCACTTGGTTGAAGGTGAATCATCCCAGAGGAACAACGCAAGGGAATAGGAGCTTGGAGGGCAGAGAGGAAGGCTTGAGAGAAGCTTTGTTTGCCTGTGAGCATCTAGGAAGATTGTACTAAGAGCTGGCTAGCTGTGAGAGCTAAGGCTTTGTATAATTCTAATGTATTTCCACCTTGTATGATAATACAGATAGTGGGGTTTTTAGCTGAGGCTTTCTCCTGAGTATTTTATGTGTTTCATGTGCATTGATTCTTCTTCTTCTGGTATATGTGTTCAGCTTGATCTTGCTCAATCTTTAAGTTTCCACAAATTGATAGTAGTTGTAGGTTATAGTATTTTTCTTTAGTTATATTGCATTATCAGGTTAATCTGCAGTTAGATTTTCTATATGGTCTTAGAGCGAGACATATAGAGAATTTTCAAAATTTCTACATGGTATCAAAGGTAGTTGATCTATAGAGAAATTTCTACATGGTATCAGAGCTAAGTTTATTGGAGCAGTGAACAATATACGAAGAAGAGAATTCAAAGTTTGAATTTCGAGGTTGCAGGTGCAAATCGAATTCTTATCATACTTCAAAGTTGGCCAATGAAATTCTATGGCTTGAGACTCGAGTATGCCTTGGAAGGTAGCTTGAATTACATAGCATGGAAAGATCCCATGGAGGCTGTATTAGAAGACAATGGCTTGAAGGATTTCATTGATCAAGAAATCCCAAAGCTAGGTTCAACTAATGCACAATAGTTGGCGGAGTGGAAGAAGTGTGTGGCAAGGGCGAGACGGATCATCCTTGAGGGAGTTCGAGAGCATATTATCTCAAGTCTCCATGGGAAGGATACTCCATAT
This sequence comes from Pinus tabuliformis, assembly GCA_031772625.1. Classification (NCBI taxonomy): domain Eukaryota; kingdom Viridiplantae; phylum Streptophyta; class Pinopsida; order Pinales; family Pinaceae; genus Pinus; species Pinus tabuliformis. Next base: position 981,269,275 of record CM062812.1, read on the forward strand.
TCAATGTGGAATACATTGAAGGAATTCTACCAAAACAGTAGCGACCAAAGGAAATTGGTGCTCAAGGATAAGCTTCGAAGAATCAAGATGGTGAATGACAATACTATTTCCACATATCTGAACAAGCTCACCACCTGTAAAGATGATGATATGGTGATCCTCACTCTCCTTGGGCTTCCAAAGAGCCGGAATAACTACCAGGACTCTGTGAATGGAAGGGAGAAATTGCCGAATTGGGAACGGTTGTGGTCGGATCTCATGCAGGAGGAGATCAAGAGGAGAACTCGAGATGGTTCTTCATCCAAGGATGATGATGAAGAAAATATGGCCTTAGCGAGTAAGGAAAGGAAAGGGAAGGGGAAGGATTCCCATTCCAAATCAAATTCTTCTAATGGGGGGAAGAAGGGTGACAAGTCTAAAGTGATATGCTTTAATTGTCACGAGATGGGACATTATGCAACTAATTGCCCATCGATGAAGTCCAAGAAGGGATCCTCGGAAAGATTAGAAGGTGAGGCATTAGCCTCTCAATTCAAAATGGACTTTACCCTCATTGCATGCATGGCATCATCGATGATGGGTCGTGTTTGGTATCTTGACAGTGGAGCCTCATTCCACATGACTGGCGATAAAAGTTTATTTAGTGCCTTGGAGGAGAAAGACCTCAAGATGCGCATAGAGATGGGTGACGATGAAAGGTATAGTGTTTCAGGAGTGGTCACGGTTACTTTTCAGAGGGAGCATGGACCTCCTATCACCTTGACAGATGTGAAGTATGTGCATGGACTGAAGAAGAACTTGGTATCGGTCGTGATGTTGGAGGAAAAAGGGTACGATGTTGTCTTCTGTACGAGAAAGGTTTTCCTTAGACACATCACCACAAGACAGGTGAAACAGATCGGTTCAGGAGATAAGAACCTGTATGCTCTTGAGGTTCAATATGATTGCAAAGCCTTGAGGAGCAAGGAAAATGTTAGAAACTTGGTGGTTGAGAGGGAGAGTAAATTACCTCTCAACATGCAGTCCCAAAAGAAGTCTTAGACAATTGTGGAGGAGCCTCAATTGGAGAAGTGGGTAGAGGGATCACATGTAGCCATACCTCTAGGTGTGAGGTGGGGCAATGCGATGTGATAGTCCCATGAAGGCTGAAATTGGGCAAGGTCCATTGAGAGGTTTTATCTCATGGATCGTACCTTGCTATGGGAGCCCAAAGTACATAGTAGTGGGAGGAATCAGTGGGATTGATGCAGTCAGAGATCAAAGTGACAGAGGCTAGAGCAGTCAGATATTGAAGAGCGCAGAGAAGGATTGACAACAGTGCAGAAAGGTAGAGTCAACTGAAGAACAAAGTTTTCAGTTGACAGAGGCAATAATAGTTAGAGACTTTGATGACAGATGCATCATATTGATTCAGGTTAGATGTTTTTTGTTTCTAGAGTTGCTAGAGAAACAACACTAGAGAGAAGTGTTGCATGCATAAAATTCCAAAGGTTCACGATCGGGATCAAGTTGAATTACTTTCTTGTTGAGAGGGAGTGTTGAAAATAACAAGAAGAAATGATAAAAATAGAATCCAGAAATTCCAATTTAAATTGTCCTTGAATTAAAATCGAATTTAGTCTCACCAGCTACTTGGAAATAATTAATTAATTCATTATGGATTAATTAGTTGGAGAAATTCAAGTTAGAAGTCTTTCTACAGTCATGCAATAGTTATCCCTTAAATTAAGGAGATTATCCCTTAATTGAGGAGATAAGATTGAGTTATATTTGAGTTGTAATTAGTTAGCTCAATTTACTGAGTTAAGTCTAGTTAAATTAGTTCCAAACTATTTGAGGAACTAATTGTGAGTTATCAGTCAGTTGATGCATGCATGCACTCAACTAGTGTACTCTAGATAATTGAAGATTCCCTCATCAGAAACTCATGCATGTCTATTATGAGAAATACCCAGTCGAGCTAAATGTCAAGGACAATGTACTATCAGTTGCATGTGTTTTCCTATAAAGGAAACTCATGCATGCAGTCAAGGAAAGGTTCCTTGAGGATTGTGCAGTTTTACAGTGTGTAAGAGCAGCGTTCCACTTGGTTGAAGGTGAATCATCCCAGAGGAAAAACGCAAGGAAATAGGAGCTTGGAGGGCAGAGAGGAAGGCTTGATAGAAGCTTTGTTTGCCTATGAGCATCCAGGAGGATTGTACTGAGAGCTGGCTAGCTGTGAGAGCTAAGGATTTGTATAATTCTAATGTATTTCCACCTTGTATGGTAATATAGAGAGTGGGGTTTTTAGCTGAGGCTTTCCCCTGAGTATTTTCTGTGTTTCATGTGCATTGATTCTTCTTCTTCTTCTGGTTATATGTGTTCAGCTCGATCTTGCTCAATCTTTAAGTTTCTGCAAATTGATAGTAGTTGTAGGTTATAGTATTTTTCTTTAGTTATATTGCATTATCAGGTTAATCTATAGCCAGATTTTCTATATGGTCTCAGAGCAAGACATGTAGAGAATTTGTAGAATTTCTACATGGTATCAGAGGTAGCTGATCTATAGAGAAATTTCTACAATTCTTTGGTTATATTATGGATAATTTACAAGGGATCTAGCTTGGCTAAGCCAAAAGTCATAAAACCTTAATAATGGTCAATGAATCTATGAATAAGCCTACTAATCCTACAGAGGAGAGGTTTTCATAGCTGGAAGAACAAGTTGTAGATATAAGCCATAACTTGAATCTTCTCATGTCAATCCTGAATAATAAGCTCTAACTACTTGAGGAAGATGGGGGTTCTAACGCAGAGGAAAGATTAGAGGGGATATCAGGAGATCAAGAAGAAATGGAGAACCAACCAAAGAAAGGACCAAAAAGAGATCAACCCAATTCGAGTGTCATGAATCATTCATAGTCCCCACTCAAAATGTAAGCGAAGGTTGATATCAAGCCATATGAATGTGAGGTTGACACTCTAAAGCTAAATCATTGGTAGTAGCAATTACAGGTGTATTTCAGTGTTTATCGTATAGATAAGGAATGAAATATTTCATTTGCACGGTTAAAAATACAGGGCCATGCCTGAATTGGTGGAAAGACGCATAAATACCTTGAGGTTGGAGGGAGATCCTCCAGTGACTAAGTGGGAGGAATTCAAAACCCCCATAAAATCCTATTTTCAACCTATTGGGTATGTAGCAAACTAGTGGATTCATTGGCTCCACTTCAAGCAAAAGCAGGGGCAGAGTGTACAAGCGTACACCATAGAGTTCAAAAAGATGTCATAATTCTAGGTATATCCTTAAAGAATCCAAATGTACCCCTAAAGTATCTAGGGGGTCTACACATTCATTTGAAAAAGAAAATGATGTTATTCAAGCCCATATCAGTGGATTGTGTATATGTAAAGTACCTAGAAACATAGGCCTAAAGAAATGGAAATCAAGTGGATTGAAGCAAAAGGAACAACAAGACACTTATAAGGAGGAGAAGATGAAGTAAAAAGGGGTAAAAGATAAGAAGAAAATAACCACAACACACTAGTGAAAATATCCTAGCAACCATTGCATCATTGATGGTCATACATAAGAGAAGTGCTGGAATTTGCATCCAGAACTAAACCTAAAGAACAAAATGAAAGATAATAAGAAGAATAATCTCATGGCCATTGATCCAAGAAATTAGGTTGAAATAAGCTCATATTTGGATGAGAATATTGTATGTACATTACTGTAGAAGGAGGTGAATCTGAGTAGCCTCCAACAATGGGAAGAGAAAAAAATGAAAAAAATATTCCACATATAGATATAGGTCAAGAAGACAAAGAATGATGCTTTATTTGACTCGAGATCATGAGAGAATATCATTGTAGAAAAGATGGTCAAAATATTGAGATTATAAGTGTGTGATCATCCAAGCCCAGATCCGTTTGGGTGGGTAAATACGGATGCAAAATTGTTCCCCTTGATGCATGTTCAGACATGTTTGGAAGTCCCCACATATACATGAAATATGCAATTTTCATGTGTAGAGACAAACAATATTAGATCATCAAGGATGGAAAATTGTTCACCATCAACACGCACAAAGGCAAGTAAAAAATTTCACTGGTAAGTGCCAACAAAGCTAAGAAATTGATCAGTTCCAACGAGAAGTATGTTTTATTGTATTTTAAGAGAAAATTAATATTTTAAATATTTTGTAAGACGAAAGGAATCCTTGGAGGGGTGTACTAAGAAATAGAAAAAACACTTGGAAGAGTTGCAACAGGCATATAGGGATGTGTTCCGGAAGCCTAAACAATTTCCACCCACGAGAGACGTGGAGCGTGAGATCTAGCTATTACCAAACTCCCCAATGCCAAACTTTGGGTTTTATAGGTAGTTTACAATAAAATCAAGTGACATGAAGAAACAATTACAATAGCAATTGGAACAAGGTGTCATTCAACCAAGTACAATACCATGTGGGTAACCCATCATCATTGTGCAAAAGGATTGGACTTGACAAATTTGTATTGATTACAGGGCATTAAACAAAATCACGCTCAATAAGAGGACAACCTTCAAGGTACTGCAAGATGGCTAGTACTGTCCCACTCTCCAACAAGATGCAAGAAGATACACCAATCGATGTGACCAATGCCAAAGAATGGGGAAACCTACTCTGAGGGTTGAAATGCCTTTGAAACCTCAAGTGACTCTTTAGCCATTTGATAAGTGGGGCATGGATTTCATTGGGCCCATTGATCCGCCATCAGGGCAAAAAAAGTACATAATTGTGTGCACTGATTATTTGACAAAGTGGGTTGAAACCAAATTTGTCAAGGTAGAAGCAAAAGAGAAAGTGGTTGAGTTCTTAAGGGAGAATGTATTTTACAAGTTTGGGTACCATACAGAGCTAGTCACTGATCAGGGAGCTCAATTCACCTCACACCTGATTGAAAATCTATTGAGTCAACATAAGGTCAAGCACAAGAAGTCAACTGCTTATCATCCTCAGGAAAATGGACAATTAGAGGTTACCAATAGAACATTGGAAGGCATTCTCAGAAAGGTTGTGAACAACAATAGAAAATATTGCGCTGAAAAACTAGTGGAGTCCACTTGGGCCTATAATACAACCTGGAAGACAACCACTGGCTTCACCCCTTATGACTTGGTTATGAGAAGAAGGCTCTGCTCTCCATTGAGTTTGAGTACAACACTTTGAGAATGGAATCACAGTGGGATTTTGATGTTACAAAGGCAAAGCAAGAGAGGTTGCTCAAGCTCAATGGTTTAGATGAATTCGGGATACAGGCCCTCCTATAGACAGAAGTTACTCAAGTACAAAGAAAGGTTTGCCATGACAAAAACATCAGAGACAAAGTTTCTCAAGAAGGTGATTGGGCTCTACTATATGACTCCAAGTTCAAGGACTTCAAAGGAAAATTGATGAACAAGTGGTTGGGCCCATATCTAATAGAGAAGTGCCATGAAAATGGGTTGTTAAAATAAGTACCATTGATAAAGAAGGTATCCCCTTGTTGGTCAATGGATATAGATTGAAAGCCTCTAAAATACCTTTGTCAAGGGAAGAATTTATTAGTACCATCAATAAGGAAGTGAATGTGCTTGGAAGTGTCTCAGCTTCTAGCTCATCAAATTCTAAAAGGTTGTTTTATTTTTGAAAAAAATGAAAATAAAATTAAGAAAAAAAGAAAAAACAATAATGGACCTAGGTGAAAACCTCTATGAGGAATTTGAGGCCAACTTTTGGGTTGAAACCCTCCTTGAGGCAACCCAAGAGTAAAAAAAGGAAAATAAAAAGATCTCTAGGTGAAAACCTCCCTTGAGGCATTTAGGGTAGGAAAACAGATTGAAAACCTCATTTGAGGTGACTTCTATGTCTTTCAAAAAAAAAAATGAAGAAAAGATAGTAGAAAAACAAAAAAAACAAAATGACATGGCAGGGACCTCAAACCCGCTCACTAATAAAATTATGTGATTTTTGCAGTTTTTAAGGGAAACAAAGGACTCAGAGTTCAGAGGAAAGCAAGCCAATCATCACCCCATTCTTCCTCCATTCAATTCATATCCCCCATGCCCACTATGTATCCATCATCCATCCTCACTTCCAAGCATCAAAAACCAGTTTTTATGTAGTTTTCTGTCTTCTACAAGGTTTCCTGTAGTTACGACAAGAGTTTCCTGTAATTACTACAGGAGTTTCCTGTAATTACTACAGGAGTTTCCTGTAGTACTACAAGGTGTCCTGAAACAATATAGTAATGAAATTATGATTGGTAAATGATGATGCAAGCCTGCTCTAGGTTGAAAGAGGGGACCATACACCTCACTGCCTCTCACCCAAAACAAGCTCATGACCGTACCACCCTATGTGTCCATCAAAAAACACTCAGAAATTTAAAATTAAAAACAACAAAAATAGAAAAGAGAGTCCAAGGGCCATGCCATCATTGGCCTCACTCACATACCACTCCACTCCTCCATTTCCATCCTTCCACTCATACTTCACCACCCATTCCTTCTCCAAGTGAAAAACAAAAAGCAAAAAAAATAATGAAAAAGGCAGCTATAGGATTTCTTGTAGTAACTACAGGAAACCCTGTAGCAGCATGTGTTCTCATAGCAACAATTTCTCCATGCACTCTCCTTCAACACCAAGGCAAGCAAAGAGCTCCAACACCCCTACATAAACTATGAATTCCATCCAGAGCTTAGCAGCAGCAGCAGCAAGACCAAGCACCTGCACATAGCAACAAAGAGGACAACTACATCAACAGGAAGAAATATACAGAAAAATGACCAAGGAAAAGCACTTACCTGAACAAAAAGAAGCACAATAGAGTCACCCCTAGCATACGCAACCAAGTGAAGGAAGGCACAAGTATGTCACCTCATCTGAATTCTTCCCTAAGTAGGATATTATAAAAGTGTAGGAATATGAAAAAGTTTGATTTTATAAGCTAGAGGTGGCAAGTTAACTTGGCCACCCTCAGCTCGAAAACAAACAGTGAACTCTCAGTGAGCCTAACAAGTGGCAACATCACATCAAGATGAATGAGTTGAAAAAGTGGTCGAGTTAAGTTGTGTGAGAGTGGGTGATGATTACGAGGGGAGGCTACTGTTGGGCAGTAAACAGGGTCTTTTTCACCTCTATTTACCCTACGTTAATTATCAATCCAGGTATGATTTGTTATCTCAAAGAGTGTACTCAGTGTGATGCGTTCACTTGCTAAGAGTAATGCTAGTAGTATAGTGCTTTAAATACAAGAGTAAATAGATGCTGGAAATAAAATCTACTTACAATTAAAAGAAACTTAACACTTTGAAACTTAAACCATTCACTCAAAAAACTACAACAATTTATTAGTCAATGGTGGAGTAATGATAACTCTTCCCTTTGTAAACTGATGTCATTGAAAAGCAATCAAAAGGATCATCAATCTGGGAACTGGACAACAATAGTCAATGTTCACTACAGCTTCAAATCATCTTATTCACACCAAAACAATTACTTGAAATGATAATTCGAATGACTAAAAAGGGAACAACAATTAATCTATTTAAAAGATTGAACAACAAAGCTTTAACCTATAGGAATGAATGAAGCAATAGTCGTAATCTACAAGAATTAAGAAACAATCTTTACCTTGGAAATCATTTGAACAACAAACTGAAAATGGAACAACAAACTAAAGTGAGCCATGAAATATTGAATAGCAACTCAAATCAAATGTAAATGCACAACAAACTAAATTGAATGTTACACACATCATATCTATACTGAGGGAAGCAGTAATCTGGGTCTCGGCATAACAGTTATTGGTTATGAAGAAACAACAATTGATGTTACCATGGAACAACAATCCCAATGAACAACAATCACTCTTAGAGGTAAACCGTAGATAAATAAGCAATAGTACTGATTTATAAATACACAACACTACTACTCTGTAAATGAATAGTAAAGGTAATCTACAAGGAACAACAATGTCATACAACAATATCAATCTGTAAAGGAACGACAACGCCATATAAATTTAGAATGAATAGCATAACATTCCAGTTGCAGAGGATAACCTTTCTACTCAAATATGAATGAAATATAACAGAGCCAATGCATGAAATAATAAGAAACAACAGATTACTGATCAAAGCAAATAAAATAAATAAAATCGCACACGACTTAGAATTGAAAAGTAATGATACAGGAAGCGAGTGATCCACTAGGGCCGGGCCCTTAGCCTCCAGGGACGCACTGCTACGGTTACTCCAGAATCAAAGACAGAACAACCACAAAGTTTATATATTAATCATCAAAACAGAGTTACAGCAATTGCTCTTTAAAGAGAGTCGATGATCAAAGTTTAAGTTACAACAATGAATTTCATAAAACAACAATAATCATCTGCCCCTTGGGCTAGCAACGCTGTCCCTTTTTATAGCGGTCAGGTGGAAATATCAAAGATAGAGATATTTTTTAAGGTAGCGATCCCCCAGAATCAAGAGATCCTGAGGGATTCGCCATTCAGTTATCTCTTCGTTCTCTTGTGCCAATTTGGTATCTCCTCTTCCCTTTCCTGGCCTACGCGCTCCGATTTGGATTGCCTCGTTTGGATGTGATTCCCTGTCAAAGGGACAGTAGTTGATTTCATCTCGTCTTTTTCCTTGGAATGGCGATATTCCAATTTCTTCCTTTTCTGCATTGAAAAGGGTAATAATTAGTCGCTTTACGTTACTCACAAATCTTCTAAACTTTATCATAATCTTTCACCATAAGCCCATTTCATAATGTAAAGAAGTTATGAACTAAAGGAAAAGATAATGAAATAAGTGGCAATTACATACCTTTTCTACTGCTCAACACACCCCCCTGCTTACCCTTTTTCATGCCCTCATGAAAACATTATAATTGACATGCAAGGCAGTTAGGGAATAGGCTGGAGAAGGGTTCTCAGTAGGTGGTCTACAACCATGATTCCGAGCTAAGAATTCAAAAATATGCCCTGTTTGACCCTCAGGCAATTCATATAGGGCTCTATATCCTAGTGCAGGATACCAAATCACTGGACTTCGGAACCGACAACCTAACCAAGACGAGCCTTCTCTCAGAATGAGGTCACCATAGATACCCAAGCAGTTAGCATTTATCTTAAAATTCTCATAATTGAAAGGTTCTCCGTCTTGGATATTCCAATTAGAAGTCTGATATCAGAATTTGGCTGTTTCTATGGCAAGGTCTTTGATGGTAAAGAAGTATTCTAACCCCTGCCGGATGACTGTTGTGTGAATAGGTCCCAATGTCTGGATCACACCTTGAGTTCTCATTAGGCTCCTATGCTTATTCCATAATTGCAATGGGTCTCTAGGTTCATCCCTCACCCATAGATCGAATCCATTCTCCTATCTTTGAAAGACATTGTAGGCTTTAAGCCATTTTATTTGATTAACACCAAAAGAAATAAATGCCTGCAGTTGGACATCACCCACGAAAGGGCTAGGGTTCTGTTCTATTTCTCCATCTAACACAAGATTGTGCAAATAAAATTCACATAATAGTCACTGAACTTTCACCTCGTAATGCTTACAACAGTTTATGAAGTCATCAATGGTTTTTATCTCTATAGGCACTCCTGCCTTGACAGCTTTAATTTTCAATTGTAAATATCTTTCCATTAAAAACAAAGCATAGTTTCTAGCAGGTGCCCTACATGCTAGAACGTTAGTATACAGAGAACATAAGGTATCCATTTGTTTTATGACTATGTCTAGTCTATGGGTTACCTTTTTTACTCTTTCTTCTGCCTTTTGCCATCCTTCAAAGGCCTGGCTTTCTGATGCATTAATGGTTTTCAGCTGCTGTTGTAATTTCTGGTATTTTTCTTGCGAAACAGTCTGCTCTGTGAGTTTCTCTATTGTTTGCTAGGCTTGTGCCAAATCTTTTCACAGAGTTACTATCCTCGGGTCATTATCCAACATGATTATTTTGGGCTAGAGATCTACTTGGATCTCCTTATTACGACATCTTGTCTTTATGGTCTGAGTTTCCTTCTCACTAGAGGACAGTGCCTCTGTCTGGATTCCCTTATCACAAGTCGGTGCGTCGTCTGTTTTTACTTCTACATTTGCAACAGCCAGATGTTGTTCCTTTCGAGTTTGAATGACAGGTTGGACTTGAGTCCTCTTGGTCTTTTTCTTAAGGGGTTTTACCTGGGTGGTTGCATGCTTTGCCACAGAGGTTCTTGTTGATTTCTTCCCCATTTTCAAGACTCTTATCTGTTGTCGAAGTTTCTTAATGACATTAAGCAATCTCTGTTGTTCCTTTCGCAATCTTCTAATTTCCTTTGTTTTCTTGGAAGGAACAGCCGTTCGTTTACTCAGGCCTGGACTTTTTGCTTTAGGTATTGCACCTTCGCCTTGGTTAATTTCTTTATTTTCTTCTTGGGGTACGTCTTCAATGTTCTGCTGATCGGTTCATTCAGGGTAGAAACCCTAGTTTGTTCAGCTGTTTCCTGGGTAGATGCTTCTTCTACCTCTTCTTCATCGTGGAATTCTTCAGGCATATTCTAACTAGGAACAGATTGTTCCTCTTCTTCATCCTCGTCACTCTTTTCCCCAGATACACTCTCATCATGAGCAGAGTGATCCTCTTCTTTTTCCTCCTCATCACACAGTTCCTCGGATGCACTTTTATCATGAGCAGAGTGCTCCTGCGGTTCTTCTTCAGTATGGGGGTTGAGTGGGCTGTGAGGTTGGACATATTCACCCATATTGGCCAAAATTTGGGCCAATTCATCTTCTTGCAGAGGGTTTTGCAGTGAACTTTCACTATGCTGCCCTGTTTCCTCCCCTTCTTCTTGACCGGACTGTTCAGTCTCCTCCTTCGGTTCTTCTTCCTCATTTCCTTCCAATTCTTCTTCATTCTCCCCACCTTCCAATTGTGGGGGTTGCTTGTCTCCTAAATCGGGTATTTCCACCGGTTGACTAATATTTCCCTGGGAATTTCCCAACATTCCTCTGATCCTTGCCAATCTAATAGATTTTCTTCGTTTCAGTGGTCTGCTCAATGTGCTGGCACTATGTTTTCATTTCAGGGTTGGCAAAGCTAGTCCCTTGTCTATGGAGAAAATTAATTCTTCCCAACTACTTTGCTGCTGGGAAATACTGTACCTAGCTATCAATCGTATTAACCCATGGTGGCTTACCACTGACTCTACCTGGCGAGATTTCTTCATGCTTTGGGCAACATCATGTAATAAATAATTTAAAAATGCAGGAAAATTCACAGTACATTTTTGCTTTAATACTGCTAGAAGTTTGAGATGGAGTGGTCTTACCACGTCTTTCCTGCCATCGCAAGTGATGTAGCTCTAGATAATTCTTGCCAATTCTTCCCACAGCTCTCCCAAGGCTGCTGGCATAACTCCTTCCCCTTTCACAGTAAGGTTTTTCCCTTCATCCTGGAAGATGGTGATGGCGTCTCGCAATCTCACTTTTTTCAGAGTCCACACAGGTCCAGTGGCTGGCAGTCCTGAAACTTCTACAATTATGTTGTCAGTGACTGCTATCTGTTTCCCTCTCACCATGGAGTAATTTTCTTGCAAGTTCTACAAAAACTCAATTGCCACTGTCTCATTGGATTGCTAGAGACAGTTAAGATAAGCTATCCATCTTGCCCTTGCTAGGATTTCTCATGCAGCATCGAACACCATCAACACCTGTGGCTCACTGTGAATTAATCTTCCTCCCATCTTATTAACACTTGGAACACTGTAAAAACACAGAGACAATAATGGAACAGCAAGCTGTTCAAATCTTTAGCTCACTGTTAGGAAAGCACAGAGAAGGTGATGGAACAACAAGTTGTTCAAATTTCTAACTTACTGCTAATTTTTGCAGAGCAAAACACGGAAATGGTTTCAGAACAACAAGCCATGCATATTGGAAAATAAAATACTGTTAAGTGTTGCTATTCCCGAGTCATAATTCTTCCGAATGATGAGCTGACATGTATGCCAGCAAATTATGAGATCACCCGCGCCCCTCTGTAATGTGATAGGCTGTCCTCGGCCGTCAAGTAAAGGAGCAGCATGCCGACTGCCATAGTACAAAGTAATAAAGGAATAGCATATAGAGATGTGCCATGTTTACAAAAATGAGTGGATTACCAAAATCGAGGCGTATGATAGAATCGGTAATAAATATGGAAATGTTGTGATATGATGCGAGAAATGGAGGATAGGACAGCTGATGTGAATAAAAGTTTTTATGCGGTCGTTATTGACTTTTATCATCATAATTGATTTGTAAATGATTTTCATGTATCAAAGGTTCAGAAGGGTTATATACATAATCTCATTTGAAAGCATTTATAAAGATATAAGAAGGGTTTTATGATGACCATTGGTGTATAAGAAATGCGACTTAAATACCATCAACAGAGCTCTGTTGCCCACAGGTGTCCATAACCTTGACAGATTTGTTTATTTCACCCTTGGAACCATAATCCTTTGTGTATGCCTTGGAAAGTGTTTTGCAATGTCAAAATGGAGGCCATTGTGCTGGCTTGGTAACCAGATGAATCACAATGCCATTCACCAGGAAGGAGTGACAGGTGGGCAGGCCAGCTCATGATGAGACCTCATGTTCCAAGGACTTTTTATTTTTCTAATGTGCCTCCTGGATCATATCCCTCATGTGGAGGCCATAGTGGGAATGCCACTTCACTTTCTTCCTTATGATCATGGTAGGCTGGCTCTTAATGAGACCCCCTATCCTTCATTTGACAAATCCTGTTAGTAATTAGATAAACATTTTTCTTTTTCTTTTTGTCTTTTATATAGCACTTTTCCTATTTATATAAGAGGGTGGTTCAACACTCCTTAAGAGCAAGGATGGTGTAAGAAGTCTAAACATCTCAATAGAAAAAAATATGCCCTTATTCTTATTCAATAATAATGATCAAAGAGAATTATGGGGATTTACAGAGAACCATCATGATAAAAATAATCAATCATATTGGTATTAGTAAAATAATGACAGCAAGGTGATAAATATTTGTCCTTTCCTCTTTTCTCTTATCAATTCAAAGCAATTTCTTCTAAAAGATGACGATTTTTATGATTTGTTGATTTCAGTATCATCTAGTTTTTGTATTCCTGCATAAATGTATAGTTGTGCCTTAAATGACCATCACTCAAAAAAATGGTAAAACACACATAAAGAAAAAATGCAATGTAAAAAATGTTGTTCTTAAGATGGAACATCTGTTGTCTCTTTAGAGGGATGGAAAAAGAATATGTGTACACAAAAACACAAAAAAGGAAAAAAAACATGCTCGAAGCTGCTGTTCCTTGGGAGGAACAACAACTGTTCCTTAATTGGAACAACAAATAAAGCAAGCGCAATCAAAAATGCGAAAATGTTGTTCCTTCGGAAAGGAACATCAAAAAAACGAAAGTGTTGTTCCTTCGGAAAGAAAGAACAAAAAACAAAAGTGTTGTTCCTTCGGAGAGGAACAGCAAAAACTCAAAGTGTTGTTACTTATGCAGATGTGTTGTTCCTTCGGAAAGGAACAACAAAACATGAAAGTGTTGTTCCTTCAGAAAGGAACAACAAAAAAAATGAAAGTGATGTTCCTTCAGAAAAGAACAACAGAAAACGAAAGCACTATTCCTTCGGAAAGGAACAACAAAAATGTAGATGTGTTGTTCCTTCAGAAAGGAACAACAAAAAGGTGGACATGTTGTTCCTTCGGAAATGAAAAAAAAAATGCGAAAGTGTTTTTCCTTCCAAAAGGAACAGCAAATGGCGAAAATGTTGTTCCTTCGGAAAGGAACATCAAAATGCAAAAAGTGTTTTTCCTTCGAAAAGGAACAACAAAATGGTGGGAATGCTGTTCCTTCGAAAAGGAATAACAAAATGCAAAAGTGTTGTTCCTTCGAAAAGGAACAGCAGAGGGGTGAGAAAGTTGTTCCTTCCGAAAGGAACAACAAAATGCAATAGTGTTGTCCCTTCGAAAAGGAACAACAGAGTGGTGAAAATGTTGTTCCTTTGAAAAGGAACAGCAGAATGCAAAAATTTGCAGAAATGCAGAAATCTATACAAAAAGCAATTTACACAAACAGAATAGAAAAATTTATGTACAAAATTTACAAGCAATCAAATTTCTTAGTGAACCAAATGTGAGGAAGAGTTCTCTTCCTCAGCCAGAATCTGCATGTCGGAGTCTTCCCTTAGTTGCTAGTAGAAGGATTCCCGAGTAAGTGGTTTGCGATACAATCGAACTCGATGGCCATTTGCTTTGAAGGTGTGTCTAGATCTGTCAATGGTGGTTAAAGTAATGGTGCCATTATCATGAACCTTCTAGATTGCATATGGTCCCAGCTAGTGAGTTTGAAGTTTCCCTGGAAAATCCTGGAACCTCGCATCGTATAGGAGCATCCAATATCCTTCACGGAAAACTTTCTTTTTAATGAGGGCATCGTGCCATTTTACTCTCCGTTGTTGGATTAATGCAGTATGTTGGAGAGCGGAGCACCTGATTTCATCCAGCTCGTTGATTTGTTGTAGTCTATTAATCTGGGCCTCATTTAAATCTAGACCGACTTCTTGTGTTGTTCTGAAGGTTTGTATTTCGAATTCTATTGGAAAGATGGGTTCCTTTCCAAATACTAGCTGATATGGTGAATGACTGGTGGTGTTTCTCCATGTTGTCCTGTATGCCCACAAGACTTCCAACAATCTTGTAGCCCAATCGCATCTATGTGACACAATGGTTTTTGTTAATATTGCTTCTATTAAATTATTCGTACTCTATACTTGGTCGTTTGCCTGTGGGTGATATGGAGTGGTAATTTCATGCTGAATATGATAGTTTTTTAATGTTGCAGCAATTTTATTATGGCAAATTGCGGTCCTCTGTCTGTGATTATGTCTCTTGGGAGGCCATATAACACAAATATTTGGAATAGGAAATGAATGACGGAATCCTCTGTAGCTCTTAGCAGTGCCTCTACTTCAACCCATTTAGTTACATATTATGTTGCTACCAAAATATATGTTTTTTGGTTTGATGATAGGTTGATCGGACCAACAAAATCAAGCGCCCAACACTCAAATGGTTCAATAATGAGTTGTGGGTATAACGACATTTCGTCAGACTGTCCAGGGCGTCCTGCTCTTTGGAAACTGTCACAAGATTGAACAAATTTCTTTGCGTCTTTGAAAATTGTGGGCTAGTAATACCATGTTTGCAGAACTTTGTGACTAGTTCTTGGATTTGTGAAATGTCTGCCACACGGTCTATTTTGACAGGTTTTCAGGATGTTAAAAATTTCATCTTCACGGATGCATCCTCTGATGTGCATATCTGTCCCTATATGGAATAGGTAGCCCCCAATCCAAGAAAATCAGGTACTACACTGCACAATCTTTTTTCATTCATTAGGAGTCAGATGTTTTGGTAATTTGCCTATGACTAAATAATTCACAACATCAGCATACCAGGGTGTTTTGATAGTGACAGCGAATAAATGTTCATCTAGAAATTGATCTTCAACTACTGCTGCATCCACTAGTTTTGGCATTCGTGAGAGAAATTCAGCGACAAGATTCTCTTTCCCGGTCGATCTTTTATTGTGATGTCGAATTCCTGCATTAAAATAAACCATCTTGTTACTATACTGTTTGTGATAGGTTTATTTGCTAAATATTTTATGGCAGAGTGATCTGTATATAAAACAACAGGATATCTAGTGATATAATGCCTAAATTTATTTACAAAATGAATTATAGCTAAAAATTCTTTTTCAGTAACAGTATAGTTTAGCTCAGCAGGAGACAAATTCTTGCTAATGTAATAGATTGCATATGGTTTTTTGTCTTCTTCCTGCCCAAGAACTGCTCCAATAGCTGTGTCTGAAGCATTTAATGAAATTTGAAATAGCAGATCCCAATTTGGACCTCTGAGCACTGGGGCTATTGACACAAGCTTTTTCAGATCCTCAAAAGCACGGTCACATTTATCTGTCCAAACAAAATCAACATTCCCTATTAGTGCGTATAGAGGTGCAGCTATTTGAGAAAAATGTTCTATAAATCTCCTATAATAACTAGAAAATCAAAGAAAACTACGTACCTCCGTCTATGTGGTAGGAGTGGGTATTAGCAAAATTATTTGAATTTTGGCCAGATCTACCTGTATTCCAGCTGCTGAGATATAATGACCTAGGATGAGCCCTTCGGTCATCATCATATAACACTTTTCATGGCTCAAGCAGAGCCTGGTGGAAATACATTGTTGCAGCACCTTTTCCAATGTGTCTAGTGCTGGGTCGAAGTCATCTCCATATGGTGTGAAATCATCCATGTATACTACGAGCCCTTCATTTACTAAATCTGAAAAGATGCTAAGGATAACCCTTTGAAATGTGGCAGGAGCATTGCATAGGCCAAAGGGTAAAACTCTATAGGCAAACATTCCCCAAGGACAGGTAAAAGTAGTTTTGTCTTGGTCTTCAGGGGTAATCTGAATCTGATTGTATCCACTGAAGCCATCCAAGAAAGAAAAGAATTTTTTCCTGCTAATGTATCTAATACCTGATCAATGAATGGAAGGGGAAAGTGGTCTTTTTGGGTGGCTTTGTTTAATTCTCTATAATCTACACAAATCCTCCACTTTCCATTCTTCTTCGGCACCACTACAAGTGGAGAGACCCATTTGCTATCGGAGATTGGATAAATAAATTTTACATCCAAAAGCTTTTGTAATTCAATTTTCACAATGTCTTTCAGGTGAGGGTTGAGTCTCCATTGGGGTTGGCAAACAGGTCTCGCATCCTTTTCTGTATAAATGTGGTGTGTACAAGGCTGGGGATCAATTCCTTTCATGTCCAGATAATTCCATGCAAATACTTCCTTGTATTTTCTTAGTAGTTGGATCAGCTTTTCTTCTTGTTCAGGAGTAAGGTTATTATTGATGTTTAAGGTTTTTCCTGGCTCACTCTCTATAGTTTTGTTGTTTGAAACAGAGATAGTGGGTATTGTCTAATCATGGGTGTCTTTGAGAGGATCTTCTTCTAGTTCATTGTCAAATACTGCCTCTATCATGTGACATTGTACATGGGATCTGGATTCAACTTGGTTAATGAAGTCGTTAATAACATCATCCTCTGTTTGATCTTTGAAGTTGAGGGCATCTTCTATGGTTAATGGGGATCTAATGTTTTCGGTGAGGTATGATACAGGATGTTTGTTAGTTTTAATTATTGTTACACTCGATTGGGCTGGAGGGTATAGGGCTAGATTCTTGATGTTACTCCCTCTAGTTATGGTCATATTGCCTTATCGATAGCCAATGTAAGCATCAGTGGTCGCAAGCCAAGGTCTGCCTAAAATCAACAGGTGTCCATCAAGTCAGTTTTTGGGGTTTATTATCAGAAAGTCGGCAAGATATTCCCAAGAATCAACAGATACCATGACATCATGTAGTGTGCCTTTTGGCCTAACTACTGATCGGTCGGCCAGTTCTAATAAAGTGGAAGTTGGTTCTACTGATGTAATGCCAATTTTTGGCAAGGGGCAGTTGTTAAAATATTAATCACAGCCCCTAAATCAACTAAGGCATTTGAAAAGGTTTGTCCATTGATTTGTACTATCACTATTGGATTTCCTGGTTCTTCATATGTAACATGTGCTTCTCTCCCTGATAATAGATCAGATAAGGTGTCGACTACTTAGACTATTGGGTTATTTGTTATTCTCCTCCTTCATTTTTTTATACAAAGTTCTTTGATGGTTTTTGCATATATTTGGATATCTTGGATAGCTTGGAGGAGTGGGATTTTTATGTACAAATTTTTTAGTTCTCCCAGAATATCAAAGTCAGGATGTTCTATAGGGCGCAGTATAATTAATCATTCTGGGAATGGGGGAGAAGATGTGGTTGTTCGATTATGAGTCTGTTGTTTGATCACATCTTCTTCTTGTGATGGTTGTTATATAGGTAATTGATTTTCAACTTGAATGGTTTTATCTCCCTCGGTTTCTCCAATACACCCAGATCTTAATTGAAGGTCATTGCACTCCCTTATATAAGTTTCTAGCTCTGGTGTTTCAATTATTTGAACAGATTGGACTAGTCTGTTATTTGGGTTCATGTTGGGTTGGGCTGGGAGTTGCGGTCTTAAATTGGACTGGGGCTTTTGTTGAAGTGCTGACAGCGTAGGTTGAGGGAGTGGAATGGTTCCTACTGGCTGATTTATTGGTCTTTGCCAGTTTGTTTGCCAGGCTTGACTCTGCGAAGTGGGAGGGGACCATTGTGTTGGATATGCATTGTTTTGCCAATATGGTGGAGCATAAGGAAAATTAGTCCAATTAGATTGGCTTGTTTGGTTCGGCCAAGGGGATGATGAAGGAAATGGTTGTTGCGACCAATTTGAGAAGGGAGGTTGATTTTGCCACATTGTATTATATTGCTGAGCATGATATTGCAGAGGATGGAAAGAAAAATATGGATCGGAGAACATACCTGATTGTTGCGGTTGCCATTAATGGCGCTGATTAAGTAGGTACACCAATTCTGGTTCTTCTTTCGCTTCTTTGTATACTGCTTTCAAACCAGGAAGTGAGGGGCAGCTCTTCGTAGAATGGTATTTTGTACAAATGGCGCAAACTTGAACTGCATCTAATGGGCACTCTTTGTGGCTGTGTTTATTTCTGCATCTAGGACATAATATTTCCATATTTTGTTCTGCTTCTACTTGTTTATGCTTTGCTTGCATAATATCGAGCTGCATTGTTAGAGTCCCCAATATATCATTTTTGAAATTCTCCAATAAATTTCCAATTTCTGTGCAAGTTACTCCTTCTCTAAAGATCTTGTTGTCCCTTATAAACATGTCATGTTCTGCTAGTTTCAGCCTTGTGCTGCCTCGCGAGCCCCTGATACATAAATTAATAATGTCAGCAAAATTTTCTTGATAAATATCTCCTTTTCCCATAATATTTATTGTTTCAACCCATTGTTCCTTCATGCCTTTAATTAGTGTTGTTTTTAATACATTGTCCGGTAAGGGTAATGATGCATAAGGAGATCTTTGAAGATTATACTGAAAACGTTCAACATATTATTCTAATTTCTCATTAGGCCTATCTACCATCTAAAATATTTCATATTTTAGCTCTCTAGACCTACAATAGTCCTGATATTTCTTCAGGAAAGCACCTTTCATCTGATCCCAGTCATTTATAACATCTCCACCCAATCCCATAAACCATCGCAAAGCAGCTCCTTTCAATGTGGAGGGAAATAGTTTCAACTTTTGGGGATCAATGGTATAGTCATATCCTCTGCACAGCACATCAAATTTTAATAAAAATGCATCTCGATCTTCCGATTTTAGGTCATGAAATGTAGGGATGTGCTGGAGAGGAATGGCCTTCATGGGTGCATTAACTGCAATATCTACAATGGGATATTGCAGTGTGGAGGTTTGGGTGTTTTGCTAGTTGTGGGCCATTTGGTCAAATATGTGCCAATAACCCTCTGGGATTTCTAGGAGGGTATTCCTAGGCTGGCTAGAAGGAGCAGGAATGGCCTTGACAACACTTCCTCGGTCTGGGATAATGAGAGTTCCTTGCTAAATTAATATTTGGGGGGATTCTTCCTCTTCGTTCTGGATGATTTTTACAGCACTTCCCTTATTTGGACTACTTAATGGCTGAACTATTCCAAGAGGAGATTTTGGCTCTTTAGTTTCCCCTATTTCTCCTCTTCCCTCATAGAGATTACTAAGGTTCCCTTCCTGCAATGATTTTGGGCTAGAATTTTCAATTTCTTGAAAATCTTGCTCCTCTGTTTGGCTGTGCACCTCAGCAAAGGCTATAGATGGTGATCCTATGGCTTGAAGGGAACTAGTAGGTTGTCTAGAAGCAACTTTTCTCAGTCCTACTGAAGGCTGAGATTCTGCTTTTTTAAGGATTTCGTCTATGAAGGTCGATCGGCCAAGGGTCACCAGCCCCTTAGCTTTTTCAGGTTTGGGTAGCAGTTTAGGATTTTTTTTAGGATTTTTCTACTTAGTCATGCACACAAATCAAATGCTGATTTCTACCCAAAACAACAACAAATCTGCAGGAAAGCGGGCAGGGGAGCAGGGTTGTTACATGCTCTGTACGCAGGTTCTTACCTTCCATTTTTAAAACCCAACTCTCTCCTAGCAGGTACTTACACTACTCTCAAAAGAAACAAATGGCTACACTCTTCCCCGACAACGGTGCCAAAATGTTGGGCAGTAAAAAGGGTCTTTTTCACCTCTATTTACCCTACATTAATTATCAATCCAGGTACGATTTGTTATCTCAAAGAGTGTACTCAGTGTGAGGCAGTCACTTGTTAAGAGTAATGCTAGTAGTATAGTGCTTTAAATACAAGAGTAAATGGATGCTGGAAATAAAATTTACTTACAATTAAAAGAAACTTAACACTCTGAAACTTAAATCATTCACTCAGAAAACTACAACAATTTATCAGTTAAGGGTGCAGTAATGATAACTCTTGCCTTTGTAAAATAATGTCATTGAAAAGTAATCAAAAGGATCATCAATTTCAGAACCGGACAACAATAGTCAATGTTCACTACAGCTTTAGATTGTCTTATTCACACCAAAACAATTACTTGAAATGATAATTCGAATGACAGGAAAGGGAACAACAATTAATCTATTTAAAAGATTGAACAACAAAGCTTTAACCTATGGGAATGAATGAAGCAATAGTCGTAATCTACAAGAATTAAGCAACGATCTTTACCTTGGAAATTATTTGAACAGTAAACCGAAAATGGAAGAGAAAACTAAAGCGAGTCATGAAATATTGAACAACAACTCGAATCAAATGTAAACACACAGCAAACTAAATCAAATGTGACACACAACATATCTATACTGAGGGAAGCAGTAATCTGGGTCTCGGCATAATAGTTATTGGTTATGAAGAAACAACAATTGATGTTACCATGGAACAACAATCCTAATGAACAACAATCACTCTTAGAGGTAAACCGTAGATAAATAAGCAATAGTACCGATTTATAAATACACAACACTGCTACTCTGTAAACGAACAGTAAAGGTAATCTGCAAGGAACAACAATTTCATACAACAATATCAATCTGTAAAGGAATGACAACGTGATATAAATTCAGAATGAACAGCATAACATTCCAGTTGCAGAGGATAACTTTTCTACTAAAATATGAATGAAATATAATAGAGCCAATGCATGAAATAATAAGGAACAACAAGTTACTGATCAAAGCAAATAAAATAAATGCACACGACTTAGAACTGAAAAGTAATGATACAGGAAGTGAGTGATCCACCAGGGTCAGGCCCTTAGCCTCCAAGGACGCACTGCTACGGTTACTCCAGAATCAAAGACAGAACAATAACAAAGTTTATATATTAATCATCAAAACAGAGTTACAACAATTGCTCTTTAAAGAGAGTCGATGATCAAAGTCTAAGTTACAACAATGAATTTCATAAAACAACAATAATCATTCACTCCTTGGGCTAGCAACACTGTCCCTTTTTATAGAAGTCAGGCGGAAATATCAAAGATAAAGATATTCTTTAAGGTAGCGATCCCTCAAGATCAAGAGATCCTGAGGGATTCGCCATTCAGTTATCTCTTCGTTCTCTTGCTCCGATTTGGTATCTCCTCTTCCCTTTCTTGGCCTACGTGCTCTGATTTGGATTGCCTCGTTTGGATGTGGTTCCCTGTCAAAGGGACAACAGTTGATTTCGTCTCGTCTTTTTTCTTGGAATGGAAATCTTCCAATTTCTTCCTTTTCTGCATAGAAAAAGGTAATAATTAGTCACTTTACATTACTCACAAATCTTCTAAACTTTATCATAATCTTTCACCATAAGCCCATTTCATAATGTAAAGAAGTTATGAACTAAAGGAAAAGATAACGAAATAAGTGGCAATTACATACCTTTTCTACTGCTCAACAGCTGCATGATAAAAAAATGGTGGGTCGATGGTCCCAAAGAGGAAATCTTGTACACTGCCAGCTAATACAACGGTCCAATGAATTGATCATAAAAATCAATTATTCCAAACTCTCATGCACCATTTGTTCATTTCGAGATCAGAGAGGACTGGGACCACCTTGGAGAGCCATCCAAGAGGAAAACCTCTTTCAACCACCCTACAGGAAACAAAACTACAAGAGAAACTACAGGAAATGAAGAGAGGTACAAGAAACAATGGAAATTCACAGAAAACACTAAAAGAGGGTGCATAGGGTCTAGCTGCTCAGAAATTATCCTTACCCAAATCATCATAGTGACAGGGAGGTGGCCCATATCTCCTATCCTTTGAATTGATAGCTAGGAACATAAAACTTTGAGTATTTTTTAGTGATTAGAGTGGGCCTGGGAGTTTTAAAAGAATTGTGAATAGTTTAACAATTGTGTGGATATAGAAAGAAATTGCAACCATCCACCACCACTATAAACTCGCAGTCACCCTAAAAACTAAGGCTAGCCTACCAAACTCCCTACAATCAGCCAACTAGAAAAGAAACATGACAAGAGGGTTTAACAGAAGGGAACCCAAAGAGACATCCAAGATACACCTCCATCCCCATATGGTAGAAATATTTAGAAGGCATAACTAGTTGGGATTATTTGAGCTACTCAGAGGAGATGATGATGATGTAGCTCAAGAATTTTCCATGACACTTCATCCTCAGGCTAGAATCAGTCCTGCTAATGTGGTAAGAGGACTGTCAATTACAATTACCCTTGAAGTTATTAGCAAGATCACTACCCTTCCTCAAGTGATGCCATGGAAAAAGGAGGATAAGGCTGCAAGAACTTCTGCAAATATATATATATATATATATATATATATATATTCTTAAGGAATGGAGAGCCAATTGAGAACAAAAATGGGATAAGAAGGGAAATCCTTCCCTACCCTTGGAATGAGGTGAGCTATATATTATCAAATATATATCTTGTGAAGGGAGGCTCGGTATAGTTTATGGTTATCAATTTAGACTCCTCCATAAGTTGAGATTTGTGGAGGGGATACTCATTGAAAGAAGAATTAGTATACCCTACTTCTTGTTGCAATCAATAATAGACATGAGCCTAAAGGTCCAAGAGGGAAAACATCAGTAGTTGGCACGCCATGGACTTATTAAGCTAATACTATAGGATGCCTTGAGCCAGCTAAGAATCCCCATTCAATGGTCCACATTTAGAGACATGGACAGAGAGGTTGTGATTGAAATACAAGCCCTTGAATATGATAGGGACAATAACTCTAGTGGTGAAGAGGAGGCAGAAGAAGATGAAGAAGAACTTGAAGAGGAAGAAGAATATCAAAGGAGGAAAAGGAGGCAAAAACAGAGAAAACAGAGGAAGAAGAAGGAGAAGAGGAGAAAAGTGAAGAGAAAGAACAAAAGGAAGTAGCAAGCCCTGAGGAACACAACAAGGAAAGAGAGGAATCTCCAAGGTTGTCTCCTGAACCCACTAAGAGGGAGGCATCTGCTACCTTGACTGCCCTAAGCACATCTGTCAAGTCAAAAGGGAAAATACAAATGGAGACTCCCCTCTATTTTAAAATAAGGAGGAGAACTAGGATCAAACAAGGGAAACCAAAAACACCCACTAGGACTCGAATCATAATTGAGGACTCACCAAAAGAGAAAGAAAGCCTTGTTTCACTAGAAATAAGAGGTGAAGAGGGCACATCAAAACAATCTTCCCCAAAGTCTCCCATCACCTATGTTAGGAGGCCTGTCACTAGGTCAGAATCAACAAAGAAAGACAAGGCACCTTTGACACCATTTTAGAAAGGAAAAATCCTTCCTCAGATAATCCTACAGGAAACTCTGTCAGAACTATAGAAAACACATAAAAAGAAGAAGGAAGGACAACAAGGATAGAGGGAACCCAAGGAAACAACAACACAAGTGCAGGAGGGGTTAGTTTCTACAAATACATCTAAGGGAGAGCCCCAAGAGCTTCAGGAACCTATCCCACAATCCAATATTAGCTCTTATTACATATTCATTGAGGGAGGCAAAATAATACCATAGAAATTGTCCATCCCTCTATTCTTTGATCTTGAGAAAGAGAGAGGATGGACACATCGCTGGATGCAAATTGCCAAATCAAAGAAGGTAGAGGATGTGGGCCATATGGAAGAGAAGCTACTAGAGATGGGCAGAGAGTTGAGTAGGATAAGAGACATGGAATGAATTATGAGATCTCAACTAGAGGCAGAAAACACATGGCTAAGGAGGAAGTTACAGGAAAAAGAGAGCCAATTGGCCACCATGGCAAGCCTCTCCATGGAGGCACTCCAGTGCAGGATGCCACCAAAATCATATTCCTTGTACCTCAAAGATCAACTACTGCAATTTTAGATAAAGGAACTAGCACAAAAAGGGACTATGATTTTCCAAGACTATAGGAAGTTCATTGAACTATGTGACAAAAGAACCCTAGAGGATAAGTCTAAGATATCTGAATTCTACTTGCACAACTTGGCCTTAACAAACTTGAATGTGTGGGACCCCAATCAAAAGTTGGGGGACTTACAACTAATGGCCCTTGCATCATGGATGAGTCACAAGTAGTCCAGGGCTAAGGAGGTGAAGGGGGTGTTGGAAAGAGAAGAAAAATACCCCCTTTACATCAGGCAAGAACATATAAATTCAATAGTTGTCATTAAAACCCAGAACATCATCACCAATGATCCCATCTTTCATCAACATACCTAGCTACACAAGAGCAAGCAATCACACATTTTGGGAACACCTTGAGTTTGCTAAGGAATGAAAGCCAGCAAGCATGCCAAAGGAGATGGGTCACCCTACCATACAACCTAAGGATCTGGGAGTATCATTCCCATAAAAGAATGAGAGATGCACTAGGAAGGAGCCCACTATATAAAAATGCACTATATAGACTCAAAATCAATTGGATTGGGTTGAAACTCAGTCCACCCTTGCTATTGGGTATTCTAGAAGGTAGAAAGGAGGAAGAGGAAAGAAAGAAGTGGGAGAAAATAGAGAAGCATTCAGGGTTTTATCCATAAGAGGAAACTCTATCAACAGAGTCCTGGGATGTCACAGAAACCATAAGAGCTATGAAACATATGGACATAGACTGATCCATATGGATGTTGGTGGCCACCCACCTATCCCATTTGGACCCCCACAACTATCTCTTTCGGTTCTTTTATTTTCCTAAATTGTAGCACAGTTTACTATTTTTAGCAGTTTTTCGGGTCCTGAACTTCCGGAGTCGTTTTGAGGCCCTAAACAATGTTTTTTGGGAAATCTGGGGGCAACATGGGTCCATGGACCGATGTTGCCCTTCCCAAAGTGGTTGTGCTCGGATAGATCTTTCTAACAAGCTATTGTACGCGTCAAACGGAGATCATATACCAAAGTTACAACCCCGGGAAATTGATGTACCAATTTACCCAAACAGGGCCCACAATTTGGCGTTTCATCTTCTAGGGCTAGGTTTTGGAATGTTAAGGGTTTTCCATTGTTTCTCAACAATAAATAGGCCTTCGAGCCTCATTGTAACATAGTTCAGAGGCATGTAGCCACCACACATCTCTTCTCAGAGATAAGCTACCATCGCCCTAGCTGGTTTATTTCCATTACCGTTTGTAAGCATATTTCAGTGTTTTACATTAATGAAATGAAGTATTATTTCCACTGCATATCTGTGTTTATGGTTACCTCTGTAATTTGTTGCGTTCCTATTTTAAGTCCAGATCAGTGGTATCAGAGCGGTCTGCTTTTTTCTCTGTTTTTCTTTGCATGTCCCCAACGAGGTCGGGATATAAGGAGTTAGGGATTGAACTGGTCGAACCTTTGCAAGACCAGCCTCGTAAACCCTGACGACCTCCCATGGAGGATGAGAAGAAAGATGAGGGGGTAGGAGATCCTATCAAAATATTGCTCGAAGAATCCCTCGAGCGACAACGAAATGCGATGACGGACAACTTTGCCCAGATCCTTCAGCGGCTACCCAGAAGCGATGCATCGACTTCCAGTAGCTACTCTGGAAATGCCACGCCCTTTAAGGTAAAAGTTAATTTTGAAATCCCCATATTCGAGGTTCAGATAGATGCAAATGCCGTAGATAAATTATTAAATCTGCTAGAGGGTTATTTTTCTGTTCATGAATTTTCGAGTCAGGAAAAGATTGTTTTCGCTCTTCTCAAAGAAGCCCCCCACGTCAAGGACTGGTGCGAAACCTACTTCAAGCAGAAGGATGAAAGTACCGGCTCACTATTTTCAGCTGCACCCACCTGGAATTCATTTCGGGATGCCATCAAGGAGTAGTACTACCCTGTCAGAAGCTATGAGGATGAATACATAAAGTGGACCACACTGCGGTAGGGAAGGGACCAAGACGTGCCAGAGTTCACCAATCCTTTCCATACCCTTCGCACAAAGTTGGGTATCAAGGATTTGAAGCAGCATTTGATACTCAAATACTGTGACTGCTTGCACAAGTACATCCAGGAAGAAATACAATTCCTGAACATCTCCTCGCTCGGCACGACTTACCGATACGCTGTCAAAATCGAGCAAAAGTTCAAACAGAAGAAGCGAGACTTTGGATCTGCAAATCCAAAGCCCAAAGGACAAAGCCAAGGTGGGGTGACCCAAGACAACCCATCGAAGCCGCAAGAAAAGAACAACACCACGAAGCCGAAGAAGGACACAGGAAAGTGGTGTGAGTTCCACAAGAGTCCCACTCATAACACAAGTGAGTGTTGGACCAAGCAGTCGCTGGTGGCCGAGTTGAAGGCTTCCGAATCAAATGCATGTTCCAACTCTGAGCCAGAACCCGTCAAGGGGAATGGAAAAGGGAAGCAGATCATTGATGCAAATCCTAGTGCCACTGTTGCCACCGCCAAGATCCAGAAGAATGAACCCCAAGAACCAGGGGAGGGGGAACGTCTTTTCCACTCACAGATGTGGGTGAAGGGTTCACCGCTGCAATTCATTATCGACAGTGGCAGCCAAAAGAACCTCATTGCAGCAGAGGTCATGAAGTGGTTGGGTCTACCGACTACACCACACCCGTAGCCGTATAGTATTGGGTGGCTTCATGAAGGACGAGATCTCAAAGTTCGCCAACAGTGTCCCCTTTCCTACAACATCAAGCCCTTCACACACGAGGTATTGTGTGATGTTACACCTTTGGATGTTTGTGATGTACTATTAGGCCAGCCATACTTGTGGAGGCGACATGCTGTGTATGAGTCAAGGCCTCGCGCTGTCATCATTTCTTTGGGTGATTCTTTATACAGGATACCGGAGGTAGCCCCACCTGCCGCCACCTCTTTGATAACTACTAAGAAAGGCAGCAAGCTCATCTCCCAGACCAGGAAATTCATCTGTCTGGTTCACTCCCAAAGTAAGGGGAAGATCATCACCACATCCATGACCCCCGCGAAGGGTTCCTCCAAGCAGCAGCAGCAGCAGAGGGATCCGGTCATGACAGAACACAGGAACAACTTCTCCTCACCCACAGGGGTACCACACAAGTTTCAGGTGGGTGACAAAGTTTGGTTACATCTGCAGAGAGAACGCCTTACCAGAACCCATCAGAAAATCAGACCACTTCGACATGGTCCTTACACCAGTACCAAGGCTACGGTCAACAATGCTTTGAAGTACAACATTCCTCCATTCCTTCGCTTGCACCGAGTGTTCAATGTGGACCGTCGTCGACCATGCTTCCCACCATTTCTGGACACATCAGAGATTGCATAACAGCTCACCAGAGACCCAGCTCAGCAAAAGCTTCCTCATCTCAGGGAGGAACTCAACGCAATGGGGGCCATTGTTTCTTAATGGGGGAGGAATGATCCAGGTGGATGTTGGTGGCCACCCACCTATCCCATTTGGACCCCCACAACTATCTCTTTCAGTTCTTTTATTTTCCTAAATTGTAGCACAGTTTACTATTTTTAGCAGTTTTTCCGGTCCTCAACTTCTCGAGCCATTTTGAGGCCCTAAACGATGTTTTTTGGGAAATCTGGGGGCAACATGGGTCCATGGACTGATGTTGCCCTTCCCAAAGTGGTTGTGCTAGGACAGATCTGTTGACACCTAATCCGAAACGGATGAGGTGAAGCCGGACAGTCATCTAGAAGATGAACTGATCCGTTTTGTATTTGTATAAATAAAGTACTAGCTAATGAATAAATATCAATCAGAGTTTTCTCTCGTTCAAATGAGGAGTTACCCTGGCCTGACATGGTATCAGAGCACAGGTCCCAAATTAGTTGTAACTCCTGGTCTGTTCTGACCTGAACGCCTCTGAGACTGACACTGCCCTCTCATGAGACTGCGCCCTCTGTTCTGACATGAAGACTGCGCCCTCTGTCCGTGGAACTGTACGTTGATGCGTTTCTGCTCAACCTACCTCATTCCATTCAAACAAAATGGTATGCGTTTCCAGGTAATCGCTGGTGTCTGCATTTGATATGACTGTGTAATTTCGCTGCGTCATTGCTCTTCTGAAGACTGAGACTGCGTTTTTAAAGAGCTGTGGGTATATACTTTGACTGAGTCTGCATTTGTTATGACTGTAAAGAAATGTGGTATTGGCTGCATTTGGTTGTAAGTTGCTCCATGGTATCGATGTATGGAAGCGTTGATACATTTCTTTTCACCATGATTTCATTTCAATACGATGATTGATATGGTCTGTTATTGATCCTCCTAAGACTGTCTTAAATTGTGACTACGTTTTTTATTAAGAACAGTGGTATCTTGGTAAGAACAGAGGTATCGTTTTCTATTATAAAGAGTTGCATTCTGAATGTATTGAGAATGGTATCCAGCGTTAATGGTATCCAGCGTTAATGTATTGTTAATGGTATCCAACGTTAATGTATTGAGAATGGTATCCAGCGTTAATGGTATCCAACGTTAATGTATTGTTAATGGTATCCAGCGTTGATGTATTGAGAATGGTATCCAGCGTTGATGTATTGAGAATAGTATCCAGCGTTGATGTATTGAGAATGGTATTTGCTGTTGTGTTAATGTATTTGCTGCGTTCTGAATGTATTTGATGCTGGGTTATTTGTAAGCCTGCGTTTAATGTATTTGCTGCTGCGTTAATGTATTGAAGCTGCGTTCTGAATGTATTTGATGCTGGGTTATTTGTAAACTGTGGTAAGAACAAAGTTGCGCAGCGGAAGTGTGGTATCAATCCAACAATCCAGCGTTCATTCCAGCAATTCATTGCCAGACATCTGTGGCAACGAAGAGGTGGTGTGGTACCTGAAATATATTTTTTTTGTAATCTGAGCATCAATTTTTGCGGGATTTGAAAACTGATATAGTCAAGTCATAGGAGCGCCCTCTTTTTTAAACAGTGATATATTGATGTATGTAAAGCAGTGAGCACCCTCGTTTATAATTTTGATATATGTAAAGCAGTGAGCGCCCTCGGTTTTTGTTGAGATATTGATATATGTAAGCAGTGAGCGCCCTAGTTTTGTTGAACTGTGATATATATGTGAGCAGTGATATATATATGCTATGGAATGTTAAAGGAAAATAAAATGCATAAGGCTATCATATAAGGATTTTTTTTCTCTCTCTCAACAGAAGTGTTTTTGGCAGAGATATTTTTTTTTTTTCACGGAATGCATTCAATCATTTCTATGGTCGGAATAGTTCTCACTGGCAAGGAGAACTATTCTGAATGGTCCCGGATGGTAAAACACACCCTTATCTACAATGAGCTGTGGAAAGGTGTGTGTGTCGGAGAAGAAGACAGAGACCCTGTGCAGCCCACATCAGACAAAGAACTCGCCATTTGGGAAAGCAAGAACAGCAAAGCCTTTGCATTGATCGCAGCATCTGTCAATGAGGAAGTAAGTCATCATATTTCCTGCTATTCCACTGCCTTTGAAGCTTTACAAAAGCTGAAAGAACTCTATGATACACATTCTGCACTTGAAGTTGTTCAGCTTATGATTAAACTCTTCACTCTTGAACTGAAAAATAATGATCCTCTTGCTCTTGCATCTGAAATAAAGTCTATAATGCATGATATAAAATCCACTAAGGTTGAGCTGGATATCTCTCTTATTGCCTTTCTCAAAGCACTCTATCCTACCTACTCCAATTATCTTGAGTCTTTACAAGCAAATGGAAACCTTAAAGATATAACCTTTGACTCTCTTGTGAAAAAGTTTGCTGAAAGAGAGAAAGCCTTTGGAAAGAAAACAGTCCCTGAATCTTCTGAAGAGATTGTTTGCCTTGCTCACAAAGAAAAGCATCCTGCTCAAGATTCTGCAAGAGGAAGAGGTGGACGAAGAGGAAGAGGAAGATACTTCAGAGGCAGGGGGGGCAGACATTCTCAAGCAGAAAAGGCAGATCTGCATTGCATTCGCTGCAAACGAAATGGATCACATGATGCTTCTACATGCAAGCTACCATGGGACAAAGTTGAGCAGAGAAGAAATCAGCAGAAAGGTAAAACTGATGACTCAGAC
Source organism: Pinus tabuliformis (assembly GCA_031772625.1). Lineage (NCBI taxonomy): Eukaryota > Viridiplantae > Streptophyta > Pinopsida > Pinales > Pinaceae > Pinus > Pinus tabuliformis. The sequence goes on from CM062812.1 coordinate 981,299,848, forward strand.
AAAAGTAAAGCACCTGAATCTGCTCACTATATTGAGGCACAATGTAATATTGGAGTAAATGAAGATTTGTTTAATGCTTCACTTGCTTCTTCGAAAAATGACTGGTTGCTTGATTCAGGAGCAACCTGTCATATGACTCATAGGAGAGATTTCTTTGAAGATTTCACTAACAATGTTGATGGAGCAGTATACTTTGCAGATCAGTCAAAAATCAAGCCATCAGGGCTTGGCACAATCAGGCTTAAACTGCCTGGTCTTCCAGACTTTCTTCTGGATCATGTTCTATATCTCCCACAACTGAAGAGAAACTTGTTGTCCCTGGTCCACATCCGCCAGCAAGGTCACTCCATTCACATGTTTGATGGCAAGCTTGAGGTAAGAAAGGCATCTGACCACTCACTTGTCATGAGGGGTATAGAAGAAGAAAGACTCCTTAAACTGCAAGGAACCTCTGCTCATGCACAACATTTCTCATATATTTCTCATCATGAAGAAGGTGCACTTCCATCAAGTTTATTATGGCATGCTAGATTTGGACATTTAAACTATGATAGTCTCCGCTTGTTGAAGAAAAATGGTGTTGCTGGTTTGCCTACAATTCCTAGAAAACATAAACAATGTGATGCTTGCATTCTAGGAAAGCACAGCAAACAGTCTTTTCATGATTCACATTCAATAGCACATAGGAAGCTTGAACTTATTCATTCAGATTTATGTGGTCCAATGCCTGTTTCTTCTGCAAATGGAAATAAATATATCATGAGATTTATTGATGATTACACCAGAATGTGTTGGGTTTACTTATTGAAGAACAAATCTGATGCTTTTCAAACATTCAAGAATTTTCATAAATGGATTGAAAATGATGCACAATCTCATATTGGGTCTATTCGCACTGATAATGGAAAAGAATATACATCAAATGAATTTGAACACTATCTTCGCCAAAATGGGATTAAACATCAAACAACTGTGCCTTATAATCCTCAACATAATGGTGTAGCTGAAAGAATGAACAGAACAATTTTGAATATGGTACGATCCATGCTTTTCTTCAAAAATGTAAAGACAATGTTTTGGGCTGATGCTGTTCTATGTGCTGCATATATAAAGAATAGATGTCCATCTAGTGCTATAAGAAACAAGACTCCTTATGAATTGTGGTATGGACATGTTCCTTCGGTAAAACATCTCAGGATATTTGGTTCCACCTGTTATGCTTTAATACCAAAGGTACATAGAAACAAACTTGGTGCTAGAAGTCGTAAGTGTATCTTCCTGGGGTATTCAAACACATCTAAAGCATACCGCCTTTATGATGAAGTAAATAAAAAGTTTGTTTTATCTAGAGATGTCATTTTTCTTGAATCATCCAAATCTGACAGTGTTGTTGAGCGGCAACTTGATCGCTTGGATAGATTCACAAAACCGAAATCATTTCAAGAGTTTGATAATCAGATTCCGCATCTTGAAGGGGGGATTCCTATACTAGATCAACATGTGGAATCTTCTTCTGAAGAACAATCTCCCCTGCATGACACTCCAACAACGGATGATGCTTTAAGTGATGTAATTGATAGAATTGGGAGACTCAATCTTGATTCAGACCCAACTCAATCAACAGAACAGCCTGGACCATCTCAGAAAGGTCCCCCAAAGTGGCTGACAAAGACACTTGAAAGTGTTCATCCTGATGAAATTGGAAAAACAGGAACCAGAAATTCAAACCGACAAGATGGAGGTGATGTAGATAACTCTAATTCACCTGTTGATATGGATGTTACTTATGATTGTGAATTGAACTTGTCTACAGATTTTGAACCAACTTCCTTCAAAGAAGCTGCTTCTCATGATGAATGGAAAGAAGCGATGCAGAAGGAGTATGATGCCCTCATAAAGAATGGCACTTGGAAGCTGGTTGATCCTCCATTTGGAACCAAACCAATTGGTTGCAAGTGGGTCTACAAGAACAAGTACAAAGCTGATGGCTCACTTGGCAAGCACAAAGCTAGGCTTGTGGCAAAAGGTTTTGCACAGAAGGAAGGGGTCGATTATGAGGAAACTTTTGCTCCCACAGCAAAATGGGCCACCATCCGGACACTCTTTGCACTAGCTGCTCAGAACGGTTGGAAAGTCCATCAAATGGATGTAAAAACTGCATTCTTGAATGGAGATCTAAAAGAGAATGTTTTTATGTCCCAGCCTGAAGGATTTGCTGTGAAAGGACATGAACACAAAGTATGCAAACTTGTGAAGTCCTTGTATGGCCTCAAACAAGCACCACGAGCCTGGTATGAAAAACTAACTGAGCATCTTCTGAAACTCAACTTCAATCATTTTGATCTTGATGATGCAACTTTATTTGTCAAGAAAGTTGGCAAAACAGTTGTATATCTTGTGGTATATGTAGATGATCTTTTAATGACAGGGAACAATGAAAGCTATATTGCATCCATAAAGAAAGAATTAGGAAATTTTTTTGAAATGACTGATTTGGGCTATGTTCATTACTATCTTGGCATTGAAGTAACCCAACACCCAAAGTCCATATTTCTTTCTCAAAAGAAATACATTGGAGATTTGTTATACAGATTTGGCATGACAGAGTGCAATCCCCTTTCTACTCCAATGGAACAAAACTTGAAGCTCACATCTATTGAAGGAAAGGAATTTGAGGATGCAACTAAGTATAGACAGCTTGTAGGAAGTCTCATCTACCTCACTACTACCAGACCAGACATTTCATTTGCTGTTGGAATCCTCTCCAGGTTTATGCAAAGGCCTTGTGAGGGACATTGGTCTGCTGCAAAAAGAGTCCTAAGGTACTTGAAGGGAACTCAAGACCTTGGAATCAAGTATACACAGGTGGACGACTTCAACTTGATTGGATACTCTGATTCAGACTTCGATGGAGACAAAGAAACTGGGGTATCTACTTCAGGACATGCTATGAGTCTTGGATCAGGAGCTGTCTCCTAGAGATCACGCAAACAATCAGTACCAGCAGAATCCACAACAGAAGCAGAATACGTGGCAGCAGCTGAAGCAACGAAAGAAATTGTGTGGCTCAGGAAAATTCTTGAAGATTTGCAGGTAAAACAAATACAATCAACTCCACTCATGATTGATAACACATCTGCAATAAAGTTGGCCAAGAACCCAAAGTTCCATGATCGTACTAAGCACATGAATACTAAATATCATCTGATCCGACATCATGTTGAGGCCAAAACAATCCATCTTCGTCATTGTTCCACAAACGAGCACATTGCAAACATCTTCACCAAAGCGCTTGGAAGAGAAAAGCTTGAAAGATTCAGAATGATGCTTGGACTCACCAACATCCCTTCAGATTAAGGGGGGGAATGTTGACACCTAATCCGAAACGGATGAGGTGAAGCCGGACAGTCATCTAGAAGATGAACTGATCCGTTTTGTATTTGTATAAATAAAGCACTAGCTAATGAATAAATATCAATCAGAGTTTTCTCTCGTTGAAATGAGGAGTTACCCTGGCTTGACAAGATCTTTCTAACGAGCTATTGTACGCGTCAAACGAAGATCATATGCCAAAGTTACGCCCCTCGGAAAATTGATGTACCAATTTACCCAAACGAGGCCCACAATTTGGTGTTTCATCTTCTAGGGTTAGGTTTTGGAATGTTAATGGTTTTCCATTGTTTCTCAACAATAAATAGGCCTTCGAGCCTCATTGTAACACAGTTCAGAGGCATGTAGCCACCACACATCTCTTCTCAGAGATAAGCTACCACACCCTAGCTGGTTTATTTCCATTACCATTTGTAAGCATATTTCAGTATTTTACATTAATGAAATGAAGTATTATTTCCGTTGCATATCTGTGTTTATGGTTACCTTTGTAATTTGTTGCGTTCCTGTTTAAGTCCGGATCATAGACTAAGTTGCTCAAAGGATGAGCAACACTTTCAGTAGGGGGGTGATGATGAGGCTTATCAATAGGTAAAGTATATAGACCTTAATGCCACTCTCCAACTTATTGAAACCAATGTTTATCACATTTATTTACATATTTTATTATATTTTTCTTAGTGAAAAGGGTAAAGGTGAGATTTTATGTCATGTGGCCTAATGTGCATTAATTGTAGGATTTGGAGTAGTTTTGGGCTAATTTAAGTGCAGGAAATCAAAGTAGACAATCAAGAGGGATTTTAGGAGATTGGGTCTCCCTCCTTAACTCCTCAATCACTCGAATATTCCTCCACCAGATCTCATCAACTCAAAGTTACAAGCAGCCAAGCCCACCGAGTTCATTGGAAGCCAAGCCAATGATAGTTGAAGATAAGTTAATATCGAGTTTGGGTGCCAATCCTCCCTAATTTTAAGGAAGTCGTTGGTAGCTTCAGTTATATAAATAACGAGGCCTAGGGCCTCATGAGGATTCAACTTTTTTATTGTAGCCAAGAGGCAATTTCGAGCTTAAGATATTGTGACTGTTATTCTCATGTTATTTTTGACATTTTGGTGATAATGAAAAGGGTTTCTTTGATCCAGCACTAAGTTGACTCAGAGGTATGAAGCTCTTGGGTTAGGTCCCAACCCTAGAAGAAGATGTCCCTCTTATTTTTGCACATGTATCCTTAGATTAGAATCATATATTAGTTGCTGAAGTTATTTCTGTTTTTTTTAATTTGCAAGTCTTTGAATGATTGGTTAGTTTTTCTTCCATTAGCTGGAGAAGTAGATTAGTGTTACAATAGTGAAAGAAAAGAATAAATAAAATCTTCTGACGGTGACCTCATCCTGATCTCCCTCATGGGATCATGATTTGAGGGCCCCACTCTCACAGTCCCAAAAACAAAGTTATATTTTGGTTATTACATAGCTTAGGATTTCTTGTTGAGTAGACCATTGTTAATGATTTCCTAGAAACACCTGCAATTTTCATTTTGGTTCCTTAAGTTTTTTGTAGATTAGAAAGCATTACATTCCATAGATTTGATCCACTAGCCATCAATAAATCAGTTTCTCAAATTCAACTCATATTTTCCCCATTTACATAAAGTTGTGCATAAATGAAGAAATGAATGTGTTGTTGTAGGAGTTGTTGACCTGCAGGGTGGAACTCATCCCACCAGCCTCATCTAAAGTTTTCTCCACCTCTCTCCAAAACCTACCAATCAACAATTCGTATTTCTGTTTTGTAGCGACCGTGGACAACCACCTTGAGAAAATCCAACCATCTTGAAGAGTTGGTCTAATCCTTGGGTAGTGTGCACCTTCCCCATACCTTATTCCACCATCATACACCTTCCCAGAACTTCCTTTCACCTTCCCTACCTTCCTACAACTTTCAGCTAAGTTTCCTATAGTAAACCAGGACATCTTATAGTAACTACAGGAAACCTTGTAGCAACCTGTTTTAGACTGTTTTGGGCAGAAATAATGATCAGAGCCTAGGGTAGGCCTTCAACTTGACCTCCATACCCCTCAATTCCATTTTTGACTAGTTTTCCCATACCTTCCTCCCCTGCAAAATATCATCTTGTTTAGTTTAACATTTACATTTCTAAATTGAAAACCAAAAGACTCTTTTCTACAATATTTATCTAGTGCATGCATACATCAGTCTTAGCAATGTTAGGATCATTTCCATGCTTACTTAGTCCAGATAACTAGATGATAGAATGCAAGGTTAAATTAGGTCTCTTCTACAAGTAATGTGTGTTAATTCCTAGCTAGGTGGTTTCATGTCATTTCATATAACTTTCTATTCAGCACTTTCATTTCCTTAACATAGGAAAGCATTTACTTTCTGCATTAAAGATACATTTACATTCAATGTCAATATTCAGCCTCCTTCTATTCAATAAAAGACTAGTTTGAAAAACCCTATTGGTCTATCACCCTAGTTGAGAAGTGACAAGATTATATTGTTGCATCTGTTGTGCATATAGCATTGTCACCTATAAGTTTGTACGAACCCTGGGTTGATGAAGTAAAGTTGGTCGCCCTAGGATTTGCATCATCCTTGCTGAAATATTGGGGCTCATCAACATGACCATGACAAATTGACAAATATGATAAAAAATTTCTCATGCACTATCTTCCCAAAACATTGAATGATAAACATGAAAGGGTTCATGAGTCTCCATGGTCCAACACATAACCCATTTGAGGAAAAGAAGTAAAAAAATAAATTGCATCATGATATAAGAAAACATGTAGAAAGGGGGAATCCTTGTATTAAACCAAGATTTTTTGAAGGTCTCAATATGCCTATAGAGATTATCTGACAAAATATTAGCCCAATTGAAGACATACCCATTGAGGGCCCTGTGCATTATAGACACCCATTCCAGTTTGAGGTGAGTAGGGTCTTTTTCCTCAAATAAATTACACATCATGATTGTAACATACACAGGTCCTTGTTTGCAGGGGGCTATAGGGTATTATTTGGAGCTCTCTTCCTTGAATTTTCTTTCATTTTCTTTCTATTCTCTTATTAATTGGGGCAAGGAGAGATCATGTTAGAAACATTCACTATCAAGGAATTTCTAGTGGAAAGTAACATTATAAGTAATTTGGTGGTTAGGAAGTTTATACATACTGTGTATATCATTTGGCCTAAACAAACCAATAAACATTCCCTTATGATTATTGATGGTCTTGGTTGGAAGGTTAGCATGTACTAGTGCCCATCAAACCATATTTGTGTAGGAAATAATTTTGCATTTGGCTTCTATTTTATGGAGATATAAATTAGCTATACCATGCATGGTGGTGTTATTTTCTTTGACTTTATCCTAATCCTCCCAAAATTTATCCTAGTATTCTTCTTTGAACAACTTGTATAAATATTTCCAAGATAAGTTGTTTCACTCAAATTTGAATGTGGTGTCTAAAAATATCTCTACAGTTGGATTGTTTAGGTCGAAATCATCCATTTGTGGGGTTTGGGTCTCCTTCTGCACGTTCTTCTATACTTTATTTTCTTTCTTCACCATAATATTAGTTGTTGAAGATGATATTGTGTGGGGGACCTGTGAGTACAATTAAAGTAATAAATGAAATTGCACAAAACAATGTAAGCTTTGAGGGATTTCAGTGAGTTTTGATGTGGTTATAAGGTGCACTTATGAACTTAAATTGCAATTATGTGTGAGAAAATTAGGATTTTACAAGTTGAGTCAATGGAATTTCTATTTTCATAACTAAAAGCAGTTTCTGTTAGGCCCCTATACTACTAGTGTAACCCCTTATTGTTATTAGTACAACCCCCTTATTATATTGTTGTACCCATGTAGTCCCCATACTGTTACTATTGTGCCCCATAGAAGCCCACTATTGTTATTATTGTGCCCTTACATTATTATTGTTATGTCGACTCTCATTATATTATGACCCCTTAGACTCCTATATATAGAAAGGAGGTATTTTCATTTGTATCATCCAAGAATTGTTCATTTGTGTAATTTAAAGGAGGTTTCCCCCTCGAAGAGGCTGAATTATAAGGCGTTGATCTATCTTTTCTATCTTTTAGTGAGTTGGTTTCATAACATTTGGTATCAAAGCTTTGAATTCTAGGGTTTCGCTGCTCCAAACAGGTCATCATGGAATTTTCACTATAGCTTTTTTTTCTATGATGTTTCAGATGCTAAAAGAAAAAACCATTTGGGTTTAAATTGTTCTAAACCTCGGATCCAAATTTCAAAGCTTTTCATGCTATATTTGCTAAGATATGATCTGAGGAAGTTGGCCTTTTTTTAGACTCCCGAATTACATTCTAAACAGGTGACCTGGGGAAAATAGTCATAACTTTTGTTTTGAGCATCAGATTGAAATTTCGTAAGAATTTACAGAAAGAGGGCAGACTTTAGTTTCCTGTGTAGATCCTAAGGTCAAAACAGTGACACGTGGCACTTGATACAAGTTCCCTCTTCTGAAAAGGTATTTAATCAGGTCATCTTGGGAGATTGTGCATAACTCTTTCTTGGAGAATCCAAATTCGATCAAACTGTTGGCATTCGAAAGAGGACGTAGAGGGCTACTGTAGGTCGCAATTTTAGAACTCAAAGATTCGAAAGTAGAGAGTTATAGTCCTTTCAAGATTGAGCTCCTAAAATCAAGAAAAAATAAGATGAGGAAGTTTGATGGCAAGGATCCAGTAAATTGGATACTATAGATGGAGAAATATTTTGATCTACATGGTGTACCACTATTACAAAAGGTATGTATTGCATCTTCATATTTAGAACAAGATAAATTTTTATGGTATAAAGGGCTTTGTTCTTGTAAACAACTTGTTACATGGTAAATTTTCACAGAGGAAATTATAGCACATTACAAAGAGCAACACCTTCTTTAGAGCAACACCACAACAATTGGAAGAAAAAAGAGAAAAAGGGCTTTGTTACAAAGTGGAAAGAAAAATTATGGCAACAAGGAATTCTACCCCTCACAACTATAAAGATGGAAGTGTTGTTTCTCCTAGCCTTCCACAACCTACAAGGGTTACACCACAACAATTGGAAGAAAAAAGATAAAAAGGGCTTTGTTACAATTGTGATAGCAAATGCACTAAAGGTCATAAGTGTGCTAAGAAGAAATTATTTTACATAGAGTATGAAGAGGAGGAATAAAAGTATCAAGAAACATCGAAAGAAGAGGATATACGCCAGGACCCAACCCTAGAGAAAGAAGAAATGAATCCGACCATATCTTGTAAAGAATTGGCAAGAATTACCACTCCTCCAACTCTCAAGATAGAAGGGCATATCAAGAAGAAAAAGGTTCAAGAAGTGAAAGATCACATCAAGAAATAAGAAATGAATCCAACCATATCTTGTAATGTATTCGCCGGAATTACCACTCCTCAAACTATCAAGATAGAAGGACATATCAAGAAGAAAAATGTTCAAGAAGTGAAAGATCACATCGAGCATCAAGAAATGAATCCGACCATATCTTGTAAAGCATTGGAAGAAATTACCACTCCTCAAATTCTCAAGATAGAAGGACATATCAAGAAGAAAAAGGTTCAAGCAGTGAAATATCACATCGAGCATCAACAACAATTTCTCCAACTTTTAAAGGATAACGCCACTTTGGTACAAAATCGAATGAAACAACGTGTAGATCAACATCGTAGTGAAAAATGTTTTGATGTATGTGATTGGGTATTTTTACTGCTACGTCTCAAGCAAGCTATTTATGAGAAGGAAATGTTGGCAATACTACGTGCACTTCAGAAATGGCAACCTTAACGAATGGGAAGACACTTCAAGGTAAAAATGGATCATGATAGTCTTAAATACTTTTTAGAACAACTATTATCTTTAGAAGAACATAAAAAATGGGTCACAAATATGTTGGGTTATGACTTTGACATCATCTATAGAAAAGGGAAGCAAAATTTTGTTTCAGATGCACTCTCAAGAAAGGATGAGGATGTGGAAGCATTGCTTTATGCTATTTCTAGTATCCAACCAGATTGGATAAGCAAAGCAAGGGATGAATGGAAGAAGGATAGAGAAGTATGGCCACTCATTCAAAAGTTGCAGAAGATCCCAATTCAAACAATATTGCCAGAACTTGAAGAGGAAGGAAAAATCACATTGGAACCTGGAGCATTCACAAAAACAAGAACCTGATAGCTACGAAATCGATCAATTTCAGAGTATCTCATCAAGTGGAAGAACTTACCCGCTGAAGATTCCACATGGGAGGAAAATAATTTTATACAGAAGCATCAAGAACTACTCAAGCGTTGAGGACAACACTATTTGAAGGAGAGGGGCATGTTAGGCCCCTATACTACTAGTGTAACCCCTTATTGTTATTAGTACAACCCCCTTATTATATTGTTGTACCCATGTAGTCCCCATATTGTTACTATTATGCCCCATAGAAGCCCACTATTGTTATTATTGTGCCCTTACATTATTATTGTTATGCTGGCTTTGATTATATTATGACCCCTTAGACTCTTATATATAGAAAGGAGGTCTTTTCATTTGTATCATCCAAGAATTTTTCATTTGTGTAATGTAAAGGAGGTTGCTCCCTCGAAGAGGCTGAATTATAAGGCGTTGATATATCTTTTCTATCTTTTTGTGAGCTGGTTTCATAACAGCTTCATCGAGTGGCACATTAATAACATGAGAAGACTAGCTATCAAATGCATACTTCATGGGTATGTGATTTTATTACTCAATTAACCATGATTATTTCATTAATTAACAATTAAGTCAACATAACAAGGAATTATCCCTAATCCTCAACTTCATGGCCTTGTTATATGTGAAGCTTAATTATAAGGGTCGGGGACCTGGTAGTCGATAAACAAGAGATAGTTGTGATGGTGGTGTGAAAACTTTAGATAAAGAAAATGATGAAAGGAGAACAAGCCCGAGGACCTAGGGACACGATGACAACATTTTCGTAAACTAATTTGAAGGTTTACTAAACTTGAAATATGGCTATCCAAATCCCCAGCTATGCAACCGTGGGTGGTTTTAGCGATGTAGGTTAAATGAGCCCACCGGGGAGCTAAGGTTGTGGTGACATCACAATGGGGTATGGATCTACATAAAGATATTTATTAAGGCATATATTTATATAAAAAGGAATGTGTGTGTGTAAGAAAATTAATGTTTTAGAACTAATTTTAAATATTACATGAAAAAAATTGAAAATATGAGGGCCCCTATTATTTATTTATATTAAAAAAGAAGGGTTGTAGTTATGCCACAACAATTCGCAACACAATGGGAGAGCTAGTTAGCTTTCTCAACAAGTAATCATAAAAATAGATAATAAATGAATCATATAGGATACATCCTTTGTAAGTTTTTGATTTAATGATGATTTTTTTTTTTTACTAACAATTTAGAGATTAAGAAGAACATTTTAGTACTTGTAAATTTTCTAGTCCATCCCTCCACAAAGAATAAAGTGATTTTTCATTTATTATTTATTAAAAGTGATTGATTAGGAAGTTGGTTGTTAATATGAATATTAAGTGAGGCTTTATATACCATGATGTTAATGCAATTAGTTCAACTCATCTTTCTATAACCCAAAGTTTCTTCACTTCTAGTGAGTGTCCATAACCCCGATGAAGTTTTCTTCATATCATGTATACATTGCCCCATTGTTAGTGAGAATCTATAGCCCTGATGGGTTTCCATACACTACCCACACCTTTAGGTGCTTTCAAATTTGTACAATATAATTTAAAGGTCACCTTTTCTAAAAGAGAATATTTTAGATTTCTTTTTTTCAATGTTAGGCGAATAGGAAGTGGGGTGATACGAAATTTATTTTGATTTAATGCAATATCATGGTGCACATACTTCAACCCTTTCATCTGAAGATTTTCCATTCATAATTGTTCTTTCATTTTATTATGAAATGAAAGGGAATCTAAGGAAGGATTTTCTGTCAAAACACTTTATTTGATAATTATTCTTATATAATGGTAAAGTAGTCATAAAATTTGTATTCATCATGATTATATCGCATTCAACATATGTTTTGCAATCCATACTACAATTTAATATTTAAGAATTCTTAAAAAATATATATGACAAATATAATTTTAATTGCAGTGTGATGCTAACTATTAATGGTTGATAAAACCTTAATAACATAGAAACAAAATTGAAAGGAAATGAAAATATATACATATTTACAAGAAGTAGTTCATCTGAACTTTAAGAAAAATACTTAAAAAAAAAAATCCCATTAATGGGAAGAGTTTCCTTTCCCCATTTAAATATTGTAATAAGAAAGTAGATGGGCCAATCTTTTGGGAGATCGGAAATGTACCTAACTAGAGTTTTTGAAATTTGTTGTGTTTTCATTTTTTCTCATGGGCTTTGTCCCACTTTAGAAATAATCTCCAACTTCAAAATTTTTACTACCCGCTGAATCATTATCAAACCATTTCATAATAATATTTTGATGACTTGAAAAGGTTTGTTTGGTCAAATCTATGATTTCTTCTAATTTAAGTAGTTCTTCAATACAATGTTGTATGTTATAGCAACGTTCACCTTGAACTAGGTGGGCTAACAGTAAAGAAGGTAAAGCCATATTAGGTGGAAGGAGTACCTCCTTGCCATAAACACAGAAGTAGGGTGAATTTTCTATAAAGGATTTATATGTTACTTTGTCTACCCATAATGCATTTTCTAAAGATTTATGCCAATTCTTGTGATTATCAATAATGGTCTTCTTAATATATTTTAAAAGGTTCTTATTAGTTGATTCTGCTAAATCATTCCCTTAAAGATAATAATTAGCAAAATATTTGAGTTTAATACCTTTTTATAGAGAAAATTTAGTGAGTTGTGTGGAAGTAAAATAAGCAGTGTTATCAAAGACCAAAGTTCTCGGGATGCCTAACCTTGTAATTATTAATTGTTCAATAAAAGATAGTACATGTTCAGAAGTTATAGTTTTCAAGGATATGGCTTCCACACATCTAGTGAAGTAATCAATTGTTTGCAAAATGTATATCTGTTACTTAGAGTAATTTGGAATAATTTCACCTATAGCATCAAGACCCCACTACTCAAATGGTTGTCCAAGGATAATAGGTTGCGGTGGTAAGGTTGAATTCTTATCTCTTCCTACTATTGTTTGACATACCTAGCATTTACAAACATATATAAGTGTATATTTAAACATTGTAGACTAGTAATAACCTACACACAAAATCTTGTGAGTGGTGGTACCCCACCATAATTTCCTCATGCATGTCCATCATGCAAATCATGTAACACTTTGTCAGGTTCTGATTTTTCCAAACATTAAAACTAAATCTTTTTTTTTGTCAAACGACACTTCCTTTAATAATTAATATTGCTTAGATTTTAATTTTAAAGCCTGTTTTTTCTTAAAATATAAATATGGAAAAGTAAAACCATGAGATCAATAATAATTAAATCTGAATAACATGAATTTGAAAAATGAGGAATGATATATACCTATTGTAATTCTTGATAAAAAGTTTTGTGAATTCTGACCATCATCAAATTTGTTAGGTTAATAATCAATTAACTATGTAACCAATTTATGTAACCCTTTGAAATCTAACAATTTTGGAAGGTTTAATTTCTAGACCATATTCTTGAAGTGTTTTCATCCAATTTTCCCTTTTCTCTCCAAGATCTTTATGAATAAGCATATTTATAACTACAGAATTAGGAAATATTACCTTAGTATGGGATTTTAATAATAAGGGTCTAAATTTTTTTGATAGCCTTGAAGACATCATAGCACTACTTCTGAACATTAGTGTAACTATTTTTAGCACCTTTAAATCATGAGCTCATAAAGGAGACTAGAACTTCGACATTCGGAACATTCTTTTGTGTGAAACTGCAACAAATGATTAATCATAGGCAAAGGTTAAAGAATAAAATATTTATTATAATCAAGAGAAAGGAGAGAAAGAGATTGAATAATTTCTTTTTTAATTGATTCAAAAGTTTTTTTTTTTCTCGATAATTTCACTTGAATACGCTTTCTTTCTTCATCATATTTTGTAAGGGAAGGATGATTTGGGGAAAGCTAGGAAAAAACCGACTTACAAAGTTTATTTATCTTAAGAAATATTACATATATTTTTTATTGTGTGGCAATGAAGTTTCAAAAATTGTTTTAACTTTATATGTATCAATAATAATCTAAACAATGAATCTTAATAATTTTTTTCCTTTTAATGCAAAAGTGACTTTCTGGGATTTAAACAGATTCCATACTTTCTGCATCTTTTAAAAATCTACTTCAAATGATGCGAATGGTCGGATATTTTCTCAGAATAAATAGGTATATCATCTATATAAAGAAAACTGATTTATTAATCGATCCCCCAAAGGCTATATCCATACCTCTTTGAATTGTAGCTCTAGAATTGATCAATCCAAAAGGATTTTTTTTGATAGGAAAAAGTGCCACTTTTGGTTCAAAAGGTTGTTTTTAAGCCATCATTTAGATCAACCAAAATATGGTTATAACCTGAAAAGCCACCAAGAAAAGGCGTTAATTTTGATCGAGCCACATATTGCAATATTTGTTCCATATGAGGGAGAGGAAAATTATCCTTTTCAGATGCATTCTTTAGGTTTATGAAATCTATAAATATTCTAATATCTCCTTTCTTTTTCCTTACTTGATTTAAATTAGAAACCCATTTTAGAAACCCATTAGAATGTCCAACAGGAAAATTATTTTTACCTACGAAATTAATTGAATTAATCTTTAATTTGAGTTTATAAATTAGGATGGATTTTTGTTAATTTATGTTGGATTCTTTTAGAATCAAGTATCATAGGGGTAGTGTTTTGAATTATCAATGTGTCATAGGTTTTTAAGTCATTATAAGACCACACGAACACATTCTTGTACTATTTCAATGAAGGTAACTTTTTATGATGTTGAAAAACCTAGACGCAAATTAACATTTTGTGGATTTTTATTTTTAGTTCATAAATTGATCACTTCATATGTCATTGAAGAACTATTTCTTTTAATAGTTCTAAATTGAAATTTTAAATCATAAAATTATTCCAATTTAACCACATATTTAGGTATGACATTCTCTGATTTTAGTTTGTCATGTTTGGATGTCTAATTAAACTCCTAGTCATGAATGCCTTCCTTACTAATAATGTTATCATAGGTACCCTCTGAAATGACCAAATCTATGATATCATTGTCATCGTTAAAGATTCACCAATTCGACACATTGTCAAGTATGAAAGGTTTAGATAGAAACTCTATTGAAAATATATCAATGATAAAATCCTTAGGTGGTATGAGCTTATAGGAAACATTGGCAAGATGGTATGAACCAACATTCTATAATTTGGGGATATAAATAATATTGAATGCTAAGAAATGGCAGATTAGGTCTTCAACTATTGTTAGCCATTTTTCAAATGATTTAAAACAAAGTGGATGGTGTTTCTTACCTATTTGACAATAATCTCAAAATCTTCGAAAAAATTGATATACTAACTTTCATGGTAATGGATTTCTTTAATCATTGTATCAATGTATCATATTCAACTACATTGTTTGTACATTAAAATTTCTAATTTGCAGGTAAGCATTGTTTTTTCACCATTGGCACTTTGTAAAACACAACCTGCTCCTTCACCATCATTGGATTTGAATCCATTGAAATAAAGAGACCAAATGTGATTATCTACAATATCACTTATAGGATTGTATACAATATTTACACATCTTCAAGAATCAGTCTGTGAGAAATTTTGTAACAAACCATCCCACCTTAAACACTTGGTGGGATGGTTGCCAATTTAAAAGTCCAATTTCTCTGGTGATGTGAGGGGAATGGGACACTATAATATGTGTGTGTGTGTGTTTGTTTGTTTGTTTGTTTGTTCTTATTAAATCCATTGTCGAGCCTTGGCACTCCCCATGACCCACTGACCCCAATAGCTAATAGAAATTCGTCACCTCTCCTGACCTAGCGGTCCCCACCATCCACTATCAGATATGATGATGGATATTCCATGGCCTAATCAACGTCGTGCGCAGGGGTGTCCCCTCCCCACAAACGACATCCCGGGGGGGTGCGCACCGTGATCTGAGCCATTGATTTGGAAATCCAAACCTACAGTGTGGGGGGGGTCCCCTCCCTGCTGATGTCACCTAGTAGGGGTCATGCACATCATCTATATCTTGATGAGACTGTCCACCATTGATTGATGGGTTGGGCCCTTCCCCGCCAACAACAAATCTAACTGATTGTTGACTCTACCATGTCATAATTCTAATGTGTGGGTCGATGCATATAGTGCCAGCTCTCCCTGCCATCCTGGAGCCTTCTGACATGGTGCATGATAAGCACTAGAGGTCTAGATACGGTATTCCATCACCAGAGCAACCTCGTATGCATACAAACATGCACTCCATGTATAGTGGCGCCAGTAGACACAATGTCTTGGTGCGCTACATGCACATTATTAACATTTAAACATATTTCACCTGAGTTTTTGACATTATTGCCCACAATGCCATGAAATCGACACCAGGGCTTGGCTCGACTATAAATTAAGTTAAAGGTTGAATTAATTCCATAGAGGTTAAAATGCCTTTACCATTTCTTCTCACCCTCTATATAGTTTTAGCCACTTAGAGCTCATGACACAGGCATATATGTAGATATATATAGATATCTCCCTGCATACACCACTTTAGAGATCACATCACATACTTAGGACTATTTAACAAAACTTTATTATTTCCACGTCACCACTATAAGTAATGCATATTTCACATAATCAATGTAGAAATACATTCAGTTTATAGATACAAATACATATTATATTAATAGATGAATGCATATTCATATTAACATAAATAGAATTCATAGCAGAGATTACAGATTCATGGGACTTATCTTGGATTGAAATAGAAGTATGGTAACTGAGTCTAGGACAAGCACTCTCCACCCAAACTTAGACAGTTGCAGCCAAGATCACTTGTAGTTGTCACCCTCGATCTAGATGCTAGAGATTAAGGGGGCTTACTTCAGGGGTCAAAACACAACCTGCCAGTTGAGACAAAGACTCGATATGACCTCCTTCCTCCACCCACTAGCCACTTAACAATCAAATAATATATAGGGAATCTAGAGGTTGTTGCCTCCACCCTAAGCACATAATGGTTCCACCCACTCTAGAGAATCTAAAACTCACTGTAAATATCACAAGTTAAGGAATATTTCAGAGATCCTCCTTCTAGGAATCCAAGGAACAATCCTCCACCTTAGCCATAAAAGGAATCCATAGAAAAACCATCTCCACCCTCTCGAAATATAGGTAATTGACAGGCCTTTCTCCTCAGCAGCGAGATATCATCCTACTGTCAACCTTGCCAAGTGAAAAAGGATCATTGTCTTCTCCTCTTCTACCAAATTCCTTGCTCTGCTATTGAATTCTCATCTTTGTAAACCTTTGGAGTGAGTGGTTGAATGAGTGAGTGTCAGTCTCCCCTCTAAGAGGTCGAACTACCTCTTTTATTTTTTCTTGTTTACTTTTCCCGCACTAAGATTTACTCATGTCCCTTATTGTCCGCACATTAGTTCTTCATAAATTATGTCCTCCTTGCTTTGTGAGTGTTCTCTAAGGCAAAATGGGTCTGCATGCTTCTCTTGCAGTCCCATTTAATTCATGAAACTAGTCATTAAACACACCAACCAGCCTTTAATGGCTGTCAAAACAATTCAGATTTTCCAGCACAAGGAAACCTTGATTGCCCCAAGCAAGCTACCTCCTCAGCCCTAGAATCTATGACCCTTGACTTAGTCCCCTTTTAATTTTTATTTTTCAATTTAAAAATATTTACAATGCATTTTCTTGAGAGAACCATGGTTTTGGTTGTCACATACCTCTCCCCCTTGAGGGAACACCACCCTCGTGTTAGGATATTCTGACACATAGGAAATAGTTAAGTATAACTTGGTCTAGTGCATAGTTAGGTAAAGTGTGTTTCTTTACTATGTACTTTTTGTAACTTACAATCCGACGGTCATGATATGTTCTAGACATGAAGTGATCTGATGGTTCATTCTCTCGGTATTACCAACACTTGATTTGTGGCTTACCACTTGATTGGTCCATGATGTTTATTTAAAGAACATGGAGGGTCATTTGTAAGGTGAATGCTCATGAGAGAAGCTTATGTAAATTTTATTTCTTTTACATTAATAAATTTCTTGAAGTGGCCACGTTGGCTCAGGCCGTGGACTGTTTCCCTCTTTGAGGGTTTCAACCACGTCAAAAATCCTTGTGTATTGATCTTTGATCTATTTGTGAGTGGTGTCCTTTGGTGTTATATTTGGGGAATTTATCCTATAAATTCCTACATTGTATCAGAGCTATTTGAGGGCCGCATCTCTTGATGATCCAAATCTGAAGCTGGTACAATTGCATTTGACTGTCGTTTCCTAGATCTACTATTTCTGACTAATTTTTGGCTGAGAGGACTACTCTATTGTGTTAGGAGCATCTATTCCAGTGAGGAACCCATTTCGTTTCACACGAAAAGGTTTCTGGTATCCTTGGCTAAGTCATTTTTAAGGTCTAGAGGTATACAATCTTTATTTGTAGTTTTAGTTATTTATCTCTCTGTTTATTTCGGTTTATTTATCTCTATTTTTATTACTGGATTTATACCTTTCATTTCTATGTATTCTCTTTTCCCTACGAATCTGTGCGATTTGGGAAAATTAGAAACATAAAGGAAGTTTTTTTCTCATGCATATGCTCTTTTCTGCCGCGCTTAAGTGTGATCTCAAAAATCATAAACATTGAGGAAAACATTTAGTTATGATTGTTTTTTTCGCATGTTCGTTTTGGGTTGTGTGGTTTTCTTTGTTTTCTTGGAAAAAATGAGTTTTACAAGTAAGCACGCACCCCAAAGCTTCAGTGAGTAAAAAAAAAACCTTCCTCTTTTCCAAAAATTACTAACCTTTTAAACTAGCTCACTTGGTCCAAAGTTACTTTATGAGAATAGAGGTCTTGGGTTCAAGTCTT
Organism: Pinus tabuliformis; assembly: GCA_031772625.1. Lineage (NCBI taxonomy): Eukaryota > Viridiplantae > Streptophyta > Pinopsida > Pinales > Pinaceae > Pinus > Pinus tabuliformis. The sequence goes on from CM062812.1 coordinate 981,318,405, forward strand.
TTTTTTGTTGAGTTACTTTTTTAAAAAACACATGTAACTTATGTTTTAAAATTACTTTATGTAAAAGTGTTCTTACTCATCATAAAAAGTGAGTCACTTATAATTCTAAAGTCACTTTATCATTTATTTAAGTTACAATTTTGTTGAGTTACTTTTTTAAAAAACACATGTAACTTATGTTTTAAAATTACTTTATGTAAAAGTGTTCTTACTCATCATAAAAAGTGAGTCACTTATAATTCTAAAGTCACTTTATCATTTATTTAAGTTACAATTTAGTGGGTAGCGCATAAAGTACCATTGTAAAAGTGACTTTCACTTATTTATAAAAGTTGGTCACATAAAGTAATTTTTTTTTTAAAAGTGAGCTAATTAGATTAAAGTCTGAAAATGGTGGGAGGGGGGAATTTTTTTAAAATTATAACATTATCATTCAATTTCGAACATTCACATACTTCGTCGGCATCTTCAACAACTTTTCTTCAAAAAGTCACAACTTCTTCATCCGGAAGCCATTTCCAGAGCCATTTTTTTTAATTGGCCTAATTTTTCAATATCCTTCCATTGGAACACTTAGTTTCAGCATCTATAGCTTCAGTTTATTTTAAAATGGAAATTTCATGCCAAGTTATTCTTGACAACACCAACTACTTCCAATGGTTGTCCTACATTGTGGATTTACTTAGAAGTAAAGGTCTTTATAGAATAGCCTTAGGCCAAGAATCTAAATCTAAAGATGAAGATAAGGCAGCCAAATGGGAAAATAAGCAAGATCAAGCACGTGGGTTGATAGGGATGTCTATTTCTCTAGACCTTAGGTTCCATAACACAGAACTTGATACCCCTGATGAAGCAATGAAACAACTCAATAAAGTTTTTGGAATTAAAAATGAAATTAGAGCCCATCAACTCAAAAATGAGTTGCTTACGTTGGACCCCAATAATTTTTCTTCCATTGAGGATATTTTGTCCAAGTTCAAGACCATTAAAATTCTCTTAGAAGATGTTAAGGTTAAAAAAGAAGATGGTAGCCACATCTATTCCATTCTTACTAAGTTAGGACCAGCCTAATCTGTGTTTATTTCCACCTTCCATTCTACTAGAGAAGCCTTTATTTCTCAAGGACAAGCCTTCAAGTCCCCCTCTTTTGATGCCTTTTGTGATCTTTAATAAGAGAACAAGAAAAACTCTTACATCTTGGTCTTCTTAATACTAGAAACTCTTCTAAGAAAGCCTTAGCAGCCTAGCAGCAACCAAATTCAAAGAATCCTAAGAAGAATCATCCTAAAAAGAATGTTCCTAAACCAAACAAGGCTCCTAAGCACTTTCAGTCTCAAAATGAAAAATCTATTCAACAAAATGATAAGGAAAATAAAAACAAAGAGAAGAATACTAATAAACATTGCAACTTTTGTAATCAAGATGTCCGCTTAGAATCCAAATGCTTTAAGAAGATGAAAGCCTTGGAAGAAGCAGTGAAGAATCAAAACATCCATTTGGAGCACTCTTCAACTTCAACTTCATCTTCAGAAATATCACTTTTTTCATGTGGTTGTCAAGCATCTCGATCTGGTTATGCACTAAATGTATCTTCTTCTTCTCATTCTCATGAGTGGCTCATTGATTCTGGAGCTTCTTATCACATGACAAAAAACAAAGCCATGTTTTCTTCTTTAAATGATTGTAACACCAAAAATATATATGTTGGTGATGATATATCTCTTAGTGTTGTAGGGATTGGAACTATTCATCTAGACAATGGTAAATTTAATGATGTATTATGTGTTCCTACCTTATCCTGCAACCTTCTATCTGTATATCAAATAACTCATTCAGGTGAAGGTAAAATTGTTGAATTTTCACCTCATGATGTTGTAATTAAGGACCTAAGAGATCCTAGACAGATTTTAGCTATTGTCATTGCTGATGCTTCTACAAGGTTGTATAACTTTAACAACTTTGGGTCATCAACTCTTCCCTCAGTATTTGTTGCTCATAATGATGAAGTGAGCAGGCTTTGGCATGAGCGATTTGGTTAGTTAAACTGTCACTCCCTTGAAAATCTATGTAAAGAAAATATGGTGATAGGTCTTCCTATGGTATCTTGCAGAGGTGGTGTTTGTTCTGGATGTGTACTCAGAAAACATCATCGAGATAGTTTTGTAAAACATGCCTTTTAGCATGCCTCAACACATTTATAGCGTGTGCATAGTGATTTACGTGGTCCACTTCTAGTTCTTTCATTCTCTAGATATAAGTATTTCTTAACTTTCATTGATGATTTCTCCAGACGCACTTAGGTATACTTCTTAAAACTCAAGAGTGAAGTCTCATGTTCTTGGCCTTTAAGGCCTTTGTTGAGAAACAATTTGGACATCAAATTATTAAGCTAAGATCTGATAATGGCGGGGAATATGTTAACAAAAAATCATCAATTTTTGCACTGAGAATGGAATTCAATTGCAACATATTGTTCCATATACTCCACAGAAAAATGGTGTAGCTGAAAGGAAGAATCGCACCTTAAAGGAAATGGCTAATTGTATCCTTCAATATGAAGGACATAGCCTTAATTTTTGGGCAGAAGCAATTAGCTGTGAAAATTACATAGTTAATCGCACACCTACTAAGGTTTTAAAGAATATCACTCTAGAAGAAGCATGGAGCTCAATTAAACTAGATGTAAGTCACTTTTGTTCTTTTAGAAGTGAAGCATGGGCCCATATTCCAGATGAGAAACATAAAGCCTTAGAACCTAAGAGTGAAAAATGTATTTTTGTTGGATATTCTGAAGATGTCAAAGAATATATACTTCTTCCACCTAAATCCAAAAATGTTATCATTAGAAGAGATGTAAAGTTTGCTGAAAATATATCGGCCTATGAGCCTAGTTCATCGGATGTGCCACGTCTCTCTATCCCTTTCTACTTATAAAAATATTTCTTCTTCAGATGTTGACAGCGAGGATGACAATCCTCGCACATCTTCTCAAGATCCTACTTCAGCTCCTCAGCTTCCACAATAGGTTCGTGCTACTCGGGATGCAGCAGGTGCTCTTGCAGGCCATCCTACAGATCAACGTCGCACATGTTCTCAGTTTGATAGAGCCTCTTCTTTACTAGCTCAAGCTTTAGTGAATTGTGATCCTGACACCTTTGCAGAATCTTCAGGACATCTAAATTTGGACGTAGCTATGAATGAAGAATATCATTCACTACTGGCAAATGATACATGGGACATTGTTCCTCTTCCAAAGGGACAAAAATTTGTTAGATGCACATGGGTTTACAGAACCAAGTTTGGACCAGATGGAAATGTTGATAAACATAAAACTCGTCTTGCTGCTAAGGGTTTTTCACAAGTTGAAGGCATTGACTATACTTAAACCTTCTCCCCTATTGCCAAAATGAACTCTATCCAACTTTGTCTTTCCCTTATTGCCTCTTTCAAATGGGAATTCCATCAGATGGATGTTAAATGTGTCTTCTTGCATGGGAACTTTCATGAAGAAATATATATAGAACAACCTCCTAGCTTTATACAAACAGACTCCAGCCTTGTATGTCAGCTTAAGAAATCCCTTTATGGTCTCAAGCGAGCCCCTCAGGCTTGGTATGCCAAAATGGATAGATTGCTTTTAAATATTGGATTTTCTATGTGTCATTCTAAAAATATTGTCTACAACAAGAAAGTGGGTAAGTCTCTTATCATTCTTGTTCTTTATGTTGATGATGTTATCCTTACTGGTAGTGATCCCAACCTTACAAACAATGTGAAGTCTAGCCTTAAAAAGCAGTTTGAAATGACAAACTCAGGACACTTGCATTATTTTCTTGGTCTTCAAGTCTTGTAATCCAAATAAGGTATTTCCCTTTCCTAGGCCAAGTATGCCTGTGATCTTCTATGCCACTTTCACATGGAAGACGATAAGCCATCCCCTTCTCCCTTTTAGTCTGGAGCCAAAATTTCATTCAATTGTACTTCCCCTGAAGTTGATGCTGCCTTATACCGTCATCTTGTTGGAAAAATTTTGTAACTAACCCATACCTGTCTTTACCTTTCCTTTGTTGTTGGCCTTATTGCTCGGTTTATGAAAAACCCACATGAAATTCATTGGAAACAAGCTAAAAGAATAATTTGTTATGTTCAAGGTACATTTGAATTTGGGATTCATTATAGTTCAGAAGCATCTCCTCTATTGGTTGGTTTCACTAATTCCGATTGGGTTGGTGACCCTGATGATCGAAATTCTACTGCAGGTTATGTCTTCACTCTTGGTTCTAGACCTATTACATGGTCTTGCAAGAAAAAAAGTGCCATTTCTCTTTCTTCAGCAGAAGTACAGTATCGTGGCATCGTCGAAGCTAGTAAGGAAGCCATGTGGCTTATTTAGATCTTGTCAGAGTTTAGTTTTCAGCAACAACATCCGACTACATGTTGGTGTGATCATCAAAGTGCCATGAAACTATGCAAAGATATAGTCCAACATCAACTCATTAAACACGTTGAACTACACATGCACTTCATCAGAAATCTCATTCATGACCATGTTCTTGAAGTGCAATATTGTTTAACCGATGATTAAGTTGCAGACATCTTTACAAAGGCTCTCATAGAGGCAAAGTTTACTAAATTCGATTTATGGTTGGAGTACAGGAAGCTGTCATTAAGGGGGGATAGGCTCTAATGCATCCTTCCTTCTCCTATTGTGTCATCTTTGTACATCCTTCAATCCTATCCCAAGTTTTTCTTAAGGGGGAATGTTAGGATATTCTGACACATAGGAAATAGTTAAGTATAACTTGGTCTACTGTATAGTTAGGTAAAGTGTGTTTCTTGACTATGTATGTTTTGTAACTTACAATCCAATGGTCATGATATGTTCTAGATGTGAAGTGATTCAAAGCTTCATTGTCTCCTCAATATTATTGACACTTGATCCGTGGCTTAAGACCTGATTGGTCCATGATCTCTATTTAAAGAGCATGGAGGGTCATTTGTAAGGTTACCTTTCATGAGAGAAGATTATGTAAATTTTCTTTCTTTTACATTAATAAATTGCCTGAAGTGGCTGCGTTGGCACAAGCCGTGGACTGTTTCCCTCTTTGAGGGTTTTAACCACGTCAAGAATACTGGTGTATTGATTTATGATATGTTTGTGAGCGATGTCCTTTGATGTTCTATACAAGGAACTTACCCTGTAAATTCCTACACCTCGGTGTTCTTTTGTTTGAATGCAACATAGGAAACGAAGTAAAACACACATTGTCTCGTGGAGATTTATATGTACAACTCTATACAATATTTACAATGATAAATATTTATATTTGATTCAACCAACAAACAAAGATGGATATGTTTCTCTCATGGAGTCAATCATTTCCCAAGTGGCTTCCTTTGGCCCAAAGTGCCTCCACTTCACTTTAACTTGATCTATGGCTCAATTCCGGAGCATGAGACTCCTCTAGTCTAGAATGCACACGGCTCTAGATGGAACTCTCCCTCTAGTTCCACCTGTAGCACAAACCAATCAATCACATGATTAGAGTCCTTCATATATCTTTTAAGCAAATAAACGTGGAAAACGTCATGAAATTTAATTGATGGAGGTAAAGGTAGCCTATATGTCATTGGTCCAATCCTCTCAAGGATCCCAAAAGGATCACAATACTATGGAGCCAACTTGGAACGTGACCGAATATTTAAGGAACTCTTCTTGGGTTTTATTATCAGATAACATGTTCCCCAACTTGGAACTCTTTATGGACCCTATGTTAGTCTGCATAGATTTTCTATCTATTCTATGCCACCTTTAAATTCTGCTTTATGAATTAAATTTGTTGCTCCATTTCCTTGAGCATATATGGCCTAATATGCATTATGTTCACTAGATCTCTCCAATTGATTGGAGTATTGCAACTCCTCCCATACAATGCCTCAAATGGACTCATATTTATGGATTCTTGGTATCAATTGTTTTATGCAAACTCTACCAGAGGAAAATACTCCTCCCACTTCTTGGACTAATGCATTACATACATCCTTAACATGTCTTCAAGGATCCTATTTTTCCTTTCTATTTTCACATCTATTTGCAGATGATATGTTGTATTAAATGCCAACTCTATCCCCAAACCTACAAATAGTTCCTTCCAAAACCGTGAAGTGAACTTAGCATCTATATCTAAAATAATTTTCCTAGGGATACCATGCAACCTCACAATTTCTTTTATGAACATCTACACCACCTCACTAGTAGAGTTAGTGGATTTGACTGCTATAAAAGTGAGCTACTCTACTCAACTTGTCAACCACTACCATGATTCTGTCATGTTGCCTAAAGTTTCTAGGAAAACATGTAATAAATTCTTGATGGTCAACTTGTTTAGTTTCCTGAGGCCAATGCATAACCGAAGGGTTACATCCCTCTTCTTTAAAAACAATACAGGTGCTCCCCATGGAGATACACTTAGCCTTATGTAGCCCTTGTCTAGCATCTCCTTTAACTTCAATTTCAACTCCAACAACTCAAGGGTACTCATCGTATATGGTAACTTGGATTTTGGTGTTGCTTTGGGTACCAACTCAATAGAGAAGTCTACCTATCTGTAAGGAGGTAATCCAAGAGCCTCTACTGGAAACACATTTTCATGTTGTTATATAATGAGGTACCTTTCCAATAATTACTTTTCCTTAGCATCACTATGAACCCTCTCATATTTTGAGACTTACACTACAGATAACATGCATCTCTTTCTATTGCTATGCTTGGCATGCATGGTCTTAATTAGTCTCAATAAAGGTTTTATCCTACGTTGCAAAATCCTTGTTATTCCCTCCTTATCCAAGCATTCAATTTCCTTTTCAAAAAAATCCAATTTTGTCTTCTGTAGGTATAGACAATCCATGGCCAATAACACGTTGTATGCACCTGATGGAAATATATGTAAGTGTATTGTTGTAAGCATACCATTGAACTCAAATGCACATGACCCTACCTAATGATTGATCTTTTTTTTTTGGTTACTAGTTGAACTAACCATGGTTCTTCATGTAACTCCTTGAACAAATTACATTTCTCAACCAACTTTGAGCTAACATAACTATAATTAGAACTTTGGTCAATTAGAATAGAAACAACTTTGTCATGCAGCTTACCTTCCATCTCAATGATGGATTCGTGATGGTATTCCTGGCAATTGTCCATTGCTGCATAAATTCTGGGTAGACTTTGAGCTACATCACCTACTATGAAAGCTTCTTGGGTGTTGTAAATATTTGGTCCAATAATTTTTTAGTGCATGTGCAGTCCTTTTTCCTGTGGTTTTCACCACATGTCCTACATTTTAATTGCTCTCTGCCCTTAAACTTATGTTATTATGATGCAATCTACTACACATTTCCCTTAGTAGCAACATTATTTTTTTGTTGAAACTAATTTGTAGGGGCTGGAAGCTTACCTTCCCCGTTTATTGAAATTTTCTTGGGCCAATTCTTCTTATTTCTTGCGTTGTTTTTTTTGCCTCGAGTCACCCTTTATGATTTTTGTTTCTCCTATTGATAGAAATGTTTTAACTTTTTAATGGCCTCCTTCATAGTTTGGGGCTCCAACAAATCAATTTTGTCCCTGAATTTCACAGGCAGTCCACTGATAAACCTCAAAATCTTGGCCTTATCATCCTTAATATATGGAACGTATCTTAATAGTTCCAATAATTTAGTGACATAATCATCATCTATTAATTGACCCATATTGAGTTCATAGAACTCTTTTGCTTTGCCATCATAGTAGTGCTAAGATAGATATTACTCCTTGAAGATATTTTCAAATTATGCACAAGTCAAATCCTTATCAACAATTTCGCTAACATTTTTCATATCTTCCCACCATATATCTGATTTTCCCTTCAAGCTATAGGTGGAAATTTTGGCCTTCATATTTTTATAATGATCATGAATTCTGAAAAACTTATTCATTTCAAGCAACCAAGCTTCTACCTCTTCTGGTTTCATCATATCCCCATCAAATATGGGTGGATTGGCCTTCTTGAATTCCTCAGGCATGTAAACCTTTTCCTCACGATGATGATGGTGATGATGAGATTCATGACAGTGCCTTCTGGTAGAAAAACTAGATGATCTGCTAGAATGATGTAGTTAAGTGTTAAATCTTTCTTTTCGGGTTCTCAATGGTGCATCTTCCTTCACTATATTTTCACTTTCAGCCCTATGCCTCTTCTTAGACCTACTACCATCTGCTCCATTTATATTATATTCTGAACCTCAAGGGTTCTTCTATCGCTATGACTAGCCCTCATCTCATATTGCCTCTGCCTTTGGAAATCAGAGAGTCTTTGCAGAATAAGTGCATTCATCTTGGATTTCCTTTCTTGAGCTCTTACCAACCTCTTATAATCTACTTGGAGGCTTCTAACATCATCCCTTAGGATCCTTAAGGTATCCATCCAATCTGGAGAGTGATTCCCTCCCCTTTAATCCATTGATTTCTCTTCTTAATGGCCCCAACCTCTTCATTTCCATGTTGTGACTGATCAAAACTATATTCTACCATTATAGTCTCCATTCCTACTTTTCCTCAACCTTATGTTTCTTGTGATGTGTTTTCAATCACACACACTGTTAGATTTTTCATGTGATATGTAAATAAACACAATACTGATCATGAACCTTGCATTCATGGAGTTTTCATGGATATCTTCAGTTGTGACAAAAAAGCATGTTAGTATGCCCATGAAACCAAAAATTTCATATAAATCAACCATTAGTGTGTAATTAATAATTTAAACAAAAAATTTATGTTCATCTTCCTTCTCTTACAAAGTTATTGTAGCAAACAGTTTACAATAAAAAAATTCCAAATTAGTGCAAGATTATAAAATAACGACAATGAATTACTATAACATAAAGGCCTAAAAACATTTCACAAATTATTATAGCTATAATTGTTCAACCATGCCAACCAATTATTTTTCTACCATTTTAATACATCACAGAGTGAATATGCCAACTAGGCAAGCAATTAATCTATTAGATTAGATTTTAACACCTAAACCATTTGTTTAGATAATTTATGCAAATAATCACTTTATGATGGAGCCCATCTAGTCGAAGTGTTGAACTTGGATCAAATACCACTTATAACAAACCATCCCACCTGAAACACTTGGTTGGTTGGTTTCCACTTCATTAGTCCAATTCCTCTAGTGTTATTAGGGGAATGGGACACTATATATATATATATATATATATATATATATCTATATCTATAGAGAATTTCCAATTAAATCCATCGACTTTCCCTAGTGGTCCCCACAATGTATTGACCTCTAGAGCCAACAGAAATTGGTCACATCTCTTGACCTAGCAATCCCCTCCATCCACTATCTGAATTGACGGTGGAGATTCTATGGGATGATTAACGGCTTGCGCTGACATCACCCCAAGGGGGTTGCGTCATGATTTGAGCTATTCCATCACCCGGGAAACCTCGTATGCATACAAACGTGCACCCCACCTAGAGTGGCACTAGTGGACAGCATGACCTAGTGCGCTACATGCACAAGATTAACAACTGAAAATATTGCACCTAGTTTTTTGACGTTATCGTCCATAGCACCATGAACTCAGCACCAGGGCCTAGCTCAGCTATAAATTAAGTTAAAGGTTTAATTAATTCCACATATGTTAAAATTCCTTTGCTAATGCTTCTCACCCTCTATAATATTTTAGCCACTCATTGCTCATGACACTAGCATACACACACACACACACACACACACAAATTTAGAGATCAAATCAAAATCTTAGGACTATTTAACATAACTTCATTCTTTCCATGTCACCACTGAGTAATCCATATTTCATGCAATCAATGCAGAAATACATTCAATTTACAGATATGAATACATAACATATTCATACATGCATGCATATTCATACCAACACAAATACAATCCATAACATAGATTACAGATTTATGGGACTTATCTTGGATTAAAATCAATAGTATGGAAACTGAGTCTACGACAAGGACTCTCCACCCAACCCTAGATAATTGCAGCCAAGCTCTCTTGCAGCTGTCACCCCAGAGCTAGATTCCATAGACTGAGGCAGTTCACTTTAGGGGTCAAAGCACCAATTGCTAGCTAAGACAAGGACTCTAGAGGACCTCCTTCCTCCAGCCACCAACCACGCAGTAGTCAAATAATATATAAGGAATCTAGAGGATACTTCCTCCACCCTAAGCACATAGTGGTTCCATCCACTCTAGGGAATCCATATGATACTTCCTCCAACCTAAGCACACAGTTGTTCCACCCACTCTAGAGAATCCAGAACTAGGTGAAAATCATACCTCAAGGAATGTTTCAGGTATCCTCCTTCCAGGAACCGAAGGAACAACCCTAGACCCCATCCATCAAGAGAATCTAGAGAAAGACCGTCTCCACCCTCTAGAAATACATGGAATCGAGAATCATTTCTCCTCACTAGGGAGATATCGTCCTACTGTTGATCTTGCCAACCAAAAAAGGATCATTGTCTTCTCATATTCTTCCAAACTCCTTGCTCTGCTATTAAATGGTCATCTATGTATTTCTCTGGAGTGATGGTCAAATGAGTGAGTCTCAATCTCCTCTTTTGGAGGTAAAATTCCTCTTTTATTTTTTCTTGTTTACTTTTCCTGCACTGACATTTACTCTTGTTTCTTGCTACCACCACAATTCTTCTTCATAAATTATTTCATCCCTACCTTATGAGTGTTCTCTAAGGAAACATGGGCCAACATGATTCTCTTGCAGTCCCATTTAATTCATGAAATCAATTCATTAAACACACCAACAAACCTTTAACGGTTGTCAAAACAATTCATATTTTATTGTACAAGGAAACCTTGAATTCCACAAGCAAGCTACCTCCTCATCCCTGGAGTCTATGACCCTTGACTCAGTCTCATTTTAAATTTTATATTTCATTGTAAAAATATTTACAATGCATTTTCCTGAGAGAACCATGGTTTGCAACTGTCACAAATTTTTAATCCCTAATTGAAAAAATGAGTGACGGAGAGGAGAAATTTCTACAACAAAATTCCTAATGAACAAATTAGAACAACAGTTACCAATAATATCAGTGAGAATGTGTTTCCTATGTTTTTTTTCATTCTTCCTTTATCTTATATGGTTTTCCATTGTATGCTAGCCAAAGGTATGACAATACGCAGTGAAATATCCATTTAACTTTTTAGACCAATCACTGCTTAAAACTAAACCATAATATTTAGGTTTATCAACAACTAAAATTTCAATCATTTGATGAACTTTAGGATGGGATGCTAGTGTAATAAGGACATATTTTAGTTCTAATACTTTAATTTTTTTTTTATTGATTTTAACTATTTGTGTGATTGAACCTTGAGGTTGAGAATTAATATTGAGATAGAAAGAGCATGGCATGATATTTGAAGAGGCTCCTAATTTGACCAAACAATTATTGAAAATTTAAAAAGTAAAAAGGGAGGAGTGTGTGAGTTTGATCTATCACTTATAAGAATAGTCTTAGCTTGTTTTTTTTTTATCAAAATATGAAGGTTGAAGAGACTTTCCTTTATATTTATTTGTAACATCAACATATGGTAAAGATGATTTTTTAGAAACATCTAAATATTTTAGTAAATTATTCTTTTGTTGTTTCAATTTTCTTAATTCAAAAAGAGATATGTTGGCCTTATTTCTATTCATATCTTCTACTACATCACAATTAAGCTTATGAAAAATTATCAAAGTTTTAGGGACTTGCATATCTTGAATATTGTTTTTTATTTAGAGAATTGGTAAGAAGAGGAGTCAGATTTGCGGTAGTAGTTGATGAGTTTTTTCTTTTGGTTTGAACTGCCAGAACTTCTTCCTCATTTTCATTTGCATGATCTTCAACTATGTCCTAGGTAACATTGGCATCTAAGGTTTGTTTATATTCCTCTTCTTCAGTTTGATCTTCTTTATCATTTTCTTCCTTAATGTATTTTGTTGAAATATGACCACCTGAAGGAGCAGGGGGCTTTCTTTTAACAAATGGCCTAAACTTTATTTTAGAAGAAGATTATTCTCCCACTTGCTTCTTCAAATCAACCATTTCATTTGTAAGACACTTGATGATCTTATGTAAGCTTTCCATGTCAAATTCATCTTTATCCTTCTTTTCTTCCTTGAAGGTAACTAGGTGGGGCTAGTTTCATTTCTTCCATAGTAGCCTTATTAGAAATACTCCTCACTTCTTTTTCCACACTTAAAAATTCATGCATTAATCTTTTAAAGCAACTTTGGCTACATGTTTTACAAACATATAAGTGGATGTAGGAATATCCAAAATATAAAAATCGATTTGAACATCAACTACAATCTTAGATGCATTAGGCATTTTATTAAGAACTTTGAGAAACCTTTGGTTAAAATCCTTAATTTTTTTATTTAGAATTCTTCTTCAATTTACAGAGTTCCACTAACAAAGTTTTTTGTGATTTATCATCTCCAAACTTCTTAATAAACATATCTTCAAAAGTATCCCAATTTTGGAGAGAGTTAACTGGTAAGGAAAAATACCACATGGAAGATTTACCTTCAAAGGTATAAGGAAATCCTATACCAACAATATCTTCATATTCAACATTTATCAAGTTAATGGCTAACATGAATTTGTTAATGTTATCCTCTAGAGATTCTTTACTATTAGGATCAAACTTTGGAAAAAATCTCTTAGGGTTTTTAGGTAACTAATGCTGGTCACCTACAACGTTAACTGCTCCTAGAGTTTTCCATGGTTTCAAAGTCATGGTAGAACTGGTGAATGTATCTATTAATGATAAAGAGGAAGGGACTACTACAGATTGATTAGGTGAAGTACTCATAGATGGAGGCTGAGAAATTTGTACTTATTTTTCTAGACTAAGCTCCTTTGGTTCAAGTGGGGCTTGATGTCTTTGAGTTTTAGAAGTTTTATGTTTAGTAATAATATATTGTTTAACTATTAGTTGACCAAATTTATGATTTTGAGCTCTAGCTAAAACTCCTAAATGTTGTAATTCAACAATAGAATATGCATGTTCACACAAGACAAATCTTGAAGGCTTTTGTTGCAAATGAATAGGATATGAAAATTTCTTTCTAAGAAATAGTATGAAGGATTATTATATTCACTTACCAGAAAATGTAGAAGGATCCTTGGAAACTTGAGAGCTAGATGCTTCCTAATGAATAAGCTGACTGAATTCCTCAAAATGTTGGCAAGATGGGATTCTAGTGATTTTATATCAAAGACTTATGGACTTGTAGGTGTATCAAGGGTAGGAGTTTTTTGTGATCTTCAGGGATAACTCTTGACTTTTAGTGAAGATTTAGGTGCCATCCACCATCATTTGGCCCTCCATCTAGCACCAAAAACATTGATAGTTGGAAATTGTTGGCTCTCAAAAATGTCATCATATTTACCCTCTTTTCCTTCATTTTCCTTTAGTTTTTACGATATTCTGCAGCTCCATAACCTTACATTAATACCATTTTCATGCTTATATATGGGTTTAGACTTATTATTTTCCAAACCATTTATTTTTGTATTTTGTGTGGGTTTATGGTTAAATATTAGAAAAATAACATGTTCTCACTTATATCTAAAATTTAGATGAGTTTGATGACGTTTGTAGGCATATCTGAAGATTCCAATAAAGTCATATTTTGCCACTAAGCCTCAAATTCGAATTTCCTTTTCAAATTATTGAAGATTTGAGGTATATTTGATATCATTATTTAAGCACATTTCATGGAGAAGAATCACGGAAATTTTGATAAGTGTCCCCTATCAAAACTATTAGAGAGTTGTGAGAAGTTTTGTAGAGATAATGATCTCTTAATTTTAGTAAATTGGTTGTACCTACTTGAGAGAAAAGTGGATCTAAATGTATTAGTTGGTTATCCTCTTCTCAAAACAATTCATGTATAAATAAGAGTGATTTCTCCATTGAGAGGGGATGAAGGGACAAGAAATTTATAAGTTGTAATCATAATACTTGAAGAGATATCTTTGTAGCTAGACTTTAATCTTTTGGAGCATGCTCCAATAATATTTCACTTAATATATGATAATGTTCTAATTTTCAACTTCTAGTGTGCTTGTTGAGCATTGGAGGACCCCCTTTTCCAAGCATGAATACTCTTTCCTTTCTCTATTTATAGATGTAGATTTAAATCGCTTTCATAAAACTAGATTATCATGCTTTCATAGACTAAGTTTCAAATGTTTTCATAGATTAATTTTCTATGCTTTCATGTACTAAGTTTCCATGCTTTCATAGATTATATTTATGTGATTTCATAAATTAAGTTTATATGCTTTCATAAATAAGTTTCCATGCTTTCATAGATTAGATTTACATGATTTCATAGATTAAGTTTCCATGATTTCATAAATTAGATTTACCTGCTTTCATAAATTAAATTTCCAGTTCTTTCTTATACTAATATTTCCAATGTTTTCCTAGATTAATTTTTCAAATTTATCTTAGAATAAATTTTCAATGCTCTCCTTGATTAAATTTCCATTTCTTTCCTACATTAAGAGTTATATCACTTTCCTAGTCTAGATTTCCATTGCTTTTCCATAGATTAAAATTTCCTTTCATGAAAATTTCCATCTAATAAAATTAGAAATAAAATCCTTGCATATATTTTGTCATGCACTTTGTATATTTACAAACTTGGATTAACAATTTAATATAATGGAATTTAAAGCACAATTAAATTAACTGACAGAAATGACCAAGCCAATGATTTGGGAGATCACCCGATCAAGGTCCCAAAGTATACCTTTATCCTTTTGGGATGGTGATTGCAATGAGTATGTGAGCCCAATTGCTTCTTAGGGACGTTTCTTCAAAGTTGGAGAATTCCTAGAAGAATATCCTAATGAGTAAGGTTTTAAGAGATATTACAAAAGAATTGATATAAAATAAGGACTAAAATTATATCTATTTGAGAAGAAATACAAATACACTATTATCACTATACTATATCTTGGTATTATTATTACTTTCATGCATTAATTTAGAAAGATTAGAAATGAATATGATATCTTCAGGCTAATGGCATAAGTAAGCTCTACTACAAATGGAATTAAATTCAATTAAACAATTAATTTAATTAAATACATACACAACATTCATACATATATCCTTTGATCAATAATTTTGATAATCCAATGAAACAAACAATTAACAGTACCTAATCAATTTACACAACATATTGATAAAATCAAGGAAGTTAATATTTCTATTGTGCTTAAAAATAGAAAAGGAAACAATAGTAACAATACCATATTCATTTGATACATAGAAAATTAGAAATTTGAAGTGGTTTAGAATTTGTATTACTCCAAAATAAACCTTACAACAGTGAAAATAATATTTTTCTTCCAAAAAATCAGAACCCTTAACACACTGTATGAAGTTTCCTTAAATATCCCTCTCAGCTTCAAGAGTTTATTTTGTTTTTGTTACGATAGAAAATAAAAAATAGAAAAGTAACAGATAATTTGTTACAGTCTCCAGCAAGGTTGAAAAAACATCATTTGATAGTAGTTGAGATAGAAGCTTCAAGGGATGCTTTCCACTATCCATATAGGCTCAGGATATGAATAATTATCTCTAGTTAGTTGAAGTGTATACTAATTTGGCCTCCATATATCCTCTCTTCCAAGGCCATAAGTTCTCGTGCTCTACTGGATGTCATCTCTTTGACCACGAGGCAACCACTACATGTTTTGAGCAAGAAATTGGAAATTTATTCCATGATATGTCTTTCCAAATTTCCAATATCATTTTTCATACCATTCCTATGACTCAGCAAATCGTTGATGAAAACATCTTCCTTGTTGGAACCCACTAAAAATGGAGCATTTGGCATGTTGACCTCTTTGATAACCTAAAGTGATTGAATCAATTAGTTGTGAGCAAGATTTCTCTATCTCCCTAATCATGTATTTAGATTGTTGTAGATGTTAGTACACATAATTGCCATTCTTTTGTACCTATTTTCCCTATATTTTCCTACCATTTTGACTTTAAATTCCATGCTTTGTCACTTCATGAGTCATTATTAACTAGAGTATGTTCCATTTTGCATGTCATCATTACTATCTATTTTTTCGTGTAATTTGGTATCAAGGCTAGTTGCTTTAGGTTATTTAATTAATGAATTAATGAAGGGTTGTTTTAGTTCGTATGTCTTGTTGAGATGCCGTTATAGGATGATATCTCCCTAGTTATTCCTCAACAAAAGATGGAACAAAGAATTTGATGATGTTGTTATTGCAATACAGAATATTCTGGATAATTTCTTCTTTTATGATTGGCATCAAATACTGACATGGATAGACATACAGTTAGATCCAATTCGATCATTAACAAGAGACATTTATGGAAAACGTAGTTGGCTTAGTTGAAATAGTTGGGATTTCCAAATTATATATTATTGTAATTTAAAAGGTTTTTATAGCTCTATTTCAATTAAGACAATTTGTTATAAATATATTTTTGTATAACCTCGATTTGCATCACATGTGAACCGAGAGATTCTCGTGATGATCTTACTTTTCAAAAATAGGAATGTAATTTGAACTATAAAACAATGTACCCTCTTCATCTGAGGTATGCATAGATATAGACTAGATAAGAGAGAAGCATCAACATTGTAGCCCTTTACTGCAACTTTTATTAATGCAACTCTTTGCCATTCGTGTCTCCATATATTTTTCCTAATTAGCTTGTGTGTTGTGTAAATCACTAGCCCCTGATAAGGAGGAAGTGCCTCCTTCTTAGTAGGGATCATTAGTTAGAGAGGTATGGTAACAATGCATTCATTTCCTCTTAGTTGCGAGTTATGTGTGATTTACTATTACTATTATAGATTTTTTTCATGCATTAAATAGTTGCAAGATTGCATTCTCTATCACTGTGTAATAGCATAGGTCTTGGATTGGTCCCTTCATTAGGTGTGATGGTAATTTTATTACTATTACAGTTCTTTGGCTTGTTGATTGAATGAGCGATACAACAATTATTTAAGTGTTGAATGGTTTCGAGGAGTGTTGTTTCTGATGAATAAGAGTGATAGTGTGATAGGTCGTGATTTATTCTACAACGTGTGCCCTTTCTTTTTGAAGTGTAAGAAAGGTTTGGAGTGTTGAGAGTGAAATTAAAATGATTGGTTTTGATATTTTATTAGCATTAGTTTCCATTTGTCCCTTCATATATTTTGCACAATAACCTTGAAACAAAGGCCTACTCAGATTGACAATTTATGTGTGAGTTGGATTAGTTATTATGAATTAAAAGGACAATTGCTCTAATCAATAGTATATTATTTTCCCACTTATTATGGTGATTGTTCTTCTCATTACCTCAACATATGATTCTTTTGAGATCCTTGATGTTGATGTTTTGGTTGTGGTCTACCAAGAGACCAATTGCAATTTGCATTCTTTTTCCTCTTTTCTTTTAGAGGTTTTATATGTTATTTCATCCAGGAGTTTATCAATTATTTATTGTTGACCTTGCACCATGCTTAACTATTCACAATTTAACTTGTGCACTTAAGATCTTATCATTTTCCTAATTGGATTCATTCTTGAATAACTCAATATCTATTAGATTACCACTTAAGCTTTTGATTTGCATCTACAGCTCGATCATTTGGGTATCCTTTTTCTTATCAAAGATTATAAAATTTTGTTGCATTTTGTCTATCTAAATCTTCAACTATTATTTTGGCTACCATTTTTTACTCTCAGAGGATTTTAGCCTCACTTATTCCTGTAGTAAGTCTTATTTAATGCTCAACTATTGTTCTAAGTAAATAATTTATTCATTACTTTGCTTGATTATCTCGATCAAATTATTTACAGACCATAAATTAGCTAAAGTGAAAGCACCCATTGTACCTTTAGCTACCAGAATTAGCTAAAGCAAAAGTACCCATTGTACCTTTAAATACGGAACTATACCTGATCTGAATCTCATCAGCTACCAAAATTAACCAAGATCTTTTACTTCTGCGATGTTAGCATAATTTCATATGAAAGAGTTTTGAAAAACCATATGTACATATTGTAAAGAATATGAAACATAATGACAACAATCAGATTGAGAACACAAAACACATTGATAACGGAGTTCACCCAGTGTGGGTTACATCTATGGGTCCTGCTGTCAAGAGTGGGGAGGCTGCTTCATTAATCTTGCAAGATGATGATGAGTACATAGTACATTATTTGTCATTACAAGGATAAATTCCCTCAATCAGAGTGGCATGTCTCTCCATGAGATGTTCTCATGAACTCTCACTCATATGGGAAAATTCCATCAACAAGAATGACACGTCTCTCCACAAGACATCATATAGGAACTCTCACTCAAATGGGTCTTCCTTCAACATGACAAGCTAATAAAATCTCAAAAAATACGACATATGAGTATCCCTAAACATAATAGTAATCATGGATCTCAATAACAAAAAAATCATCTCCGCAATTCAGAACAAAAACATGACATAACTACATCATATACCTCCACTTTCTGGGATGGTTGAAAAATGCAAAGCTCAATTGTTGAAACAGACACCATCGTTGAATTCATGGCATGAAATCTTGTCAAACGACTATAAACTTTCCCCTTTGTGAGACACCGTCAAATTATGGACCCTCAAGCATCTTGAAGATTTACCCAAAGATTCCTTCCTGAAGATAGCCAAAAAAATCCACTACTCGGATGAATATTATGAGCACACCACTATTCTCACCATGAAATTCTGTGAAAAATAAATATAAAGTCGACATCATTCTACCTCAGTCAAAAATCAGCCTCCAAGGGAACCTTGTATATTCCACTAAATTCTCCAAATATTCCTTACTACTGGACACCTTAAATTCTACTACTCATATGGATATTATGACTAAACGGTTGTACTCCTGGCAAGAAAATGTGCAAAAATGACTATCAAGTTTTCAAATTCTGCCACTGGCACCTTTGGCCCTCAAGGGAATCTTTTCAGCATCTTAAGATTCTCTCTCTTAAGGTTCCGCTCTTAATTTTCTCATGGTTCCATAGGTACACCCTCTACCTCCATTGGCTAACATGTGCAAATGATGGAGTTTATATATTTGAGCACTGACGAATTTTACCAAGTGGACCATTTGGTCCATTGGTGAAAGGCTTGTAATAGTGGCAGGGAGGTCGTGGGTTCCAACCCCATTGACCCCCCACCTTGGTGCATTTTTGTTGAACTTCGTAACAAAAGGGTTGGCAGTTAGAGCGTTACCTCGCTGATGGTTTAAACATCGTAAAAACTATTAATTTTTTGTGCGACTTGTTAACAATGTTGACCGTTGGGCGGGTCTACTGGCGGTGGCTCACCCCACCAAACATCTTTTATGAACCGACTGTTTGGTGTATGTGGTGGCGGGGTTTGACCACCTGTCACCATCTTTATATTTAAGTTTTGGTTTTGTATATGCCGTGAGGTGTGGTGGGGTTGGTGGCCCGCCACCCTGCTATTTTGATTTTTTTTGGCCATATATAATAATACAATGCGAGGGTGGCACGGGTGGCAGCCCGCCACTCCTATTATTATATTTTTTTTGTTTTTTTTTTTAAATATGGATTTTTTTTTTAATTCCTAAAATTAGGGTCAATGGGTATTTTAACCATTCCAAAAATTCACCCGTTTTGGTGGATGGATTCCATGCATCGGGTCTCGATCAATTTGTTGCCTCGTTAAGGCTACCACTTGTCCAACTTTGACCACAAATATCTGGAGCATATGAACTCGGATTTGAGTGTCATTTGCACCATTGGAAGAAGGGAGACGAGCACTACAATCTGTTCCTAGTTTCACTTCAATATGATAATGTTTATTTTTTATGTTTTCCATAGCCACTATTGATTTAATTATGAGTGTGTCTAGGCCACCTAGATCATTCCTCCCCACTGAGGAGATTTTGGTCCTCCAAAAGCGTGAACATAATTTGTAACTAATGTGTTACATTGTATGCACCACAAGTGTCCTAACAAGTCACAATTACTTCTCCTCCACCCTTGTTCTTCAAAGCCATAAGTGATGAGCCAACACTTGTATCCTCTACAAATATGTATTACAGTCTTTGCAAACTACATTCTCAATTACATGACCAATAATGATCCAAGCATCCCCATACTTTCCACGAGTTTATAACACATACTTTGTGGTCAAGTTCACATCATAATGGAAACAAATACCCCAGCTATCAAACAAAAGGCCAAAACATCATTATTTCTCTAATAAGAAATGAAAAACACAGCATCACTTTTACAATTTAAATCGCAACACATGATTTACAAAATATAGCAATGAGAACCTACCGTATCTAGAAAAACCATCTCTCACTCATGAAATTAAATGGGTCATCTCCCTGTGGTGGATTTTCTTGTTGAATGTCTTCACCAACTGGTTTACGGACGGGCTCTTTGTACTTAAGACACTACTCTAGATGGAGCCTCCAACACATGGTTCTATGATGTCCACCTCTGTTGCAATGACTGCAAAAAAATTTCTTCCTCCATACCTGCTTAACCTTATTTCCCTGATGTGGAGAAGGTATTTCATGCCTCATCCTCTTTCTTGATGTCATTCTCTTCCAACAATTAGCAACCACATGCCATATCTAAACCACAATAACTACAAGTCTTTCTATGCTAGGATTTTTGCTCATCATTAGCATGTTTGTAATCAAAATGACATTTATAATATAAATACTATTTATACATCTCTTGGTTATCTATGGTGTGATTTTGGAGATGAGAGCTTGCCTTAGTTCTCCATTTGTGATGTGCATTGTCATGGGAAGATGGTGATTTGTTCCCATCATTCACTTTCCTCGGCATTTTCAACGGTGTCTTGGAAGCTTCTAACACCTTTGAGCAGTCTCCTTTAGTGTATCCAAAAACTGCAAACCGAGGTCTTGGTACAACCTCTAATGTCTAAGCCATTTCTTAGCCAGTGCATAAGAGGGATGTATCATGACGCATGCATCAGGATTATAGGGAGCTCAACAGCTCACTATTAAAGATAAATTTCCCATTGCTGTCATTGATGAATTATTGGATCAATTACATGGAGTGATTTACTTCACCAAGTTGGATCTTCGTTCAGGATATCATCAAATTAGAATGAAGACTGAAGACGTTCTGAAAAAAACATTTAGAACTCATGAGGGTCATTATGATTTTTTGGTGATGCCTTTTGGCCTTACCAATGCACCTTCTACATTTCAAGGTTTGATGAATTCCATTTCCAAAGCCTTAGAAAATTCGTGTTAGTATTTTTTGATGATATACTAATCTAAAACAAGTCTTGGAAGGATCATGTTCAACATGTTGACAGGGTGCTCAAACTATTGGAGCAGAAACAATTATACGCAAAAAGCTCCAAATGTTTCTTTGGAGTACAGGAGGTGGAATATATGGGTCATATTGTATCTCATGAAGATGTTAAGGTAGACCCTAGAAAAATTAAAGCCATTAAGGAATGGAAAATCCCCACATCCATAAATCATCTGTGAGGATTTCTCGGGTTGACAGGGTATTATTGCAAGTTTGTTAAGGATTATGGGAAAATAACACCACCTCTAACAAGATTACTGAAGAAAGATGCATTTTCTTAGACACCAGACTTCACAAAAACCTTTATTGTGGAATGTGACGCCTCGGGAAATGGAATTGGTGATATTTTAATGCAAGAAGGAAGACCCATTACTTTTGAAAGTCCTCCAATCAAAGGAAAGTACTTACACAAAGCTATTTATGAGAAGGAAATGTTGGCAATACCACATGCACTTAAGAAATGCCAACCTTACCTAATTGGAAGACACTTCAAGGTAAAAATAGATCATGATAGTCTTAAATACTTTTTAGAACAAATATTATCTTCAAAAGAGCAACAAAAATGGGTCACAAAGATGTTGGGTTATGATTTTGAAATCATCTACAAAAAGGGAAGCAAAATGTTGTTGTAGATGCACTCTCAATAAAGGATGAGGATGTGAAAGCATTGCTTTGTGCCATCTCTATCATCCAACCAAATTGGATAAATGAAGCAACGGATGAATGGAAGAATAACGAAGAAGTGTGGGTACTCATTCAAAAGTTGCAGCAAGATCCTAATACATCTGATACATTTAGCTGGAAATATGATTTGTTATGGTACAAAGATTGGTTATACCTCTATAAGAATTCCCAACTCAAGCAAAAGATTCTTTTGGAATTTCACACCTCTCCCTTAGGAGGGCATTGAGGATTTTTAAAAAATTACCAGAAGGTTAAGAAGGATTTTTTTTGGGATGGCCTTAAATATGATATTCAAAGGTTTGTGGTGGAATGTTTGGTTTACCAACAAAATAAAGTTGAGACAATTAAGACCTCGGGTCTGTTACAACCCTTATCCATTCGAAGTCAACATTGGGAGGAGGTTTCAATGGATTTTATCACAAGCTTACCCAAGTCCAAAGGAAAGAGTGTCATCATGGTGATAGTTCATAGACTACCAAGTATGCACACTTTTGTGCATTATCTCATCCATTTAAAGCCAGCACAATTACTACTAAATTTATGGAAACAATTCAAAAGCTACATAGAAACCCAAAGATTATTGTAAGTGACAGAGATCCCATTTTCACTTGAAATTTTTGCACTAAATTATTTTCATGTTTGGGTACTCAGTTAGCTCATAGTTCATCTTACCATCCTCAATTTGATGGGCAAACTGAGATAGTGAACAAATGTTTGGAAGGATATATTTGTTTCTTTGTATCTGATAAACAAACACAATGGGTCAAGCAGTTGCCTCTAGATGAATGGTGTTATAACACTTCCTTCCATACTACTTCAAAAATGACCCCATTTATGGCACTTTATGGATATCATCCACCATCCATCACAACATATTTAAGAGAAAAATCTAAGGTTCAAGCAATGGAATATCACATCGAGCATCAACAACAGGTTCTCCAGCTCTTAAAGGATAACCTCACTTTGGCATAGAATAGAATGAAACTACAAGCCAATCAACATCATAGTGAAAGAAGTTTTGATGTAGGTGACTGGGTATTTCTACGACTACAACCATACAAGAAAATTTCCCTTAAGCAAACTAAGAAGGATAATAAATTATCACCAAAGTATTATGGTCCGTACAAGGTGTCACAAAAGATTGGTACTATGGAATACAAATTGGAGCTTCCTACATCTTCTTGAGTGCACCCAGTTTTCCATGTTTCGTGCTTAAAGAAGTTTATAGGTGACAAGCTCCCAGTTCAAACAATATTGCCAGAACTTGACAAGGAAGGAAAAATCATATTGGAACCTGAAGTAGTCACAGAAACAAGAACTCGGCAGCTACAAAATCAATCAGTTTTAGAGTATATCATCAAGTGGAAGAACTTACCTGCTAAAGATTCCACATAGGAGGATGAAAATTTTATACATAAGCATCCAGAACTACTCAAGTGTTGAGGAAAACGATTTTTTGAAGGATAGGGGCATGTTAGGTCCCTATAATACTAGTGATTCCCCCATTACTATTGTCATTGTAGCCCCTTATTATTATTGTTGTGCTCCAGTTGTCCCCACATTATTATTATTGTGTTCCATAGAAGCCCACTATTGTTATTGTTGTGCCCTTATATTATTATTGTTATGTTGGCTTTGATTATATTGTGACCCCTTATACTTTTATATATAGAAACGAGGTTGTGTCATTTCTATATCCAAGAATTGTTCATTTGTGTAATGTAAAGGAAGTTTCCCCCTCGAAGAGGTTGATTTTGAAGTCGCTGATCTATCTTTTCTTCTATTTTATGAGCTAGTTGCATAACAAAGTCTTCCTTCTTTATATCCCATCTTGGTAAGGAGTCTCATGCCAGTTTATGAAATGGGTACCTCCATGTTTCCAACAACAATAGTTTCATGTGAAAATGAAACTGAAGAATGATCAACATTGTTTACCTCAGTTGTCGATTCTGAAACAAGTGATGATGCTTTCGCTAAGCCTGTGTTGTGATTCAACTCTTCCAAGGCCTCTTTCATGGCTCGTATTTGAAGCTGAAATCTCTTCTTCTCCTCTTTCTCTTCTCGTAGAAGTCTCTTCAATTCAACATTCTCTACTTGAAGGCTCTGATTGATCTCCTCATTTGAATGATGAGAAGATGATGAAGAAGATGAATGTACACTCAAGGGGGATGATGGATCATTGTCTTCTGCTCTTTCTTTCTCTGATTCCTCTCTTTCCATATTGTACTCATAAGCTGCATACATTATTTCTACCATTTTTGACATCCTGTAGAAGGCCTCGTACATATCTATTTCATCCCCAATTTTCTTTCTTATTGCACGTCCAATCATTCACACTCACAATTCACATTAGCAAGAAGGTCTGTCTAATACCAAACTTGATCCAGATCTCTTTAGCTACCAGAATTAACCAAGATATTTTACTTCTGTGATGTTAGCAGAATTGCATATGAAAGAGTTTTGAACAACCATATGTGCATATTGTAAATAAGATGAAACATAACAACAACCATCAAATCGAGAACACAAAACACATTGATAATGGAGCTCACCTAGTGTGGGTTACATCTCCGGGCCCTGGGGTCAAGAGTGGGGAGGTAGCTTCATTAATGTTGTGAGATGATGATGAGTACATAACACATTATTTTTCATTACAAGGATAATTTCCCTCAACCAGAGTGACATGTCTCTCCATGAGACGTTCTTAGGCAATATCATATGGGAAAATTCCCTCAACAAGAGTGACATGTCTCTCCACGAGATGTCCTATAGGAACTCTCACTCAAATGGGTCTTCCTTTAGCATGACAAGCTAATAAAATCTCACAAAATGTGTCATACAAGTATCCCTCAACATAATAGCAATTATGGATCTCAACAACAAAAACATCATCTCAACAAATCAGAAGAAACGCATGACATAACTGCATCATATACCTCCACTTTCGTGAATGAACTAAAAATTCAAATTCATCTATTGAAACGGATACCACTACTAAATTTGTGGCCTGAAATCGTGTCAAATGACTATAAACTTTTCCCCTTTCTAACACTGTAAAATTATAGACCCTTGGGTATCTTGAAGATTCCCCCAAAGATTCCTTCCTGAAGATGGCCGAAACATGCGGTGCTCAAATGAAGATTGTGGGCACACCACTGCGTTCCCTGCAAAATTTTGTGAAAAATGACTATAAATTTGGCTTCATTCTACCTTGGTAAAAAATCAACCTCCAATGGAATCTTTTAGATTCCACTAGATTCTCCAAAGATTCTTTGTTGTTGGATACCTAAATTTTTGCTACTCAGATGGAGATTCTAATTGCACGATTGGACTCTTGATGAGAAAATGTGCAAAAATTATTGTCAACTTGTCAAATTTTTTCACTGGCACCTCTAGCCCTAAAGGGAATCTTTTTAGCATCTTAAGATTCTCTCACTCAAGGATCAACTCCCGATTCGCTCATGGTTCCATAGGTCCACCCTTCGCCTCTGTTGGCTGAGTTGTGCAAATGATGGACTTTATGTATTTGAGTGTCGGCGGAATTTACCAAGTGAACCGTTTGTTCCATTGGTGAAAGGCTTGTAATAGTGGTGGGGAGGTCGGGGGTTCCAACATTGCCGACACCCCACCTTGGCGCATTTTTGTTGAATATCGTAACA
Organism: Pinus tabuliformis; assembly: GCA_031772625.1. Taxonomy (NCBI): domain Eukaryota; kingdom Viridiplantae; phylum Streptophyta; class Pinopsida; order Pinales; family Pinaceae; genus Pinus; species Pinus tabuliformis. The sequence goes on from CM062812.1 coordinate 981,344,226, forward strand.
AAAGAGCTGGCTGTTAGAGCATTACCCCACTGGTAGTTTAAACATGGTAAAAATTGTTTGTTTTTTGCGTGGTGTAACAATGTTGACTAATGGGTGGGTCCACCGGGGGTGGCCCGCCCCACCACACACCTTTTATGAACTGACGGTTTGGTGTATGCAGTGGCAGGGTTTGACCACCCACCATTGTGGTTATATTTAAGTTTTGGTTTGTATATGACGTGGGGTGTGGCGGGGTTGGCTTCCCGCTACCCCGTTGTTTTGATTTTTTGTGGCCATATATAATAAACAATGCAGGGGTGGTGAGGGTGGCAACCTGCCACTCCTATTATGATATATATATTTTTGTTTTTTAAAACAATATGGCTTTTTTTCTTCTAATTGCTGAAAATTAGGGTCATTGGGCATTTTAACCATTTGACAAATTCGCTCGTTCCAGTGGTTGTATTTTGTGCGTCGGGTCTCAGTCAATTTATTACATTGTGAAGCTTGTCACTTGTCCAACATTGACCAAAAATTTGACTGCAAATATTTGGAGCATACAAACTCAGATTTAAGTTTCGTTCACGTTCTTGGAATCAGTACGACGAGCACTGTGATCTACTTCTGATTGCACTTCAATCTGAGGACTTTTACTTTTTAGCTCTTCCACAACCATTGTTGAATTCTAAGCATGTCTAGGGCCACCTGGATCAATACCAAACTATGGTTTGCGGGGTAGGAAGTTCCTTTTAATGGTTTTCTTTTATTTTTCTTTGTTTCCCCTTAAAATTTCTCTCTTTTTAGGGTTGAACAATGTTGGATGTGGAGCCTGATTATCTTCTTGATTCAAAGGTCTTATTTTAGTTGCGTTTGGATCCCAGCCCCTAACAAGCAGGTGTGGGGGGGTTTCCCCCCTGACTATTGCTACAGGGGGGTCTGGTGGAGGGGGGAACAATATTTGGAGCCCCCTTAGTGGGGGTTATTGTAGCACCCTCGAAAGCAAAAAATTACAGAAGAAGAAAAATTAAATAAATAAATAAATAAAATCCTTGTAAAATCTTGTAATTTCATAGTTAATATAGGTCATTAATTAGGTGGAATATCTCATGGTAGAAGTTATGTTAATTTAGGGTTTTCTTCCCTAGAAGAAAACCCTCGATTTCTATGAGGGAATTGTATTTCATCTATGTATTATTCTATGTGAAATAAAGAGAGGAGACATTGTGAGAACGAAGATGATGTTATAATGAAATTGTTGTAGGTTGTATCCCTTCAATTATCCTTCAATTTGATAGATAATATAAAAGGAAGAACTCGTTATTTCTCTGTGGACGTAGCCCAAATTGGGTGAACCACATTATCTATGTCTCTCTTTTCTATGCTTTTTTTGTTGATGTTTCCACAATATTTTATATGTAGCATTGCTCTGTAATTTAATTTCTAACAAAGAAATAGCCATTATGGGGTAATTCCTCTAATTCAATTTGAGACGGAGATGAAACAACAAACATTTCTTGAGGGACATTACCTGGAATTGCAACAAGGGATGTTCTAGACAAAACTTCTAAGGGGAAAATCTTAGATGTGTTTGAGCCTCTAAGAGTACTAGTGGTGGGAACCTTTAATTGTTCTTACTATTGAACCTAAGCTTCCTTTTTCATTTCTACTTTCCCTTTTTCAAACTAAAGCCATTATTCCTATAGCCTTTATTTCTCAGCTATAGAGGTGGATTTATGAGAAATTATTTTCTTCAATACTTCTTCTACAAATAATTCTATATTGTACTCAACAATGACTTGAAAATCCTTTTCATCTTCCATACGATCAAAAGAAATGTGTTGTGAAGTTGCATGAGTCTTTATTTCCTTGGGGTCTTGCTGAGTGACTAGGGTAGAAGATGAGCTTCCAACCTTAGATAGAATTTCTCTACACCTTGGTTTTTCAATATTGTTGGAAGGCATCTCCTCCTATTCCTTTGAAGGAGCGTGACACTCGTAAACCTAAATATATGAGAATGTCTCTTCAAAATATCAATCTTTTACCTACTCAATACTCTTCTTTGTTCTTGAGAAAGCCTAGCCGGAAAGGTATTAAATAAATATTGATAAAGCAGGACCATCACAAATTTACAATCTAATAATTTGTACCTATCATTTTCTTCCCTACTCACATCGTGTTTGCAAGATATGAATGTCCCTATTTGCTGGGGATTGCAGGGTATAATTTGGAGCTCTCTTCCTTGAATTTGTTTTCATTTTCTCTCCATTATCTTATTAATGGAGCAAATAGAGATCATATTGGGCACATTCACTATCAACAAATTTCTAGAGGAAAGCAACATTATAATTAGTTTTGGGGTTAGGAAATGTATACATACTGTGTATATCGTCCATCTTGAATGAACCAAAAATTGTTCCCTTTTGTTTGGTGATGGTCCTAGTTGGAAGGTTGACATGCTCTAGTGCCCACCGGACCATATTTATGTAGGAAATATTTTTGGGTTTGGTCACTATTTTATGGAGAGATAAATTAGCTATATCATGCATAGTGGTGTCAGTTGCTCCAACTTTATCATGATTCTCCTCGGATTTTCTCTAGCATTCTTCTTCAAACAACTTGTATTAATCTTGCAAAGATTAGTTGTTGCCATCAAATTTGAACCTAGTGTCTGAAAATATCCTTGCATTGGGATTCTTTACATCCAAATCCTCCATTTGTGAGGTCTAGGCCTCCTTCTATGTAGTATTTTATACTTTCTTTGCTTTCTTCACCATGGTATTATTTTTTGAAGTGAATGTTGTGTGTGGGGCCTATGATAAGAATGGAATCAATAAATGAGATTGAGCAAACAAATGTAATCTTTGAGTGATGTAAGTGATATTTGATGTGGTTATAGAGGTGCAAATATGAAATTAAATTACATTTACATGTGAGAAAACTTGGTTATGCTTTGTCATATGGCACATTAACAACATGAAAAAACTAGCATTCAAACATAGGCTTCGTGAGTGTGTTATTTGATTACACAATTAACCATGATTATTTTATTAATTAATAATTAAGTTGAATTAATTAAGGATTATCCCTAATCTATGACCTCATGGCCTCGATTGTATGTGAAGTTTGATTATGAAGGAGGGCAGGGGACTCGAGGACATGAAAATCAATAAAATTAGGATAGGAGTGATGCATAAGGCGACAACTTTAGATAAAGAAAATACAAAAAGGAAAAGGAGCCTAAGGACCCAAGGACGGGATGAAAATATTATCATCCGCTAACCATGTGGTTTACTGCACTTAATAGATAGTTACGTAGATCCTCAACTATGTGGCCTCGAGTGGTTTTAGCGATGTAGGTAAAATGAGCTTGCTAGGGGATCCAAGGCTAGGGTGACATAGCAATGGGGTGTGGCTCTATATAAAGAGATTTATTAAGGCATATATTTATATAAAAAGGAATATATATATATATATATATATATATATATATATATATATATAGATATTAAGGTTTTAGCACTAAGTTTAAGTATGACATGAATTTTTTTGAAAACATGAGGGTCTTAATTATTCATTTTTATAAATATACTGGGTGGTTGTTGTGATGCCACAACACATCTTCAAACCCTTTATTGTCATTTCATTTTGAAATGTTGAGATGTTGCTCAACAGAGCCCTATTGTTCCTAGTTCCTTTTTTTCAAGAATCTCACATTCGCCATATTTCATAGTCGTTGGATTCGTTGCTATGTTTCCCAATGGTATAAAATTATTTTTTTTATATAGATGATTTTCTAATTTCATCTTCCATAGATATTAGTTTTGGATGTCAAACTTCCCAACCCTAAATTATACCTTCTTTCACCATTGTTCCCCCTTGATTTGGGAACCCTCCTTTCCTATGAGTTCTATTAGAAAAATAAACTACCAGCTTTGATATTATTTATTAGGAATAAAATCACAGAACAAAAAATCAAAATGAACGTGGCAATAAAAATAGAATGAAGCAATATAAAGGAGACACCAATATACATGGTTCACCTAATTTGTGCCATGCCCATGGAGAAATAGCCAATCCTTCCTTTTATTTCATTCAACAAAATGAAGAGATTATAACATATATCACATTTTTTGCAACCTCTATTCTCTCTCATAGCATCCTCTCTCTTAATGGTAATATTATCTCAGTAATACAAAACCACAATATAGTTCCCTCATAAAAACATGGTTTCCTTGTAGGGGAAATATAACCTAACGTAACATCTGTTGTGAGATATGTAACCTAATGATGGGCACTTCGCTTGAACCATTACAAGAGGGGATAACAAAGAGTTTCTCTCACCTTGCCCCCCGGCCCCCCTCCCCCCCTTAGGACCCTTGGAAACAATAGTAGGGGAGAAATCCCCCTCTACACCGCCCATCAGGAACTGGGCTTGGAATGCAACCAAAACAAGACCTCTAAATTAGGAAGATAATCAAGCTCCACAACCAACATATATGATTAAGAGTGGTAAATAATACAACTTTACTCATGATTCATATTAGTATGCCCTCAACATTAAATGAGATCTCATGATCACTAAATGGCTAGTGTACCTTTGATAGATGATCTACCTTCCTAAAAGAAGGATGCTAAATGAGAGAGAGCATAGATGGGGAGCTTTGACATAAAACTACTATGGATCATCATAGGGATGTGTTGATGGTCCTAAATATTCCACCAATATCTAGGGACCTAGCGTAAAGTCCCAACTAGACCCTACACCATTTAGAATAGGAGTCCCATCCAGGATACCTATATGCCTTCCATTGTGTGTGTGTTTTCTCTTGGCTATCAAATGAAGAGAAGTCAACAGGAGAAAAATGCTTAAGAATGGGGATGAATTTAGCCCATGATTGATAACTTAGATACATAATATAAGAACATATAGAAGTACATCTCAAGAAGGAGTCAGTTAGCTAAAACCATCCCAGATATACACGAGTGAGGATGTACTAGAAGTTACTCCAAATTAGTTCACAATAAATTACTAGCATAATGTGGAATAAGAAAGTAAAGATTCTAATAAACACATAATACATAATGCATGAATTAATTTGTCAATGTATAACCCATATGAAAGCACACATGCACCTACAGTAAAATTATCAAATAAGCATTACAAATACCATAAAGATGCATGAGAATCGAGGCATGAGGTTAAATGTATAAGAGTAGGAATAAATTTTTATCTCCCTCGTTACCTTTCAATGCCCCATGAATCTTCATCTTCCTTAAGGCCCTTAGAATTTTATGTGAACATTGATATTAGCTTTTGGCCTTTTCATAGTTTCATATTTGTTATTAATACTAAAATAATATATTTACAATATAATAGGATGAAATTTAATGAGCTCATTGATGTCTTTGTTACACCCAAAGTTTACGTTTAGTGAGTTGATTATTCAATGGTTTCCACTGATTGAAATCATTCCTCTATATAGCATTCAGTTACATCACAATTGATTATTCCACAATTTCGATCGTTCCGGCAAATATACAACCACTAATTATAATATAAGATCATAATATTTCAACATAAACAAATATAAAATCAGTATATCAATATCCATTATGAACATAAATTACAACCAATAATTATAATACAAGGTCATAATATTTCAACATAAACAAATATAAAATCAGTATATCAATATCGATTATGAACATAAATTACTCACATCAGTAGTAAAAGGTTTTGAAGAAATCGATAGTCCTGAAATTTTGATCCCAAGTTGTGTCCTGGATTGTTTTTCATATACCCTTTACTACTTGTTATCGTTTCCCTAATCATAATTGTCCATTGTATATGTTCGAAATGGTGTAATCATGGCTTTTGACATGATATTATCATATGATTTTAAAATAGCCTCCTTTATTGCTTTTTTACATTTGTCGAATCCTTCAGTGTTTCCTTTTAATAAAATACTAATATTTTGCTCCTCAAATGTGTTTGAGATCTATCACATCGACCCCTTTCAGCGTTTGGTATGGTCTTGGTCACATCTTTTTGGTAATGGTATCCATCGCTCTCCTTTATTTCTTAATATAATCTTGTGCTATTTAGTGATAATGAGATTAATTTTTTCTTATTGAGTCACAACATAGTTTTGCGATGGCACATGATGTGCAGTGGGATATCTAGAAATAGGAGAAGTCAAATTTCTTGTTCCGAATTGCAAAAATGCGACTGAGCTCTTTGTCACACGATCACACTTTAATCATATAGTATTTGACCCCTATTCTTTCAATTTGTGCTTGCAATTTCATTTCTCTCTTATGATTGCACTCGCAAAGGATAGTGATATAATGACCAATTTACCTGGTGCAATACATAAGGTGAAGGATTCCTCTATATCCTTTTGGATATATAGAATTCATGGTGTCTCCACAATGCATCCATCGCATTATTGCATCTTTCATAGTTGTGTATTGTAGTCTTTCCCTGTAGCCCCTTATCATAATGCCTCTCATCGCAGCATGTAGATCTCCATTACATGTGTTTGATATATAATCTCCCATCACATTATCGTTGTATAACTTTATCATGGCCTTGATATGGTGGTTTGTTATCATATATACTTTGGAATCCTTTCATTGTTGCTAATAATACAACATCCATTCCATGTGTTTCCTGCATGCAGCACAACATTTGATACATAACGTTTCGCAGCATTAAGGAATCTTTGGAATAATATTTTAATGCATCTCTCATACATAATATCTAGTGCGAGTGTTCATATGTTGTCATTGCATTCCCTTTCAAATTGAAGAATCTTTAGTCAGTAGCTTAGTTCTCCTGACTAGCTAGAATCACTACATTATGCTCATCCTACAACGTATGGAAGATGAAGAGAATAGATGGTTGACATGCGATGCACTGAGTGGATGTAAGGAGTTGCAATAAAATCGCAATTTTTTTAGTAGATAAGTTACAGGTCACATGTAAGAGTAAATGAATATCGATACAATATGCGACAATGATTTTGTGATAAAGGTTGTGGCAAGGCGTGAATTGCATATCACTCTTCCAGTCTGCAATGATGTCCAAATTACTTTTATGATGTCCCTTCATCGTTGCCTTTGTAGCTTTACCAGCGTTGCCTCTTTCAATGGTTCTCAATGCGTTCTTTCAATGCTTCCATGGTATCACTTATGTGTATTTCTTCAACGCCTTTATTATATTCCCAACGCAACAATGTAACAATGGTTTAACTCCTTCCAACGATTTTTAATATATACCTACGATGCCTTTGTAATGTGTGCTTTACGAGGCAATTTGTATATATTCTTTTTTATGCAACCTTAGTAGTTTTCCAACACAATTATTATACAATTCGAGTGGACTTATGGTAAAAGTCTGTGTTTCTTCTTAAAATGTTACACGTTTAAAATTAGGGGAGCTAGAGTATGTATGTCTTCATAAGTTTAACAGTCAAATCCCTATTTAAAAATGGGCCCCTTGTCCTATAAACAAAAAGGTCTCATATACCAATTTAGTGTCTAGCTTAAAAGTGACCTTAAAAATGAATAATAGTAATAATATTGCTTTTCAATGTAATATCCATATGACTTTCAATGTAGCAACTTTAATATGGCTTTTGTATCTTCTATGTTGCAACTAGATACCGCCTCTTCTAAATGATGGTGTGCAACTTGTTATAATCTTTATTGTGCCATGGTACCATTAGGTTATTTGTTATAATATTTGCACACTATCATTCATTGAAATTTATTGCTGCTTTACTAACTAATCTTGCCATCGGTTTCATTATAGTTTCGAGGAGCTCATCACATAGCTTTCATCATTTAATATCTTAACATGGCATTCAACATGAACTTTATTATCAATTTATGTGTGTTAGAAATAGTAATTACTCCCACATGTGGAGTTGGCTAAACATAGAGAGTTAGTTAACTAAGTGATTGAGTGTTTGACTGAAGTGATTGAGTGTTTGACTGTTGAGTCAAGTCAAGTGATAGACGACTTTTAGTGTGTGGTTGCATGTGGATGCATGTCAAGATATTTTAGGCAAGTAGCTAGTTGGAAAAGTATAAATATCCTTCACTGAGTTCACTGTAAGAATCATGTTTCGTGTGATCAATAGAAAAGCAGTGGCTCATATTTTATGTGTAAATTCATGTTTTGTCACCTCTTCCTTTCCAACAATGTGTTCACTATGGTTCCCAACATTGGTCAAGTGAATGACACTATGCAAAAGTGTTTGATATTATTATAACCTTTAACAGCACTCAAATGTGATCTCTCAATGCATTTTCTATACAATATCCTTCGTGGTGTTTTCTAATAAACAACTCAACCATCCTCCATTGCCTTGTGTCTGCATAGTTTTTGTCATATCAGTATGACTTCTCATTTCCTTTCGTGTAGTGTGTGGCATATTTTTTAATCGTACATTATGTTGTATCAACTACATAATCACCAACGAGTGCACAAGCTCCTTTAGTTTCGTCATTGCATCAAGAACATAGTTGCTAACAATGCTTTCACAATCTTGTTATTCCAACCTTGTGAACTCGTCAAATATCTTTCTTGAAACGCTGAAGTGATTTGTGTAATCATGTTGTTCAACACAAGTTGGTGCCATTCTTTATGTGTGGGTTGTCGTTCTTCCTTTTCGAAATAATATGCACCAACTCCATATAAAATCCCTTACATTATTGGATCTTTTTCGCATTCTGGTGATAACCAATCCATAACATTTTATAACAAACAGTATCCTTCTCTCGCTATTTGCACCTGTCAAACTTTTAGGAGTGAAATGTCTCTGTTGCAAAGAAAATTGGAAGAAGAAACAACTACATGGTGAAACATAACTTGTATGAATAAACATTATAAACCTTTCAAGACATGAGATGAGCCTTTTACGATTACTGAATGTTGAAGCTTCAAAATCACCATAGGTGAAAAGATCATGGTTATAAGTTGTTTGAGAAAATTAGTTTTAACTAAACACATTTATATATTTCGAAATAAACTTTAAGAGATGTTGCATATGCAGGTCTTTTCCCGAAAAGAAATTCAATTATTTTTTCAAAATAGGATCGAAGTCTCATACACAATTGTGAAGGTTTAGTTTTGAATTCATAATAAATCTTTTCCACAAACCAATTCAATCGTCAAGAACATAGGTTTAACTTAACGAACATAGGTTTAACTTAATGATAGATGCAATTCCCATCATGACTACATTCTTACTGGACTGAAATCACCATAAAGCATTCATGATAACTTAAGGTTAAAGATGCAAGTTAGGAGATGAAAACAAAATCAAAGTTGTCTGAAAACTCAAGACCCATGCCTAATTTACATTGTGTATACTTTAGGGATATAAATCATGAAGGTGTGTGAGAAAAAGAAAATTCCATAAACTCTAATGCACTCTAAAAGTGTAATCCAAGATGAAGTAAGATGGACATAGAAAATTTGCCTTCTAAAAAATGAGCACTTAAAACCCTTAAAATACTACTAGGTCCTAGAATAGTTTAACCAATTCATGACATAATCATAGTTGATCAAACTTGAAAAATAGAGGAGGACCCAAATTTTGGGTATTTGTGAAAATTTTGGGTGTTGTTGTAGCAACTACAACACATGGTGAACCACTAGTAGAATCCAACATCTTTGTCTTAGTCCCTTTAATAAATTGAGCCTTAAAATAAATGCAAGGACGTATTAAATTAAATACCATGGGTACCACTTGGGTTACGTCACCTTTTTTAAATAAGTCATTCATTTGTCTTTATAGCTAGGTCATGTTAGTCTTTAAGCACCACATCCAAGTCACACATGTTAGTCTTTGAAAATGATATAGAGAACATGATAGAGGGATTATTATGCTTAAAAAATTTAAATTGAATTTCTGGTGTTGCTCTATTTCTAGTAGGCTTATTCAGTACCTGGATGGATTCACTCAAGAAATCATAAGCATTGCTTGGCTACCAACAAGCTTTTTCAACACCCCAATGAAGTTGCTTGCCTCACCTCTTTGTGTAATAAACCTTTCTCTTCCTTTATTCTTTATTCAATTAGTTTATTTTGGATGTACTTTGGCATATTTTATTGAGTTCATTGCACGAGGGTGGAAGAGGGATGGGAAAGAGAGGTTTTTCCTATTTTACAGAAACTAAAAGATATTATGAGTTAGCTTTTTCCTTTTCCCATGCTTCCACATCACATCTCCAACTAACAAGTGAACAATGAAACACACAGTAAAATATCAAGACTAGACTCGAAACAAACTTTAGGTTATGGATATAGGTCTTATTAATTAATTAGAGTTCTCCACGAGTATCTAATCATATTTTCCTTGTTAATAGACCATACTCATGTTATAGATATAAGGGACAAGGTTTCAATACTAGTATCTACAAGAGGCTACCTATTGGAGTGACCACAACAACCAATAGGACCATTTAATGGGATTTGACATAGAAAGGGAATTAGACAAGGGATGCCCTTCACCTATCATTATGTACAAACTCATAAGAAAGTTCAAAGAACAATTATTAAGTGAAAATCTAAATACAAAATGCAAGAAAATGAATGTTGGATGAAAATAAAAGATGTCATGTAATGCAATGATGCAATCAAATGCAGGGAACATGATGGTTAATGCAATAATAAAATAATGTGAAAGAGAAGGACATGTTTATGCAATGAAATGTAATGCAATAAAGCAAGTTAAATGAAACTAAGAGCTATGAAATGCAATGTAATAAATTCTTAAATATAATAACATGCAAATAAATGAATGAAGATAAATACATCTTACTCAACTACATGAGGAAAAAATCCAACTACTTTGATCTAATTTAAGAAAAAACTAATCTAATTCAAGTTAAGAGATTGAGCTCATGTGAAATTTGATTTCCAGTGAGGCCAATTGAGTTGTACCTTACTTGCAAAAACAAATAGATTAGTAACCAAAACCCATACAAAACAATGTGAAAATGTAAGATTAGTTACCTATATAACTTTCAGAAAAGATAGAGGTTTTTTCCTACTCGTAGAAAAATGTTCCATAAATGCTTTTTTTATCCAAGTTGAAATTCTATGTCGGTAAACAAAATGATATACATCAAAACATTGAAAACCTCTCACATTCATGCATCCATATATAGTTCCATTCGTACCAGGCACAAGAGAAAATAGAGGTTGCTTATTTATGGAAGATATTGCAAGATATGACTCCTAACCATTTAGCAATTTGATCATGATATTCAAAATAACCAGCTTGAAAGCCTTGAAAAACTTGCAAAGATGGTCATTCATTCAATGCAATCATGCTATGGAGAGAATTTGTTGAACAAACATGAATCTAATCATGTTCGGAAACCTTGCCATGATCATGAGGGCATAACATAACCATCAGTGAGAGCTGAAGTGCCTTAAATTCATGAAAAGTACCTAAATATTTAGATGGTGAATCGTCAAACATTATTTAGTTGTTAAAATCAATAGATGTAAGGAAACAACTATCAGATATTCTAGTAAGATAATTCTTAATGGGATGAAAGCTATTAAAGCTAGTATTTTGATTATATCGGTCATTTAACACATAAGATTCTCGAATTTTAAAATATAGCGATGAATCAATAGGAGAGATTTCATGGATAATTTGGATCGTAGAATCTTCCTCTTCACATTCTAATTATAAAAAAATAGAAGAATGAACTGCTAAGAATCCATTGGTTTCTTCCTTAGAATGTAACAAATCATCACATTGTATCTGATTACAAATTAGACTACCAACATGCAAACCTAGGGAATTCAAAATGATTGCTAATATATCAGGTTCAAAAAACTATTCAGGATACAAGTGATAATTACAAGAGGTTAAAATAAGATTAGAAGATTTCCTTAAAGAAACATGCATTGGATCAAGTCTAATGTTTATCTCAACTTGAGGGATTAATCAGTTAGCATGTAAGTTTTATTCCAAAATAATTTGAATATCCACTAATGCTCAAGAGAATAGATTGTGCCAAAACAAAAAATATTTAGCTTCACAACATAAAAAAGAGAGATGAGAAGCCAATTATTCATGAAAGAATTTATCAAAATGAAATCTTCCAGTTAGTGAATACTTATATCTTGATAATCAAAATGAAAAGCCTTGAAACTATATGCATCCCTTACAAATATGCATCCCAACCCTAGATTCAATACAAGAGGGATGAAAGGTTGTTTCAATGAAGAATAATTAACTAAAAGGGATTATTTTATCCAATCAAAGGCTCTATCTTGATAATTAATAAAACTAACTTGCAAGCAATGAGATTCTTTCAAGAATGATCTTATATCCAATGAGACGATGTTGAGAAAAAAAATTGTAAGAAAACCTTGATCTAACTTAGTGCATGGATCTCATAAGGATAATGAGAACCTAACATAACCATCAGCAAGGGCTAAAGTGACTCAACTTCCTGACAAGTCTCAAAACATTCAGATGTTGAATGATCAAAATTTAAGGGCTTGGTCAATTCAATAACTGCATGAAGAAAACCATCAACATTTATTTCAACAAGTTCATTATTAAAAAAATAGCAAATATTATAATTCCTAGTTTGATTAGATCTTTCAATATAACCAAATAGATTATTCAAGTCGTAAGATTCTTCAAGGCTTATCTATGAAGGTGTATAAGTTAGAGAGATATTGCGAACAACCTAAACTAAATAATTAAATCCATCCGATGCTACAAATTGAAAATCATAAAGTGGATGCTCTATAATTACATCATTTTCCTCTTATGGAGATGAACCTTTGATGCCATGTGTTATCTTAAAATTTAATTTGTCTGATTAAGAATGTGGAATATTTGCAAAATTTTCAACATCAGTTGATTCATTACATGTGTTAGGACACAAGGGGTTGTAAGTTGAGGAAGAGGACATATCAATTCCCAAAATAAATTATTCTATGATCAAATTAGATTCCAAATCTAAATTTTTCAAATCTAAACCCTCTTGAGAAGTAAACCAATCAACATATGTGGATGAGCATTCATCATCACATATATTAGTGAGGTCATGGTCCATAGGATGAAATTTGGTACATCTTCTGGTTTGACTAAGAGCTTCTATTTCACTTGAATGATCACCAAAAACACTAGTCTCTCCATTGGCCATGAATGTATAAACATCGTCTTGACATAGTGGTATTTGGAATATGGAAGAAATATGAGACACTTCTTCATCCTTTTGCTCCTCTACATGTGAGATGTTACTACCTTGTCCCTAATCACTATTTGACCCAGTAGATTGAGAATGAAGAGTGATTGAATTAATTGTTGGTATAAGAGATTGTTCAAGTGTATCAAGGCACAAGGATTGAGGAAAATTTTAGGGGATAATATTCGCATGTGTGCTAGTTTCCCATGCTTTTTCCAAAAAAAGGATTTTCCAATTTTCATTTTTTTTCTAAAATGATTCGCCCAAATTTTATAGTACACCATTATTTTACCTTTAAAATTGCAAAAATATTACATAGACTAATATAAAATAACTGGAAATATAAATATTTCTACAAAAATATCACCAAAAAATTTACAATTTGCGTATTAGGGACTAGTAAGATTCAACAAGGTTTCTAAACTTTAAGATAAACTTTTGTCCTTAAAATTTTCCCTCACAAGGAGTTATGAGGTGTGAGTGGAATAGGATGAGAGGAATCCCTTGAAGAGACAATACTTGCAATCAACTAAGATTTTATATTTAGATTATTCTCAATGATGTCAATTCGAGGAACCAACGGATCAATACCCACATTATGCTCTATGAAATTGTCCAAACATTCGGTGTCATTATGGACAAGGTCTTGTTCTATGCAAGTGGATAAAGGTGGAAGGATGTCATGAAGAGATTCATGAGTGAATTCTATGGGATTATGTCGAATCTCATCAATACATAGAGATTATTTACCAATTTTTTTTTTTTAGATTTCCCTACCTTTGAAGAAACTATAACATGTTGTAATGCAAGGCAACTCTGCTCCCTTTTATCGAAGTTTTCTTCATCGCCTATAATATTAATAATAGGGAATTAAAAATTGGCACAAAATACCACACCATATAGTAATGTAACTAGAGGAGGATGATAAATATCAGGGGTAGCAATTTGTCTCTGAGGGTTGGGATTCCTCATAACTCGAAAAGGTTGGAAAAGAAAAAATAGGAATAAGATCTGACTGATTTGTGAATTGAATATAACTAGAATCATTGGAAGAATCATTATCAACATTCATTTCATATTCTAATAGTTTCAAAGAGAGAGAAAGAAATTGCCAAATTGTTTTATCCAAAATTTCCTAGCCCACGTCCCTTTCAAGAAATTCATAATAAAGATGAGGGAATCTATTAGCAAAATATTCCAACTATTCAACCTTTTTCATTATCAACTAATTGAACCTTTTATACACACTTTGAAAATAATACCAATCAAAATCTTGATGAAGTTCCTTAATGAGTTGCTTGAAAGAATAGGTAGATGCAGTGGTAAGGTATTTCCCCATTCCTTAATGTGACCTTCAAATGTGAGAGTGATCAACCTACTAATGAAATCCTTACAATATATTTTATGAGAGTGACAAAATTGAATAAATTGAAGCATATATCCTAATACAATTATTTCACCCTCACCATCAAACATATACTGCAACAAGTTATGAATTATTTCTATGGGGATTGTAAGATTTAGAATTTTAGAAAAGTAGTCTGAGATTAAGATTTGGGGGGTGGGGGGGAGGATTTCAATATAGAAAGCTTTGATATATATTCCACAGGCTCAACTTGTCATCTAACTCGCCTTCTAGTGCCTAAAAGGTGTTGACAATGCCAGATATTCCACCAAAAGCTAGGGGTTCTCCCCAGTGTAACATCCCAACTAAACCCTAAACCATTTCGAATAGGATTCCCATCTAGAATTCAAGACTGATTGCCATTGTGTGTGTATTTTATCTTAGCTATCAAATGAAGAGAATTTAATGGGAAAGAGAGAGTGAAATTATTGAGAATTGTGACAAAGTTATCCAACAATTGATAACTTGCAGAGAATAATACAAGAACATATCATCCAAATAATGAGATCTAGTGCATCTCAAGAAGTAGTTAGTTATGTAAAACAATCCCAGATATACACAAGTGAGGATGTACTAGAAGTTACTGCAAATTAGTTCACAATAGATTACTAGCATAATGTGGAATAATAAAGAAAAGATTCAAATCAAACACATAAGACATAAGCAATGAATTAACTCGTCAACATATACCCAATATGAAAGCACACATGCACCCACAATAAAATCATCGGATAGCCAATGCAAATACCATAAAGATGCATGGGAATCAATGCAAGGAGTGAATAAATCCCCATTAATAATGTTGCAAATTCAATTACATGTCCAACAAGTACTCCAAATTCTAGTAGTGGAGTGTAGGCTACCCATACCATCTTCAATCCAAAACCCTAGCCTCACCACAACTCACTCTACTACCTACAAAGAGAAAAGCACTTCTAGCTCCTTAAGCATAAACTAGCTATCTAAATTCTAACTCATCTCAAGTGTTAAAATTCCTTATGAATGAGGCATGAGGGTGCATTTATAAGAGTGGGAATGACTTTTCATCTCCCCCATGAACTTTCAATGCCCCATGACTCTTCAACTTCCCTAGGACCCTTAGACTTCCATGTGACTTTTGATGTTCCCTTTAGGCCTTTTCCATGGTTTCCTATTTTTCATAATGCCAAAATAATATATGTACAATATAATAAGATGAAATATAATGAATTCATCGATATCCTTGTTACACCCAAGGTTTACTATTAGTGAGAAGTTGACTATTCAATGGTTGCTATCAATTGAAATCATTCCTCTATGTGGTGTTTAGAGGTACATCACCAACAATTATCCCACAATTTAGATCAAACTTGCATACATATAACCATTAATTATAATGTAAGATCGTAATATTTCAACATTATATATATATATATATATCACTATCCATTATGAACATTAAATGCTCAAATCGATAGTCAAAGGCATTGAAGAAATTGACAACCCTAAAATTTTGATCCCAAGTTGATTAATCCATTTCACTCATGTGTTTCATTTCCAATCCTGGAATGTTTTCCATATACCTTTTACTACCTTTTATCATTTCCCTTATCATAGTTGTCTAATGTATATGTTCAAAGCGGTGTAATTGTGGCCTTTGACATGACATTATCATATTCTTTTAATATAACATCATTTATTTCTTTTCTACTTTTTTTGAATCCTCTAGCATTGCCTTATAATAAAATACTAATACTTTTCTACTCAAATATGTTTGAGATCTATCATGTTGACCCCCTTCAGCTTTTGGTATGGTCTTGGTCACATACATTTCTCATGACTCATTTTTATAATGGTATCCATTGCTTTCCTTTATTTCTTAATATAAGTTTGTGCTATTTAGCAATAATGAGCTTAATATTTATTTGATTTATTGATTTGCAACATAGTTTTGCTATGGTTCATGATCGATGGCGAGATATTTATAGAAAAATGAGGATTCAAGTTTCTTGTTCTGAATTGTGTGGATGTGACTAATATCTTTGTTGCATGGTATCATTTTAATCATATAGTGTTTCACCCATATTCTTACAATGCTTGTTTGCAATTTTGTTTCTCACTTATGATCGCATTTGCACATGATAGTGATATAGTTTCCAATTTACCAAGTGCAATACATAAGTTGAAATATTCCTTTATATAAAAATAGAGTCCCATTGTCAGCAAGCATGTGAAATCCAAGATAGAAAAATACATGGATCAATAAGCCTTCAACAAGTTGACAATGATTTTCAATTCAGCTGTCATTTTGGAGGGCTTGTTCTTTTGCCAATACTTTTCCACTCATTTCCTTATCAGTTGGAACCAATGCTATCCACTGACCTTATTGCCTAGGATACACTGGATTTGAAAGAAGAACCATCCCAAAAGAGATAGTATGTTGAATTTCTTCAAATTTTTATTGAAAAAAATAAGTTGGATGACTTTACTGTACTTCTCTTAGTAGAACTTTGGTCTTGTCATGAAGTATGTGAGGCTTTGGAAATTTCCATAAAGAACTCCAAGTTCAACTATGAAATGACTAATGAAATTTATGAATATAAGTTCCAAAATAGGTATAGCTATGATACAATTTTAACTATCCATTTTTGTACTTCACTATTGAAAAACTTTGAGGCTTCAAAACACTCATACTTCATAAAACACAATTGATGAAAATGAGGGAGATTATTATTTTTAGGTGGATTCATTGGAAAATCACCAACAATGTAGTAAAGAATACTTGATTATTTTTCTTTATGTAAGGACAAATTTAATCAAGGCATGGTGTACATATGGAAGAAGAATTTCAATTTTCGTGCAAACAATGTCACAAATGATGATGATGATGATGATTACTTACATATATTTCCAACCATCAACCCCGAGATCCATCAACTTCCTCAAAAATTCAGATACTGCACTTCCTTAGTTGTTTCTCTTATAATTGTTTGTATAATATGTTTCTTAGAATTACTAATTTTCCAAATGTCTACTAAAATGACTAATGGTTGGGATTATGAAAAAGAGAATGATGAAAGTTGTAAAAATATAAATAATCAATATAATGTGCACACTATTGAAAAAGGATTGGAAACATGAAGAGAAGAAGTTATCATATAGAGCACATAATTTTTTTGATTTTTTCATTTGATTTTTGAATTTATTTAATTTCCACATTCTTAACATTTTTGGATGTCTATTATAGAAAATTACAAGAACAAAGGAATTAATCAAGAAAATGACCGTGAAATTATGGAGATGGAAATGAGCATTAATCCTTGTAATTATTTCTCTCTTTATAATTATTATGTTCATTGTCATGCTTCATATTATTTCATATGTTTATAATAGTTAAAAATAAAGAGAATGACTACAATGATAAGAGGAATGTTCTACAAAACTATAATCAATATGAAAATATTATAATGACAATTTACCATGATTCATTATATGTCTAGAAAATTATGAATGTTTTTAATTGTCATGATTTATAACATTTTTTATGTTTATTATAGCGGAATTTAAGGATGACATTGATGAAATGAAGGTGAAACAAAGCTATAATCAAGGAAAAAATATTCAGACACTCCTAACTTGTCAACTAGTTTTTGTTATTGCTTTATGATTTCTATTCGTTTTTACATATTCAAAACATTTTATATGTTCATTGTAGTGACAAATAAGGAGGACAAAGACAATGATGAGGTGTAAAGTAATAATTACAAATATAATTCCATATGAGGTACTTGTAACTTGTGGTGTTGCTTCTCTTATTATTTTTCAAATTTTAATGTTTTTAACAACCATAACATTTTATATGTTTATTATAGGGACAAATAAAAATAATGAAACTAACAAATAGAACAATGTTAAAAGTGTGTGAGAGAGAGTGTGTGTATCTTTTCAAAGGTTGCATTGTTGTTTTTCATTCATTATCAATATTGTATTGAATGTGTATTATATTACAGAATTTGATCATAAGAAGTATTATTGACATTTGATTGAATCTTTGACATTTTTTTCTCAAGGTCATATGAATATAATAGAAGAGAATATTGGTTCACATATAAATAGTGGAAAAAATATTTAAGGTAAGTACACATTTTCAAAAATTCTTTCACTTGACATATCGTTAATTTGTTCACTTGTACTTATGATTTTTTCCTTCCATTTAACTTCTTGTAAAATTCCTTTGTTACAAATGGAAAAAAAAAAATCATAACAATACTAACATCATTTTTAAATGTTTTGAAGTGTTATGGTTTGATGTTCTTAGGTAATGAAGTGTTTAAGTGGAGATATATTAGTGTCATAAATGTGGTTACATTGTAGATATAGGTGACCATTAATGTAAGTCAAAAATATTTCTTGATCTTTGAAATGAAGGAGCATTCTTCAAATCATACACTAGACATGAACCAAATTGTCATACTTAGAAGAGTACCAGATTGGTAGTTTGGTGATGGGTCATATTTTTTTAGATCTTCTCAATCAGAAATATTAAATATTGCATAACAAATTATGATGTTACAATATGGACATTAGATGTCATTAAAATTTACTTATCACTTGAAAAATCAAATATCGATATAGGGGTCATTAAATTCATATGGGACAAGTCTTGTTTCCATTTGCAAACAAAAGTGAAGGCAACAATAACAAGAAAATTCCATGAGAAAATACTAATTGATTTGTGGTCCCACTATGGAGATAAATATGAAGAATCAAATGTGTTGTTGATACACACATCAAATCATCCTTCTCAATTCATTGGATATCACCAAACCACATCCTAATAAAATCCTATACAAGACAAGAGCAAGATACTTGGCTTATCCAAGTTTATTTCCATTTCTTAAACATTTTATCATATCAAAGAGAAAAGTTAGTACACTCAAATGTTCAATAGAAAATGTGCTCCATTGTAGTGGATTTTTTTTAATAAATCTTCTCATAAGAAAAGTCCAATTTTTCAATGCAACTTTGACATAGTTTTTTGTGAATCAATTTATATGATTTTTTAATTTTTTTGAAATATATTGTAATTGAAAGTTATATTAATATAAATTATTTTTATTTATAAAAAAATTCAATCGTTTTTCTAAGGACCTTTTTCTAATTTAATTTGCATTCTTAAACGAATTAATTGTCATTAAAATCATATTATATGATCTTTTGAGGCAAAAGGTCATTTTTATTAATTTTTATTTACTTATGTGCATTAATACTCGTGTGTGTGTGAAATGTAAATTTTTAAATAATGTTCAATATAATTAAATGTACAACTCTTACTAAAAAATTATAGATAATTTAGTTGTTAAATGATGTGGTCATCATTAAGGCTAATAGGAAATGGGGAATAGGTGAATGATTTGAACATTTTGAAGTAGAGGATACCTTATTTCCCATTCCATATTTTCTGGTAAATTTGTATATACTCAAATCAATTAATATTTGTAATTGTAATTATATCATATTGGAAATCAACCAGGCACAAAGTCAGTTGTTGATTTTTAATTGCCTATAAAATACATTGATATGAGTGTATAAATGTGATCTATAAATTTTAAAATAATTCACTTCATTATCAATACATTTTCTTTTCTTAGAAAATACATATAAGTAATTGATAATGAGTGTTAAGTGGAAGTATTGATGTTTCATTGAACATGTATCATAGATGAATTATGTATTTGAAATTTTTTAATTGTAAGGAATTTCATTCCATTTTCCAATGAGTTTTTTTATAAATTTGTATTTTAAATGAAAATAAAATATGTCATATAAGCCAGCAAGACACAAAGTTATGTTATCAACTTTTACTTATTTATATTTATTAATATGTGTATAAATGTGATATAATAGCCATAAACTATGAATCATTTCTTCCAAAAACAAATATTAAAATTTCTTGACAATAAGTGCTAAGTATATTATTTTAGTGGGAAATGAGACATAGATTAGTGGCTTCAAATTCTTTAAAATTTAAGACATTGTATTTTCAATATATAATTCTTTCTAACTTAAATGTGTTCTTAAAACAATTATTTCTATATGCAATCATCTCATATGAGTCAAGAATCCATTTATTAACTTTCATTTTCCTATCATTTGGTTTAATAAGAGTGCATGAATGTGATATCATCGTTTTTGAAATCAAATTCCATGTAAAACAAAATGTTTATCATAGTAAACATGGAATATTTAATTAATTAATAATGAATATTAGTTGGACTATTTAGGTTTATTCAAGAGATGGGTCATAAATAGATATATTTAAACTATTTGCATCACATGACATTTGATTTTCCCATCCACATTAACAATTTGTAAAGTTCAAATTTTAAATAAATTATTTGTAACATAAATAATGTGATAGAAGCCAACAACACATTGACCTATTTATTGAATTCTATTTATTTATATGCATTGATACATATTTGTAAATGTATTGCACTTTTGAAAGTATTTAAGAAATTAATGTAAGTAAAGATATATTTTTTCAAGAGATAGGGAAGGTATGGTCAGGGTTTCAATGGAGGCTAGGGTTTCAGTCTGTGTACGTATTAGGATCGATGCAGGGAGGCAGAATTTGTTGCACGGATGTCATCTCATGGTAGGGATTGGTCAACAACTGTCCCATAACTAGAAGCAGGTGGACACACATGGGAACCGGTGCCTTTTGGAAATCATAGGAGTCTAAACCACAACAATTCAATGGAAGGAAGTTTACTTGGTCTTTTTTCTTAGTTAATCCTCAACATCACGTGTCTTTACTAGGGGAGAAAAACTGCAAGAGCAGTTACATTTTTACCATCAGGCAGAGGGAATGGTCAGCCTGAGGGATTGTGTCGATCTGGAGCCTAAGCTAAAAGGTTTCCTATCTGTTTGGGTTTGGAGCCAACTCAACAAAATTTGGACAAGGTAAAACATCCAACTAGATCCCAAGCTAGAAAAATGGGATTAACTATGTTAGGTTGGAACTATGGAGGTGGTTTAGGGTTCTTGAAGGAAGGAAAACCCATCTCTTCACCTATGGAATGTTGAGTTTCTGACATCGGTACTCAGGAAGGTCAGGCGACAGCAGCGAAATAAACGAATTTTGTCGTAGGGGTGTTGGCGGAGCTCTTGGTAAGTTCTAAAACTCCCTTGGTTTTTCCATAATCTGTCAATTTTTCGAGAGGCCTGGAAGATATAGCCAAAAGTAGTGGTCTATGGGGGGATGAGGGACTCAATTTCTGCCTAGTTAAGGATCCTCAATCAAATTAATTGGGCTCAGCCGAAAGATTGAATAGAACCCTCTCATTTAAATTAGCTCTGAGATTGAGGGAGGATGAGACACACAAACCCAATCAATTTCACAGCCTTGTTGGTGCAACAGGGTGGGTTTTGTCCCTGAAAATCGGATGTTGAAGGAAGGAGTAGTTCACAATTTTTCTATGGACCCTATGCGGGAACGAAGTTTTAACTCCTCATCATATTTTTATGGTTTCGAGCATGAATAGGTTCTAGGTCTTAGCCCTCTAGGGGCAAGGGAAAGGACTCTGAATTTTAGCCCAAAATTGGAGGGGGAGTTTATAGATATTGGGGAGTTCTTCTTTCAAAAGGTGCCTTCGAAGGATCAATTATGGTTGAATATTGAGGAAGTGACCCATGCTCGAGAAGGGAAGTCTAACTCAGTAGCATTCAAGAATGGACAGACCACTATCTCAAAGAGAAAAAAGGGGAGAGTAATCAAGAAAAAAGTGGAATTCTGAAATCTTGTTCTTGGGGTCGACATATAGATTGATAAGGCTATGGAAGCCTCTGAATTAATTATGGTTGGAAGAGAAAAGGGAAGGAATTATTCAGAAAAGTATATATCTGAATGGATTGCTAAGGCATGGTGTGGGGCTTTGGATATACAGGTAGAAGTGATCACATTGGCAAGGGGATGGTTCATGGTTAGATTCAACAAGGGTGAGACTCTGGAATGGGTGTTGGAGTGGAACTGGTGCTTCGGGATATCACCAATCTTATTCAAGAAATGGACTCCCCTTTTTGATGCATAGAGAGAAAAAATAGAGGAGATACATGTTTGGGTTCGAATTTTGGCTTTCCCTTGGCAACTCTAGATGGAGGACGTTTTTAAGGCCATAGGTAACAAATTGGGAATTTTTCTTGAAGCTGATATGTATTTTTGGAGACAAAGAGCAGGAATGTGGCCTAAATTCTAGTAAGACTAGATCCAAGAGAGGGTTTGGCCAAAAAAATTCAGCTTCAGCTTCAGGGTTATTCATACTCCTATATTATCAACTATGAGCATCTTCCTTTTTGATGCCATAGTTGCCATAAACATGGGCATCTAGCACGTGATTATGCTCTGGCCTTCTGAAGAAGAAGACGACAAAGGGGTGAGCTAGGTTATGAATCTTGGACATATGTTGAAGAGGAGGTTAATGTACAGGCAGTGGAAGTTGGGGAATAACAGGATGGGGATCCAAAGCCTATGGAGGTCCAAGAAGAACAAATTGTGAGGCCTGAGATCCAAATTATGTCAGAGTTCTGTCAGGCTAGGAAGTAACTTCATAAGGAAAAAATGATTCGACTGTTTTATTCCATCTGGTAGGTCTTCATGATATACATGAGGGAGAGACTGTTCAGTTTGTCGCCTAATGATTGTTCATATTTCCTATTTATCTATCTACATAAATTCACCCAATCATAAGGATTAGGTGTCAACATTCCCCCCCCCCCACCAATATGAAGGAATGTTGGTGGGTCCAAGCATCATTCTGATCGTTCAAGCTTTTCTCTTCCAAGCTCTTTGGTGAAGATGTCTGCAATTTGCTCATTTGTGGAACAATGATGGAGATGGATTGTTTTGGCCTCAACATGATGTCCAATCAGATGATATTTAGTATTGATGTGCTTCATTCAATCATGGAGCTTTGGGTACTTGGCCAACTTTGTTGCAGAGATATTGTCAATCATGAGTGGAGTTGATTATACTTGTTTTACCTACAAATCTTCAAGAATTTTCCTAAGCCACACAATTTCTTTTGTTGCTTCAGTTGCTGCCACATATTCTGCTTCTGTTGTGGAATCTACTAGAACTGATTGTTTGCATGATCTCCAGGAGATAGCTCCTGATTCAAGACTCATAGCATATCCTGAAGTTGATACCCCAACTTCTTTGTCTCCATCGAAGTCTGAATCAGAGTATCCAATCAAGCTGAAGTCATCCACCTGTGCATACTTGATTCCAAAGTCTTGAGTTCCTTTCAAGTACCTTAGAACTCTTTTTGCAACAGAACAATGTCCCTCACAAGGCTTTTGCATAAACCTGGAGAGGATTCCAACAGCAAATGAAATGTTTGGTCTGGTAGTAGTTAGGTAGTTGAGACTTCCTACATGCTGTCTATACTTTGTTGCATCCTCAAATTCTTTTCCTTCAATAGATGTGAGCTTTAAGTTTTATTCCATTGGAGTAGTAAGAGGATTGCACTCTGTCATGCCAAACCTGTTCAACAGATCTCCAATGTATTTCTTTTGAGAAAGAAATATGGACTTCGAATGTTGGGTTATTTCAATGCCAAGATAGTAATGAACATAGCCCAAATCAATCATTTCAAAAATTTTACCCAATTCCTTCTTTATGGATGCAATGTAGCTTTCATTGTTCCCTGTCATCAAAAGATCATCTACATATACCACAATATATACAACTGTTTTGCCAACTTTCTTGACAAATAAAGTTGCATCATCAAGATCAAAATGTTTGAAATTGAGTTTCAGAAGATGCTCAGTTAGTTTTTCATACCAGGCTCGTGGTGCTTGTTTGAGGCCATACAAGGACTTCACAAGTTTGCATACTTTATGTTCTTGTCCTTTCACAACAAATCCTTAAGGCTGAGACATAAAGACATTCTCTTTTAGATCTCCATTCAAGAAATCAGTTTTTACATCCATTTGATGGACTTTCCAACCATTCTGAGCTGCTAGTGCAAAGAGTGTCTAGATGGTTGCCCATTTTGCTATGGGGGAAAATGTCTCCTCATAATCGACCCCTTCCTTCTATGCAAAAACTTTTGCCACAAGCCTAGCTTTGTGCTTGTTATGTGAGCCATCAGCTTTATACTTGTTCTTGTAGACCCACTTGCAACCAATTGGTTTGGTTCCTAATGGAGGATCAACCAGCTTCCAAGTGTTGTTCTTTATGAGGGAATCATACTCCTTTTGCACCGCTTCTTTCCATTCATCATGAGAAGTAGATTCTTTGAAGGAAGTTGGTTCAAAATCTATAGACAATTTCAATTCAAAATCATAAGAAACATCCATATCAACAGGTGAATTAGAGTCATCTACATCACCTCCATTTTGCCGATTTGAATTTCTGATTCCTGTCTTTCCAACTTCATCGGGATGAACACTTTCAAGTGTCTTTTTCACCCACTTTAGGGGACCTTTTTTAGATGGTCCAGGCTGCTCCATTGATTGATTTGGGAATGAATCAAGATTGAGTCTCTCAATTCTATCAATTACATCACTTATAGCATCATCTGTTGTTGGAGTTTCATGCAGGGGAGAGTGTTCTTCAGAAGAATATTCCACATGTTGATCTAGTATAGTAATCCCCCCTTCAAGATGCGGAATCTGATTATCAAATTCTTGAAATGATTTTGCTTTTGCGAATCTATCCAAGCGTCGATCAATTTTCCGCTCAACAACATTGTCAATTTTGGATGATTCAAGAAAATTTACATCTCTAGATACAACAAACTTCTTATTTGCTTCATCATAGAGATGGTATGCTTTGAAGGTGTTTGAATACCCCAGGAAGATACACTTACGACTTCTAGCACCAAGTTTGTTTCTATGTACCTTTGGTATCAAGGCATAACAGGTGGAACCAAAGACCCTAAGATGCTTTACCGAAGGAACATGTCCATACCACATTTCATATGGAGTCTTGTTTCTTATAGCATTAGATGGACATCTATTCTTTATATATGCAGCACATAGAACAACATCAACCCAAAACATTATCTTTACATTCTTGAAGAAGAGCATGGATCGTACCATATTTAAGATTGTCCTATTCATTCTTTCAGCTACACCATTCTGTTGGGGATTATAAGGCACAGTTGTTTGATGTTTGATCCCATGTTGGTGAAGATAGTTTTCAAATTCATTTGATGTGTATTCTTTTCAATTATCAGTGAGAATAGACCCAATATGAGATTGTGCATCATTTTTAATCCATTTATGAAAATTCTTGAATGTTTGAAAAGCATCAGATTTGTTCTTCAATAAATAAACCCAACACATTCTGGTGTAGTCATCAATAAATGTCATGATATATTTATTTCCATTTGTAGAAGGAACAGGCATTGGACCAAATAAATTTGAATGAATGAGTTCAAGTTTTCTATGTGCTTTTGAATGTGAATCATGAAAAGACTGTTTGCTATGCTTTCCTAGAATGCAAGCATCACATTGCTTAAGTTTCCTAGGAATTGTAGGCAAACCAGCAACACCATTTTTCTTCAACAAGCGGAGACTGTCATAGTTCAAATGTCCAAATCTAGCATGCCATAATAAACTTTATGGAAGTATACCTTCTTCATGATAAGAATTGTATGAGAATTGTTGTGCACGAGCAGAGGTTCCTTTCAGCTTGAGAAGCCTTTCTTCTTCTATTACACTCATGACAAGTGAGTGGTCAGATGCTTTTCTTACCTCAAGCTTGCCATCAAACATATGAATAGAGTGACCTTGCTGGCAGATATGGACCAAGGCTAGTAGGTTTCTCTTGAGTTGTGGGAGATATAGAACATGATGTAGAAGAAAGTCTCGAAGACTAGGTAGTTTAAGCCTGATTGTGCCAATCCCTGATGGCTTGATTTTTTATTGGTCTGCAAAGTATACTACTCCATCAACATTGTCAATGAAATCTTCAAAAAAATCCTTTCTATGAGTCATGTGGCAGGTTTCTCCTGAATCAAGCAACCAATGACTTTTCCAAGAAGTAAGTGAAGCATTAAATAAATCTTCATTTACTCCAATGTTACATTGTGCCACAACATAGTGAGTGAATTCAGGTGCTTTACCTTTGTCTGTATCATTAGTTTTACCTTTCTGTTGGTTTATTTTCTACTCAATTTTGTCCCATGGTAGCTTGCATGTAGAGGCATCATGTGATCCATTTCTTTTGCAGCGAATGCAGTGCAAATCTGCCATTTCTCCTTGAGAGTCTCTGCCCCCCCTGCCTCTGAAATCTCTTCCACCTCTTTCTCTGGAAGAATCTTGAGCAAGATTATTCTCTCTGTGTGCAAGAAGAGTTGTCTTCTTTTCCAAACCCTTCACTTTTTCAACAAACTTCTCCATCATAAAAATTTGAACTGAGCCCAAAAATAATTACAGTATTCGTAGCAAAAAACTAATAATAATTTGCTATGACTTTCCAAAAAATGAAATCAACTGCAATCATGCAATATATATTTCACATATTATATCATGGCATGTCATCATAAAACAAACAACATAAGCCCTAATGCCATCACCACATATCTTTCACTATCATTCAGTTGGAACTGCAGTAACTCCTTGCCGTTCTTTACTAATTTCGTGCCACATTTCTCCAAAACACTACAGAACTTAGACTGGGTAACATTCAAGATTATAATACACCAAGATTGCAATGTAGCTTAAATAAAACAGACTTTTTTTTAATATATATATAGCCAGCGTCCAAAACAGTCAATGCATGGAGCAACGTACAATTCAAATCATGTATTAAAATGATGTATCACAAAAAATTAGGCAGCGTATATGCCAGCAGCGTACCAA
Source organism: Pinus tabuliformis (assembly GCA_031772625.1). Taxonomy (NCBI): domain Eukaryota; kingdom Viridiplantae; phylum Streptophyta; class Pinopsida; order Pinales; family Pinaceae; genus Pinus; species Pinus tabuliformis. Next base: position 981,371,698 of record CM062812.1, read on the forward strand.
AACAGGCAACAATATGTCAAGGTAAACTACAATGCATAATTATAATGTGAAATCTCACAAAATGCCGAGTAAAAAAAGATTACTTTGTATCCCTCCTGGGCCTTAGCACATTATTATGTGAAATAGCTCCTCTGTAGAAGATGCGATGCAATGGTATTCGAACCGCGATCGCCACTAGGCATTGACAATTGCACAAGACCATTCGGAAGGGCAGGGAACAGAAACCTTGACGATGCCATCATAAACGGAAGAAACTTCAACCATGTCAAATGAACCACACGTTGACTTCAACGCAGGTCTGAGCACTGTTACACACATTGCACAAGTCTCCAGGCAACTTTCAATGGAAAACCATTACTCAATGTTTCTCACGGTTAAATACAGTCATTCACATGCTGGTCTCATATGCAATGTAGGAAAGCTCAACGTAAATACCATGATTGCAAGTCATCTAGCTGATCTCAAGGGCATTCAACTCAGTGATTCAGAGGATTCTCCAGGACAACGCTTCTTTTATGAAATGTTTATGGACAGTCAGGAGAGCATGGACAACGTTGGATAGTGTGGACAATATGGAGGGGGTAGCTACCATGTCAGGAGCAGCTAATTATATGGAGGAGAAACTTAGCTATATGGAGAGCAGACTGGGAGTTACAAGGGACATAAAAGCTAAAAATGAGTTGGCTGTGATACCATGTCAGGCCAGGCAGTAACTCCATAAGGCAAAAATGATTCGACTATTTTATTCCATCAGGTAGGTCTTCATTATATACATGAGGGAGATACTGTTCAGTTCATCTCCCGATGACCGTTCATATTTCCTATTTATCTATTTACATAAATTCACCCAATCACAAGGATTAGGTGTCAACAAGTTCAATCAACAATGGGAGGCTTAGGATGATGTTGAATTCATCAGACCTTCTCCCCAGTCAGCAGGTATTTTTTCTCCTCCCCTCTCCTCATTATCTTATTATCTGCACTTGTTATTATATGTTCTCCCTATGCGTAGTCCATCCAAATCATTCTAGTCTGAAGCATGTTATAGTTGGTGCTTGTCTTTCACTTTGGACAATGTCATCACCTCTATTCTAGCTCTCAATTTGTCTATGAATTCCCCATCTGGCCCTAAGTGTTTTACCCTCCCTTCTCCATCCTTAGGGATTTCTCATTACAACCTGCATCCTCGAGACAAGAGGAACCTCTCTTTAGCTACTGTAGGAGGTTTGGGGGGTTTCTGGGAGCCTTCAATGTCTCGTAAGACTTGAGGTAGGAAATCAAACTTATCTAAGGCACAACTAAAAGAAAAAATGGATATAGCTGATGGAAAAAATTTATCCCTCAATTGGGCACTTAGAACATCCCAACCCCCTATGGTGGTTACCAAATGATTGTTCCTTTGATTATAGAGGGTTTTCTAGAACCTGTAAGAAGCTATCTTAAAAGAACTATTCAAAAACTACAGTTGTGGCATTATCATGCTTCAATAAGCCCTTGGGAATGGAGAGATTGTGATGACTTCTCTTTGTAAACTGTTGTTGGGTTGGTCTTTGGTGATAGCCAATGCAAAGGGAAGATCCGAGAACCTAGCCCCAAGCTTTAGAGATAGTATTATTAAGCCATTAAATTCTTTGGGATTTGATATGGTTTTGGGGGCTGAGGTTTACTCTTCATAATTATGCACAAAGCTCTCCCTCCTCTACATCTACAGGTCGTGAGAGGACAGGGCCTCTTTTTGGAATGCCTTGTTCTCTGAATATTTCATGAAATCCTCCAATTTAGTAGTGGGGGGCATTCCAATTTTTTGTTGGGCATGTATAAGACATGGGGTCCTTTTGCTCAAGCAAATCCTGTGGCTTATTTCTTTGTGAACAAACTCATGATGGGCAAGCTTATTGATGCAAATACGATCAAATCCAGACCTACTTGGAGAATCAGGTGCTCGGGTGAAGGGTGGCCAAGAGATTGGATCGCTTTGGAGGACCTTTTTAATAAAATTCCCTTTCTTAGGTAGTGGGTTGGATCAAGAGGTGATTCATACCACTTTCTTATCATCCTTGAGCTGAAAGGAACTAGTAAGAAGCCTGGTTTACCCTTTAAATTGCATCATGTCTGGCTCAAAGATCTTAGCTACAAAAATTTAGTCAAAGCCACTTGGAGGCCTCTGGACCATGATCAGGGTTCTTCTTTAGCTCAGATATTTATGGAAAATCTTAAAAGAATGAAACATGCAACAATCATTTGGGCAAAAGAAAAAAATATTAGGGAAGAAGCTGAGTTAAAACGTATTGATGAAGCACTTGAATCCATGGAAAGCCCAGAGGGGGATGGATACGAGACAAAGGAGAAAAAGGAGAGGATAAAATAGTTGGAAACCTCAAAAAGAAATATTCTTAATGACATAGAAGAACAGTGGAGGCTCAAAAGTAGAGCTATTTGGCTAGCTGTTGGGGACGAAAACTCTAAGTTCTTTCAAAATTATGCAAAGGGCAGGAAAAATATTAACATTATTTGGGAAATGAAACAGGAAGATGGGGGAACAACAAAATATTTTGATGAGTTGGCGACTCTGGGAAGAGATCACTTTAAAGGCTTGTTTAGAGCTCTAGAAGAAGCTACAATTGTAGAAGTCATCCAGGTGGCTCAATTGTTCCCTAGATACGCAGAGGAGGAAGAGAATGATATGCTCATGGTTCCTATTTCAAAAGGTGAAGTCGAAGGGGTAATTAAATCAATGTAGAAAGACAAGAGTCCAGGACCTGATGGTTGGATGGTTGAATTCTTTCAATACTTCTTTGAGCTTATATAGGAAGAGCTTATAAGAGTAGTGGAGAAATCTAGTCTCAGAAGATATGTTTATGAACCTTTCAACTCTACATTTCTGGCTTTAACCCCTAAAACATATGATCCTTCAAATTTTGAGGAATTTAGGCCCATCTCACTCTGAAACTGTCTCTATAAAATTATTGGCAAAATCATTTCTATCTAACTGAAACCAATTCTTTCTAGAAATATCTCTAAGGAACAATTTGGTTTTCTTGATTGTAGACAGATCCATGAAGCCATAGGGGTTTCTCAGGAATCTATGCATAACATCAAGAGGACAAAATAAAAGTTATGATAGTTAAAATTTATCTCTCAAAGGCTTGTGATAGAATCAGTTGGTTATATTTGCACCTTTTTCTTACTCATTCGGGCTTTAGTATTGGCTTCATCAATTGGGTCATGGGATGCATATCAAATATGAGTTTTTTTGTCCTTATCAATGGTGTTGCATCCCTTTTTTACCATAGTCAGAGAGGGCTTAGACAGGGGTTCTCTCTATCTTCGCTACTCTTCTTATTTGAGGCAAAAGGATTAAGTCAATCAATTCTTTCTTCTAAACAAAAAGGAGAAGTTAAAGGAATCAAAGTAGCAATAAATTTTTATATCACCCATCTCATGTTTGTTGATGACATCCTTCTATTCATTGACATATCTAGAGGTGATATACAACAGCTAAAACATTCTCTTGATCTATTTCTCAAAGCCACCAATATGTCTATCAATGCTCAGAAATCCTCTATAGTTCATGAAGGCCTCTCGATGGTTCAGGTCAGTAGAGTAATCTTGGTTCTCACTTTCTAAGCAAAACCTATAATGAACAGTTTTAAACATTTATGGTTCCATCTCAAGCCATATTCCTACAGAAATCATGATTGGAAATGGTTTTTGGCAAAAATTGAAAGACGTATTAAACATTCGAGATTCAAGTGGATTTCTAGATTTTGTAGACATGTACTAATCAAATCGGTTCTAATTTATATTCTAGTTTACTGTATAGCTATCACCTGGGTTATACCAAAAGGAATTCTCTCCCAAATTAGGAAACTGTATGGTTGATTTTTATGGGCTAGTTCGAAGGAGGAAGCAGTCCTTCCGTGGGTAGCATGGGACAAAATATCCCTCCCAAAGGCATGGGGTGGTTGGGGAATAAAGGACCTTCCATCTTTCGTATATTCTCTAGAAGCAAAATTTGGGTGGTGCTTATTATCATTGGATAATATGTGAACTACAATGGTGAAAAGGAAATATATTGACTTGGTTCCTATTGATGAATGGATGTGTAGGATGGATAAGAAAACCTTAAATGCATCAACAATCTGGAAGGCCACTATAGATTCTTTTGGTGTTATTGAAGATAGACTTGCTTGACATGTAGGGAATGGAGAAAACTCAGAGTAGGTGTTGACCTGTGGGTGGGATGTAGTGACTGATATGTTCTTCCTAGGGAGCTAACAAATTTTCTTAACAACCAAGCTATCATTTTCCTTAATAATATAGTGAAAGAAAAATTATAAACGAATTGGCATCTGGGTTGGAAAACTACTAAAGGTCACCATTTAGAGCCCCACTAGGGAGATGATTGGTATATCTATATCAGAGAATTGCAACATACAAATTTTAGGATAAGGGATCATCTAGATGCACTTTGATGGGTTCATGCACCTACAGGTCAATACTCTCCAAAATATGGTTATATTTATCAAATGGTTATGAGAGATCAGGGGGTGCAGGCTTGGTGGTGTAAACCACTTTGGAAATTGAAATACCCAGCAAAGTGAAGATTGTTCTTCTGGTATCTCCTTATGAACAGAGTGCCCACATGGGACAACCTACAGAAAACGAACAAACATAGGCCTAGTTGTTGTATATTATGCAAAAATTCAGAAGAATTAGTTTGCCATTTGTTCTTAAGTTGTCCTTTCATTATCAAAATTCAGGAGGCCATGCTGAGTTTATTAGTTGTTAGACTTATCTGGAATGGGGTAAGTATTTTGGAAGCTTGTAAAAATTGGTGGAGGCGAGCACATGATGAAAACTTGAGAAATATCCTCTGATCGTCACATGGATTTGATTGGCAAGAAACAAAGGCATTTTTCAGGACACCCCTTCATCACCTTCACCTATTGCAGTAGAGTGTGCCTCTATTTTTTCTTTAATACCCTTGACTTCTCCAAGTCAGACTCCTCAGATCATTAGAGTAGAACAAATCATACCTCATATCCCTTGGGTATATTTTGATGGCACCTCTGATGCTCATAACAGATGTGGTGTAAGGTTATTAATACACATTAATGAACACAAACTATTAAAATCTTTAGTTGGCCTTCGTTTGGGATCAAACAAATTCATAGAAATCCAATCATTGAAATATTTATTGTGTTGGCTTCAACAAATAGGGATTGATTCAGTTCAAATTTTTGGTGACTCTTTAAATGTTATAAAATATTTTAATGAAGTTCAGAGATGTCAAAATCACATTTCGATTCCACTCATAGAAGAAGTATTACAACCTAAAATGGGTTTTGATTCTATATTGGTTTTCCACATATACAGGGAGCGGAATGTAGAGGAATACCTCCTTTCTAAGGAGGGTCTGCAACAAGTTTTGGGTGATTGGCGCATAACAAAATTGGAGGAGGAGAGGATCCATGTGTCAAATAAACAACCTTTTAGATGATCCATGCATATTTCCATTGAGCTCTGACAATTACATTTTATTTTATCCTTTTTTATGCTTCATATAAGCTTGGCTAGTTTTTGATATTTTGACACCACTGGTACTTTTATTTATCTGTAGATATACTGGCTATAGTTTTTCTTAAAAAAATATTTTTTATGTAAGGGTCGTTTTCTCCAATAATGGGGAAGCCCATATATGGAGTTATGGCTTTTTGCTTATGGACTTTGAATAACACTTATTCTTTTTGCTTCTACTCAGTATCGTTGTGTTTTTTTTTGCTTCGTTGTGTTGTGGACTCATAGTTTTCAGGAATGATTAATGCATCTAAAACTGTAAATTTTTATTGGCTTAATAAAAAGTTTGATTTTTCTTCGGAAAAAAGTAAACATATATTTTTTACAAGAAAAATTATAATTACTTAATAATGAGTTCTATGTCATCTATTTGATTTTCAATCAATAAATTTGTATCTATGTATTGTTAAATAAATTACTTATATATGCAATCATCCCATATAATCCAAAAATTCATGTGGTTTGATATCATTGCATAAATGTGACATTGTTGTCTTGGAAATAAGAATCCATGTAAAATAAAATGTTTTTCCTAATAAAACATGAAATAATTAATTGATAATGAGTGTTAAGTGGACTATTTAGGATCATTCAAGATATTAGCCATAAATGGATGTATTTAACCTTTTTGCGCCATAATATGACATTTGATTTTCCCATCTGTTAGTTCTAGTCTTCACATCCTGTCACTAGGGATCAACATGAGCTCTTACTATGTCTAGTTTTTTTAGATGTTTTGCACATTATTTTCAGCACAAAACATGTCACAAGTGTGTCCATCAGAAGAAGCTCGGAAAAATCTTTCCAATGGTATATCACACTCCCATAACGGGATCCCAGATTAGAAGATATGATCGAAATGAATGAGTGATTCTTGGTTATGCATGTTTTGAGGTCAGTTGCTGCACACAACGAAAATTTTAGCAAAACCCTCCTTCAGTGTATGCACACGTGCTACTATGTGGGAGATATATAGTGATAATTGGAGCCTACATTAAAACAAAGCAAATTTTTCATATTTTTTACTATTTTAGTAATTTTAGTGCGGTGCCATTTTACAATAGATGGAAAGTAATTTTTCAAAGCCAAAGGAGGTTTTTGTTAATCACATATAACAAAAAACTCTTTCAATTTATTCATAGGTGTCATGAATTGGGATATGTGACTAGATCTTTACAGCTCATTTTCACATATTTAAATTTTTAATGATTTTCTGTTTTAGAGATGATTTTGTGGCACATGTTACAAGCAACTGGAAACGAATTTCCAAAATTTGAGCGAGGTTTTTCTCCAACATGACCTTATCTACAAAAATGTATTTCAGTTTTCTAACAGATTCTATTGTTTAGGAGATACGAGTTGAAGAAAATGGTTGAGCTCAATTCCCTTATGACAAGGATGAGAAAATGTATATATTTTATGAATTTCATAGTGTATGGGTTGGACTTTGGTAGAAGGTTGGACTCTTGTGAACGTTTTGAGCATTATTGTACATTCATCTCTGCAGTTTGGCAAGGAAATAGACCAGGGTTTGCAGCATTTTGTGGGGTTCTTGTGGCAAGGTGATTTAGTATTGTTTTTCCTTTTGTGGTTCAAGTTTATATGTGTTTATGTGTGCTATCATATCTCTCTTTTTAGCTTAACTAAATGAATCAAGCATAAAGGTGGAAATCATTGATGTTGCAGTGCTCTACCTTAGGGTTTATTTGGTTTTACATGTTTTCAATTGTTTGAAGAGGATTCTTGATACTTTCATGCCTTATCCAACTCCTCACCAGTCTTAAGACTCTACATTTCACTTAATTCAAAGTACTAAAGCATTTGCCTACCTCACCCCATAGAAACTTTTGCAAGACTAAGTTCATTTCCTAGACCCAAAACTGCCTTTCACATTTGATCCAGTAAACCAACATAAAACTCAATCAAACTCCTCTGAGCATATACCTAGCCTAAAATTAGTCTTTAAATCAGTCATCTCAAGCCTCATTTGCTATATTTTCCTTAGATTGATAAGGAGGGATCTCTCTCCCAACCTGGTAGGGCTAGCTACCAAGTTAAGCATGGTTTGATGTTACCCTAGACCTGTGTTTCTCAGCCTAAGGTAGATTTAGGCCATAACATATTGGTGACCATACTGGGGAAGAAAAGTTTGTTTGTTATTGTTGTTTGCTTTATAAACTACAGACGAAGCTTGAAGTTAGCCAGGTAGCCTTCGAACTGCTCTTGCTCTACAAGTGCATAATAGATGAATGCTGCTTCAGTCAATCTCTGGTTTAGTTTATGAATTGAACTCAACTGGGGAAGAGGTGACAAATCTTCACCGAGAAAGATAATTCAAGTCACAGATCTGATTGTTGATGGTGGATAGCAATTAGACACATATGAAGGTTGAAATCATCTACTTGGTGACTCCACTATTCAAAGTCCCGAGTTTCAAAGTATTGATGGTGGCTCCACTGGCTAAATGAAGGACTCAGATGTTGCTTCTATTTGTTCAAGGTATTCATGTATCGATTTTTCTAATCTTCCTGGTTTTCCTAATCAATTACCAATGGATGCATACATTTTGAGTAATCACCCCAAATTCAATGGGGAAGATCTGACTTTGACTCTAGAACATATAGAAAATTTTAAAACATTTGTGGAAATTTATAGAGTTAAAAAGGAAGATGTCTTCATCAGATTGTTCTTTGATTTGTTTCAAGGCAAATGTAGAAAATGGATTGAAGGTTTTCCTATCGAATCTATTAAGTCCTTTGCAGATTTTTGGCATGTATTTCTTGAAACATGGATGGAGAAAGAGGATGAATTCAAAATAAAGGTGCCCTCTATTGAAGGTTTTAGAGAATGGGAAGATATGTGCACGAATGATGAGGTAGATGTGAACTTTGATTCATCTCTTTCTTCTTATATGAAATCCTGTCGATGCAACCATGAAGTTAAGCTCAATTTTTTGCAAGAGTTTGCCATCTAAATTGGAGATCTAATTGAATTGGAGGCCCAAATATATTCGTAGGATCTGGAATGTCGAGTCCCATTCTTTGGGGACCTTTTCCAGCAGAAGAAACAGAAGGTAAGGCTGCCCGTGGATATTTGCATTGATAATTTTCAGCTGGAAGCGTGTATTGAGGATTTGGGGCAGCAAACAGAGTCTGGTTTTTTCGATCCTATTTTAACGTACATTGAATTTTTTTTAGTTTGATTGATAGATTAAACTGTCTTTTACACAACTAGACTCGTTATGTGCATGTATGGTTGTCAGCATTTACATTTGTGTCTTGGTTGAAGCACTTTCAAGAAACATCCTTATCATAGTTACTTGATTGGTTGATATGGCATTACAACATTACTTGAACTATCAATTTTGCAGCAAAGTGGGTTAGATTTGTACATAAATAAGCTGCCTGTAGCAACATTTTAGTTTTCGGTATTTGTTTATGTACATGTTGCAGTATGTATATGTTTTTGGAATGGTATGAGTTGTTTTTGCTTTGCAGTTGTTTGACTGTATTTCCCAATGGATGAGGCACTTGATCTACGGTGTTATTGACACCTCCAAGGAGCTGCCATCCCCAATGGAGCTGATGTTAGTTCTAGTTTTCACAGCCTATCACCAGGGATCAACATGAGCTCTTACTATGGCTGGTTTTGTTAGATGTTTTTCACATGATGTTCAACACAAAACATGTCACAAGTGTGTCCATCACAATAAGCTCAGAAAAATATTTCCAACGGTATATCACACTCCCATAATTGGCTCCCGGATTAGAAGATATGATCGAAATGAATGAGTGATTCTTGGTTATGCATGTTTTGACGTCAGTTGCTGCACACAATGACAAGGTTAGTACAAAATTAGTTTTTGAAATAATGGTAAGGAATTTTTCAAAAGTGAAAGGCTTTTTTTTTCATCACATACCAATTAACAAAAACCTCCTTCAGTTTATGCACAAGTGCTACTGTGTGGGAGATATATAGTGATATTTGGAGCCTACATTAAAGCAAAGCAAATTTTTCATATTTTTTACTGTTTTAGTCATTTTAGTGCAGTGCCATTTTACAACAGATGGAAAGTAATTTTGCAAAACCCAAGGAGATTTTGGTTAAACAAGAGCCATATAACAAAAAATTCTTTCAGTTTATTCACATGTGTCATTAATTGGGATATGTGACTAGATCTTTATAGCTCATTTTCACAAATTTAAATTTTTAATGATTTTCTGTTTAGCGATGATTTTGTGGCACAGATTATGAGCAACTGGAAATGAATTTCCAAAATTTGAGAGCAGGTTTTCTCCAACATGACCTTATCTACAAAAACATCTTTCATTTTTGTAATAGGTGCTATGGTTTAGGAGATACGAGTTCATCTTCAACACATATTTTCAAAAATTTGGTCCAAGTTTAATATAACTGATTCTATTTTGAAGAAAATGGTTGAGCTCAATTCCCTTAGTACAAGGATGAGAAAATGTATATATTTTATGAATTTCATAGTGTATGGGTTGGAATTTGGTAGAAGGTTGGACTCTTGTAAATGTTTTGAGCATTATTGTACATTCATCTCTGTAGTTTGGCAAGGAAATAGACCAGGGTTTGCAACATTTTGTGGAATTCTTGTGGCAAGGTGATTTAGTATTGTTTTTCCTTGTTTCATTCAAGTTTATATGTGTTTATGTGTTCTATCATCTCTCTCTTTTCAACTTAACTAAATGAATCAAGTATAAAGGTGGAAATCATTGATGTTGCAGTGCTCGACCTTAGGGTTTATTTGGTTTTACATGTTTTCAACTGTTTGAAGAGGATTCCTGATACTTTCATGCCTTATCCAACTCCTCACCAATCTTAAGACTCTGCATTTCACTTAATTCAAAGTACTAAATGATTTTCCTACCTCGCCCCATAGAAACTTTTGCAAGATTGAGTTCATTTCCGGGACCCAAAACTGCCTTTCACATTTGATCCAACAAACCAACATAAAACTTAATCAAACTCCTCTGAGCATGTACCTAGCCTAAAATTAGTCTTTACATCAGTCATCTCAAGCCTCATTCGCTATATTTTCCTGAAATTGACAAGGAGGGATCCCTCTCCCAACCTGGTAGGGCTAGCTACCAGGTTAAGCATGGTTTGATGTTACCCTAGACCTACATTTCTCGCCTGAGGTAGATTTAGGCCATAACATATTGGCGATCATACTGGGGAAGAAAAGTTTGTTTGTTATTTTTGTTTTCTTTATAAACTACAGATGGAGCTTGAAGTTATCTAGGCAGCCTTCGAACTGCTCTTACTTTGCAAGTGCATAGTAGATGAATGTTGCTTCAGTCAATCTCTGATTTAGTTTATGAACTGAACTCAACTGGGAAGATGTGACAGATCTTCTCCGGGAAATATCCTTCAAGTTGCAGATCTAATTGCTGATGGTGGATAGAAATTAGACACATATGAAGGCTGAAATCATCTACCTAGCGACTCCATTGTTCAAAGTCCCAAGTTTCAAAGTATTGATGGTGGCTCCACTGGCTAAATGAAGGACTCAGATGTTGCTTCTATTTGTTCAAGGTATTCATGTATTGATTTTTATAATCTTCCTAGTTTTCCTAATCAATTACCAAAGGATGCATACATTTTGAGTAATGGCCTTAAATTCAATGGGGAAGATCCGACTTTGACTCTACAAATAGAAATTTTTAAAACATTTGTGGAAATTCTTAAAGTTAAAAAGGAAGATGTCTTCATCAGATTGTTCTTTGATTTGTGCGGGTTCAATTCCCATCGTTCGCCCATAAAAGAAGATAAAAAAAAACGGACTGGATCAGATTCGTTGTCATTTTCCTTCCTATTTAAGTGAAATAAATTATATCCATGGGACATAATGGTATCGGTTGGTTGACATGAGATTTACAATTATATGAAATCAATATATGCTATAAATATTCTATTTATTGGGATAAAACAAAAGGCAGTGTACGCAACTGTATTCGGGCTCCACAGGACACCTCATGATGAAAGAAAGAATCTCTCCATTGATCAGCTTCTCTCGATCGGCTTCCTTCCGGCCAATCAAAAAAAAGAGCTAATACACCACCCACCCTCGGTCCAGCTGGCTAGCTAACTGACGTTTCAAGGCAAATGTATAAAATGGATTGAAGGTTTTCCTATCAGATCTATTAAGTCCTTTGCAAATTTTTGGCATGTCTTTCTTGAAACATGGATGGAGAAAGAGGATGAATTCAAAATAGAGGTTCCCTCTATTCAAGGTTTTAGAGAATGGGAAGATATGTGCATGGATGATGAGGTAGATGAGAACTTTGCTTCATCTCTTTCTTCTCATCTGAAATCCTGTCGATGCAGCCATGAAGTTAAGCTTAATTTTTTGCAAGAGTTTGCCATCAAAATTGAAGGAGATATAATTGAATTGGAGACCCAAATACAGTCCCAGGATCTGGACTGTTGAGTCCCATTGTTTGGGGACCTTTTTCAACAGAAGGAACAGAAGATAAGGCTACCCATGGATATTTGCATTGATATTTTGCAGCTCGAAGCATGTATTGAGGAGTTGGGGCAGCAAACAGAGTCTGGCTTTTTTGATCCTATTGCAACGAACATGGATTTTTTTTTCAATCTGAATGATAGATCAAATTTTCTTTTACACAACCAGACTCATTATGTGCATGTATGGCTGTCAACATTTACATTTGTGTCCTAGTTGAAACACTTTCAAGCAGCATCCTTGTCACAGTTACTTGATTGGTTGATATGGTATTACAACATTACTTGATCTATCAATTTTGCAGTAAAGTGGATTAGATTTGTACATAAATAAGCTGCCTGCAGCAAAATTTCATTTTTCAGTATTTTTTTATGTAAATGTTGCAGTATGTATATGTTTTTGGATTGGTATGAGTTGTTTTGCATTTGCAGTTGTTTTACCGTATTACCTAATGGATGAGGCACTTGGTCTATGGTGTTATTGACACCTCCAAGAGGCTGCCATTTCCAATGGAGCCGATGTTAGTTCCAGCCTTCACAGCTATCACCAGGGATCAACATGAGCTCTTACTATGTCTGGTTTTGTTAGATGTTTTGCACATGATTTTTTCAGCACAAAACACGTCACAAGTGTGTCCATCAAAATAAGCTCAGAAAAAATATTTCCAATGGTATATCACACTCCCGTAACCATCTCCCGGATTAGAAGATATGATCGAAATGAATCAATGATTCTTAGTTATGCATGTTTTGAGGTCAGTTGTTGCACACAATGACAAGTTTAGTACAAAATTAGTTTCTGAAATAATGGTAAGGAATTTTTCAAAAGTGAAAGATTTTTTTGTTCATCACATACCAATTAACAAAAACCTCCTTCAGTTTATGCACAGGTGCTGCTATGTGGGAGATATACGGTGATATTTGGAGCCTACATTAAAACAAAGCAAATTTTTCAAATTTTTTATTGTTTTAGTCATTTTAGTGTGGTGCCATTTTACAACAGATGGAAAGAAATTTTGCAAAACCCAAGGAATTTTTTGTTATTCACGATCCATATAACAGAAACCTCTTTCATTTTATTCATAGGTGTCAGGAATTGGGATATGTGACTAGATATTTACAACTCATTTTCACAGATTTAAATTTTTAATGATTTTCTATTTTAAAGATGATTTTGTGGCACAGATTACGAGCAACTGGAAATGAATTTCCAAAATTTGAGAGAGGTTTTTCTCCAACATGACCTTAATACAAAAAAATCTTTTAGTTTTGTAACAGGTGCTATGGTTTAGGAGATACGAATTCATCTTCAACACCTATTTTCAGAAATTTGGTCCAAGTTTAATATAACTGATTATATTTTGAAGAAAATGGTTGAGCTCAATCCCCTTAGTACAATGATGAGAAAATGTATATATTTTATGAATTTCATAGTGTAGGGGTTGGACTTTGGTAGAAGGTTGGACTCTTATGAATGCTTTGAGTATTATTGTACATTCATCTCTACAGTTTGGCAAGGAAATAGACCAAGGTTTGCAACATTTTGTGGGATTCTTGTGGCAAGGTGATTTAGTATTGTTTTTCCTTCTGTGATTCAAGTTTACATGTGTTTATGTGTGCTATAATCTCTATCTTTTCAGCTTAACTAAATGAATCAAGTATAAAGGTGGAAATCATTGATGTTGCAGTGCTCTACCTTAGGGTTTATTTGGTTTTACATGTTTTCAACTATTTGAAGAGGATTCCTGATAATTTCATGCCCTCTCCAACTCCTCACCAGTCTTAAGACTCTCCATTTCACTTAATTAAAAGTACCAAAGCATTTTCCTACCTCGCCCCATAGAAACTTCTCAAGACTAAGTTCATTTCCCGAACCCAAAATTGCCTTTCACATTTGATCCAACAAACCAACATAAAAATCAATCAAACTCCTCTGAGCATATACCTAGCCTAAAATTAGTCTTTACATCAGTCATCTCAAGCCTCATTTGCTATATTTTATTGAGATTGATAAGGAGAGAGCCCTCTCCCAACCTGGTAGGGCTAGCTACCAGGTTAAGCGTGGTTTGATGTTACCCTAGACCTGCCTTTCTCAACCTGAGGTAGATTTAGGCCATAGCACCATCCATAATAACATTTTGTAAATTTCATTTTTTAAATACATTATTTGTAGTTGATATAATATCATAGAAGCCAACAAGACAATAAGGTATTTACTTAAACATATTTAGTTATATTGTTCCATAATATGTGTTTATAAATGTAATGTATTACTGAAATAAATATCTTAATGTAAGTATAGATACAAAATTTACAAAACAAATAATTTAGAATTAATTGATAATGCATTGTAAATGGTATATTTTGATTTTTAATCCATAAATTTTTCTAAATGTTTATTCCTTGTATTTGCAGTCATCTCATATAAGTCAATATGTCAGAAGTCATTTATTGAATTATATTTTCCTATCACATGGTTTGATATGAGTGTATAAATGTGACATTGTTGTTTTTGAAATAAAAATCCATGTAAAACATGTGTTTCCTAATAAAAAATTGGAATAATTAAGTTATAGCGAGTATTAAGTGGAATTTGTAGACTCATTCAAGATAAGGATCACAAATGGGTGTCTTTGGACTTTTTGCACCATTATTATGAATTTTCTTTACAAATTAGAATTAATTGATAATGAATCCTAAATGGTATTTAAACAAATTATAATTATTTAATAATTATTTCTAAGTGGTCTAAGTGGTCTAAACCTCCTATTAGTTCTTTCCAAAGGAACTAAGAGGTGGACAATTTAGCATAAAATATATTTTACTTAGTAAATTTAGAGTAGACTAGTTTCAATACATAATTTGCAAGGGAGGCACTCCTTGCCAAGTCTTACATTGAAATACTCGCAACACCATCATGTTTTGATCAACAACTCCCCCCGCGGCTGTGCAAAAATTAGGGTGATAGCCGTTAGGCATAAAAATCAGATATCAAGGAATCTGGTCTATTATCCATAATTATAATATATTGCTTTGATGTTAGACATATTAATATGATTTAATTGATTCCTACTAAGAGATTCTTTCACACCCCTACTATGTATTGATATTTTTGTGCCTAGTAGTCCCATGTTTGACCTATTCATGGTCACTAATTGGTTTGGAATTACTAAAAATATTTTTATCTTATTTAAGCTAATATGGTGATTGTGTTTATAGGCACTATACAACCTAGTTTGGAAGGACATAGCATAAACATTTATGCCTATAAATGTCAATGTTTATTACCCATTAAATTTTTAGGCCATAGACTAGTTAAGATATGTTTGAGTTAATCATTTTACGAATTTATCTATGGTAGTCTACAAGCCCATGGTATTTTTTTGGTATTTCTTATAATGAAACTTATTTAAAGGCTTAAGGAAATCCATTACAGGATGCATGAGTACCAACTTAGATCAATCTTCACTCTAGGCTTGGTCCCTCTTGTCACTTTGTAGATCCAAATTTACGATGGATCTAGGTTGGTTTACAAAATAATTAATGTCAATGAATTCCTTGCAATAGAATTTTTCCAAATTTAATTTTACTATAATTTCTATTTTATATTGGTTTTTTTAGTTAAATACTAAATTTAAACATAATATGAGTCTTATATAATATTTTCTCTTGTCGATTATAAAATGTTATCAACCTCCTAATATAATAGATTATGATATTCAACACAAAATAAATTACTAATAGTAAATGAAATTAATTTTTTTATGGTAAGATATATACTAGTATACTTATATCCTTAAATAAATTTTAAGGACACTTTAAAATTATGCAAACCTTCTACTAGAATAGCAACTCAACACACTCAATGTGGTATTTACTATATCAAATTATAATTAAATTGGTTGATAATACTAAGATACATAATCTTCTTCTCATCAAATAATATTACATAACTTTTTAATAGGAACCATAGATAATATTAGAAGAAATAATGTAAGGAGTCCAATATTAAGATGTCAAAGATTTGCTTATGCAAGTTTATATAAATTTATTCTATAAATTTTAACATGATAAGTTATCACAAAAAACGGTGAACAGATATCTTTATAGTGATAATCAATTTTAAAACTTAATCTAGTTAAAGTTCTAAATTCTAGATCCATTATATAATTCCAAATTTAATGTTTTTTTTTTTGTGTTAAAGTATTTGTAATAGAATTTTTCCATTTTTAATGAAATATGTGTTAATAGCTCACCATTGCTACAAGGTTCTCGTGTTACAACTTTGACATGTCAAAAGGATGATCTATATGATGTTTTTTCCTTGCTTGCTATGATTCTCAAAAGACAAAGAAATGGTCATCACGGATTTGAAAGGAAAGGTGAGATTACTTTAACAAGTCAATGAAAAAAATGGAGGAATAGAAGTTAGAGAAAAATTATGTTCCAATCTCAAGGCTTGCAACATATTCTCTTTCTACCTAAACACAACACCATAAAAAACAATTAGAAAAACTCTTTTACAATAGTCATTTGATACATGCAACTCCCATATATATCTATAGGGACAATTTGGGAATGGCATGAAGGAATAAATAGATGACAGACCTCATTTTGAAAAAACTGCTATATTTCATACATATCATATTCAAAAGGGTTAACCACAATTAGCTTATCACAAAGGAAATCCCTTGAATTTATGTATAACTAAGAAACAACATTAGGAGGAGGTAAAATGGTACCAAACAAGTATGTAATCATAAACTCCTTGATAGCCTAATCACCACAAGAATGAAAGCCTACAAAAGAACATTGTCCTCATCAAAACATGTCTAGATGAAGGACGGGTTCAGAGGAAATAACTCTATAAGGTCACCATCTATATATTAGATTATATCACAATTAAAATGATAATAACACAACCCATTTTTCCTTTTCAACATGTATAATATCCTAAAAATTATTTCCCAAGGGCTTAGTGGAATATACCTCTTCTGGGGCTTCCAAAGGTATATCAATAAATTAAATAGTAGTGAAGAGGAGAGACGTTACCTCATATTTATTGGAAAAGGCATCCTATTTAAGGGGATAATTTTCATATTAAATCTCCACTGGGATCATGAAACTCCATAGAACCTTCTTTAATATGTTATTCTAGTTGATCAAGTAGGACGTCTTCCTCCTTCTTTTGGTTTTTGATCTCTTTTTTTCTCGGAGTTTTTGTCTTAAATTTCTTCAAGGAAAGGATTTTGGTCAAATATTTATAATATTTCAATTAGAATAAGACCCTTATCCTTTTTCCTATTCCAAAAATCAAAGATTGGGAGCCTTTCAAAGAGGCTTCTAAGGGTACCTATACTTTTATGACCCATATTAATACATTTTTGATGCCATGGTCCTAAGGTTAAAAAGAAAAGACTTATGTCAAGACATCCTCTTGGATCTTGTCTAGTTTTGTAGCAAATCAGATGAGATATTGTGTTTGTAGAGGAATGGAATCTTTATTTAGAATACAACTAGGAATTTTGAGGAATTTTGTGAGATAATAAGAGGAAAATTAATTTTGGAATTCTGGGATGCTTTCTAAGTCAAATATAGGATACAAGCTTCATAATTTTAATGGATCCATGATTTATCCCACGAAATTTTCATAACACCCAAATGAGGAGCCTCCAAGGTGAATTTTGAATGCCTCAAAAGATGCTTGCTTCAACCTACAAGGATATAATATTTTAGAGATTAATGAAGAACTAGGACTTCATTCCTCCAATGGATTCATGAGATGAATATATTTATTTTTTACTTTGG
Source organism: Pinus tabuliformis (assembly GCA_031772625.1). Lineage (NCBI taxonomy): Eukaryota > Viridiplantae > Streptophyta > Pinopsida > Pinales > Pinaceae > Pinus > Pinus tabuliformis. The sequence goes on from CM062812.1 coordinate 981,389,578, forward strand.
GATGACCTCGACTAAATAAAATGAATATCATAATTATGATACTGAGGAGAAGGACTAAACTCTTCCAAGGAAATCAAAAATGTTACCTCAAAAATCTATTAGGCTTAGTGCAAAGCTTCACTAGGAAACTTAGGTCTTATGGAAACAATGAGATTGATCACCATTTCCAGATCAATGGCCTTCCTCTTACTATTTAATGGTTGGCAGTAATCCCAACAAGGGATGATTCCATGGAAAGGCCTAGAGGATAAATGACCTAGGGTTTCTAAAATGAATAATTCCCAAAGGGACTTGTAAATAATATCACTTAGAAAAATATTAAATAGATGAGGGATCCAGGGTGATAAAGGCTTAATCTTTATGGAATAAGGTATCAACAAAGCCTTGAAAGCCATAATAAGAGTTACAAAACTTCAATTATACATTCCACCAACCCCAATAAGCTAAAGAAAAGATGTTATAATTTAGATTTTTAAAGATGGATAGGTTTACAGCATGCAAAATCATGTAACATCCAAGAAATAACATGTAAATGATAATATCAATAAAGGATTAAAGGCTGAGGTAAGCAAGGGACATATGAAATTTATGTTTTTAATGGTTGAAAATGTGTAAAACAACAATGTAAACCCTAGACCTCACCCCTCAGTTTAGGGGTAAAACATGCAAATAATGTTATATGTTTCCTTTTAAATGTATTAAATGCAAATCCTACCAATAGAACAATAGCATATATCTATAAAGTTTCTATAAAATGAAAATTTATTTCTCGTTAACTAGACTAGTTAACAAGAAATGAATAAAAGAGAGAAATTTAAAGGTGGTGTCGCAATTAGACTAGTGCCTCTATTCAATTGGGAAATGGAGCCAATTAGGGACACGTAAATGATGGAAATACTTGGATGAAGAGGGAAAAATCCTAATTTTCTTCTCTTAGAAACCAATCGAACTTCTTTCATGGGATATTTAAAGTCAAAGGGTGCATGAAAATAAGTTCTTTTGGTGGATTCTTTAATGAAAAATCTTGCATAATCACATAGAAACAAGAGTTCACGAAAGATACTTCACTTTGTAATATGGCACAAGATAAACCCTAATATCAAAAAATACAATAAAAAATTGAAGAAGGTATTATGTATCCAGATAAAAATAGGACAGAAACATAAGAAAAGATATATCAAAAAACTTGATAATAAGCCACTTCGAGTGGGAAACCTTCTTTTACATCACATAAATGAATAATTATTGGATGCTTCAAATGATAAGGCCTCCTTGATATATATAGGAGTCTAAAGGGTCAAAATACAATTGCAACCTACATAACAATAATAATGTAAGTGTACAAGAATAACAATAGTGGGCTTCTATGGGGCATAATAATAACAATATAGGGGATACACTAGTATTATAAAGACCTAACATGCTCCTCTCCTTCAAAAATGTGTTGTCCTCAATTCTTGAATAGTTTTGGATGCTTCTACATAAAACAATCATCCTCCCATTTGGAATCTTCAACAGGTAAGTTCTTCCACTTAATGAGACATGAAACATGGAAAGATGGGTGTACTTGCAAAGATGCAGGAAGCTCTAATTTGTATGTCATAGTACCAATCTTTTGAAACAATTTTTAATGACCATTGTACTTGGGTGATAATTTATTATCATTCTTAGCTTTCTTGAGGGAAATTTGTTTGTATGGTTGTAGCCATAAAAATTCCTAATCGCCCACATCAAAACTTCTTTCACCATGATGTTGATCTACTTGTTGTTTCATTCAATTATGCACTAGAGTCATGTTATCCTTTAAGAGTTGGAGAACTTGTATTTGATGCTCAATTTGATCTTCTACTGATTGAACCTTAGAATTGTATCTCAAATACAGTGTGATCAGCGATGGATGATATCCATAAAGCGCCATAAATGGGTTGATTTTTGCAATGATATGGAAGGAATCGTTATACCACCATTCTACCAAAGGTAACCACTTGACTCACTATGTTTTTTTATTATATATAAAGAAGCGAATATATCCGTCCAAATATTTGTTCACTATCTCAGTTTTCCCATAATATTAAGGATGATAAGATAAGTATGAGCCAATTGAGTACCAAGAAAAGAAACTAATTTCGTCCAAAAATTTCTAGTGAAAGTGGGAACTCTGTCACTTACAATAATATTTGGGTTTCCATAAAGCTTTTGTATTATTTCCACAAATCTAGAACTGACTGTACTAGCTTTGAAAGGATGAGATAGTGCACAAAAGTGTGCAAAGTGGGAACTCTATCACTTACAATAATATTTGGGTTTCCATGAAGCTTTTGAATTATTTCCACAAATCTAGAACTGACTGTACTAGCTTTGAAAGGATGAGATAGTGCACAAAAGTGTGCATACTTGGTAAGTCTGCCAACTACCACCATAATGAAACTCTTTCCTTTGGACTTAGGTAAACCTATGATACAATCCATTGATACTTCCTCCCAACATTGAATTTGAATGGCTAATGGTTTTGAAATACTTAGGGTCTTAATTTTCTCGACTTCATTTTGTTTGCAAACCAAACATTCTGCCACAAAATTCTAAATATCATATTTAAGGCCATCCCCAAAAAATCCTTCTTGACCCTCAAGTAAATTTTTAAAAATCCTAAGTTCCCTCTTATATGAGAGGTGTGAAATTCCAAAATAACCTTTTGTTTTAGTTTGGAATTATTACCTATATGTAAGCGATATTTGTACCACAATGAATCATTTTCCAAATAAATGTATCAGATGTATCATTTTTCTTTCCCTTGATTAGAATACTTTCAAAAGTAATGGGCCTTCGTCACTAATTCCTTTTCCTGAGGCACCACATTCCACAATAAATGTTTTTTGTGAAGTCTATTGTAGCTAAGACCTAATCTTGGCACATTGCCTCTGTAATATGTTCAAAGGCCTTAGTTGCTTCTAGAGTCCAAGAAAATGCATCTTTCTTCAGTAATGTTGTTAGAGGTGCTACTATTTTCCCATAATGCTTAAAAAAAATGTGATAATACCTTGTCAACCTGAGAAATCCTCAAATATGCTTTAAGGTTGTGGGGATTTTCAATTCCTTGATGGATTTAATTTTGTTAAGGTCTATCTTAACACCTGCATGAGATACAATATTACAAAAATAATCCACCTCTTGTACCCCAAAAAAACATTTGGAGGGTTTTGCATACAATTGTTTTTCCTTCAATAACTTAAGCACCTTGTCAACATGTTGAACATGATCTTTCCAAGACTTATTGTAGATTAGTATATCATCAAAAAAACTGACACATATTTTCTAAGGAATGGTTTAAATTGGAATTCATCAAACCTTGAAATGCGTAAGGTACATTAATAAGGCCAAAAGGAATGACCAAAAATTCATAATGACCTTCACGGGTTATGAATGTTATTTTTAAAATTTCTTTTGTCTTCATTCTAATTTTATGATATCTTGAATAGACATCCAACTTGGCAAAGTAAATTTCTCCATGTAATTCATCAATGATAGGAATGGGAAATTTATTTTTAATAGTGAGCATATTAAGCTCTCTATAATCCAGACACATATGCCATGATCCATCCTTTTTGTGAACCAATACTACTAGAGAAGAGAAGAAATTTGTCTTGATTGAATTTTACCTACCTCTAGCATTTATGCAACCATACTTTCAATTTCACCCTTTTGGGCATAGGGATATTTGTAATGTCTGGTGTTTGGAGGAACACTTCCTGGAATCAAGTGAATAGCGTGATCATGATCACGAATAGGTGGGAGACATTTGAGAGGCTCAAATACCTTGGAATGGTTGTCAAGGACTCTTTGGAGATTTGGAGAAATGGATGACTTAAATGTTTGAACATAGAATGAGCATAAGTGTGCAATTACCTTTTATTTTTCCTTCTTCAAAAGGTTTTTTGTGCCATTATAGATTATTTTCTTCCCAAGTATCCTTGTGATACCCATTAATTCAATTTCCTTTCCTTCCTAGAAAAATTTCAAGAAAATTTATTGAAAAGTAAAAGTTATCATTCCCAAAGATTATGACCATTAGTCTCCTAATACAACATCAGCACTACCCATTATAATGGAAAGCAATGTACTATTCAACACATATTCCCCCATGGTTAGAATGATATTATGGAACTTCCCTAAGAAATTTATAGTTCCTCCATTTGTAACCATCACTTGACACTCTAGTGTTGGATATAGAAAGCCATTCAAATCCTTGGATATCTTATAATGAATAAAATTATGGGTACTAAGTAAATTAATCAACATTATTACCTTTTTCTTCTTGATGTATCCATCTATATTGAGAGTTTAAGGAGTGATTATTCTTTCCAATGCATTACAAGATATTGTTGGATTTATTTCTTATTTTTCAACCCCTCGGATTGGTTCCTAGTGTATATCTTCTTATTTTGATGTTTCTAATACCTTTTATTCAACCTCTTCAAAATCTATGTTAAATCATTTCTTCTCATCACTCTTATGACCTTTAGTGTATTTTCTATCACAACTGTAACAAAGTCCCTTTTCTCTTTTGTCCTCTAATTTTTGCGGTGTCAACCTTGTAGGTTGTGGGAGGCTAGGAGAGGCAACACTTCCATCTTTATAGTTGTGACTAGTAGACCTCCTTGTTTCCATAATTTTTCTTTCAACATTTTTTTGTCATCCTAAACACATTCTCCAATTACTTAGGTTACCAAAGGAGAATCTCATATTTGATTTTGTCCTTTAATGTCCCTATGAATACATCAATCAAATTCTTCTCTAGAATATTACTTTCCTTGATTTTAAATATTTGGAATTTCTCAATGTTCTCTACAATTGTGCCCCTTTGTTTAAGATTTATCAATTAGTTAAAGAAGACATTTATATTTGTATCCTCATAATGTGCTATCAATTCCTCCGCAAAAATTATCCAAGTGACAAGTGATTTATGAGAAGAAATCCATTGATACCACAAAAATTGGTTGGGTTCTAAATATAATATAATATGCATACATTTTGTGTGTGTTGAATATCATATAGATCAAAGAACTTCTCCATTTGTAGTATCCATGTTATTGGATCCTTGCCATCAATATTCTACATATCAATCATTGGAATGTGGTTTTTATTCAAGATAAATTTGGAGTCTCTAAAATCATTATTCACATTCGTTTTTTTCTCATCATGAGTTTCATGGAATACCTTTTACCAATATGAAGCCTTTCTTCTAGAAAAAATTTCAAACCTTCCTTCAAACCTTCCATCTTTTCTTTTAAATTTTCCATGTCCCCATTTATTTATGAATTTAAAAATATGTCTTAACATTCATCATCACTTCCAATTAATTTTTGGTTGCTCTTTGTGAAAGTGAAAATTGTTGCACTTGTCATAATTTTCGTAGACCATGTTGCATTTCTTCCTCTTCTTCATGTGTCATAGTGAAGCTTAATGGGTGTATCATTTATTTGTTTGTGAGTCATTTTGGAACTAGAAAATGATATATATGCTTCACTATTCTCTTTGAATAATTCAAACTGATTTTTCAAAAAAAAGTTATTGAAATCTAAAAACGCATACCTTTTTTTTTTTTACTTTTAAGAGCTTGGTTTTGAGCTTGTTGGTATGGTCAACCTTGAAACTATTGTACCCTTGTGATTTTGGATTCCCAATGTTTGAAATTTCATCTTGAGGTAGCCCTTTATGTCTTCTATCCAACCTCGGAAGTTAGACAAAGATTTTATCCTTCAATAAAAAATTATGCTAAATCTTCCATGATGACTTGATTATGGACCAATTCAGTAGAAAACAATTGTATGAGATGCCACTTGTCATTTTTTTAACCTCTGGTCTTGGAACTTATACATAACAAATGGAATTTTATGCACTTTCATTCACTTTATATGGAATTAAAATATAGCTTGAAGAGAAAGTTATGATTATTTTACCCGGGACACATGTTAGAGACTAAATTTTAGAGCATAATGAAACCCCAATGTTCTTTGACCATATCTCTGAAAGTATAGAAAAACAAATTTTGAAATTTTAACCATTTGTTCATAAATACTTATCCTCCACATCATAAAAAATTCACAACATGAAGATTCACATAAAAAAATTTATAGTGAAAATTCCATCATGATACTTTTAAAGCAACAAAACCCTATGATCAAGAGCTTTGATGCCAAATGTTATGTGTCCATATCAAAATAACATAGAAACATAAGAAAATATAGATCAAAGACTTGATAATAAGCCACTTCGAGGGGGAAGCCTCATTTTACATCACATAAATGAAAAATTGTTGATTGATTCAATTGACGAGACCTCGTTCGTATATACAGAGTCTAAGGGGTCAAAATATAATTAGGGCCTACATAAAAATAATAATGTAAGGGCACAAAAATAGCAATAGTGGGCTTCTATGGGGGAAAATAATAACAATATAGGGGCTACACTAGTATTGTATGTCCCTAACAGAAGATACCATTAAACTTACACAATTCTAGCAGGAATCACTTAATCATCCACAAGATAGTTTCTTCATGCAAAAATATCCTTCTCAATATAATTCACACCCTCATTTAGTCATTACATCAAAGAAAAAAAAGTTGGTGCATAGTCACTCATGAGAAGAGAGATGAGTTTGTGTCACGATATAAATGAAAATGACTTACCTATTTTTATGTGAAGGAAACCAAGTCATTTTTCCATTAGTTTACAATGCAAAATCCCTAAAAGTTTTCTTGAAGCATTCAACTAGGCTAATAGGTCACAATCTGACCTAAAGATAGCTTTAAAAATGATAAATCATAATAAAAAATTCATAAATCATCCACACACATGGAAGGAAAGGCTCTCCATATTGACATCATCCTCCAATAATGGGCATATCCATCAAGCTAGTCATAATGTGGTTCCAAGAGTGCTCCACACTCCAAGGGACATCATCAAAGTGCATGGGTATATCCCCACATAACATATCCTCCAACAGGATGTCATCATCGATAAGGCTTATGTCACCCTCTTAGAGAATGCACGTGTGACGTGGTAGCCCAATGATGAAGCATTGTTATAAAAATAGGTTTTATCCTCCCAAACCAACCCAAGTTCTAGGCTCTGAAACAAGGAAATATCATCAAGAAAGTTCAAGGTTAACCTAGGGGTACCCTAGTTCCATATAAGTATATCATCAAAAAATCCAACACCTTAGCTTCTTGGATCAACATTTTAGCATCTATAGATGTCAATAAGGGCATATGACCATGTGAAGGCTCTTCCAAGCCCAACTCCCATCTCTAGAAGGGAAACATTGTGTGTGCAGTGCAATATGTTCTATGAAAATTGGGTTAGAAGTACTATTCATTATGTTTGTTATATTTTGGGTAGCTCAGAAGGTATTTGTAAGAGAGGAAAACCTACCAAAAATAAGTTTGTTGGGAAATTTACCCAAAATTTGGGTTTTGGACCCAAGTAATGCATTTAGGATGAAAAGAGAAATAATTATTTATTCTAAGGGTCAATAGGATAAAGCCTATATCTAGAGGTTTCCTAAGTGACCCAAAGAAAATGATAAATAAAGGAGGCCTAAGGTGAGGTCTCACACATTGTGTGAAAGAAATATATGAGTTTTCTTGTGCTAAGTGTGCCCTATCAGGGTCTAATTCTACTCATGGAGGTTGAATACCCTTGAGAGTAGACACAACTCATGTTAGATTTCAAGCTTCTGTGGAAGTTTTTTGTAGCATGATCCGGATTACCCACAGTTTCTAGTTCATTCCTCCGACGTTTCAAACCCCAAAGGGGGTCCATCATCAGGAAAAATCAGATAGAAAATGAATGAAAGATTATTGAGAGAAGGGAGCCTTGCGACCTGGATCTAAATAAACCAAGAACCCTAATTTTGAAAGGGCAGACACATGATTTCTTATTTATTAATTAATTTACAACATGTGGAACGATAAGGCAAATGATGATGTCAGTTAAGGATAACATTGATCGTCAACAACTCAAGGGCGTGTACAAGATTGATTGCTCATGTGGCAAGAGTTATATTGGGGAAACAGATCGATCTCTGAAAATAAGACTTAAAGAGCACGCTGCTGACATAAAGAATGAAAGATCACGTACATCAGCCCTTGCTGAGCACTCATCCAAGACCAAACATCATGTGTGTTTGGAAGACGCCAAGGTAATTGCTAGAGAGGACAACTATCATAAAAGAAAAATCAGAGAGGCCATTGAAATTATAAAATTCCCTCAGAACCTCAACAGGGACAATGGGAGTGAAATCAGTGGAAATTGGCTTCCTCAGATCAGACAAATAAACCCCTTCGGACCCTTGGAAGCATAAAGAAAAAAGGGGTCTTTCATTTCCAAAGTTTAATTAATTAATTAAAACAAAGTAACTAATTTAATTTAATTTAATTAATTATATTAAGTTAATTAATTAATTTAATTAATTATATTAAATTAAATTAATGATTAATCATATAATTAATTATATTAAATTAGAAACAAATTGATTAATTAATTAATTTAAATTAAGTATGGGGGTTTACACAGTGCATTATATTAGATATCATTTTTGGGATTCAACTGCGTTAAGTAAGTCATTCACGTATGACCATTTCCATGAGAGGTAGTCGTAACTGACTAATTTCTCATGATTTTTGAATAGTTCACTTAGCACTCATTGCATCGGGTGATGCTCACAGGGGTGAAGAAGTGGGATTGAAACAAGTGAAATGAATCACATAGCATCAATCATCACTTCCGGGGCTTGCACCCAGTAACCAAGACTTCCCAGGAGGTCACCCATCCCGGAACTCCTCTGGCTCAAGCGCGCTTAATTGTGGAGTTTTCCCCACAATCAAGCCCACTTAGCTTGCTACCCCATTTGCAAAACCTTAGCAAGTATTGTGCCTCATGAACCATTCAAGTAGAGATCCCTTGACTCTTTTTGAATTTAAGTATGGGGGTTTACGCAGTGCATTATATTAGATATCATTTTTGGGATTCAACTGCATTAAGTAAGTCATTCACGTATTACCATTTCCATGAGAGGTAGTTGTAACTGACTAATTTCTCATGATTTTTGAATAGTTCACTTAGCACTCATTGCATCGGGTGATGCTCACAGGGGTGAAGAAGTGGGATTGAAACAAGTGAAATGAATCACATAGCATCAATCATCACTTCCGGGGCTTGCACCCGGTAACCAGGACTTCCCAGGAGGTCACCCATCCTGGAACTCCTCTGGCTCAAGCGCGCTTAACTGTGGAGTTTTCCCCTAATCAAGCCCACTTAGCTTGCTACCCCATTTGCAAAACCTTAGCAAGTATTGTGCCTCATGAACCATTCAAGTAGAGATCCCTTGACTCTTTTTGAATTTAAGTATGGGGGTTTACGCAGTGCATTATATTAGATATCATTTTTGGGATTCAACTGTGTTAAGTAAGTCATTCACGTATAACCATTTCCATGAGAGGTAGTCGTAACTGACTAATTTCTCATGATTTTTGAATAGTTCACTTAGCACTCATTGCATTGGGTGATGCTCACAAGGGTGAAGAAGTGGGATTGAAACAAGTGAAATGAATCACATAGCATCAATCATCACTTCCGGGGCTTGCACTCGGTAACCAGGACTTCCCAAGAGGTCACCCATCCCGGAACTCCTCTGGCTCAAGCGCACTTAACTGTGGAGTTTTCCCCACAATCAAGCCCACTTAGCTTGCTACCCCATTTGCAAAACCTTAGCAAGTATTGTGCCTCATGAACCATTCAAGTAGAGATCCCTTGACTCTTTTTGAATTTAAGTATGGGGGTTTACGCAGTGCATTATATTAGTATGGGGGTAGCAAGCTAAGTGGGCTTGATTGTGGGGAAAACTCCACAGTTAAGCGCGCTTGAGCCAGAGGAGTTCCGGGATGGGTGACCTCTTGGGAAGTCCTGGTTACCGGGTGCAAGCCCCGAAAGTGATGATTGATGCTATGTGATTCATTTCACTTGTTTCAATCCCACTTCTTCACCCCTGTGAGCATCACCCGATGCAATGAGTGCTAAGTGAACTATTCAAAAATCATGAGAAATTAGTCAGTTACGACTACCTATCATGGAAATGGTTATACGTGAATGACTTACTTAACACAGTTGAATCCCCAAAATGATATCTAATATAATGCACTGCGTAAACCCCCATACTTAAATTCAAAAAGATTCAAGGGATCTATACATGAATGGTTCATGAGGCACAATACTTGCTTAGGTTTTGCAAATGGGGTAGCAAGCTAAGTGGGCTTGATTGTGGGGAAAACTCCACAGTTAAGCGCGCTTGAGCTAGAGGAGTTCCAGGATGGGTGACCTCCTGGGAAGTCCTGGTTACCGGGTGCAAGCCCCGGAAGTGATGATTGATGCTATGTGATTCATTTCACTTGTTTCAATCCCACTTCTTCACCCCTGTGAGCATCACCCGATGCAATGAGTGTTAAGTGAACTATTCAAAAATCATGAAAAATTAGTCAGTTACGACTACTCTCATGGAAATGGTCATACGTGAATGACTTACTTAACACAGTTGAATCCCAAAAATGATATCTAATATAATGCACTGCGTAAACCCCCATACTTAAATTCAAAAAGAGTCAAGGGATCTCTACTTGAATGGTTCAGGAGGCACAATACTTGCTAAGGTTTTTCAAATGGGGTAGCAAGCTAAGTGGGCTTGATTGTGGGGAAAACTCCACAGTTAAGCGTGCTTGAGCTAAAGGAGTTCCGGGATGGGTGACCTCCTGGGAAGTCCTGGTTACCGGGTGCAAGCCCCGGAAGTGATGATTGATGTTATGTGATTCATTTCACTTGTTTCAATCCCACTTCTTCACCCCTGTGAGCATCACCCAATGCAATGAGTGCTAAGTGAACTATTCAAAAATCATGAGAAATTAGTCAGTTACAACTACCTCTCATGGAAATGATCATACGTGAATGACTTAACGCAGTTGAATCCCAAAAATGATATCTAATTTAAATTAAATTAATGATTTATTTATATAATTAATTATATTAAATTAATTAAATCTTAATTAATTGACCTAAACAAATTAATTGATGAATTAATTTAATTTAATTATATTAAGTTAATTAATTAATTAATTTAATTTAATTTAATTTAATGATTTAATTATATAATTAATTATATTAAATTAATTAAAACTTAAGCAAATTAATTAATTTAATTAATTATATTAAATTAAATTAATGATTTAATTATATAATTAATTATATTAAATTAAATTATTGATTAAATTATATAATTTTATAAGATTGAATCAATTAAGAATTCATGATGAAAATAATTAATCCTTAACTAATAATGAATAATTAAATAATTAATTAAAATGTTTTTATAAAACTTTTAAATAAAATTTAAGGAAATTAATTAATAAATAAGAAATCATGTGTCAACCCTTTCAAAATTAGGGTTCTTGGTTTATTTATATCCAGGTCGCAAGGCTCCCTTCTCTCAATAATCTTTCATTAATTTTCTATCTGATTTGTCCTAATGATGGAACCCCTTTGGGGTTTGAAACGTCGGCAGAATGAACTAGAAACTGTGTGTAATCCGGATCATGCTACAAACAACTCATGTTATAAGAATGTCAAGTCATAAAGTTGAGGAATGAAGTTTTTGAGGGTTTTAGATTAGGTCAAGTTTTTTCTAGGGTTTGATAAAGGCCTAAGAAAGAGATATATCCATTTTTTTAGGCTAAGTGTGAACAATAGTTGAAGGAGGGTTAAGGGCAAGGGTTTCCATATATAACATCATAACAATCCATCTCCTATGAAGTATACGAGTCTAAACAAGACTACATATTTCTAAAAGGAGGACGAGGGTTATCTATCTATAAAGAAGGAGAAAAGAAGGCCAAATTATGTTGGAGAATCAAGTAGGGTAGATATTCAAATAAATTTCCTTATCCTTGATAAAATATTGTGAAATTATGTTAGCTTCTTATTATTCTTAGTTAGATTATTTTCATTAAAAAAATATCAAGACCATAAACTATGAATATCATTAAAGATAATGGACAAAAAAGATATGCTCCAAGCTAGGGCAAGACCCCCCGAGGGGAAAACCCATAAACGAATTTTTCTCTTCTTATAGAATCAATTTAAATGAGAAATCTAAGACCCAAACCTCTAGATGAAGACTTTCTTCAAGCACCAAGTTATCCCTCCAAAAATCTCTTCCAAACAAGACAAAGATCAAGCAAGTCAATGAAGGTTAAAATTTAAAATTCCTATTCAAACCAAATTTTCATCCCTTTATTTCAAAGATGTAATTCTTCACCTCCTAGCAGTTGCAGAAACCTTAGTTTCACACGAGCGAGAGAAATCAGGCCCAAAGATCACTTTGTCCTTCTTTCTTTTGACTTCCTCTTGTCTTCTTGTCCTTCTCTCTTCTTAACTCCTTTTTATTACATGAGGGCAAACTTATCAAGTGTGTGCAAACGAGTTGAACTCTATTCCTTTAAATATCCTTCTCATGAGATCAAATAGGCCTCTCCTAGGTTGATTTTTCATTGGCAAGGCCAACTTGGTCTTAGAGGTCAAATTTGAATTTCTAGACACAAAAATAATATCTTTTACATGTTATCATGTTATAACTTACCCAAATAGGTCTTATACAAATGATAATGACTCTCTTGACTCAAGACAAATATTCTTTTGACTTGACAAACCCTAGGAGCATTAAATGCATGCTTGACCTAGATGACAAATCAAATGGAGCATGAAACCTATGCTTGAGAATAATATTTTTCTTTCTTATTTTTCTTGTTACATAATATATACATAATGACATGAGTACAATGACAATTATGAAGACCAAAACTAGTTACATTTTCCAATGCTCCCTCTTAACTAGGGAGGTATTCATAATTGTAAAACCGGTACAAGAATATTCTCAAATCGAGAAGTTATCATAAGAAGAGTCGGATTGATAAGACACCTTTAGGCATCAACATCATAACCAGAACTGTCAACATAGTAAGGACTTAATTGACAAGATCTACTTATATCATAGCATAATACTGGGATGCTTTATGTGAGACACCACCTAGGCACATACCCCATCTAGATGTTCACTAGGTATGTCCTTTTAGTACTATTCTTATCTTAGATTCCCAATACTCAAAGAATATATCAGTCCTCTTTGACCATTGTTTTCTTGGATACCTATCCAATCCTCAAAGAGTGTCAGTCCACTTCCTATATTGGATTTTCTATCCTTAAGGAGTATCAATCTCAGAGGCATATCCAATCCTCAATTCTCCTTACTAGTGCCTTCACTAGACTTACGGATATTAGTCCTAGTCTAGTGCCTGACACATGGAGAATATGATGTCTAACATAACTCCCTCTCAACCAGAGAGGAGATCCTCATCCCTTCTTGATTATGGAATAGATCCTTTCTACTTCTTAAACTTTTAAGGAGACTTCTTTGTCCCTCTCAAGAATAGAGGAGATTCCTTACTTCCTTTCAATTGGGAACTAATAACCATAATTTATTTAGTGTGTCTTCATTAATACATCAGCTACTAGTTCTTCATGGATATCTTCAAGTAGTTGCATGGCTCTTCCTTTCCTTTGCATCTCATCATATCAAGCTTTTATATATAATGGAGCCAAACCTCTTCTTTAAATTGTGACAAGGTTCATGCCATCAACATTTCATATCACTTTCCTCTATTCACCATCAAAAAAGGCATTATATTGGTCCAATAAAAGTAGAGCTAATAATATCTCCCTCTAATCATGAAAGTGATCTTCATCATCATCAAAACATAAACATCAAGTTATCTTTTTGTACTACTACCTTTCAGTCCCAAGATGATGTAAACATCTTGACCCCATAATCCCCCAAGGATTACCAAATCCATCCTCTCAATCCATGTATTGGCTTAATTGATCTCAAAACAAATAGTTGTAGATACCCTTTCCTTAACTGCCATCATGCACTTTTGCAACATTCTTTTAGGTAGACAAACTATATACCAACTAGATAACCAATACCAAAACATCAATATCATTATTACCTCAATGGCCTTTCGTTAAAATATCATATTCTACTTACTTGTTTCTTTGATATCGACATCCTTCCACGTGGTCCACCTCCATATTGTACAAAATTCCTTCATCTTTAAATTTTAATCAAAGTGCCCATGGAGCAAGCTGCAATATCTTCTTGGAGTTGTCATTATCAACTTGTTTTCTTTCTTTAGGAGACCATATATTATGTTGATTAATATCATCATGTAAAATCATGTTATATTATGGAAGAGTCTTTATCTTCAATCATTTCAAAGCATACCAAACTCCTTCCAATCATTGAGTAACTACATGGAAGAGTTCTCGTGCTAGTGTATATGACCAACTCTTTCTGCAAGATTCCTATAGACATGAATTATACCTTCTAGAGAATAGTTACTAAAAACAGGCATACCTTTTCTTCCATACAACCATCTAGGCATCATTTATTTTGAATGATCTTTCTTTTTATCCTTATCGAAGATAAGTTTCCTTCTCTAAGAGGAGAAATACTTCAATTATGTCTTTCACACTACAACTCAACCATCTGCATGCCTTCATCCTTCAAGACTAATGTTTCCATACTAAATGGAATATACTAGTCATGTCATAATGCTTCTTCCAAATATTAAAGAACATTCCCTAAATGATGGTTCTCATTGGAGGATTTTGGTGATCCTTCTTGCAAGATGACTACCTCTAACATTATGTTAGAAAATGCTTGGATGAACTATGATGTGCAAGATGGTCCAAATCTTCTCATTCTTTCCAGCTAGATGACTTCTTCCAAAGCAATTTGATCATGTAGACTCTAAATCTTCTACTATCATATGCTTCCTTCTATGATTCCATGCTTCATAAAAACAAAGACTCTTCTAAAGAATGAAATGATGCATGCTTACTCTAACTACTACTTTCTAATAAAAGAAAGATAAACTGCAAATGAACCTGATAGAGATGGAGCTTCCTTCAATAGTATAGATCCTTGGGATCTTCACCTTTTGGCTTCTTCTCAGGTTCTTCCTTTTCTTCAACTATGTGAGCTCCACTTCTCTCCTTCCTTTTGTTTTTTTCTTGTTTGGACAATCCCTCTTAAAATGTCCATACTCATTGCATCCAAAGCATTGTATCTTGGACATATCTAGTTTTCCTTTGGACTTTCCAAACTTCCCTTTCTTCTTCTTGGATTTTACAACAAATGCTTGAGACTTTTCATTTTATTTGGTGTCATCCTTTGCCTTTATCCTTGTTTCTTCCAAGATACATTGAGCCCATAGTTCATTAAAGGGAGTAGTATCTTTTCTTAAGTATACATTAGTTGCAAAACTACTACATTCAAGTGGCAAAGAATTTAGTACAAAAGTGGTCATTTCTGAATCAAAGATGACTTCTCCACTCCCTTGCAGTTGGTCCCTTAATTGTGAGATATTCATAATATATGAGGACATATATTCATTCTTTGACATCCTTGTTTTATATAGTTGATTCCTCAAGGATATTTTCTGACTTGATGTACTTATAGAGTACAATTTCACCAACTTATCATAGATATATTTAGATGTACTCAAATCAACAACAAAGGGAATGAGATGATATTTTATGGATTCAATAAGAATCCTTTGTTCCCTCACCTCTCCCTTCTTATATCTTGCTAATTCTTGAGTCTTCTCTTTGTTTGGTTGAATAACTTCTCCAAGAACATATTCCATGACTTCATTTTTTGTAAGCACCAAATCAATCATCTTTTTCCATGCTAGGAAGTTTCTCAATCCAATGAGCTTGTTGCTTTCCTTGCAAAATGAAGTCATTTGATTTGTAGAATGAAACATGGAGAAAAATATGGTACTAACTTGTCAAACAAGTGCCCTTCTTAGTGATGCCTTCAACTATCTTGATTCCTTCAAGAATCTTCAAGAGACTTCAAATATGTCCTTCAATAGAAAAGAGCCTTCAAGAGAGAGAATATAGATGTATTTTCTTAAGAATATGAGGCCTTAAATGAGATATTGATGTATTAACCTTCCTTCAATGAGAGCTTGATTCTTCTTCCTTAAGCCTTTCCTTGTGTCCTTTTTCAAATGATTCCCTTTGACAAGAAATCATCTCTTATGCCAACAAGATGATCTTCAAGTTGCCTTCTCTTCACCTTAGCTCTGATACTATGTTGGAAAATCGAGTAGGGTATCTATTTAAAAAATTATCCGTATCCTTTATAAAATCTTGTGAACTTATGTTAGATTCTTATTTCTTAGTTAGATTCTTTTCATCAAACAATTATCAAGATCATAAACCATGAATATCATAAAAGATAATGGACACAAAATGTAGGCTCCAAGCCAGGGAAAAAGACCTCTAACTGGAAAACCTATAAAGAAATTCTTCTCTTCTTATAGAATCCATTTAAATGAGATATCCAAGACCAAAACATTCTTCAAGGACCAACTCAACCCTCCAAAAATATCTTTCGAACAAGCTAATGATCCAAAATATTTTACTTATAGATGCATCAAAATTACATGAAGAGAGCTTATAAACCATGGAACTTAAAAGCACATAAAACAATGCAAAAATAACATGATAAGTAAGAAACCATGACACAAAGATTTGACTACGGAGTTCGTCCAAATTGGACTACATCTCCAAGCCCTGCTCAATAGTGGGGAGGCATTCTTTCATTAAGTGGCATAACAGAGATAAAAGTACAAGAAACATTCACTTGCAATCCTTATACCTCCAAACTGTAAGATGGACGAAGAATGGAGAGCCCAGCTTCAAAAACAAACAATACCGCCGAGCTTTTGGAAAACAATCATGCAAAAATGCCTATCCGAACACCCAATTTGGATAATCGGGCTTTATACACCTTCTCAGAACCTCCCTGCTGCTCAAGGCAAGGTCTCGGCCTGCTTCTAGGTCAAGTTACTACTGCACACACTGATCTTCTAAATTATTGTGTCAGTCTCCCCCTTTTTCCAATGTAAATAGTCCTTTATATAGGTTGGCGGCTAACTCTTCAATCCCTGGGTAGTTCTCAACAAACAACAAGTATAGCAAGCAGGTTTGTTTCAATACAAAAATATTCTTGGTCCCAGAATAATGTGCAGGTACATCCTTATTAAGCATAGTAAAAATACCAAAAAAAAAGTTCCATGAACTATTTCCTGCTTATCTTCTTAACCGCTCATTAATTCCCTAAACTGGCTGCTTAAACACAGAGAATCAATGCTTAACTCCTTAATCAAGAGGCTTTAACAAACCCAACAATGATATGAACACAGAAACATAATTCATCAGTTCTGATACACCATATCAAAAATTTCAAATTGGCAGAACATGCATATCTTACGGTCTATGTATGCAATGTGTGCGATATGCAATTACGATATCGCAATAGCAATCCAAATCGTCGAGGGTTGATTTTGTATTTCCTTCCCTTTGCGATGTGTGATTGTGATCATTGCACTGCAACCCTAACTATCTGGGGTTGATTCGTAAACACTTGATCCACTTCCGATCCATGATATGCGATATCGCAATCGCAACTTGGATCTTGTCAAGGCCGATTCGTAAACACTTGCCTTTTACGATTCTGATTTGAGATTATCGCATCGCAACTTTTCTTTCCTAGGGTAAATTTGAAACCATTGACCTATGCCTTCTATGATAAGCAAAATACAGTACCAATGGTGGCCTACCACTTGGCTCTTCCCCATTCATTGAGAGTTTTTCCACGTCACTTCCTCTTGCCACCTGTCCAAGTCAAACTTGATCTTTGACTTGCTCTAACTTTTTCATATAAATTCAGATTTGAGTTTCGTTCACACCATTGGAATCAAGATGATGAACACTTCGATTCGATGCTATGTTTATAGAGTTTCTACCACTTTGAGTTTTGAACCTTTTTACCATGCCACTGGTACTTTTTAGAGATCCACCTGGATCAATCCTCCCCACTAAGAGCTTTTGGACCACCAAAAGCCATTTCAGTCAATTAGCAAGTGAGGAAATTTCTCCCTCACTTTTTCTTTCTCCATCCATTGATATTTTCTCGGATGCATTCCTTTGAAGTCCACATGAATGTACTCCACCAAAAACATTAACACATCCAACGCACTGTCTGTGTCCTCGCCAAACCACACTTTCAACCACCTTCACGCAAATACGGTATATCCTTTGGAAACATATACAAACCATACATGACTCAAACAACCCCTCACTTTCCAAGAGTTTATATCACACACTCTTTGGTCAAGGATTACATAATTAAAAACCAATACCTCAACTACTCATACGAAAGGGCCACAAACATTATCATTTCATTTTTAAGTGATGGAAAACACAAAATCGCTCTTACATTTACTTGCAATGCATGATTTAAAAACCGTGGCCATAACAAGCTACTATATTTCAAAAAACCATATTTTACTTAATAAAGAAGACCACCATGAATGTGGTGGATTTGTTTGTTGAATATTTTCACCCGTTGGCTTTTTTATCGATGCTTTCTCGACATGGAGCATATGAAATGTGGCTCCCTAGTGTCCCACCTCGTTGTAGTGACTGCAACGATTATTTCTCCTCCAAACTTTCTGTCTTGGAGCGCTTTCCCCTAATGTGCCTCTGATAAGTGTTCATGGATCCCTCACTGTCATTAGAATATGATGAGGTTCCTTCATCATCTATCATTAGTGGGTCGATGGCTATTTTGAAGCATTCCCCAACTTCCTTTCTAACATATCCAAGTCGTGCATGACAAGGAAATTCCTCCACTTTCATGGATTTTACGATGCCCTAGCCATTAATGCCAAGGCCCTTTCCTTGATACCCCATTTTCTTCAACAGTTTGGATCTAATACCTGTAGTATGTTTTTCAAAAACAACAAAATCATCATCAAGAAAGGTACATGAAATCGAAGAGTCACATTTTACCTCAAGGTGGTTATGCCACAGCTTTTCTAAGGCCTTTTCCTTAACTTGCAACTACAATAGAAACCTTTTTTCTCCTTCTCTGCTTCCTGTAGGAGTCTCCTTAGCTCAGCAATATCTACTTAAATGCTATGGTTTATCTCCTTAAGTTCTTGGATCCATGCCGCATTGGGTGTCCTTTTTATCTTTAGTACAATATCTATTGATATTTTGTTTCATTTCCCGAATCATAACCCAAATCGACGGGTCCATCTACTGCAATCCCAAGAGCTACGATCTTCCTTTCATTTCTAGAATCTGACCCTAGGTCAATTGGTCTACCTTGGGTAAATCCCACAGTTGTGACCTTCTCATATTCCTCTTATCAGACTCGTGATCTTGTTGCATGGTTGCAATTGTCTTCTACCTCTCCTTTCTATCATTCCTATTAGGTCTCAGCTCAGGCTGCAGTTTCTAGAAATTCTCTTCATCGTGTCCCTCTTTCTCACAATGTGTATAAGATGACTTTCCCCTCTTTCTCACAATGTGTATAAGAGGGCTTTTCCCCTCTTCTCTTGGTTTTTCATGCACCCCCCTACTTTCAATATGCATGGCCTTCATAATGGCCGCATCGGTAGTAGCAGGCTTAAACAATAATAATGAATGCCTTATGTAACTATGTAAAGAACTAATATACTTAGTTACAACCTCTAGTGAATCTAATGGAATACTTAGATTCATTGCTTGTTTTATAAATTCTTCAATGAATTTTTTCACATCTTGACCTTGGCCTTTCCTTAGGTGTTTCCATTCCATTAACGCTTTTTGTTTATATCCCAAAGGGTAAAACTGATTCTTCAAAGCAAAAACAAACTTTGACCATGAGGAGAGAAGGTTACCCACATTTTTTCTTCCTTGCAATCTACTCTCCCACAAAACGAGAGCAGTGCCACTCAGTCGAAGGGATTCCAATTGGATCTTTGCCTCATCTTCCTTGATCTCTTGGATCCGATAATAGACCTCAGTATGTCTAATCTAGTTGTTGAGCTTTTCTGCATTACATTCCCCAACATACATAGGGAAGTCAAACTTTACATTTAGCTTGAAGAATGGTTTCTTAGATGTAAGTTTGGAATCTCGATTAAAGTGATGAGAACTATCACTTGAAGAAGGAGAGAGAGGAGGCTCTTCTCCACCACCTTCATGATTTTTTGATCTATTGTCATCAACATCTTGCTTCGCGTGCTCAAGTACCTTCTCATACTTTGAAAACAGCTTATCCATTTTCTCTACCATATTGTCGAATACCTTACGGAAATTATGTTCCTCTTCCCAATGAGCTTCTTCATTTGCCATGTTTCTTCTCATTGGGCAGATCCTGCTTCAGGATCAAAGGACTTAAGCATTCCTTCACCTTTTCCCATCTTGTTCCAGGTTAGCATATACTCATGTAATTTGCATCAACAAAGACCTTCTCTGATACCAAACTTGATCCAAGATCTTTTACTTATAGATGCATCAGAATTACATGAAACAAAGCTTATAAAGCATGGAACTTAAAATCACACAAACCAATGTGGAAATAACATGATAAGTAAGAAACCATGAAACAAAGATTTGATTATGGAGTTTGTCCAATTTGGACTACGTCTTTGGGCCCTGCTCAATAGTGGGGAAGCCTTATTTCATTAAGTGGCATAAAAGAGATGAAATTACAAGCAACATTCATTTACAATCCTTATACCTCCAAGCTGGAAGATGGAAGAAGAATGGAGAAACCAACGGTTAGTGTCAGCCAGTTCAGCCTGTCACCAGTGATCAAATATCCTCTTACAAGGTTTTGTTGGGGTGTGAAGTCAATTTTTTTTCATTTCAGTGAGTCTTCAAATAAAAATCTGGTCATTGGCTATTGTTTCTAGGTCACTACTACTCCCTTCACTTACTCATGTTCTTCATCACTCATAATGGTCATTTTCTTCTTCGAGGTATCATATCTTCACTTAAGTGTCTTAGGTCATGAAATTGTTAAATGCCTCATTTTAGGTCATGGTCTAGGGTTTCACTCCATGTGTCATCATGATACCATATGTTGCCAAAAAAATGTCCATCATGTGATTCAGTGGATAAAGGGAGTTAGCAGCTTAGGGAAAGCAAAATAAAGGTAAAGGTAATGTTTTATTTCAAATAAGACAATGTTACAGTACACTACCTTGCCTCATCATTTCTCATAGGGACATGTTTGCTTCAAAATATGTTTCTGACCAAATGGAGAATACATTTACAAACATGAAAGAGGTTTTTGTCCATTATAGTTCAAGGAACAAAAACCTCCTCCATTTTATGCACAAGTCTTATGATTTGAAGGAAATGCCCAAAATACACTTGCTATGGGAGAGTTGATGCACTTCTGGAAATCTTGACTCCAAGACAATTTTTTAGGGGTTTGAAGCAGGTGTTGGTAGTCTTTAAGTGCTCTATTGTGTATAATACATCCTACTCTTTCCAATGGCACCTTACAGTCATGATTTGGATTAGTGGAAGGCATACAAAAGTGCTATGCAAGTTATAGCTTCTTTTTTGTCAGAGACACCCTGGGTTTTGGAGCGACCTTGGGAAAATACATTTTTCTCCCTAATGGTGTGTCCAAATTGCACTCTTGAAGCATTTATCATATAGCGGACTTCAAGAGCTTTTGAAAAAGCTATCATGTTCTTAATTTGGAGTAGGCTAAGGCCTCCAAACTTGGTTTGGAAGAACACAGTGCACTCATGAACACTAAGCGCTGCGCTCAGGAAGACTTCGCTGCGCTTGGGCCAGACTACCTCAAATTTGCCAGAAATTCACCCAAATTTATTTTTTAAGATTTCTCACCTATTTTATTGAAATCCTAAGCTCATCCATAAGTAACTACACCACTTTACTTACCTTTTTGTTTTGCAATATGAATTCAAGCCAAAGATTTCTTCAATTAGGTTTTCTAGTGAATTTCTCATGAAATGATGATAGGGTTGATGATGGTCATTTGGTTTTCTTGATTTTAAACATGTTAAATATTATCTTACACTTATACACATGTTTAATATGCTATATGAACCACTGAAAAAACCTCATAACATTAAATTACCTCACTAAAAGTGAAACCCTAGCTCATTCTTATGGGTTTTGGGCACTTTTCCTAAAAACTATGTTTTTCCCTTTTACAAATACATTACTCCCTCATTTCACTTCCTTTCATCTTTATAGGTTGTTCGTAGTCCATATCCACCTTATTCAAATTCCCTGTGCCATTTTTTCAACTCCACCTACCCATCATTTCATTTTTCACTCATCCCTAACTGTTTTTCCCCTTTCCTATCATCTACGGTTTCAAAAATGAAATTAGATTGCTTCACCAAGACACATCAATACAACATATGGAAGTAGGGCTATCAAAAAAATCAGAGGAGGTTCCCAAGGATCTAGACCTGAGGTGACCAAAACATACCAGAGAATAAGAGGCTTGTGTTTGTTTCTCATGGTGAGAAAGGGGCCAAGCCTTCTACATCGGCAAAGCAGGGATGCACAGAATGGGATAAAGACATGGTTGAACATGAATTTGAGCTGGTTGATTTAAAGGCAGAGGATCAAGCTTCAAGCATGCAACAGATGTTCAAAGATAAACATGATCAGATCAAGGAGCTCACAGTCAACATGGTGAGAGCAAGGTACATCATTTCATTCCTTGAACAGGAGAATAGTTAGCTCAAAGCGAAGAAATTAATCATGGAAAAACAACAAACCAAATTATTGCTGCAGGTTAGCAAGGGAAAAGTAGTCATAGAGTCAAGTGAACCTGAAGTGACACAAGGGGAAAGGAAAGAGGAAAATACCAAGAACAAGAGGCCTCAAGAAAGCTTTGCAAAAAGAGCAAGAGCACATTCTGTTGAATGAAGACCTTGACCTAGAGGATAGGATTTCCCTTGAGGTTCATCAAGATAAGGAATATTGGCTAAATAGGGTAAATGAACACTTGTAGAAGCTCCTTGAGAATGCAAACATGGATAATCAGTTGCTTAGACATATGGCACACCACTACCAAGCTCAAAACATGATCGCCAATGTCAAAGTAAAGCAACTTGAAAATAAGATCAAGGAGGCCAAAAAAGACCAAAAGGATGAGGAAAAAATGGAGATGCTTTCTACAGCTTCTACAAAACTTTAATAAACATGTTTTTACACCTTCCATCTAATTTTTAGAAAATTCTGAGCACTTTAAGTTTTTAAAGAAATTTTGGTCTAAATTCAGAAATTTCACTGCTCCAGAAACATAATGCTTTAGTGCTACGCTTTTTCCTCAAGCCTCCATTTGAGGAAAATTTTATATTTTTGGAAAGCTATTTCCATCCTCTAAAAACAAATTTTCTCAGATTTTGTAGAAGTGGCTCAGATTTGGAGAAAAGTGCAAAAAAAAACTAGCATTCTGGACCCTTTTTTGACAGACGATGTGCTTCTGGAGCGATCTTGGGAGCATGGATTTTTGAAGTCCTTCCCATGGTCCAAATTCAGAAAGTAAAACTATTCTAGAAACTAGACTTGAAGGTCTAGTTGACCATTCTCTCAGTTTTGCATTTTGACCCCTGGAAGACACTAGAAAATAAGCTCAAAGTCGGCATTGTGCTTCTACACTTTTCCGTGTTTTAATTTGTAAATTTCACTGTGTAAAATTTCTAGTTTCCAGTTTGACTCAGCCAAAGTCAAGATTCTCTATGTAATGGCACTATTTTCAAGGCTATGTGATGTAGGCATGAATAAATGTATATCATAAGTTGTTTTTTATGTTTATTAGTTGTTATGAAACCAGCTCAAGAAAAGATAGAAAAGATAGATCAATGCCTTAGAATTCAGCCTCTTCGAGGGGGCAACCTCCTTTACATTACATAAATGAAAAATTCTTCGATGATTCAAATGACAAAACCTCCTTTCTATATATAGGAGTCTAAGGAGTCACAATATAATCCATCCGACCTAACAATAATAATATAAAGCCACAAAAATAACAATAGAGGGATTCTATGGGGCATAGAAATAACAATAAGGGGGTAATAGGGGCACAACAATATAAATAAGGGGTATAACTACAATATTAATGCGGTAATCACTAGTATTATAGGGACCCAACATGCCCCTCTCCTTCAAAAAAGTGTTGTCCTCAACGCTTGAGTAGTTATGGATACTTCTGCATAAAATTCTCATCCTCCCATGTGGAATCTTCAGCGGATAAGTTCTTCCATTTGATAAGATACTCTGAAATTGATCGATTTCGTAGCTGTCGAGTTCTTGTTTCTGTGACTGCTTCCGATTCCAATATAATTTTTCCTTCCTCGTCAAGTTCTGGCAATATTGTTTGAACTGGGAGCTTGTCGCCTATAACCTTCTTTAAACATGAAACATGGAAAACTGGGTGCAATCGAGAAGCTGCAGGAAGCTCCAATTTGTATGCCATAGTACGAATCTTTTGCAACACCTTGTACAGACCATAATACTTTGGTGATAATTTATTATCCTTATTAGCTTGCTTTAGGGACATTTTCTTATATGGTTGTAGCCGTAGGAATACCCAATCACCTACATCAAAACTTCTTTCACTGCAATGTTGATCTACCTGTTGTTTCATTCTATTTTGTGCCAACACGAGGTTATCCTTTAAGAGTTGGAGGAATTATTGTTGATGTTCGATGTGATGTTCCACTGCCTGAACCTTAGAATTTTCTCTTAAATATGATGTGATGGATGGTGGTTGATACCCATCAAGTGCCATAAATGGGGTCATTTTTTTTGCTGTATGGAAGGAAGTGTTATACCACCATTCAGCCAGAGGCAACCATTTGACCCATTATGTCTATTTATCAGATACAAAGCAACGAAGATATCCTTCCAAACATGTGTTTACTATCTCAGTTTGCCCATCAGATTGAGGATGATAATATGAGCTATGAGTTAACTGAGTACCAAGACAAGAAAATAATTATGTCCAAAAATTTCCAGTGAAAATGGGATCTCTGTCACTTACAATAATCTTCGGGTTTCCATGTAGCTTTTGAATTGTTTCCATAAATGCAGTAGAAACTGTACTGGCTTTAAATGGATGTGATAATGCACAAAAGTGTGCATACTTGGTAAGTCTGTCAACTACCACCATGATGACGCTCTTTCCCTCAGACTTGGGTAAACCTGTGATAAAATCCATTGAAACCTCCTCCCAATGTTGGCTTGGAATGGATAAAGGTTGTAATAGACCTGGTGTCTTAATTGTTTCAACTTTATTTTTTTGGCAAACCAAACATTCCGCCACAAACTTTTGAATATCTGATTTAAGGCCATCCCAAAAAATTCCTTCTTAACCCTGTGATAAGTTTTTGAAAATCCTGAGTGCCCTCCTAAGGGAAAAGTGTGCAATTCCATAAGAATATTTTGTTTTAGCTGGGAATTCTTACAGAGGTGTAAGCTATCTTTGTACCATAATGAATCATTTTTCCAACTAAATTTATCAGACGTACTGGAATCTTGTTGTAGCTTTCGAATAAGTGCCCACACTTCTTTGTCATTCTTCCATTCCTCCCTTGCTTCGGTTATCCAATCTGGTTGGATAATAGAAATGGCGCACAACAATGCTTCCACATCCTCATCCTTTCTTGAGAGTGCATCTGCCACCACATTTTGCTTCCCTTTTTTGTAGATGATTTCAAAGTCATAACCCAACATCTTTGTGACCCACTTTTGTTTCTCTTCAGAGGATAATCTTTGTTCTAAAAAGTATTTAAGGATATCATGATCCGTTTTTACCTTGAAGTGTCTTCCCATTAGGTAGGGTCGCCATTTCTTAAGTGCATGGAGTATTGCCAACATTTCCTTCTCATAAATAGCTTTGCTTAAAAACTTTCCCTTGATTGGACGACTTTCAAAAGCAATGGGTCTTTCATCTTGCATTAGAAGAGCACCAATTCCATTTCTTGAAGCATCGCATTCCACAATAAAGGTTTTTGTGAAGTCTGGTGTAGCTAAGACTGGTGCTTGGCGCATTGCCTCTTTAAGATGTTCAAAGGCCTTTGTTGCTTCCGGAGTCCATGAAAATGCATCTTTCTTCAACAATGTTGTTAGAGGTGCTGCTATTCTCCCATAATTCTTAACAAACTTGCGATAATACCCTGTCAACCCAAGAAATCCTCGCATATGCTTTATGGATGTGGGGATTTTCCATTCCTTAATGGCTTTAATTTTGCTAGGGTCTACCTTAACTCCTTCATGAGATACAATATGACCCAAATATTCCACCTCCTAGACTCCAAAGAAACATTTGGATCTTTTTGCATATAATTGTTTCTCCTCTAATAGTTGAGCACCCTGTCAACATGCTCAACATGATCCTTCCAAGACTTGTTGTAGATTAGTATATCATCAAAAAATACTAGCACAAATTTTCTAAGGAATGGTTTGAAAATTGAATTCATCAAACCTTGAAATGTTGAAGGTGCATTGGTAAGGCCAAAAGGCATGACCAAAAATTCATAATGACCCTCATGAGTTCTAAATGTCGTTTTCGGAATGTCTTCAATCTTCATTCTGATTTGATGATATCCCGAACGAAGGTCCAACTTGGTGAAGTAAATTGATCCATGCAATTCATCCAGTAATTCATCAATGATAGGAATGGGGAACTTATCTTTAATAGTGAGCTTGTTGAGCTCCCTATAATCTGGACACATGCGCCATGATCCATCCTTCTTGTGCACCAATACTACTGGAGCAGAGAAAGAAATTTGACTTGGTTGAATTATACCAGCCTCTAGCATTTCTGCAACCATATGTTCAATTTCACTTTTTTGGACATAGGGATATCTGTACGGCCTGATGTTTGGAGGAACACTTTTGGGAATCAGATGAATAGCATGATCATGATCACACATAGGTGGGAGACCTTTGGGAGTCTCAAATACTTTGGAATGATTATCCAAGACTTTTTGGAGATCTGGAGAAATAGATGATTCCGATGTGGAAACATTTAGCGAACATAATTGTGCAATTACACCTCTTTGCTCCTTTTTTAGAAGCTTCGTCATACCATTAGAGCTAATTATCTTTCCTGGTTTCCTTGTAATACCCCTTAATTCAACTTCCTTTCCTTCTGTAGAAAATTTGATGAAAAGTTCTTGAAAATTAAAAGCTGTTGTACCCAAGGATTGTAGCCATTGGACTCCTAGTACAACATCAACACCTCCCATTGGAATGGAAAGCATTGGGCTAGTCAATACATATTCTCCCATGGATACTTGATATTATGGTACTTTCCCGAGAAATTTATTGTTCCTCCATTTGCAATCATTACTTGACACTCTAGTGTTGGATATAGGAAGCAATTCAATTCTTTTGCTACCCTACAATGAATAAAATTGTGGGTGCTTCCTAAATCAATCAACACTATTACCTTTTTCTTCTTGATTTGTCCTTCTATCTTGATGGTTTGAGGAGTGGTAATTCCCGCCAATGCATTACAAGATATGGTTGGATTTTTGTTCTTCATCTAGACTTTGTTCCGGGAGTATATCCTCTTCTTTTGACCTTTCTTGCTCCTTTTCTTCTTCCTCTTCACAATCTATGTATAATAATTTCTTCTCAGCACACTTATGACCTTTAGTGTATTTGTTATCACAATTGTAGCAAAGCCCTTTTTCTCTTTTTTCTTCCAATTGTTATGGTGTCAACCTTATAGGTTGTGGAAGACTAGGGGCAACGAAACTTCCGTCTTTATAGTTGTGAGTGGTATGCTTCCTGGTTGCCATAATTTTTCTTTCCATTTTTCTTGCTAACCTGAATGCCTTCTCTAATGAATCAGGTTCCCAAAGGCGAACATCATGTTGGATATTATCCTTTAAAGACCCTATGAACACATCAATCCTATGCTCCTCTGGAATATCTTTTACCCTTATGTTCAATTTTTGGAACTCCTCAATGTGCTCCATTATTGCACCCTTTTGTTTGAGACTTATCAATTGGCCAAAAAAAGTGTTGCTTTTTGTATCCTCATAATGTGCTATCAATTCTTCCGTAAAAATTGCCCAAGTGATAAATTTTTTACGAGAGAAAAGCCATTGATACCATACAAACTGATTTGGTTCCAAATATAAAGTTGCCATACGTACCTTTTGTGTGTTTTTCACATTATTGAGATCGAATAACTGCTCCATCTGTAATATCCATGTGGTGGGATCCTTGCCATCAAACTTCCTAATATCGATTTTTGGAATATGGTGGGTCTTCGATCCAACATTAGAGTCTATGGAATCATGATTAACAACTCTTTTGTTCACATCATGAGTTTCCTTTACAAACTTTTCACCATTAGTAAGTATTTCTTGTAGAAAATTTGTCAAATCTGTCTTCAAATCTGCCATGTCTGTCTTCAAAACGGTCTTCAAATCTGTCTTCAAATCTACATTTGTTGCACTTGTTCTTGTAATTTTGATATATCATGTAGCGTTTCTTCCTCTTCTTCATGAGTCATGCTAGAGGTTTCAGGTTCCTTACTAGGTGTTTGAATTTTCTTTCCTCGGGGCATCAATTACCAATAATAATGCTTTACTATGTGCTTTGAATTCTTTCAAACCAAGATTATGCACAAATTTAAAAAAAACTACACACCTTTTTTCACTTTGTAGAAGCCTAATATTGAATCTGATGTATCTCTGTAATTTCGGATCATCTAGTTCTGGAATTGCGACTTGTAGTAGCCTTCTGTGTCCTCTTTCCAATGCCACAAATCTGACCCAAATTGGTTTCTCCAAGGAAGAGTTATGTGAAATCTCCCACCGTGACTTGATTATAGACTAGTTCAGTAGAGAAAACTTGTACGACATGCCACGAGTCATTGTTTCGACCTATGGATCTGAAACCACATACAAGAAACTACAGTCTCCTCTTTCTGTACCTTCTTATGAAATTTCAATCCGATCCCCAGAGAGAAAGTTATGAAGATTTTCCCCAGGTCACCTGTTTGGAATGTAATTCAGGAGTCTACAAAAAGACCAACTTCCTCAGATCATATCTCCGAAAATATAGCGCGAAAAGCTCTGAAATTTGGACCCAAGGTTCTGCACGATTTCTTCTCAAATGGGTTTTCTTGCGACTTCTAAAACGTCACAGAAAAAAAATGATAGCGAAAATTCCACGATGACCTATTTGGAGCAGTGAAACCCTAGAATCCAAAGCTCTGATACCAAATGTTATGAAACCAGCTCAAGAAAACATAGAAAAGATAGATCAACGCCTTAAAATTCAGCCTCTTGAAGGGGGTAACCTCCTTTACATTACATAAATGAACAATTCTTCGATGATTCAAATGAAAAAACCTCCTTTCTGTATATAGGAGTCTAAGGAGTCACAATATAATCTAGCCGACCTAACAATAATAATATAAAACCAAAAAAATAACAATAGAGGGATTCTATGGGGCACAGAAATAACAATATGGGGGTAATAGGGGCAAAACAATATAAATAAGGGGTATAACTACAATAGTAATGGGGTAATCACTAGTATTATAGGGACCCAACATTAGGCCTCATAAAAGAAGCAAACTCCTAAACAAATTCTCCATGAAGTGTTTGAGTTTCACCTTCTCACTCTCACCTGTTGGTTGAGAATATATTGGAGTTAGTTCCTCCACCAAAGAATTTGACTCCTAACAGTGGGATAGTGGTCCAGGAGAGTCTATATGTATCATTTATCTTTAGGAGAATAGGGTTGAACTTTTTGTGAAGGAAGGTTGCATGTAATCATCTTTTCAGCTAATACAGAGACAGGTTGCAACTATTTTCAAGGAACTCTAGCCCAGTGAGTTCATGGTGTTTGTACTTCATTCTATTTGTTTTCTAATGGTATAAACATCTTTATCTACATTATATCTCTTATTTCTATGGATGGCTTACAGTGAAATATACAGAATTATTGTTTTTCAAGTTCTGTTATCTGGTTTTCATAGTTATGTTTATGTCTTCCTAAGCTAACGAAATCATGTTTACTTATGCTCATTGGTTTCTTCTACACTTTCCCCTCTATAGTACACTAATAATATTCAAAATACACCATGGCTTCTGATATCTAGCTCCCTCTCATATTTTCTCATGCAATCCTATAGCCTAAACCTATTTGTGGCTGCAAACCCTAAAACTCAAATTTTCACAAACAAATACACATATCTAGCCTAAAATTCATTTTCTTTAAATTCATATCACTCATAAGAGACTTAGAGAGATCCCTCTCATGCTCAGTAGGGCTAGCTACTAAGCTGAAGTGGTTTGAGGTTACCCTTCTCGATTTCCTTTTTAGCCTAGGAGATTGTAAGAACTAATATTTTTGGTGTTGTTGCCAGGGAACGAAAGATCATATCTTCCATAGGAAAGAAAGACAAGGATCAGATCTGATTGCTGAGGGTGAATAGTGATCAGACACAAGAAAATTTGTGCATCTTTCACCTGGCGACTCCAGTGTCGAAGAATCCAAAGGTTCAAAAATTTCATGGCAACTCCACTGTTCAAAAACCAGTAGTTTGAAGAACTTATTGGTGAATTTATTATTTTAAAGATGGATTCAACTGCTCGAAGGTATGATCCTATGAATCGAGCTCATATTACTCGTTTTCTAAATCGAATTCCTTGAATATATTTGCAAACAGGGCCGCCAAAGTTTAAAGGTCATGATGGAGAAGATGCTAGTTTGCATTTGGTCAAATTTCATTTTCATATTCACAGATTAAAGCCTAAGTTTCCTAAAGATTGTCTGATGAATAATTTCATGGTTACCTTGGAGGAAATGGTGAGGAAATGGTATGAGAGTCTACCATCTACTAGTTTATATTCTTTAAAATATTTTTACTCAGTTTTCTTTCAATATTATTAAAGCTGAAAATTTTCCTTATCAATGACGGATAGATGTTGTGAGATTTCTGAAAATTTCATTAAATTCCTTGAAAATTCGTATGGGGATGAAGAATGTATGGAAGAAGATATATTACAAGCCCTTTATGATTTTTCCTCCCAACAAGAATCAACAGCTTCCTCCTTGGATGAAACAGACTAGGATCAAAATAGAGAAATGCCTACTCCTGATCTTGAAAATGAAAATCTCCAAGCCAATGTTGATCTCTATAAAACTCAGTGTTCTCCTCTATCTGAAGATGAAATTGATCAGCCCCTGAAAAACCATATTACAGACCAAGTTAAGGCAGGTTTGTAGGGCTCACAAAGTGAAAATTGTGTGAGTGAAATTTCTTCCATTATTGAAAATGAAAATCTAGGTTTAAATGACAACAGTCATGAGATTGATGAAACTATACATGAAGATGATGTAAGTAAGCCAATTTGTGATGTAGATTTCCTGCAAGGAGATAAACTAACAAAGATTGTTTTATTTCATGAAAAGGATAGAGTTGACCTGTTTAATAATCTTGAAGAATGTGTTTTGTTCAAGGATGATTTAGACTATGAAATAGAAGAGTATGAGTCTGAGATAGACAATATGTAAGAGATAGAATCAGAGTTGCTCATGCTTGAGAAATTTACGGCCAACACTCGGGTGGCAGAAATTCATGATGATGATGATGATGATGGTGGTGGTTAACATCCACTAAGACCAAAACTCATCTATCGAACCTATAATTTTCTTAGTATCTAATTGTCTGGCTCCTCGTATTTTTTGGCGAGATTGGTGATGTAGCTTTCTTTTTTTTCTCTTACTCATGGTCTTCATCACTCATCATGGTCATTTTCTTCTTCGAGGTATCATATCTTCATTTAAGTGTCTTGGGTCACGAAATGGTTAAATTCCTCATTTTAGGTCATGGTCTAGGGTTTCACTCCATGTATCATCATGATACCATATGTTTCCAAAAACATGTCCATCATGTGATTCAGTAGGTAAAGGGAGTTATCAGCTTAGGGAAAGCAAAATAACAGTAAGGTAATGTTTTATTTCAAATAAGACAATGTTACAGTACACTCCCTCGCCTCATCATTTCTCATAGGGACATGTTTGCTTCAAAATATGTTTCCGACCACATGGAGAATATGTTTACAAACGTGAAAGACGTTTTTGTCCATTATAGTACAAGGAACAAAAACCTTCTTCATTGTATGCACAAGTGTTATGATCTGAAAGAAATTTCCAAAATACACTTGCTACGGGAGAGTTGCTACACTTCTGGACAGCTTGACTTCAAGACAGTTTTTCAATGGTTTGGAGCAAGTGTTGGAAGTTCTTAAGGAACATATTGTGTATAAGGCATCCGACTCATTCCAATGGTACCTTCAGATCATGATTTGGATTAGTGGAAGGCACCCAAAAGCGCTCTGCAAGTTGGAGCTACTCTTTTGTCAGAGACACCCTAGGTTTTGGAGCGACCTTGGGAAAATCAAATTTTCTCCCTAATGGAGTGTCAAAATTGCATTCTTGAGGAGTCTATCGTATAAAAACCTTCAATATATTTACAACGAGCTATCCAGTTCTCAATTTGGAGAATTTTAAGTTCTCAAAAAGCAGTTTGGAAGATGGTGCTGTGCTCAGGAACACTACACTATGCTTAGGCATTGCGCTCAGGAACACTACAATGTGTTTGGGTACTGCGCTCAAGAACACTGCGCTATGCTTGGGCCAAAGTACCTAAAATTGGACAAAAAAACACCCAAATCGATTTTTTAAGCTTTCTCACCTATTTTCTTGCAATCCTAAGCTCATCCACAAGTAATTACACCACTTTACTTACATTTTTGTTTTGCAAGATGAATTCAAGCCAAATATTTCTTCAATTATGGTTTCTAGTGAATTTCTCATGAAATGATGATAAGGTTAATGATGGTCATTTGGTTTTCTTGATTTTAAACATGTAAAATCTTATCCTACACCTCTACACATGTTTAATATGCTATATGAACCATTGAAACAACCTCAGAAATTACCTCACTAAAAGTGAAACCCTAGCTCATTCCTATGG
Source organism: Pinus tabuliformis (assembly GCA_031772625.1). Lineage (NCBI taxonomy): Eukaryota > Viridiplantae > Streptophyta > Pinopsida > Pinales > Pinaceae > Pinus > Pinus tabuliformis. The sequence goes on from CM062812.1 coordinate 981,422,603, forward strand.
GTTTTGGGCACTTTTCCTAAAAACTATGTTTTTTCCCTGTTATAAATACATTACTCCCTCATTTCACTTCCTTTCATCTTTATCAGTTGTTCATAGTCCATATCCACTTCTTTCAAACTCCCTTTGCCATTTTTTAAATTCCACCTACCCATCATTTCATTTTTCACTCATCCCTCACCGTTTTCCCCTTTCCTATCATCTATGGTTTCAAAAATGAAATGAGATTGTTGCACCAATCCATCACCAAGACACATAAATACAACCTATGGAAGCAGGGTTATCAAAAAATTCAAAGGAGGTTCCCAAGGCACCTAGACCTGAGGTGACCAAAACATACCAGAGAAGAAGAGGCTTGTGTTTGTTTCTCATGGTGAGAAAGCGGCCAAGCCTTCTATATCAGAAAAGTAAGGATGAGTAGCATAGGATAAAGACGTGTTTGAACATGAATTTGAGCTGGTTTATTTAGAGGCAAAGGATTAGACTTCAAGCATGCAGTAGATGATCAGTTATAAATATGATCAGATCAAGGAGCTCACTTCAACATTGGGAGAGCAAGGTACACCATTTCATTCCTTGAACAGGAGAATAGTCAGCTCAAAGCGAAGCAATTGATCATGGAAAAAGAGAAAACCAAATTATTGCAGTAGGTTGGCAAGGGCAAAGAAGTCATAGAGTCAAGTGAACCTGAAGGAACACAACGGGAAAGGAAAAAGGAAAAGACCAAGAACAAGAGGCCTCAAGAAAGCTTTGCAAGAGGAGCAAAAACACATTCTGTTGAATGATGACCTTGACTTAGAGGATAGGATTACCCTTAAGGTTCATCAAGATAAGGAATATTGGCTAAATATGGTAAATTAAGACTTGGAGAAGCTCCTTGAGAGGGAAAACATGGAATGTTGGTCAGACATATGGCACACCACTACCAAGCTCAAAACACGATCACTGATGTCAAAGTAAAGAATCTTGAAAATAATCTCAAGGAGGCCAAAAGAGACCAAAAGGATGAGGTAAACATGGAGATTCTTTCTAAACCATCTATGAAGCCTTAAAAATCATGTTTTTACACCTTCCATCCAATTTTGAGCAAATTTTGAGCACCTTAAGTTTTTTGAGAAATTTTGGTCAAAATTCAGAAATTTCATCAGGCCTCCATTTGAGGGAAATTTTATATTTTTGGAAAGCTCTTGCCATCCTCTAAAAACTATTTTCTCATATTTTACAGAGGTGGCTCAATTTTGGAGAAAATTAAAAAATAAGTGGAAAAAAACTAGCATTCTGGACCCTTTATTGATAGGCGTTACGCTTCTGAAGTGACCTTGGGAGAATGGATTTTTGAAGGCCTTCCCATGGTCCAAATTCAGAAATGAAAATCGTTCTAGAAACTAGACTTGAATTAATAGTTGACCATTATCTCATTTTTCGTTTTGACCCCTAGAAGGCACCTGAAAATTAGCTCAAAGTCGGTGTTGTGCTTCTGCACTTTTTTGTGTTTTAATTTGTAAATTTCACTGTGTAAAATTTCTAGTTTCCAGTTTGGCTCAGTCAAAGTCAAGATTCTCTATGTAATGGCACTATTTTCAAGGTTAGGTTATGTAGGCATGAATAAATGTACATCATAGGTTGTTTTTGATGTTTATTAGGCCTCATAAAAGAAGAAAACTCTTAAACAAACTCTCCATGAAGTGTTTGGGAGAATCTTGGAGTCAGCTCCTCCACCAAGTAGTTCGACTCTTGAAGGAGGGAAAGTGGTCTAGGAGAGTCTATATGTATCATTTCTATTTAGGAGAAGAGGGTTGAACTTTTTGTGAAGGAAGCTTGCATTTAATCATCTTTTCAACTAATACAGAGACAGGTTGCAGCTATTTTGAAGGAACTCTAGCCCAGTGAGTTCATGGTGTTTGTACTTCATTCTATTTGTTTCTAATGGTCCAAAAATCTTTATCTACATTATATCTCTTATTTATATGGATGCCTTACAGTGAAATATACAGAATTCTTGTTTTTCAAGCTCTATTATCTGGTTTTCATAGTTATTTTTATGTCTTCCTAAGCTAATGAAAGCATGTTTACTTATGCTCATTAGTTTCTTCCGCACTTTCCCCTCTATACTACATTGAAAATATTCAAAAAACACCATGTTTTCTAATATCTAGCTCCCTCTCATACTTTTCTCATGCACTCCTACAACCTAGACCTATTTGTGACTTAAAACCCTAAGTTCAACAAACCCTAAAACTCAAATTTTCACAAACAAACAAACACATACACATATCTATCCTAAAATTCATTTGCTTTAAAGTCATATCAGTGATAAGAGACTTAGAAAGATCCCTCTCATGCTCAGTAGGGCTAGCTACTGAGCTAAAGTGGTTTGAGTTACCCTTCTCAATTTCCTTTTCAGCCTATGAGATTGTAAGGACTAACATTTTTGGCACCATTGCCGAAGAACGAAAGAACATATCTTCCCTGAGAAAGAATAACAAGGATCAAATCTGATCACTAATGGTGAATAGTGATCAGACACAAGAAAGGTTGTGCATCTTTCACCTAGTGACTCTAGTGTCAAAGAATAAAAATGTTTCAGAAATTTCATGGCAACTCCACTGTTCAAAAACTAGAAGTTTGAAGAACTTCTTGGTGACTTAATTTTTTTAAAGATGGATTCAGTTGCTCGAAGGTATGATCCTATGAATCGAGCTCATATTCCTGGTTTTTCGAATCAAATTCCTTGTATAGATTGGCAAACAGGGCTGCCAAAGTTTAAAGGTCGGGATGGAGAAGGTGCTAGTTTGCATTTGGTCAAATTTCATTTTCATATTCACAAATTAAAGGCTAAGTTTCCTAAAGATTGTCAGATGAATATTTTCATGGCTACCTTGCAGGAAAGGGTGAGGAAATGATATGAGAGTCTACCATCTGCTAGTTTATATTCTCTAAAGGATTTCCATTCATTTTTCTTTGAACATTATCAAATCTGCAATCTCTCCTTATCAATGAGGGATAGATGTTGTGAGATTTCTGATTGGTTATATTGGAGGGATCATTACACATGATTGTATATACATTTTCAGCAGGCTGGCAGTTATCATCAGAAGTTTGAAGCCCGAGGAGAAGTCCATAAGGCTTCTATGACCAGCTTCTATTTTATGTTTGTTAAAAAAGTTGTAAAGCCAGTTTTTCAGTCAATATGTTTTATATAGTCAAGTCAGTCAGTTTTCAGTTTGAGTTTAGTATTTGCATTCTGACTCCATGCCCAATGTATAATGCTACTTGGTCTACGGTGTTCTTGACACCTCCAAGGAGCTTCCATCCCTAGTTGGAGCCAATGTTAGTGTCAGTCAATTCAGTTTGTCACTAGTGATCAAATATGCTCTTACAAGGTGTTGTTAGGGTGTGAAGTCAATTTTTTGTCATTTCAATGAGTCTTCAAATAAAAATTTGGTCACTGGCTGTTCTGTCTAGGTCACTACTGCTCCCTTCACTTACTCATGGTCTTCATCACTCATCATGGTCATTTTCTTCTTCGAGGTATCATATCTTCATTTAAGTGTCTTGGGTCATGAAATGGTTAAATTCCTCATTTTAGGTCATGGTCTAGGGTTTCACTCCATGTGTCATCATGATACCATATGTTGCCAAAAACATGTCCATCATGTGATTCAGTGGGTAAAGGGAGTTATCATCTTAGGGAAAGCAAAATAAAGGAAAGGCAATATTTTATTTCGAATAAGACAATGTTACAATACACAACCTCGCCTCAACATTTCTCATAGGGACATGTTTGCTTCAAAATATGTTTCCAACCACATGGAGAATACTTTTTCAAATGTGAAAGAGGTTTTTGTCCATTATTTTCCAAGGAACAAAAACCTTCTTCATTGTATGCATAGGTGTTATGATTTGAAAGAAATTCCCAAAATACACTTGCTACGAGAGAGTTGTTGCACTTTTGAACAACTTGACTTCAAGGTAGCTTTTCAATGGTTTGGAGTAGGTGTTGGAAGTTATTAAGGACCCTATTATGTAGAAGGAATCCTACTCTTTCCAATGGTGCCTTCAGATCATGATTTGGATTAGTGGAAGGCATCCAAAAGTACTCTACAAGTTGGAGCTGCTATTTTGTCAAAGACACCTTTGGTTTTGGAGCGACCTTGGGAAAATCAAATTTTCTCTCTAATGGAGTGTCAAAATTTCATTCTTGAGGAGTATATAGTATAATAGAATTCAAGATCTCTCCAAATAGCCATCTAGTTCTCAATTTGGAGCAATTTAAGTTCTCCCAAAGTGGTTTGGAAGATGGTGTTGTGCTCAGTAACACTGCGTTGCGCTTGGGCCAGAGTACCTCAAATTGGACAGAAAATCACCCAAATTGATTTTTTTAAGCTTTCTCATATATTTATTTTCAATCCTAATCTCATCCACAAGTAATTACACCACTTTAATTACATTTTTGTTTTGCAAGATGAATTCAATCCAGATATTTCTTCAATTAAGGTTTCTAGTGAATTTCTCATGAAATGATGATAGGGTTGATGATGATCATTTGGTTTTCTTGATTTTAAACATGTAAAATCTTATCCTACACCTCTAAACATGTTTAATATGCTATACGAACCACTATAAAAGCCTCATAACATTAAATTACCTCACTAAAAGTGAAACCCCAACTCATTCCTATGGGTTTTGGGCACTTTTCCTAAAAACTATGTTTTTCCCTTTTACAAATACATTCCTCTCCCATTTCACTTTATTTCACCTTTATCAGTTGTTCATAGTCCATATCCACCTCTTTCAAACTCCCTTTGCCATTTTTTCAACTCCACCAGCCCATCATTTCATTTTTCACTCATCCCTCATTGTTTTTCCCCTTTCCTATCATCTAGGGTTTCAAAAATGAAATGAGTTTGCTTCACCAAGCCATCACCAAGACACATCAACACAATCTATGGAAGTAGGGTTATCAAACAAACCATAGGAGGTTCCCAAGGCAGCTAGACCTGAGGTGACCAAAACATACCAGAGAAAAAGAGGGTTGTGTTTGCTTCTCATGTTGAGAAAGGGGCCAAGCCTCCTACATTAGCAAAGCAGGGATGAGCAGCGCGGCATAAAGACATGGTTGAACATGAATTTGAATTGGTTGATTTAGAGGTAGAGGATCATAATTCAAGCATGTAGTAGATGATCAAAGATAAATATGATCAGATCAAGGAGCTCACAGTCAACATGGCGAGAGAAAGGTACATCATTTCATTCCTTGAACATGAGAATAGTCAACTCAAAGCGAAGAAATTGATCATGGAAAAAGAGAAAAGAAAATTATTTCAGTAGGTTGGCAAGGGAAAAGAAGTCATAGAGTCAAGTGAACATGAGCAAACACAAGGGGAAAGGAAAGAGGAAAAGACCAAGAACAATAGGCCTCAAGAAAGCTTTGCAAGAGGAGCAAGAGCATGTTTTGTTGAATGAAGACCTTGATTTAGAGGATAGGATTTCCCTCGAGGTTCATCGAGATAAGGAATATTGGCTAAATAGGGTAAATGAACACTTTGAGAAACTCCTTGAGAAGGAAAATAGGGATAATCAGTTGCTCAGACATATGGCACACCACTACCAAGCTCAAAACATGATCGCCAATGTCAAAGTAAAGCAACTTGAAAATAAGCTCGAGGCCAAAAAAGACCAAAAGGATGAGGGAAACTTGGATATTCTTGCTGAAGCATCTATGAAGCTTTAACAAACATGTTTTTACACATTCCATCCAATTTTGAGCAAATTCTGAGCACTTTAAGTTTTTTGAGAAATTTTGGTCTAAATTCATAAATTTAGCTGGCTTTTTCCTGAGGCTTCCATTTGAGAAAAAATTTATATTTTTGGAAAGATATTGCCATCCTCTAAAAACCCATTTTCTCAGATTTTTAGAGGTGGATCTGTTTTGGAGAAAAGTGAAAAAAAGGTGGAAAAAAACTAGCATTCTGGACCCTTTTTTGATAGGCATTGCGCTTCTGGAGTGACCTTGGGAGAATGGATTTTTGAAGGTCTTCCCATGGTCCAAATTCAAAAATTAAAACTTTTATGAAAACTAGACTTGAAGGGATAGTTGACCCTCCTCTCATTTTTCATTTTGACCCCTGTAAGGCACCTGAAAATCAGCTCAAAGTCAGTGTTGCGCTTCTACACTTTTCTATGTTTTAATTTGTAAATTTCACTGTGTAAAATTTCTAGTTTCCAGTTTGACTCAGTCAGTGTCAAGATTCTCTATGTAATGGAACTAGTTTCAAGGCTACGTGATGTAGGCATGAATAAATGTACATCATAGGTTGTTTTAAATGTTTATTAGGCCTCATAAAAGAAGAAAACTTCTAAACAAACTCTCCATGAAGTGTTTGAGTTTCACCTTCTCATTGTCACCTGTTGGTTGAGAGAATCTTGGAGTTAGTTCCTCCACCAAGGAATTTGACCCCTAGAGGTGGGAAATTGGTATAGGAGAGTCTATATGAACCATTTCTCTTTAGGAGAAGAGGGTTGAACTTTTTATGAAGGAAGCTTGCATGTAATCATCTTTTCAGCTAATACAGAGACAAGTTGCAACTATTTTCAAGGAACTCTAGCCCAGTGAGTTCATGGTGCTTGTACTTAATTCTATTTGTTTTCTAATGGTCTAAACATCTTTATCTACATTATATCTCTCATTTCTATGGGTTCCTTACAGTGAAATATACAGAATTCTTTTATTTCAAGCTCTATTATTTGGTTTTCATAGTTATGCTTATGTCTTCCCAAGCTAATGAAATCATGTTTACTTATGCTCATTAGTTTCTTCTACACTTTCCCCTCTATACTACAATGAAAATATTCAAAATACACCATGGCTTGTGATATCTAGCTCCCTCTCATATTTTCTCCTCCACTCCTACAGCGTAGACCTATTTGTGGCTCCAACCCTAAGTTCAACAAACCCTAAAACTCAAATTTTTACGAACAAACAAACAAATACACATATCTAGCATAAATTTCATTTTCTTTAAAGTCGTATTACTAATAAGAGACTTAGAGAGATCCCTATCATGCTTAGTAGGGCTAGCTATTGAGCTGAAGTGGTTTGAGGTTACCCTTCTCGATTTCCTTTTTGGCTTAGGAGATTGTAACGACTAACATTTTTGGTGTAGTTTCCAGGGAACAAAAGATCATATCTTCCCTATGAAATAATGACAAGGATCAGTTATGATTGTTGATGGTGAACAGTGATAAAACACAAGAAAAGTTGTGCATCTTTCACCTGGAGACTCCAATGTCGAAGAATCCAAAGGTTCAGAAATTTCATGGCAACTCCACTGTTCAAAAATCAGTAGTTTAAAGAACTTCTAGGTGACTTAATTGTTTTCAAGATGGATTCAACTACTCGAAGGTATGCTCCTATGAATCGGGCTCATATTCCTAGTTTTTCGAATCAAATTCCTTGTATAGATTGGAAAACAGGGCTGCCAAATTTTAAAGGTCGGGATGGAGAAGATGCTAGTTTGTATTTGGTCAAATTTCATTTTCATATTCACAAATTAAAGGCTAAGTTTCCTGAAGATTTTCTGATGAAGATTTTCATGGCTACCTTAGGGGAAATGGCGAGGAAATGGTACGAGAGTCTACCATCTGCTAGTTTATGTTCTCTAAATTATTTTCATTCAGTTTTCTTTCAACATAATCAAAGCTGCAATTTTTCCTTATCAATGACGGATAGATGTTGTGAGATTTCTAAAAATTTCATTAAATTCCTTGAAAATTTGTATGGGGATGAAGAATGTATAGAAGAAGATATATTAAAGCCCTTTATGATTTTTCCTCCCAACAAGAATCAACAACTTCCTCCTTGGATGAAACAGATTGGGATCAAAATAGAGAAACACCTACTCCTGATCTTGAAAATGAAAATTGCCAAGTCAATGTTGATCTCTATAAAACTCAGTGTTCTCCTTTGTCTGAATATGAAATTGATCAGCTCTTGAAAAACCATGTTACATACCAAGTTAAGGCAGGCTTGCAGGGCTCACAAAGTCAATATTGTGTGAGTGAAATTTCTTCCATTATTGAAAATGAAAATCTGGGTTTAAATGTTAAGAGTCATGAGATTGATGAAACTATACATGAAGTTGTTGTGAGTAAGCCAATTTGTGATGTAGATTTCCTGCAAGGAGATAAACTAACAAAGACTATTTTCTTTCGTGAAAAGGATAAATTTGACTTGTTTAATAATCTTGAAGAATGTGTTTTGTTCAATGATGATTTAGACTATGAAATGGAAGAGTATGAGTCTAAGATAGATAGTATGCCAGAGATAGAATCAAAGTTGCTCATGCTTGAGAAATTTACAGCCAACACTCAGGTGGCACAAAGTCATATTTCCCTATGCCTTCCTGTGGATCAAAAACTGAGTATTCTTTCAAATCAAAATGAAAGGAGTACTTGTATTTTTGCTGGATTGCAAGACAAGGTAACTTTTATATTTTTAAGGATCCTTACACTAATTTGTTGCGGCCATCTGGGAAGATGAATTTTCTTGTATTTATGGATCATGAGCACATGTTCAATGGAGACTTGGAGTGGCCTAGATTTTTCTTTTTCTGCCTGCTCAAGGAAAATACGAGCAGGATTCAAAGAAGTAGCCATTTCCTGGACTGGTTACATTGGAGGGATCAAAATTTTGAAGCCTAGGAAGAAGACCATAAGGCTTCTACGATCAGATTTTGTTTTATGTTTGTTAAAAAAGTTGTAAAGTCAGTTTTTCAGTCATTATGTCTTTTATAGTCAAGTCAGTCAGTTTTCAGTTTGAATTTAGTCTTTGCATTCTGACTTCATGCCCAATGGATAAGGATACTTGGTCTACGGTGTTCTTAACACCTCCAAGGAGCTACCATCCCCAATTGGATCCAATGTTAGTGTCAGTCAGTTTAGCCTATCACTAATGATCAAATATGCTCTTACAAGGTGTTGTTAGGGTGTGAAGTCAATTTTTTGTCATTTCAGTGAGTCTTCAAATAAAAATTTGGTCATTGGCTATTATGTCTAGGTCACTATTGCTCCCTTCATTTACTCATGGTATTCATCACTCATCATGGTCATTTTCTTCTTCGAGGTATCATATCTTCATTTAAGTGTCTTGGGTCATGAAATGGTTAAAGTCCTCATTTTAGGTCATGGTCTAGGGTTTCACTCCATGTGTCATAATGATACCATATGTTGCCAAAAACATGTCCATTTTTGAGATTGCAACAAGATGATGGAGCTTAGTGAAAAGAGTCGCCTTCACTAAGTGGGCCCGCAGGCTATTTTTGGCGTAAGTCTATTTTTAGACTATGTCTATTTTTAGACTATGGATCATGTCTATGGATTGCAGGTTGCTGTTCATGGATGATTGGTCAAGTTGGGAAACATATATGGACTTCTATTTTTGATCAAAGTGTGAGTGATCACAGTGTGAGTGATCAAAGTCTATTTTTAGACTGGCTGTCAAAAATAGAAAAGTCAAATATTATTGCCTCATAAAAATATTTGGACTATAAACTTGATCTTATTCTCTTGGAGCACTTCAGTTTGAGCTACAGAGGTGGCACATGAAGCTGTCAGAAGGAAATACGCTTTTCTTATGATTCAGTTGAGTTGTTGCATGCATGACTTCAGTTAGAACTCAATCAGTTGAGTTTGGTGGAGTTGATTGTGGAGTTGATGGAGTTGTGTTCAGTTTGACTTAGTTAAACTAGTTGTAATTAGTCTAACTGCAAATAGACTAATGATGAGTTGTTAAAATAATTATTAACTCATGATGCAACTAATGAATACATCAGTTAACTCAGTTGCATGTCAGTGCATGTTCAGTTCAACAGGGACAGGTGGTAGAGAACCAGATTGCTATCAGTTGTGACTATAGTTGTGCACCAGATCTTGCACAATCAAGGGATTGAGTATGCCAATGAGTTTGCTCATGTATTTGCCCAGTATTGTAGCCTTTTCTCACGTCCAACAAAGTGTGAGTGATTATTTTGAGGTGAAATACGAGTTTGGTAAGTCATTCTCATCAGTTCTTGAGCAGGTATTGAGCAGTGGAGGCAGGCAAGCAGTGGAATAGATTTGGAGATCAGATCTGAGTTGTATTATGTGTAACAGGTGGAGCTGGTACTGGATTTCTTGTGATAAGCATTATACTTTGTAATGTTACATGGTCTCAATCATTAATATACAGATAGCGTGGGGTTTTTAGCGAGATGCTTTCCCCGGGTTACATACTGTGTTAATGTGTGAATGCTCTTGATGTTTTATTGTTATTGATGCTGCTATATTGATGATCAACGTAGAGGAGCTTATGTATTGTGTATGTATTCCGCAATAGTACATGATCAGGATAATCTCCATTGAATATGTGTTAAATTATTCAAAATTTCTACATGGTATCAGAGCTGTTGATCGTCAGATCTACTATTTAGGAAGTGTTTACATTCTATTTCTTCAGGCAGAGTCTGTAATCGGGCCAGGTAGCCTCTGGATTCATCCTTCCTTTGGAAGGTGAGATATCCGGTGAATGCCCATACAGTCAATCTCTATACAAGAAATATTGTGTTCTCACGAATTTTAGATCGGAAGCGGTTGAGTTGGTTGCTGGTGGAATTCGAATTTGCAGCAGTGTTTTCTTGGTGACAACGCAGCAATGTCTTTCAACGGATTGCGATTGGAGTATTCTCTTAAGGGCAGCTCAAACTATATTGCATGGAAGGACAGGATGGAGGCAGTATTGGATGATAACGGGCTGAAGGAGTTCATAGATATGGATATCCTAAAGCCTACTGATGCTACTCAAGCTGATGCTTGGAAAAAGAAGATCGCAAAATGTCGAAGGACTCTGTTGGAGGGCGTGAAGGATCACATTGTGTCCAGCCTACATGGAAAGGCTACTCCATATTTGATGTGGAAATCATTAACAGAATTATTCCAAAGCAAGAGCAATCAGAGGAAGCTGGCGCTCAAAGATAAACTCAGAAACATCAAATGCGAGAAGGGTGACAGTATTCCCAAGTATCTACTCAGTGTCGAGATGAGCTGGGAAGTGTGGGGGTTACTGTTGATGATGAGGACTTGGTGAGCTTGGCTCTCCTTAGTCTTCCGAAGAGTTGGCATTCCTATCAGGACTCTGTCAATGGTCGGGAGAAATTTCCAGGATGGGAAAGACTATGGTTAGATCTTGTGCAGGAGGAGATCAGGCGGAGTACCAGGGACGGATCTTCGTCAAAGGGAGCTGATGAAGAGAATTGTGCTTTGGCTGCTAAAGCAAAGAAAGGGAAGAGCAAGAAATCTTCTCAGTCTGGTGCGAAAGGCAAGAAGCAAGACATGTCCAAGGTGAAGTGTTTTCACTGTCACCAACACGGACACTATGCCACTAATTGTCCACAGAAGAAGAAGAACAAGCAGACTGCTGGATCTTCAACAGGAGAGGTTCTAGCCTCACAGTTTGAGCTTGATTTTTCATTGATCACATGCTTGGTTTCAAGTGTGATGGGATCATTGTGGTTCTTGGACAGTGGTGCGTCTTTTAACATGACGGGAGATAAAGATTTGCTCTCTGATCTGGAGGACAAAGATCTTGGAGTGCACATCGAGATGGGCGATGATGGTAGATACAGTGCAACCGGTATCGGTACCATTTCCTTTGAGGGGGAGTCTGGTAAACCCTTCGTATTGAAGGAAGTCGTGCATGTTCCAGGATTGAAGAAGAATCTTATCTCAGTGGCGATGTTAGAAGACAAGGGGTATGATGTTGTTTTCAGCGAGGGAAAGGCTTTCCTGCGCAGCAAGACAACTGGTGAGACCCGAAAGATAGGGGTTCGAGTGAGGAACCTTTATCAGTTGCATGTAGATGGATGCGCAGCAATGGCAGGCAAGGCAAAAGGATTGGTGAGCCGGGATGATGGCGAGTTGTGGCACAGGAGATTGGGTCACCTTCACCATGGAGCCTTGAAGATACTACAACAGATCACTACAGGGCTTCCTAAAGGCACACTTGCGCAGTCAGATCAGTGCAAGGGGTGTACTTTGGGGAAGTTTGTGGAAGCCACCTTTCACGAGAAGGATAGTCGCGCCACAACGATCCTTGAGAGAATTCACACAGACATGTGTGGACCTTTTTCAGTTGCTTCGACAGCAAAACACAGGTATTATGTGATTTTTGTTGATGATTTCTCTCGTAAGTGCTAGATCTTCTTCATGCAGAAGAAGAGCGAGACATATTCAAAGTTCTTTGAATTCAAAGAACTGGTCGAGAAGGATTCGAGGAAGAAGGTGAAGGCTCTTAGGAGCAATAATGGTGGTGAATACATCTCGGACGAGTTCAAGGATTTCTGCAAGGCAGAAGGGATTCGTAGAGAGCTCATAGCTCCCCATAACCCACAGCAGAACGGGGTAGCTGAGCGGAAGAACAGAACGATCGTGGGTGCTGCACGGGCAATGTTGCATGATCAGGGCCTACCCCTTCACTTGTGGGCGGAAGCATGCAATATAGCAATTTATGTGCAGAACCGTTGTCCTCATAGGATACTTGGCAAGAGTACACCCGAGGAGGCTTATTCTGGTAAGAAGCCTGATCTTTCTCATTTGATGATTTTTGGTGCTAACGTTTACATGCATGTGACAAAGGATGCCAGGAAGAAGTTGGAGCCAACCGCAGAGGTTGGGATATTTGTGGGGTACACTGATACGCCCCACAACTATTGTGTGTATTTTCCAGACAGTGGTAAAACTGTTGTGCGACGGGATATAAAATTTCAGGAGGAGAAAGCCATGAAGTGTTCGCTTGAGAGGGAGCTACACTTGCATGCAGATGAGGAGCTATTAGTTCCTAAGGATGAACTTCAGGATGTGGATCAGCCATAGGATGAGGTTCATGGAGTGGACGAGTCCACTCATGCAGCGCCAACCATCAGAGGGCGAAAGCGCTTGACAAAAGCTGAGCGACTGGCTCAAGATGTAGAGAAAGTTGTAGTACCACCTATAGCCCAACACAGGCAGAGACAGTCACCTGATCGGTACACTGGATACATGGCTCTTATGAGCAAGTGTGTTGTGACTGAGCCATCCTCTTTCGAGGAAGTTCTGGAGGATCCCGCATGGGTAGACGCCATGGTGGAAGAGTATGATTCTATTGTCAGAAACAATGCATGGGAGATTGTTCCTAGACCGGAAGGGAAATCAGTGGTGGGTTCGAGATGGATCTACAAAGCTAAGCAAGCAGCTGACGGGAGTGTGGAGAAGTACAAGGCAAGATTTGTTGCCCGAGGCTTTTCATAGATTGAGGGGATCGATTATGAGGAGACCTTTGCACCTGTCGCAAGGTATTCTTCCATACAGACGATTCTTGCTCTCTCAGCACAAATGGGATGGCACATTCATCAGATGGATGTGAAGACTGCGTTCCTCAACGGAGTCATTGAGGAGGAAGTGTACATTGAGGAACCCGAAGGCTTTGAGGTCTTCAACAGCGAGTCACATGTGTGCAGGCTCAAGAGAGTGCTGTATGGGTTGAAGCAAGCACCACGTGCTTGGTACACACGGATAGACAGCTATTTCACAGGACTTGGATTCTCCAAGAGCGAGGCGAATCCTAACCTATACTAGATTGTGGTGGAGGGTAAGTTGCTTCTCATTGTACTGTATGTTGATGATTTGATTCTAACAAGTGATGAGCTGTTGATACTGTCATGCAAGAAGGATCTTGCTACAGAGTTTGAGATGAAGGACTTGGGCCTCCTTCACTATTTCCTAAGATTGGAAATATGGAAGTGCAGTGGTGGACTATTTGTTTCTCAGGGCAAGTATGCTCGAGAGATACTGGAGAAGTTCAACATGCATGACTGCAAGCCTGTTGATACTCCTCTTCCTGGAGGTTGGAGGAAGGAGGATGCCACTTCGGGAGAAGAAGTCAATGCCACTGTTTATCGACAGTTGGTGGGGTCGCTGATGTATTTGGTCAATACACGCCCCGATATATGCTATGCAGTTAACCAGCTTTCACAAGCTATGGTTAAGCCTACCAAGCTCTTCTGGAAGGCGGGCAAGCATGTATTGCGCTACTTGAGAGGCACATCGGGATATGGTTTGTGGTACAGATAGGAGGATGAGGTGGAGCTATGTGGCTTCACGGATGCAGATTGGGCAGGGAGCCCAACGGACAGAAAGAGCACATCAGGAGGGTGTTGGAAATAATACTGAGAGGGGGGTGAATCAGTATTATCAAGTTCTTTTAATAAATCTTCCTTATTTATTCTTTGAATTATTTTTGCATGTCAATACCATAAAATAATGAGCATGAACAAAGAAAACAGATAGTCACACCAAAGAACACAAGATGTAAGGTTGAAACCTAATGTGGGTGAAAACCACCTACTGCAATATGTCTCTATCTTCTTTCAAATTAGAAACTCCTTTTACAATGGTTTTGTACTGGTGCAGTCCTTTACCAGTACGCAAGCTGCAACCTGCAGAGAGCTACAACTCTCTCTCGTTTTCCAGTCTCTCCTGGAAGGGAGCTACAACCCCCTACTTCTTTTCTTTCAAGGACCACTTTTCATAAATTTTCAAACTGGATCCAAGAACATCAAAAACCCATCAATTACACTTGCATCATCAATCTCTGATTTCACCAAAGCCAACCCGCATACAGATCTGCAAATATTTCCTTATAACTTTGCAGTTGTTACATCAAACATACCCAGATCATAACATGTGTAAAATAAAACATGCATCAATAATTCAGACCCAGATTATTAGATTTATAGATCAAGCGTATGCCACATATCACAGATCAAAATCATATAGAGATACCACTATTCAAACCTTAAGATTTTGACCCATCAATAGAACTTATCCTTCTCCTTACGCTCAGGTTCCTTCTTCATTCAGATCCAGATCTGCACCAAAACCCAATCACAATATTCCAGATCTAGCACTTTATCAGATATTCGATAATTCAGAGGATGCTTTGCCAAATGATCTCCTTCCTCTTTTATAGCCTTAGGCCTTTCAAAATAGCACGGGCCAAAACCATAGGATCAAAAAAACTGTTGGACTAATACCATGAACCAACCATGAAAGTACGTGAGGTCAACACTTTTGGATGCAATACCATGGGCCAAAACCATAGGATCAAAAACTGTCGGACTAATACCATGAACCAACCATTAAATTGCTTGAGATCAACACTTTTGACGAGGTACCATGGTCCAAAACCATAGGTTCAAATACCAAGGACTAACTACCATGGACCAAAGGTAAGTTCTCCAACATATACGTGCTTTTCCTTGCATGAAAGTGTGTACCATGGTCCAAAACCATAGGTTCAAATACCAAGGACTAACTACCATGGACCAAAGGTAAGTTCTCCAACATATACGCGCTTTTCCTCATAGGTTCAAATACCAAGGACTAACTACCATGGACCAAAGGTAAGTTCTCCAACATATACGCGCTTTTCCTCATAGGTTCAAATACCAAGGACTAACTACCATGGACCAAAGGTAAGTTCTCCAACATATACGCGCTTTTCCTTGCATGAAAGTGCGTGAACTTTTTCTCTACATGAAATAAACTTTTCTCTGCATAAAAGTGCGTGAACTTTTCTCTACATGAAATAAAATTTTCTCTGCATAAAAGTGCGTGAACTTTTCTCTACATGAAATAAACTTTTCTCTGCATATAAGTGCGTGAATTTTTCTTTACACTATAATTTATTATCTGAGATGAGTGGGTTGCCATCAAGTACAACATATGTATCATAATGCCAACAATCTCCCCCTTTGGACTTGATGGCAACAACAACCAATCACTCTCCCCCTTTGACATCAAGGGCAAAGGGTTATGCTCCCCCTAAGAACATGCTCCCCCTGACTATAAACCAGATCTGCAAAGAAGAACCATAATCCATGACCATGAAAGAGATAGAGACGTATTGCAGCAATATTCAGACCAGCATCCATGATCTCCTTCTGTACTTCCTCCATAATGCCAACAATGCATGATATGCTCCCCCTGAACCTGTGCCATTCGATCTTTGACCAATCCGCAACCCAGCACATGTACGCATATACTTCTCATGAACCTTGCATACAACCAACAATCAGAAGAGATTCAACAACAAGATGATGCATCAACAACCCCCAGCTTTTGCCTGAGGTATTCAAAGGTCTCCCTAGGCAATGGTTTGGTGAGTATATCAACAACCTGTTCCTTAGAAGGAACATACTCCAACTTGACCTT
This sequence comes from Pinus tabuliformis, assembly GCA_031772625.1. NCBI lineage: Eukaryota > Viridiplantae > Streptophyta > Pinopsida > Pinales > Pinaceae > Pinus > Pinus tabuliformis. The sequence goes on from CM062812.1 coordinate 981,438,884, forward strand.
TTGTTCAAGCACTTGTTCCCGGAGAAAGTGATACTTAATTGGTATGTGCTTGGTTTTTGAATGCATGACTGGGTTCTTTGAAATGCTGATTGCACTTGTATTATCACATAAGATGGAGATGGGTGGTGTACAAGTGATTTGAAAATCCTGCAAGGTCTGCATCATCCAAAGGAGTTGAGTGCAGCAAGATGCAGCAGCAACATATTCTGCTTCAGCTGTAGACAAGGCAATCGAACTCTGTTTCTTGCTGAACCAAGATACTAATTTGGAACCCATAAAGAATGCACCACCACTTGTGCTTTTCCTGTCATCCACGCTTCCGGCCCAATCTGCATCTGTATAAGCATGAAGTGTGAGATCTGTATCTCTAGGATACCATAAGCCATAGTTTTGAGTCCCTTGAAGATATTTGAAGATTCTCTTTACTGCCTAAAGATGAGTTTCCTTTGGATTTGCCTGAAATATTCCAACTATTCCCACTGCATGCATGATGTCTGGTCGGGTACCTGTCAAATAAAGTAGACTTCCAATCATAGATTTGTAATTTGGTTGATGCACTGCTGCTGATTCATCATTTGCACTGAGGTTACATCCTGTGACCATGGGTGTACATACTGGTTTTGCTTCTTCCATACCATATTTCTTCAAAATCTGCTTGAGATACTTGGTTTGAGACAAGAAGATCCCTCCTTCATTTTTTTGGATTTGCAAACCAAAAAAATATGTCAGTTCTCCCAGCAAGGACATTTCGAATTCTTTATGCATCACCAAGGCAAAGCTTTGACTCATATCTTCTTCATTGCTACCAAAGATAATGTCATCTACATACACAACAAGTATCAGAAATTTGTCATTTTCAACTTTTATATAAAGATTGATGTCTGCTGATCCTTTTGAAAAACCTTGTTGATGAAGATATTTGTCCAAACGATAGTACCAAGCCCTTGGAGCTTGTTTGAGGCCATAGAGAGCCTTTTTCAATCTGCATACAAGATTTGGATCATTTCCAAGAATGAAACCATCTGGCTGCTCAATGTATACTTCTTCTTCCAAGTCTCCATTCAGAAAGGTTGATTTCACGTCCATTTGAAATACTTTGAAGTTTTGAAAGCTTGAGAGAGAAAGGAACATTCGAATGGCCTCAAGTCTTGCAACATGAGCAAAAGTTTCTTCAAAATCTATTCCTTCTTGCTGCGCATACCCTTTACAAACAAGTCTGGCCATGTTTCTAATTACTTCTCCATTTTCATTCAATTTATTTTTGAAGACCCATTTTGTTCCTATAACATTCTTATCCTTTGGTCTAGGAACCAGCTCCCAAGTGTTGTTCTTTTCGATCTGCTCAAGTTCTTCATCCATTGCTTTGACCCAACATTCATCTTTGCATGCCTCTTTCACATTTTGTGGTTCAGTGGAAGAGAGTAATGCCAAATAGCTTGAAGCTTCTGCAATTGTTCTTCTTGTTTGTACACCTGCTTCTTTCTGTCCCAAAATCTGAGATTCTGGATGATTCTTCTGAACATATATGGATGGAGTCTTCTCTTCTATCCTTATCTGCTCCTCTGGTTCTTCTTTAGGTTCTTCTTCTTCATCATTCTGTCTTTGAGGATGGCCTTCATCTTCTTCGATATCTTCATGATTTACTTGCCTAGGAATGTATCCCTTCTCATCAACCACTACATCAATGTTGTCAACAATTCTTCCAAGTCTTTTATTATAGCACTTGTATGCTTTTCTGTGTGGAGAATAACCAAGAAGGATGCCTTCATCTGCTCTAGGTTCAAGTTTGCCAAGTTGCTCATCAGTATTTTTAATATAGAATTTGCTCCCAAAGATTTTGAAGTGCTTTACTGAAGGAGTCTCACCATACCAGAGCTCATGAGGGGTTTGAGTGTTGTTCACTCGGACATTTGTTTTTTTGAGAATAATAACCACATCATGTGCTGCTTCACCCTAGAAATTTGCGGGAGTTCCAGATTCATCAAGCATAGCACGAGCCATTTGTTGGACAGTTCTGTTCATTCTTTCCACCACTCCATTTTGCTGAGGAGTTCTAGCTGTAGAGAATTCTCTTCTTATCCCATGTTCTTCACAGAAATCGAAAAATTCATTTGAGGTAAACTCCCCACCTCTGTCGGATCTAAGACACTTAATTTTGTATCCTGATTCATTTTCAACCAAGGCTTTAAAGGATTTGAATTTTTCGAATGCTTCATCTTTGTGCTTCATAAGTCCTAACCAGACAAACATGGAGAAATCGTCAATGAATAATATCAAGTATTCTTCTCCTCGAGGTGTTCTTTTCCTGAATGGACCACATGTATCTGTATGTACTAGCTCAGGAGGCATGCTAGCTGATCCTTCCTTTTCCGGAAAGGTAGTTCTGGTTTGCTTTCCAAACTGACATGATTTGCATATGGTGTTGTCTGGAACTTTGATATCTGGAAGACCATGAACTGCCTGATATTTGCATGCTTTCCTTATTTTTGAAAAGCTTAGATGCCCCAACCTCCGGTGCCATAACCAGTGCTCATCATCCTTGCTCAGATAGAATTGTTGTTGTCCTTCTTCAAATATGTATAGATTATTTGGAGTTCTTTTACCTTTGATCACTGTTTTACCTGTATCAAGATCACGAACAAGACATCCATTTGATCTGAATATCACCTCGGTTCTTTGATCACACATCTGGCTAACACTTAGAAGATTATGTTTCAATCCATCAACATACAAAACATTTCCAGCTTTGACCCTTTCTTTTAACTGAGCAGTGCCTTTTCCTTTTATAGTTGCAGGAGTATCATTTCCAAAAGAAACTTTCTTTCCTTTTTCTAGAGCAGAATATGATTCAAGTTTTTCTTTATCACCTATCATATGCTTCGAACATCCACTGTCAATGTACCATAGATTTTCCTGTCCCTCTGCATAAAATTCTATCCCACATCTTTCTGTTTGTGGTTCCTTTATTCTCCATGTTTTGATGCTTGAGGCTTGTTCCTTTGTCTGCTGAAACCTGCTCCTGCATTCAGAATCTTCATGACCAAAGTTATTGCAAATAGAACATTCAACTTCATTTTCAAGAACCGAAAAGTTGTTATAGGTCCTTTTTGTAATCCCGGTCATACTTCTTTGTTTTTGAGATTCTCTAGTCATGATCGTTTTATATGCAACACATTGAGCTGCTTTGTGACCAAAGTTATGGCAAGAAAAGCATTGTCCATTGAAGAAATTTCTGCGGTTATCAAATCTTCCGGCCAAACGATTGTAATTTCTATTGTCATTCATTCTTGAAGCAAATTGAGAGGATTTTACCTGTGGCTGGTTGTAGCTTTTGTTCATCCTTAAGACAGATTGCCCGTGATTTGCCTGATAGTATTTGTTTGTAATTGGTCCCTGCTTTACTTGGTTATCTCCATTGTGCTTTTGCTCATTCCTTCTTGCTGCATCAAGATAACTCTTTGAGGTGGATGCTTGAGAAGTTTCTCCATTATAGCCCAGACCTGTCTTGTTTAGAGGAGAGCGCTATACATTGATGATCTCATCCAGAGTTTCATATCCTTTGAAAAACTTAAGATTAATAGCCTTTGTTTTCTCAATCTCTCTTCTAAGACCAACAATTTCGCCTTCTAACTTTTCAAGATATTTTTCTTTTTCATCAGTTTGAAGTTGTAGAGTATCAATGATCCTATTCTTTTCTTCCATACATGTCTTGAGTCTAGAAATTTCTTCACAAAAGCTATCCACATCTATAGCATCCATGTAATCATCATCTTCAAATGCCATTAAGAGTTTATAGTCATTACCTCGTTCATCTTCATCACTATTTGATAGACCATCACTATCTTTATGAGTGTAGTAGCTTTTATTATTTGCAATATGTTTCTTGTTCCATCTAGCAGGTTCCTTTCCTTTATCCTTATGAGGACATTTTTGCAACATAATGACCTACTCTTCCACAAGCAAAGAATTTAAAAGGTAACTTACCTCTGAACCTTCCAGTTCCCCTTTGAAGATTTCTGACAAAATTTGATTCTTATTTTCTTCTTCTGGCACGTGACTTGCTTCATAATAGTCTCCTTTACCTGAAGCCTTGAAAGCAGCTTCTCTTCTGTCTGATGGACCTCCCTTTCTCATTTCATAAGCAGTTAGAATTCCGTGTAGCTGAGACATAGTAAGAATTCGTAGATTTTCCTTTTCTTCTATTGCAGACACTTTAGATTCAAACTTGGGGGACAATGATCTTAGAACTTTTTCAACCACAATAGCCTCTTTTATTTCTTCACCCAAGTTTTTCATGCAATTAACAATCTCATCTACCCGAAGGATTTAGTTAGCCACACTTTCATCATTATACATTCTGAGATTCTCATACTGAATCCTGAGGGTTTGAAGTTTAGCACGCTTTACCTGTTCATATCCTTCGTAGCTCAAGACAATCTTGTCCCATATTTCTTTTGCGGATTTATATTGCATAACCTTCACGAATTCTGTTTGAGATAAGCATCCCAGCAGAGTATTGACTGCTTTAGCATTTGTTTCATATTTCTTCTTTTCGGCCGTATCTGTAGGAGTAGCTGAAAGAAAAGTGTAGCCTGTATCTATGATATCCCAAACTTCTGTACCAAGAGATTGAAGATAGGCAGTAACTCTTACCTTCCAATAATTGAAGTTTGTCCCATCAAAAATTGGTGGCCTGATTGATGCTTCCCTCTCGTAGTTGCTCATAATGAATGATCTTCCTTCAAGCGATCAAGCTTCTCTGAAGGACCTGCTCTGATACCAATTGTTGGAAATAATACTGAGAGGGGGGGTGAATCAGTATTATCAAGTTCTTTTAATAAATCTTCCTTATTTATTCTTTGAATTATTTTTGCATGTCAGTACCCTAAAATAATGAGCATGAACAAAGAAAACAGATAGTCACACCAAAGAACACAAGATGTAAGGTGGAAACCCAATGTGGGTGAAAACCACCTGCTGCAATATGTCTCTATCTTCTTTCAAATTAGAAACTCCTTTTACAATGGTTTTGTACTGGTGCAGTCCTTTACCAGTACGCAGGCTGCAACCTGCAGAGAGCTACAACTCTCTCTCGTTTTCCAGTCTCTCCTGGAAGGGAGCTACAACCCCCTACTTCTTTTCTTTCAAGGACCACTTTTCATAAATTTTCAAACTGGATCCAAGAACATCAAAAACCCATCAACTACACTTGCATCATCAATCTCTGATTTCACCAAAGCCAACCCGCATACAGATCTGCAAATATTTCCTTATAACTTTGCAGTTGTTACATCAGACATACCCAGATCATAACATGTGTAAAATAAAACATGCATCAATAATTCAGACCCAGATTATTAGATTTATAGATCAAGCGTATGCCACATATCACAGATCAAAATCATATAGAGATACCACTATTCCAGCCTTAAGATTTTGACCCATCAATAGAACTTATCCTTCTCCTTACGCTCAGGTTCCTTCTTCATTCAGATCCAGATCTGCACCAAAACCCAATCACAATATTCCAGATCTAGCACTTTATCAGATATTCGATAATTCAGAAGATGCTTTGCCAAATGATCTCCTTCCTCTTTTATAGTCTTAGGCCTTTCACAATACCACGGGTCAAAACCATAGGATCAAAAAAACTGTTGGACTAATACCATGAACCAACCATGAAAGTACGTGAGATCAACACTTTTGGATGCAATACCACGGGCCAAAACCATAGGATCAAAAACTGTCGGACTAATAACATGAACCAACCATGAAATTGCGTGAGATCAACACTTTTGACGAGGTACCATGGTCCAAAACCATAGGTTCAAATACCAAGGACTAACTACCATGGACCAAAGGTAAGTTCTCCAACATATACGCGCTTTTCCTTGCATGAAAGTGCGTACCATGGTCCAAAACCATATGTTAAAATACCAAGGACTAACTACCATGGACCAAAGGTAAGTTCTCCAACATATACGCACTTTTCCTCATAGGTTCAAATACCAAGGAATAACTACCATGGACCAAAGGTAAGTTCTCCAACATATACGCGCTTTTCCTCATAGGTTCAAATACCAAGGACTAACTACCATGGACCAAAGGTAAGTTCTCCAACATATACGCGCTTTTCCTTGCATGAAAGTGCGTGAACTTTTTCTCTACATGAAATAAACTTTTCTCTGCATAAAAGTGCGTGAACTTTTCTCTACATGAAATAAACTTTTCTCTGCATAAAAGTGCGTGAACTTTTCTCTGCATATAAGTGCGTGAACTTTTCTCTACACTATAATTTATTATCTGAGATGAGTGGGTTGCCATCAAGTAGAACATATGTATCATAATGCCAACAGAGGGGTCTTCAGTATCGGATTGACAGCAGTTTCTTGGTACAGTAGGAAGCAGAGATCCGTGGCACTCAGTTCAACGGAGGCCGAGTATATGGCAGCAAGTTTGGCTGCATGCGAGGCTATATGGATGAGGAAGATCCTGGTTGGTTTGTTCGGTTCTCATTTGGATCCTACTGTGATTTACTGTGATAACCAGAGTTGCATTAAACTCTCGGCTAATCCTGTATTTCATGATAGATCTAAACATATTGACATCAGGTACCATCATATCAGAGATTGTGTGCAGCGGAGGATCATGTTACTTTCGTACATTCCAATGGAGGATCAGGATGCTGATATTCTGACGAAGGCTCTCACCAGGAGCAAATTCGAGTACCACCGAGGCAGGATAGGGGTTGCTGATAATCCATATCTTGTCGAGAGGGAGTGTTGAGATTGCAACAAGATGATGGAGCTTAGTGAAAAGAGTCGCCTTCACTAAGTGGACCCGCAGGCTATTTTTGGTGCAAGTCTATTTTTAGACTATGTCTATTTTTAGACTATGGATCATGCCTATGGATTGCAGGTTGTTGTTTATGGATGATTGGTCAAGTTGGGAAAAATAGATGGAATTCTATTTTTTATCAAAGTGTGAGTGATCACAGTGTAAGTGATCAAAGTCTATTTTTAGACTGGCTGTCAAAAATAGAAAAGTCAAATATTATTGTCTCATAATAATATTTGGACTATAAACTTGATCTTATTCTCTTGGAGCACTTCAGTTTGAGCTACAGAGGTGGCACATGCAGCTGTCAGAAGGAAATACACTTTTCTTATGAGTCAGTTGAGTTGTTGCATGCATGACTTCAGTTAGAACTCAATCAGTTGAGTTTGGTGGAGTTGATTGTGGAGTTGATGGAGTTGTGTTCAGTTTGACTTAGTTAAACTAGTTGTAATTAGTCTAACTGCAAATAGACTAATGATGAGTTGTTAAACTAATTATTAACTCATGATGCAACTAATGAATACATCAATTAACTCAGTTGCATGTCAGTGCATGTTCAGTTCAACAGGGACAGGTGGTAGAGAATCAGATTGCTATCAGTTGTGACTATAGTTGTGCACCAGATCTTGCACAATCAAGGGATTGAGTATGCCAATGAGTTTGCTCACGTATTTGCCCAGTATTGTAGCTTTTGATCACGTCCAACAAAGTGTGAGTGATTATTTTGAGGTGAAATACGAGTTTGGTAAGTCATTCTCATCAGTTCTTGAGCAGGTATTGAGCAGTGGAGGCAGGCAAGCAGTGGAATAGATTTGGAGATCAGATCTGAGCTGTATTGTGTGTAACAGGTGGAGCTGGTACTGGATTGCTTGTGATAAGCATTATACTTTGTAATGTTACATGGTCTCAATCATTAATATACAGATAGTGTGGGGTTTTTAGCGAGATGCTTTCCCCGGGTTACATACTGTGTTAATGTGTAAATGCTCTTGACGTTTTATTGTTATTGATGTTGCTATATTGATGATCAACATAGAGGAGCTTATGTATTGTGTATGTATTCCGAAATAGTACATGATCAGGATAATTTCCATTGAATATTTGTTAAATTATTCAAAAGTTCTACATGGTATCAGTCCGTGCTGGTGAGCCGGGATGATGGCGAGTTGTGGCACAGGAGATTGGGTCACCTTCACCATGGAGCCTTGAAGATACTGCAGCAGATCACTACAGGGCTTCCTAAAGGCACACTTGCGCAGTCAGATCAGTGCAAGGGGTGTACTTTGGGGAAGTTTGTGAAATCCACCTTTCACGAAAAGGATAGTCGCGCCACAACGATCCTTGAGAGAATTCACACAGACGTGTGTGGACCTTTCTCAGTTGCTTCGACAACAAAACACAGGTATTATGTGATTTTTGTTGATGATTTCTCTCGTAAGTGTTGGATCTTCTTCATGCAGAAGAAGAGCGAGACATATTCAAAGTTCTGTGAATTCAAAGCACTGGTCGAGAAGGAGTCGGGGAAGAAGGTGAAGGCTCTTAGGAGCGATAATGGTGGTGAATACATCTCGGATGAGTTCAAGGATTTCTGCAAGGCAGAAGGGATTCGTAGAGAGCTCGTAGCTCCCCATAACTCACAGCAGAACGGGGTAGCTGAGTGGAAGAACAGAACGATCGTGGGTGCTGCACGGGCAATGTTGCATGATCAGGGCCTACCCCTTCACTTGTGGGCGGAAGCATGCAATACAGCAGTTTATGTGCATAACCGTTGTCCTCATAGGATACTTGGCATGAGTACACCCAAGAAGGCTTATTCTGGTAAGAAGCCTGATCTTTCTCATTTCAGGATTTTTGGTGCTAACGTTTACATGCATGTGACGAAGGATGCCAGGAAGAAGTTGGAGCCGACCGCAGAGGTTGGGATATTTGTGGGGTACACTGATACGCCCCACAACTATCATGTGTATTTGCCAGACAGTGGTAAAACTCTTATGCGACGGGATATAAAATTTCAGGAGGAGAAAGCCATGAAGTGTTCGCTTGAGAGGGAGCTACACTTGCATGCAGATGAGGAGCTATTAGTTCGTAAGGATGAACTTCAGGATGTGGATCAGCCATAGGATGAGGTTCATGGAGTGGACGAGTCCACTCATGCAGCGCCAACCATCAGAGGGCGAAAGCACTTGACAGAAGCTGAGCGACTGGCTCAAGATGTAGAGAAAGTTGTAGGACCACCTATAGCCCAACGTAGACAGAGACAGTCACCTGATCGGTACACTGGATACATGGCTCTTATTAGCAAGTGTGTTGTGATTGAGCCATCGTCTTTCGAGGAAGCTGTGGAGGATCCCGCATGGGTAGACGCCATGGTGGAAGAGTATGATTCTATTGTCAGAAACAATGCATGGGAGATTGTTCCTAGACCGGAAGGGAAATTAGTGGTGGGTTCGAGATGGATCTACAAAGTTAAGCAAGTAGCTGACAGGAGTGTGGAGAAGTACAAGGCAAGATTTGTTGCCCGAGGCTTTTCACAGATTCAGGGGATCGATTATGAGGATACCTTTGCACCTGTCGCAAGGTATTCTTCCATACGGACGATTCTTGCTCTCTCAGCATAGATGGGATGGCACATTCATCAGATGGATGTGAAGACTGCATTCCTCAACGGAGTCATTGAGGAGGAGGTGTACATTGAGCAACCCGAAGGCTTTGATGTCTTCAGCAGCGATTCGCATGTGTGCAGGCTCAAGAGAGCGTTGTATGGGTTGAAGCAAGCACCACGTGCTTGGTACACATGGATAGACAGCTATTTCACAGGACTTGGATTCTCCAAGAGCGAGGTGGATCCTAACCTATACCAGATTGTGGTGGAGGGTAAGTTGCTTATCATTGTACTGTATGTTGATGATTTGATTCTAACGGGTGATGAGCTGTTGATACTGTCATGCAAGAAGGATCTTGCTACAGAGTTTGAGATGAAGGACTTGGGCCTCCTTCACTATTTCCTAGGATTGGAAATATGGCAGCGCAGTGGTGGACTTTTGTTTCTCAGGGCAAGTATGCTCGAGAGTTACTGGAGAAGTTCAACATGCATGACTGCAAGCCTATTGATACTCCTTTTCCTGGAGGTTGGAGGAAGGAGGATGCCACTTCGGGAGAAGAAGTGGATGCCACTGTTTATCGACAGTTGGTGGGGTTGCTGATGTATTTGGTCAATACACGACCCGATATATGCTATGCAGTTAACCAGCTTTCACAAGCTATGGTTAAGCCTACCAAGCTCTTCTGGAAGGCGGGCAAGCATGTATTGCGCTACTTGAGAGGCACATCGGGATATGGTTTGTGGTACAGACAGGAGGATGAGGTGAAGCTATGTGGCTTCATGGATGCAGATTGGGCAGGGAGCCCAACGGACAGAAAGAGCACATCAGGAGGGGTCTTTAATATTGGATCGACAGCAGTTTCTTGGTACAGCAGGAAGCAGAGATCTGTGGCACTCAATTCAGCCGAGGCCGAGTATATGGCAGTAAGTTTGGCTGCATGCGAGGCTAAATGGATGAGGAAGATCCTGGTTGGTTTGTTTGGTTCTCATTTGGATCCTACTGTGATTTACTGTGATAACCAGAGTTGCATTAAACTCTCGGCTAATCCTGTATTTCATGATAGTTCTAAAGATATTGACATCAGGTACCATCATATCAGAGATTGTGTGCAACGGAGGATAATGTTACTTTTGTACATTCCAACGGAGGATCAGGATGCTGATATTCTGACGAAGGCTCTCACCAGGAGCAAATTCGAGTACCACCGAGGCAGGATAGGGGTTGCTGATAATCCATATATTGTCGAGAGGGAGTGTTGAGATTGCAACAAGATGATGGAGCTTAGTGAAAAGAGTCACCTTCACTAAGTGGGCCTGCAGGCTATTTTTGGCGCAAGTCTATTTTTAGACTATGTCTATTTTTAGGCATATGGATCATGTCTATGGATTGCAGGTTGTTGTTTATGGATGATTGGTCAAGTTGGGAAAAATATATGGACTTCTATTTTTGATCATAGTGTGAGTGATCAAAGTCTATTTTTAGACTGGCTGTCAAAAATAGAAAAGTCAAATATTATTGTCTCATAATAATATTTGGACTATAAACTTGATCTTATTCTCTTGGAGCACTTCAGTTTGAGCTACAAAGGTGGCACATGCAGTTGTCAGAAGGAAATACGCTTTTGTTATGAGTCAATTGAGTTGTTGCATGAATGACTTCAGTTAAAACTCAATCAGTTGAGTTTGGTGGAGTTGATTGTGGAGTTGATGGAGTTGTGTTTAGTTTGACTTAGTTAAACTAGTTGTAATTAGTCTAACTGCAAATAGACTAATGATGAGTTGTTAAACTAATTATTAACTCATGATGCAACTAATGAATACATCAGTTAACTCAGTTGCATGTCAGTGCATGTTCAGTTCAACAGGGACAGGTGGTAGAGAATCAGATTGCTATCAGTTGTGACTATAGTTGTGCACCAGATCTTGCACAATCAAGGGATTGAGTATGCCAATGAGTTTGCTCACGTATTTGCCCAGTATTGTAGCCTTTGCTCACGTCCAACAAAGTGTGAGTGATTATTTTGAGGTGAAATACGAGTTTGGTAAGTCATTCTCATCAGTTCTTGAGCAGGTATTGAGCAGTGGAGGCAGGCAAGCAGTGGAATAGATTTGGAGATCAGATCTGAGCTGTATTGTGTGTAACAGGTGGAGCTGGTACTGGATTGCTTGTGATGAGCATTGTACTTTGTAATGTTACACGATGTCAATCATTAATATACATATAGTGTGGGGTTTTTAGCGAGATGCTTTCCCCGGGTTACATACTGTGTTAATGTGTGAATGCTCTTGATGTTTTATTGTTATTGATGCTGCTATATTGATGATCAACGTAGAGGAGCTTATGTATTGTGTATGTATTCCGCAATAGTACATGATCAGGATAATCTCCATTGAATATGTGTTAAATTATTCAAAATTTCTACATCCATTATGTGATTCAGTGGGTAAATGGAGTTATCAGCTTAGGGAAATCAAAATAAAGGTAAAGGTAATGTTTTATTTCGAATAAGACAATGTTACAGTACACTACCTCGCCTCATCATTTCTCATAGGGACATGTTTGCTTCAAAATATGTTTCCAACCACATGGAGAATACTTTTACAAAACTGAAAGAGGTTTTTTTCCAATATATTCCAAGGAACAAAAAATTCATTCATTTTATGCACAAGTGTTATGATTTGAAATAAAAGCACAAAATACAATTGCTACGAGAGAGTTGTTGCACTTCTAGACAACTTGACTTCAAGACAGTTTTTCAGGGGTTTGGAGCAGGTGTTCGAAATTCTTAAGGACTCTATTTTGTATAAGACATACTACTCTTTCCAATAGTACCTTCAGATCATGATTTGGATTAGTAGAAGGCATCAAAAAGTTCTCTGCAATTTGGAGTTGCTCTTTTGTCAGAGACACCCTGGGTTTTGGAGCAACCTTGGGAAAATCAATATTTCTCCCTAATGGAGTGTCCAAATTGCATTCTTGAGGAGTCTATCATATAACATACTTAAAGCGCTTTCCAACGAGCTATCCATTTCTTAATTTGGAGTAGTTTCAGGCCTCCAAAAGTGGTTTGGAAGATGGTGTTGTGCTCACGAACACTACGCTGCGCTTAGGAAGACTATCTTGTGCTTGGGCCAGAGTACCTCAAAGTTGCCAGAAACTCACCCAAATTGATTTTTTAAGCTTTCTCACTTGCTTTATTAAAATCCTAATCTCATCCATAGGTAACTACACCACTTTACTTACCTTTTTGTTTGGCAAGATAAATTCAAGCCAAAGATTTCTTCAATTAGGGTTTCTAGTGAATTTCTCATGAAATGATGATAGGGTTGATGATGGTCATTTTGTTTTCTTGATTTTAAACATGTAAACTATTATCCTACAGCTCTACACATGATTAATATGCTACATGAACCACTGAAACAACCTCAAAACATTAAATTACCTCACTAAAATTGAAACCCTAGCTCATTCCTATGGGTTTTGGGCACTGTTCCTAAAAACTATGTTTTTCCCTTTAACAAATACATTACTCCCTCATTTCACTTCCTTTCATCTTTATCAATTTTTCATAGTCCATATCCACCTCTTTCAAACTCCCTTTACCATTTTTTCAACTCCACCTACCCATCATTTCATTTTTCACTCATCCCTCACTATTTTTCCCCTTTCCTAACATCTAGGGTTTCAAAAATGAAATGAGATTGCTTCACCAAGCCATCACCAAGACACATAAACACAACCTATGGAAGTAGGTTTATCCAAAAAATCAGAGGAGGTTCCCAAGGCACCTAGACCTGAGGTGACCAAAACATACCAGAGAAGAAGAGGCTTGTGTTTGCTTCTCATGGTGAGAAAGGGGCCAAGCCTTCTACATTAGCAAAGCAGGGATGAGTAGCGCAGGATAAAGACATGTTTGAACATGAATTTGAGCTGGTTGATTTAGAGGCAAAGGATTAGACTTCAAGCATGAAACAGATGATCAGATCAAGGAGCTCACTGTCAACATTGTGAGAGCAATATACATCATTTCAATCCTTGAACAAGAGAATAGTCAGCTCAAAGCAAAGAAATTGATAATGGAAAAAGAGAAAACCAAATTATTGCAATAGGTTGGTAAGGGAAAAGTAGTCATAGAGTCAAGTGAACTTGAAGGAACACAAGAGGAAAGGAAAGAGGAAAAGACCAAGAACATGAGGCCTCAAGAAAGCTTTGCAAGAGGAGTAAGAGCACATTCTGTTGAATGAAGACCTTAACCTAGAGGATAGGATTTCCCTTGAGGTTCATCAAGATAAGGAATATTGACTAAATAGGGTAAATTAACACTTGGAGAAGCTCCTTGAGAAGGCAGACAAGGATAATCAATTTCTTAGACATATGGTGCACCACTACCAAGCACAAAACATGATCGCCAATGTCAAAGTAAAGCAACCTGAAAATAAGCTCAAGGAGGCCAAAAAAGACCAAAAGGATGAGGGAAACTTGGAGATGCTTGTTTAAGAATCTATGAAGCTTAACAAACATGTTTTTACACCTTCCATCCAAGTTTGAGCAAATTTTGAGCACTTTAAGTTTTGTGAGAAATTTTTGTCTAAATTCAAAAATTTAGTTGCTTTTCCTCAGGCCTCCATTTGAGGAAAATTTTATATTTTTGGAAAGATAATTCCATCCTCTAAAAACCTGTTTGATCAGATTTTGAAGAGGTGTCTCATTTTTGGGGAAAAGGGCAAAAAAGTGGAAAAAACTAGCATTCTTGACCCTTTTTTGACAGGCACTGCGATTTTGGAGTGACCTTGGGAGAATGAATTTTTGAAGGCCTTCCCATGGTCCAAATTTAGAAATTCAAACTGTTCTGGAAACCAGACTTGAAGGGATAGTTGACCATTCTCTCAGTTTTTCATTTTGACCCCTGGAAGGCACCTAAAAAGCACCTTAAAGTTGGTGTTGTGCTTTTGCACTTTTCTGTGTTTTAATTTGTAAATTTCACTGTGTAAAATTTCTAGTTTCCAGTTTGACTCAGTCAAAGTCAAGATTCTCTATGTAATGGCACTAGTTTTGAGGATAGGCGATGTAGGCATGAATAAATTTACATCATAGGTTTTTTTTTTTTTTTATTAGGCCTCATAAAAGAAACAAACTTGTAAACAAACTCTTCATGAAGTGTTTGAGTTTCACCTTCTCACTCTCACCTATTGGTTGAGAGAATCTTGGAGTCAGTTCCTCCACCAACGAATTTGACTCTTGAAGGTGGGAAAGTGGTCTAGGAGAGTCTATATTTATTATTTCTCTTGAGGAGAAGACGGTTTAACTTTTTGTGAAGGAAGCTTGCATGTAATCATCTTTTCAACTAATACAGAGACAATTTGCATCTATTTTCAAGGAACTCTAGCTTAGTTTGTTCATGATGCTTGTACTTCATTCTATTTATTTTCTGATGGTCTAAACATCTATATCTACATTATATCTCTTATTTCTATGGATGGCTTACAATGAAATATACAATTTTTTTGTTTTTTGAGCTCTGTTATCTGGTTTTCATAGTTATGTTTATGTCTTCCTAAGCTAATGAAATCATGTTTACTTATGTTCATTAGTTTCTTCTACATGTTCCCCTCTATACTAAACTGATAATATTCAAAATACACCATGGCTTCTGATATCTAGCTCCCTCTAATATTTTCTCTTGCACTCCTACAGCCTATACCTATTTGTGGCTCCAAACCCTAAGTTCAACCGTAAAACTCAATTTTCACAAACAAACAAAAAAAACACGCATATCTAGCCTAAAATTCATTTTCTTTAAAGTCATATCATTGATAAGAGACTTAGAAAGATCCCTCTCATGCTCAGTAGGGCTAGCTACTAAGTTGAAGTGGTTTGAGGTTACTCTTCTCGATTTCCTGTTTAGCCTAGGAGATTGTAAGGACTAACACCAACTTCAGAAACAAATAGTACCACTGAGCTTCTGGTGAAAAAACGTGTAAAAGTGCCGAACCGAACACCCAATTCTAATAATCGGGCTTTCTACACCTTCACGAAACCCCCTTGTTGCCCCAGGTGAGGTCTTGGCCTGCTTCCAGGTTAAATTACTATTTCACACAGATCTTCTGAATTATTGTGTCGGTCTCCCCCTTTTTCCGATGTGGATAGTCCTTTATATAAGCTAGCAGCTTACTCCTCAATCCCCATGAAGTTCTCAACAAACAACAAGTATAGTAGGTGGGTTTGTTTCAATACACATAGATTCTTGGTCCTAGAATAGTGCGTAGGTACATCCCTATTAAACATAGTAAAAATACCAAAAAAACAATTCCACCGAATATTTCTTGCTTATCTTCTTAACCGCTCATTAATTCCCTGAACTGGCAGCTTTAACATAGAGAATCGACGCTTAACTCCCTAATCTGACAGCTTTAACAGATCAAAAAGTGCTATGAACAGAGAACCATAATTTATTGGCACTGATACACCATATCACAAACAAAAAATCAATGGAACCTGCAGATCTTACTATCTATGCACACGGCGTGTGTGATGTGCAATTTCAATATCGCAATCGCAATCCTGACCATCAGGGGTAGATTCTGTACTACCTTCCCTTTGTGATGCGCAATTGCAATCATCGCATCGCAACCCTGAATGTCGGGGGCTGATTTGTAAACACTTGATCCACCTTCGATCCACGATATGTGATATTCCAATCACAACTTGGTTCCTAACAGGGTCGATTCGTAAACACTTACCTTTTGCAATTGCGAAATGCGATTATCGCATGACAACTTTGTAGAAATTATTACTGTAGATTAAACTGATAATGCAATGTAACTAAAGCAATATACTTAATCTATTTCTACAATCGAACTTGCGGAAGCTTAATCGATTTTGAGCAAGATCAAATAGAGCACATATAACAAACGAAGAAGAAATCAATCACACATCAACATAGAAGAATACTCTGGGGAAAGCCTCAGCTAAAAAACCCTGCTATCTATATTATCATACAAGTGGAAATATCTCAAGATTACACAAAGCTTTAGCTCACAAGCTATCCATCTCTCAATACAATCCCTCACTACTGCTCATAGACAAAATAGACAACAAATATGCCTTCCTTCAGTCCTCCAAGCCTCCTATTTCCTTGCGTAGTTTCTCTTGGGTCCTCAAGCTGCCACCTATGTGTAATAATTCCTCACACACTACTCTAACCTCTTAAATAACTACGCAATCCTCAAGGAATGACTTCCTTTTGCATGCAAGAGATGTCCTCATGGGAATATTCCTACAACTGATAGTACATTGTCCCATCCTTTGATCTCAATCGGGTCTCTGTCTGAACTGACATGCATGAGTTATTTATGAGAGAATGCTCAATTATTTGAAGTACACTAGTTGCATGCATGCATGCATTGACTAACTTAACTCACAATCAGTTCCACAAACTATTGGAGCTAATCTAACTAGAGTTAACTAAGCTAACTAATTACAACTCAATTACAACTTATCCTTTTCTCCTTAATTAAGGGATAATTCCCTTAATTTAAGGGATAAATGTTGCATGACTTCACATAGACTTGATGTTTGATTTTATCCAACTAATTAACTCAAGATGAATTAATTAATTATTTTACAAACAGCTGTTGAGATCAAATTCGAATTTTAATTCTCAATTTTAATTTAGGGACTAATTAAAATTGGAATGTATCTCGAAATGTTATCTATAGCAATGCTATTTCTAGCATTTCTATTTTTAGCATTTCTTGTTGCTATTTTCAACACTCCCTCTCAACAAGAAAGGGATTATCTACCACCCCAATCCTGTCTCTATGGAACTTGAATTTGCATATTGACAATGCCTTAGTCAAAATGTCTGCATCTTGCTCCTTGGTCAAAACATACTACAACAACATGATCCTCTTCACCACATAGTCTCGAAGATGATGATACCGGATATCGATGTGCTTGGACCTGTCATGAAATACTGGATTCCGAGAGAGTTTGATACAACTCTGATTATCGCAATAGATCACAGTTGGATCCATCTTCTGATCAAAGAACCCAACTAGAATTTTTGCATCCAAATGGCCTCACATGCTGCCTGGCTTGCAGCCATGTATTCAGGCTCTATTGAGCTAAGTGCAACTAACCTCTATTTCCTACTGTACCAAGAAACTACAGCTGAACTAAGGTTGAAAATTCCTCCTAAAGTTCTCTTCCGATTTGATGGACTCCCTTCCTAAATCTGCATCTGTGAAGCCCTAAAGCTTCACTCCCCCTGTCTTCCTGTACCATAATCCATACTAAGATGTGCCTCTGAGATATCTCAGCACATGCTTAGTTGCCTTCCAAAGCAGTTTGGTAGGTTAAACCATAGCTTGACTCAGCTGGTTCACCGCAAAGCACAAATCTAGTCGTGTGTTTGCTAAATACATCAATGAACCCACAAGCTGCCGATACACAGTAGTAGCTACTACCTCACCTAAAGTAGCATCCTCCTTCCTCCAGTTACCTGCTAGAGGAGTCTGCATGGGCTTGCAGTTCTCCATGTGGAATCTCTTGAGTATCTCATTGGCATACTTGCCTTGAGACACAAACACTTCCCCATCCTTCAGCCACATTTCCATGCCTAGAAATTAGTGCATGAGACCCATGTCTTTCATCTCAAACTCTCTTGCGAGATCCTCCTTGTAAGACTTGATCAACTGATCATAACCTGTTAATATTATATCATCAGCATAAATAACAATTATCAATGGCTTACCTTCTACCATGATGTGGTACAGGTTTGCATCCGCTTCACTCTTTGTGAAGCCCAACCTGGTGAAGTAGTTGTCGATCCTGGTGTACCAAGAACGAGGTGCTTATTTCATCCCGTACAAATCTCTCTTGAGTCAGCACACATGCGACTCACGATTGAAGGTCTCAAATCCTTCCAGCTGCTCTATGTACACCTCTTCCTAAATCTTTCCATTGAGGAATTTAGTCTTCACATCCCTCTGATGGATCTCCCAACTCATCTGTGATGATAGTGCCAACATCGATGTAATAGATGAGTATCTTGCTACTGGAGAAAAAGTCTCATCATAGTCGATCCCCTCGACCTGTGAGAAACCACGGGAAAAAAAATCTTGCCTTATGTTTCTACATACTACCGTCAACAGCTTTCTTTACCTTGTAAAGCCAACGAGAACTCACAACTGACTCATTCTCTGATCTTGGAACAACATCCCAAACACTATTCCAAACTATGGAGTCATACTCCTCCACCATAGCATCAAACCAAATTGGTTGTTGCACTACTTCCTCAAAGGAAGATGGTTCGGTCTCTACACATTCCCCAATAAGGTCCATGTAACCAATGTACTTCTTAGGTGACCTCCTCTGTCTACGCTGAGAATATGAATCTCCCACATTCTCTCTCGCATCCATCAACAATCTGTCAGCTTCCCTTGTGCATTTCCGCCCCTCTATGGAAGACTCTGCATGAGTGGATGTCTCCACTCCTGGAACCTCTACATGTGGCTGCTCTGAATTAGTCTGAGGCTCCTCCTCCTTAGGAACCAAAAGTTCCTCATCTACATGCATATTGAGGTCCCTCTCAAGGGAAACTTACATGGCCTTCAGATCATCAAACTTAAGATCTCTGCGAACCACTTTCCTCTGACTGGTAGGAAAATACACCTGATATTTGTGGGGAGTATCACTATACCCCACAAGTATCCTAACTCTGTTGTTGGCTCTAGCTTCTTCCGGGCATCCTTGGTCACATGGCAATAAACCGATGAGCCAAAGATCCTGAAGTGACTCACACCTGGTCTCTTCCTGGAGAAAGCTTCCTCTCGTGTCTTCATCCCAAGTACGCAATGCAAGCTTCTATTCTGCAAGTAAACCACTGTGTTGCATGCCTCAGCCCACAAATGAAGTGGTAGGCCTTGGTCATGTAGCATCGCCTGAGCTGCTCCCACAATCATTATGTTCTTCCTTTCGGCCACCCCATTCTACTGTGGGTTATGGGGTGCCGTCAACTCCCATTTAATTCCTTCTGTTGCATAGAAGTCCTTAAACTCTTGAGAGACATACTCTCCACCATTGTCGCTTTGCAAGGCCCTGATCTTCTTTCCTGATTCTTTCTCAACCAAGGCTTTGAACTCACAAAACCTTGAGAAGGTTTGATCCTTCTTTTGCATCAAAGAGATCTAGCATCTATGAGAAAAATCATCAATTAAAATACCATAGTAGCTTTGTTTAGTGGTGGAGGCTGTCGAGAATGGTCCACACACATCTATTTGAACTCGATCCAAGATTTCTTCAGCTCGATTGTCTCAATCCTGAAAGGAATATTTTTCATACTTACCCAAGGTACAACCTTTGCATGTATCCACTTTCTCAAGTTTACCTTTGGGAAGTCTAATAGAGATCTGATACATGATCTTCAAGGCCCCATGATGCAAGTGGACAAACCTTCTATGCCATAACTTGCCAATATCTTGGCTTTGCACCAACTCTGCTTTGGAACTCAATGCAACACAGTAATCTACCTCTAGCTTGAAGAGATTCTTCACTCAAATCCCAATCCCCTCTTGTTTTGACCCATGGTGATGTGTCTCAGGAACGCCTTTCCTTTACTACAGACTACATCATAGCTTTTTTCTTCCAACATTGCGACGAATACCAGGTTCTTGTTTAGTCTAGGCACATACTTTACATCAGTTAGGGAGAGAGGATCTCCATGTTCCCTCTGAAACACAACCATGCCTTCACCTGAATCACAGTACTTTCCATCATCACCCATATCTATGCGCATATGGAGTTCCTTCTCCTCCAAGCTAATGAATAAAATCTTGTCGCCGGTCAAGTGGAATGAGGCTCCACTGTCCAGGTACCAAACACAATCCACCATCAATGAAACCATGCATGCGATGAGGGTAGAATCTAATTCGAACTGTGAGGCCAGTGCCTTACCATCTGATCCTTTTGAGGATCCCTTCTTGGATTTCTTCTCTGGATAATTTGTTTCATAATGGCCCACCTCATGACAATTAAAGCATCACACTTTATATTTTTCAATCTTCTTCCCACCATGGGAAGAACTTGATTTGGAATGGGAAGCCTTCCCTTTCCCTTTCCTCGCCTTACTTGCTAAGGCTAGATTTTCTTCATCATCATGCTTTGATGAAGAGCCATCTTTGGTGCTTCTCCTAATCTCCTCCTGCATCAAATCTGACCACAGTCATTCCCAATTTGGCAGTTTCTCTCTTCCATTCACTGAGTCTTGGTAGTTATGCCAACTCTTAGGAAGACCGAGGAAAGCAAGACTCACTATGTCATCATCAGCTATCATGATTCCTACACTTCCAAGCTCATCTCTGTAGGTGGTGAGCTTGTTCAGATATGTAGAGATCGTGTCGCCCTTTTCACACTTGATTTTCTGAAGCTTGTCTTTCAGCGCCAGCTTCCTCTGATCGTTGTTGTTCGGATATAGATCCTTCAATGTCTTCCACATTGAAAATGATGTCTCCTTCCCATGGAGACTCGAGACAATATGATCTCAAACTGCCTCCAAAAGAATCCTACTCGCTCTTGCCACACATTTCTTCCATTCCACCAATTCTTGGGCATTAGCTACTGTTGGCTTGGGGACTTCTTGATCAATGAAGTCCTTCAACCCATTGCCCTCTAATACTGCTTCCATGTGATCCTTCCAGGCTATGTAATTCGAGCTGCCATCCAGGGCATACTCAAGTCTCAAGCCATTTAATGCCATTGATGAATTTTGAGGTGTGATAAGAAATTGATTCTGTACCTATAATCAAGAACTTAAAAACTTCAAACTTCTCCCTTCTTTGTATATCATTCTCCAATTTGATCACTATTACTCTGATACCATGTATAAATTCTTACAATGGATTAAACTAATAATGCAATGTAACTAAAGAAATATACTTAATCTACTTCTACAATCAAACTTGCAGAAGCTTAATCGATTTTGAGCAAGATCAAATAGAACACATAAAACAGATGAAGAAGAAATCAATCACACATGAACACAGAAGAATACTCTGGGGAAAGTCTCAGTTAAAAAACCCTACTATTTGTATTATCATACAAGTGGAAATATCTCAAGATTACACAAACCTTTAGCTCACAAGCTATCCATCTCTCAATACAATCCCTCACTGCTGCTCATAGACAGAATAGACAATACATATGCCTTCCTTCAGCCCTCCAAGCCTCCTATTTCCTTGCGTAGTTTCTCTTGGGTCCTCAAGCTGCCACCTGTGTGTACTAATTCCTCACACACTACTCCAACCTCTGAAATAACTGTGCAATACTCAAGGAAAGAATTCCTTCTGCATGCAAGAGGTATCCTCATGGAAATATTCCTGCAACTGATAGTACACTATCCCATCCTTTGATCTCAACTAGGTCTCTGTCTGAACTGACATGCATGAGTTATTTATGAGAGAATGCTCAGTTATCTAAAGTACACTAGTTGCATGAATGCATGCATTGACTAACTGAACTCACAATCAGTTCCACAAACTGTTGGAACTAATCTAACTGGAGTTAACTGAGCTAACTAATTACAACTGAAATAAAACTCATCCTTATCTCATTAATTAAGGGATAATCGCCTTAATTTAAGAGATAACTATTGCATGACTTCACATAGACTTCATGTTTGATTTTCTCCAACTAATTAACTCAAGATGAATTAATTAATTATTTTACAAATAGCTTGTGAGAATTTTTTCGGCGTAAATCACATGAAAAACCATTTGTCAACGCGTTTCAAACCAACTAGTGTGGTTCATCGTCAGGACAAGATGAAGAAACAGATCCAGCCTAGCAAGTTAAATAGTTTGAGCAGAGCCTCCAACGGCTAACTTGACTCTAGGACCGAGGTCAAAATTATTTTATTAATTTAATTAGCAATCTCAGGGATCAATAAATATATAAAATTTTTAATGGGTATTAGTTCAAAAAATATATTATAAAAATGATAAGTTAATTAGAATTTAAAGAAAACCAGGACCTTATAAAATGAATAAATATATAAATTAATTTTATTAAAAGAATTATTAAATTTTTTAAGTTAATTAGGTACATAAAGGGCATTATAATATTAGAATAAAATAAAGTAATACCCAACGGGATGCTAGGTTAGTTAGAAAATTATTTAAGTTCACTAAGGAGCAGGAAGTTGATGGATGCCTTCCTTTCCTTGATATTCTTATTTCTAAGAATAGTGATGGTTCCCTCGCCCATCAAGTTTTTCGAAAGAAAACTCATACGGAGCAGTATCTTCATGCCAGTTCCCACCATTTCACGGCTCAAAAGATGGGTGTTCTCAATACCCTTGCTACTCGGTCCCTAAGAATCTCAGACAAGAAGAGCTTTGAGAAAGAAAAGTCCCATCTGCTTGATGTCTTTGTTGAGAACGGTTATAGTAGATACATGGGTGAGAAGGCTTTCCTTAAAGCTTCCAAAAATTCTTTGACTAAAAGGGAACTGAAGGAGCGAATTCCAGGTGTCCATCTTCCGTATGTTCAAGGGGTCACTGATAGAATTGGAAGGATTCTTAGGAAGCATAGTATCCCTGTGACTTTTAGGCCCCTGAACACCATTCGTATGTCCCTCAAATCGGTGAAGGATCCTATCGACCCTAAGGTTATGAAAGGTGTTTATATGATCCCTTGTTCCTGTGGGACCCCCTATATTGGGGAGACTGGTCGCTCCATTAATCAAAGGATTAGCGAGCATGCAGCGGACCTTAAGCATAGGAGAGCTAAGTCTTCTGCTTTAGCTGAACATGCTGAGAAAACCAATCATCATGTTTGTATTGAGGAGGCTAGTGTTATTGCTAGGGTTTCACATTTCCATCATCGTAAATTTAGGGAAGCGCTTGAGATTGAAAAGAGACCAATCAATCTCAATAGGGAAGACGGCTGGAAAATCAGTAGGTGTTGGGTCCCAGCACTACCTTCCTAGTCGTTTTTTCGCCCTCCTCCTTAAGTTTATATATATATATATATATATATATATATAAATTTTTTTTTATATTTTATATTTTATTTATTTTTATTTATCTATATATATATATATATATATATATATATATATATATATATATATATATATATATATATATATATATTTTAATTTTTTATTTTATATATCTGTATTTTATTTTATTTATTTTTTATTTATATTTTTTATTTATTATTATTTTTATTTATTTATTTTTTATTTCTTTTTAATTTTTTTTGTCCTTTGGTTACTAATTTTCTAAATTCTCACCCTTTTCAATTATTTTTATATATTTTATGCATATAGGTTATTATGAGGTCCTTTGCATAACTAATTTTCCAATTAATTTCTAATCAACTTTTACTTTTTAAATAATTTTCTAACTAACCTAGCATCCCGTTGGGTATTACTTTATTTTATTCTAATATTATAATGCCCTTTATGTACCTAATTAACTTAAAATTTTTAATAATTCTTTTAATAAAATTAATTTATATATTTATTCATTTTATAAGGTCCTGGTTTTCCTTTAAATTCTAATTAACTTATCATTTTTATAATATATTTTTTGAACTAATACCCATTAAAAATTTTATATATTTATTGATCCCTGAGATTGCTAATTAAATTAATAAAATAATTTTGACCCCGGTCCTAGAGTCAAGTTAGCCGTTGGAGGCTCTGCTCAAACTATTTAACTTGCTAGGCTGGATCTGTTTCTTCATCTTGTCCTGACGATGAACCACACTAGTTGGTTCGAAATGCGTCGACAAATGGTTTTTCATGTGATTTACGCCGAAAAATCTCTCACAAACTGGATATGGATCACAGAAGCCTGAACTCTATAATTGAATCCCTGCACGGAAAAGCCTTTACAAATAGTTGCTGAGATCAAATTCGAATTTTAATTTAGGGACTAATTAAAATTGGAATGTATGCCGAAATGCTATCTATAGCAATGTTATTTTTAGCATTTCTTGTTGATTTTCAACAAAATTTTCTTGCCTAGGGCCGATTTGAAACCACTGACCTCTGCCTTCTGCAATAAGAGAAATGCGAGACCAATAGTGGCCTACCACTTGGCACTTCCCCATTCGCTGATAGTTTTGCCACGTCACTTCCTCCTTCCACTTGTCCAAGTCAAACTTGATCTTTGATTTGCTCTAACTTCTTCATATGAACTCGGATTTGAGTGTCATTCACACTGCTAGAATCAGGATGACAATCACTTCGATCTGATGTTATGTTTATATAGTTTCTGCCACTTTGAGTTTTGAGCCTTGTTACCATGCCACTGATACTTTTTAAAGATCCACCTGGATCAGTCAAAGATCAACCAAGTCAATGAAGGTTAAAATTCAAAATTCCTGGTCAAACCGAGTTCCAAACCTCTAGTTTAGAACAACAGTTCGAACCTACAACTCAACCTCCTAGCAGTTGCAGAAACCCTATTTTCACATGTGTGAGAGAAATCAAGCCCAAAGATCATATTTTCCTTCTTGTTTTTGACTTCCTCTTATCTTCATGTCCTTCTCTTTTCTTACTTCCTTTTTATTTCTCGAGATTAAAATTTTGAAGTGTGTGTGAATGAGTCAAACTCTCTTTCTTTAAATATCCTTCTCATGAGGCCTAATGAGCCTCTCTTAGGCCAAATTTTCATTGGCAAGGCTGACTTGGTCATGGAGGTAAAATTTGACTTTCTAAACACAAAAAAAATATTTTACATGTTACAGCTTGCCCAAGTGGATCTTTTACAAATGATAATGACTCTCTTGACTCATGATGAATATTCTTTTGACTTGACGAAACCTAGGAGCATGAAATGCAAGCTTGACCTAGATGACCAATCAAATGGAGCACGAAACCCATGCTTGAAAATAATATTTTTCTTTATTCTTTTGCTTGTTACATAACATATACATAATGACAGGATTACAATGACAATTGTGAAGACTGAAACTAGATACATTTTCCAACAATATATTGGTTTCCTGGTGTGAAGATTAGAAGTTCCTTAAGCAAGTATCTATCTATTATATGAAGAGGGTGAGCCTCATATCTATATGATCAGGAGCGGTTGAAGCCCTAGATTCTTCCTTGGGTAGGCCTAGAAGCCTCAAGTGACTTTGCAGAACCTTGGATTATGCTGCAGGTTTTTTTACTACACCGTAGTTAGGGAAAATTAGAGTGAGAGGCCTCAGAAACCTTAGGAGTGGGCATTGAGGTACCTTAGAAACGTAAAGAGGCTAGCACGATTGATGTACTACGGAAGAGAGGTTGCTTAGTGTGATAGTATTCTAAAGTGAATATCTAATACCTTGAAGGATCCAAGGGACTATGAGTAGTTGATATTTTAATAGTGGTTGAGTATACAATTATATGATGGGAAAATAAACTATGAGTAAGCTATTTTTCGAGGATGATATATGAAAATATATTTAGCTTGTGAGAAACTTATCTGATAGAGATTAGGAAGGAGCCTAATCCATGTGTGTTGATGGAAAAGAATAGACCAAGTGTGAAGGATAATGAGGACTTAAAGGGATAAAGGATAAGGGATTGTATAGAAAGAAAGTAGTGTATTTGTTCTTGTCTTCTCATTGGGCATATCAAATCCCTGGTTTCTATACTATGTATACTAGCTATATTAGTGATTGAGGGCCAAGATCCCTAGTACAGGAGCCCCATGATTCTTTTATTGACTTACCTCGGACAAAATCTAGGGCCTAAGGAAAATTCAATACTGTTAAGGATGATTATGCATTTATATTATATAGGTGATTTGAACCCTTAAGGGGAGAGATAGTTCCAAAGTATGCCCTTCAATCCATATATGCATGGGATAAATGTGGCAATCAAATGGGAAATACTTTAGAGAATATGCCTAAACCATGATTCCAACTAAAATAAAGTCCAACATATTGAGTATAATGATGATAAAAGGGAGTAATTATGGAGGCATGAGTTACCCCTTTCCTCAACCTACTTTTTCCACCCATCTGGTGCACCTTTTACTTTATGTTTTTCTTTTCTTTTATGCATAGTTTGGGTTACCAACTTTTATTTTCTTATTTTTTTAACATTTCTAATACCCATTAATGATGTGGCATTTTATCACTCATTAAGGTTGGTACATTCATAATTTCCTTTACTTATATGGAGTATGGGATGCTTAGGAACTAGGTGATGGCTAATGAGTGGAAAAAGTTCATGCTAGGCTTTTTCCCATGTCATAAAAATGTCCATGTCGTCTTTTGAATTTTTCATTTCCTTCCAATTTTTTATTTCATGATTTTATATTTATTTCAACTACATCAGCCTCTTAAGGAAAAGGTTTTGGGTCGAGACTTAGATATGTGTATATAGGGTAGAAATCCTAATGACTAATGACAATCAACCAAAAACATGTGTATGAATACAAGGGACAAATGGAAATAAATGAATAGGGATTACCTTGGGTATGTTATATCAATTAGTGCTTCCTATTCTTTCACATTCTAATTTTTTGAAGAATAGGCCTCAGGGTGGGTCACACTAGACTAAGGTCAACCTCCCAAGTGAAGTGAAAGAGCAAGGATATTATCAAGAGAAATAAATCATCCAAATTTCCCCATGATTCATATTAGCATTCCCTTTTGAAATTATTAAGGAACTTGATTACTAAAATGGTTGGTGAACCTTTAGATAGATGGCCCATTTCCTTCAATAAGTATGGTATATGGGAGAGAGAATTGACTAGAACATAGGTGGAGATATTTAACATGAAGTTATGTATGGATGATCATAGGGCTACTAGCTAGATGGTTGTAAAAAAAAATTGAGAAAAAAAAATCTCCTATGGGTTACTCAATATTTTTGGGTAATAGGTTCCATCCATTCTATCCCCAAATTGGAGGCCTACTACCAAAATATTTAAGATCTATTGCACAAATTCCTAAATAAGAAATTATAACTTTAGAATTTTCTTACTTTTGGTATTTCTTCCTTGAAATTAAGTTTATATTGCAAATCTCTAAGAATCACAACTAGTGAGCAATTTCTGATACCATTATAGAAGTTCAATCCCTAGGTGACTATTATCCTTATGATCTCAATAAAAAATGTGGGCTACTAAGTTTGATTAATACTAAATCAAATTGTATACCATAGCATCAATCATATATAGCTAGAAATTAAACAGGAAGCATAAAGACTAATTTCTTATACACATAAGTAATTACTCTTTCAAATCAACTTTTCATTCCTTCAAAAAAATTACAAGAAAACCTCCACATGCTACATAAAAAATAGCATGCACAAACACCAAAAATATGCTAAACTAAGTTTGTATAATCTACTAAATAATCCAAATAGTAAAAAAAATATTGTATGACCTATAGGATGGGTTGTATGGCCTATCTATATGGTTGTACGAACCTATACCAAAAATAATCTTACACTAGGTGCTCAAGAATGCATCTTCCCTAACTTCCTTATCTCTCTTTCTTATTCAAATACTAAATTATGTGTGTAAAACCCTATACCTTGCCTTTTATTTATAGTTTTAGAAGAGAAGCTAGTTTTAATATTGTTCCTAGTCTAAATCATGGGTTAAATACAATTTTAGATGCAACTGCTAAATATAGGAATTTCACTTTTTTATTAAAGTGAATTGAAAGACATAATTATACTTTTCAAAAAATATAGTTACTTTTAATTAAAATTGCACATGGACTAGTGATGAGTTGTGACTAAGGTTTCTACAACTCTTTGATTAATCGTGAATTCAAGTGAATTAGAATTTTTTTTTTTTTCTATTGAAGGAATGACATCTCAAGCCTCATTTTCATACAGTGCTATGTTGATACAAAAATATGTTCTTACAGTTGTTCAATAATTTTTGGCCCTTAATGTTTCTTTGAAAGAGGATTCCTTCAGCTATATATTGTTTTTTAGATCAGGGTTTGGTCTGCAAATTTAATGGGTTTTGGCTACAATTAATTGATCTCCACAAGTGGATTTCTGATATATGGAAACCCCTCTTGAAAAATGATTTGAATATTTACCCTTTGGCTCAAGGTTTTTTGTTGTGGTTTTTGATAATATTGAGGATAAGCAAAATATTTGTGAATTTGGGCCCTAGTTTTAAGGCAATGTTGGCCTTCTCATGCAGCCTAGTCCTCCACCTTTGATTTGGCTACAACATCAATCTCCGTGACTCCTGTTTGGGTAAGGCTCTTGAACCTTCCCCTACATCTTTGGAACCTCCCAACGTTATCTTCCATTGGTAATGCATTAGGGAAGTTTTATTGTTGCCACCATGAATCTATTTTTTTTGGCAAAATCGCATATGCTCAAATATGTGTTGAGATGGATTTCAACAAGGTTTTTTCTACTAAGATTAATTGGATGGCTCTAGACTATGTGTGGGTTTAGAAGTTGGATTATGAAAATGTTTCATTCTAATGTCAAGCATGTTATGAAATAGGGCATGTAATAAAAAATTTCCCAAATAATTTATAGAACAACAAAATCTAGAAAAATAACTGGAGGCCCAAATGGTTGGAAGGAGCTAAGTCTGAACATTATATGGTATAACAAGAAGAAGATACTTAGGGTAAGAAAGAATCATAGGAAAAAGAAAGAAAACAAATTATTGACAAAGAATATTCACCAAAGAAAACAAAATCCAATTAGAAAGATGTGTATGAGGATTGTAACAACCCTGGTCAAAAAATTCATGTAAAAAATATAACACCATGTTCATGGGACACGTATTCGAAGATGAATAGTGGGGAAAACATCCTAGTGGGTGTTCATTTGGTTTATTATGGCTAAAATAAATTGGCAAAGACTTTGGAAAGGCATGAGACATTAATTGGCATTTTAATTATGAAAATAATGGAAGTTAGGAGAAAATGAAGGTGAAAGGTCACAAGTTGCATGTGAGGAGGAAAATGAAGGAAAATAATGAAAAATCATGAAAATAGAGGCCTCATTAATAAAAAGGCTTCTGAGGATCAATTGGTACCTTTTATCAATTCTATGGTGGAGCGCTCTCTCATTCTTGGACACATAGAGGTTTCTTGGAGCACTTCAACTTTGGGTCAAGAAAAGAAGAGAAGGCAAAGGAAAGCAAGGAACAAGCAAGGAAGAGCGAAATCAAGTAGGTACAATGGGATTATTTGTAGGTATCGATTTTCATGTATTATTTCCTTTCTAGATTTAGCATGCATGGTTATGCATGTGTGTTCTTCATTTTATGGTGGAGCGCTCTCTCATTCTTGGACACATAGAGTTTTCTTGGAGCACTTCAACTTTGGGTCAAGAAAAGAAGAGAAGGCAAAGGAAAGCAAGGATCAAGCAAGGAAGAGCGGAATCAAGTAGGTACAATGGGATTATTTTTAGGTATCGATTTTCATGTATTATTTCCTTTCTAGATTTAGCATGCATGGTTATGCATGTGTGTTCTTCATTCTCTTGTTGTCATGGGCATGGGTTTTTCCAGGTGTGACATTGTTTTTCAACCTAGCCTTGCCATTTCTAGATAGGCATGGTGTGATGGGGTTCTCATGTTTGGTTGAGCTATATTTCTGAATGGATTCAAAACTGAGTGAGGTGGATCTATGAAAGAAATAACACATTGCCTAGTGATCCCTGAATCAGACTATGGATTGCGGTAAATCCTTGGCCTAGTAACCCCTAAACTAGATTGTGGGTTGCGGTAAAGCAAAATTTTATGTTGCCTTGATGGGCCTAGGAATCCTCGACTCGTGAATGGAGTGATATATGGTAAAGCCAAGAATTGGGTGTCCTTGATAATGCCTAGGAAGGGTCGGTGAATGGTAGGATATACGGTAAATACTAGAGGGTGGTGTCTCGATTATGGTCTAGTGATCCCTAAATTGGACTGTGGATTACGGTAAAGCCTGGGGACTAAGAAATGGTAAAATTTCTCATGGTGTAGGTGGAGAAATTTGATGGAATCCATGCTTATTTGGTTTTTTTTCTTGTTATGAGTCCCACATTCATGCTTGGAATATGGCATGGGGCTAATTGGTTGAACAAAAGACTTGGTTTAGCCAATCTATGGTTGGGTGGTTCGTGGTGTTAGTGTCATTCAGTTCTACGTATCACCAATGATCAAATATGATTTTACCAAGTTTTTTTAGGGGTCTCAAGTTCAAATTTTATTATGTCACTAGGTTTTCATAATAAAATTTGCTCACTGGTTAGTTTGTCTAGGATTATCTCTATTCTCTTAAGAATTTCACATGTCAGTTGCTTATATCACTCAGTTGAGTGTTTCATCATTAAGAGAAGGTCACGATCATGTCAGTCATCACAATCATGATTCCACTCAATCTAAAGTCTCCTTTAGGTCATTAGGTTTTCAAGGTCACCAACACTTTCACTTCATGCATAAAAATCTAGCATAGGATGAGTTGTGATAAGCAACTCTTTTCAATAAATTTTGATGTAATTTCATAAGTACTTCATAGCTACCATTTCAAGGTTCCAAAAGAAAGAAGGTTCACTGTTTAAAAAAGATAAAAAGAAGTCCTGGTTACAAATGTCCAAGGTTTTCAAGTTCAAAAAGAATGAAATTCATGGTTGAAAAAGACATGTAGGGCCCATTATCACTCAAAGGAGAACCATTCCATGTCTATAAAAGCCCAAAAAGTCTCATACACATTTTAATTTCACGCCCATCTCGTTTGGTTATCGAGTTCATTCCTCCTTAGGTGAGAAAACATAGGTTTTCAGCTCAAATTGTCAAAATTTTCTTGGCGTTGTGCATAGAAACATTACGTTGTGTTTCTGGGAGAGGTGTTGCACTTAGAAGCACTGTGCTACACTTTGGCATTGCACATTGGTGAACTGCACTGCACATAGGACAAAGTCTCCTGAAACTCATAGAAAATCACCCAGATCAAAAATTTAAGCTTGGATTTCAATTTTTTATTGCTCTAATCGATTTAGCAAGTAAGTACACTCATTTCACTCCCTCTTTTCCTTTGGAAAAACAAATAAATGATGGTGAGTTTAGTCATCTAGGGTTTATATGAATTTCATGTTTTAAAGCTTGTAAATGATTAGCTGGAACATTCAAACCCTAGAAATTTCTATCCCTATACCTCTGTTTGCATACAAATCACCATCCCATCCACCAAACAAATCATTTCCCTTCAATTTACTTCACCCTCTTACAAACCCTAGCTCTTATCTATAAAATTGAACAATTTCCCTAGCTAGGACTGTTTTTAAATTTTCTTTCTCATTTCCCTCATTCATTTCCCTCCATTTAAATTCCTAAAGATTTCTAAAACCCCTTTCCATCTCCAAAAATTTCCCTATTACCGTTTCCCTTTCCTAACTCCCTTATTTCAACACTTCACTCATTTCTCAATGTTTTTTCCATTTTCCTGTCATTCAGGGTTTTCAAAATGGAAGGAGATTCTTCACCATCAGAAAAGAGAAAACATCATAAAGGGGGGAGGATTTTGAGGTATGAGCCCACAAGCTCAAATGAGATCAACTCTTCACCATTCATTAGCTAGTGCTTTGAAGATGTTAACTTATTAGGGTTTTGTCAAAGAGTGGGCGAAGTAGGTTTTCATGAGCAACTCACTTATTGGATTGCCACCAATCTGAAAGGAGAAAAAACCACCATAGCAGGGATTGATTTCACATTCTTAATTGTTTCCATCTCTCTTGCCACGGGGATACCAAATGATGGGGAGTATTGGGGATGAACGTAGGCCTTGAACAATACAAACCTTTCTTGAAATCACCCTACAAAGAGGCTCATTCACACATCACTTCATTCAGATACTTGTTGGAAAAGTATGCACCAATGATGAAGGTTGTAATGAAGTTTTTCACTTGTGAGGGGAGATTTTCTAGATTGTATCAATACCACATTAGGCTGCTAATGCATTTCACAGCTGTGAAACCTCTTAACCTATGTAACTACTTGTGTAGAAGTCTCATCAAAATGTATGAAAAGGTGAAAATGAAAAAAAAAGAGCATTACCCTAGCCTTTTCCATCATAGTTTGATAAAGGTTGTAGTCCTCCATCAGTTGGCAGAAAAGAACATAGCATGGGATACCTTCATTGAAACAGCCTTGCAGAGGCATGAGACTACTTCACCAAGCCATCACCAAGACACATCAGCACAGCCTATGGAGGTAGGGTCATCAAGAAAATTAGAGGAGGTTCCCAAGGCACCTAGACTTGAGGTGACCAAAATATACCAGAGAGGAAAAAGACTTGTGTTTACTTCTCAAGTTGAGAAAAGGGCCAAGCCTTCTACATCAACACAACAGGGATCACATTTACAGGATGAGGAGCTAATTGAGCATGATTTTGACCTAGTTGACTTGGAGGTAGTAGATGAGCATTCAACCTTGCAACAAGATATCAAGGAGAAGGATTCTCATATTAGGAAGCTCCTAGACAATTTGGCAAGAGCCAGATTTTTCATTTATTTCCTTGAGCAAGAAAACAATCAACTCAAAGCCAAACAACTAATAATGGAAAAATAAAAATCCAAGATGTTTAAGCAATAGGTCAAAGGTAAAGAAATGCTAGAGAATTATGAGAATGGTGAACAAGAAAATCAGGTTGGAAAGAAGAGGCCTAGGACAAAGGGTCTCAAAAGAGCATTGCAGAAGGAAAAAGACCAAAACCTACTAGATGAAGACTTGGATATTGAAGAAAGAATTGCTATGGAAATCAATGAAGACAAAGAATATTGGCTAGGAAAATTCAATGGCCATATAGAGAAGCTTCTTGACAAGGCTAATAGGGACAACCAAATGTTGAGGCACATGGCCCACCACTACCAAACCAGAAACAAGATTTGCAACATCAAGGTCAAACAAATGAAAAATAAGCTAAAAGAAACCCTAAAAGGAAAATATGAGAGAGAAAACTTGGATATCTTTGCTGAAGCAACCATGAGAGCATAATATACCCCATTTAGCACTTCTGAACCAATTTTGGGACTTTTTTGAGCATTTTTGGTTTTTGGTGAAATTTGGTGCAAAATTCAGAAAATACACGCAGCGAGGCGATGCGCTTTTTCCTCAAAGCTCCAAATGACAAGTGGCTTCCATTTCTAGAAATCTTATGGCCTCCTCTCAAAACCCATTCCCTTAGATTTCTCAGGCAAGGCTCAGATTTTGAGAAAAATGAGAAAAAGTAGTCAAAAATCAACATTCTGCCCCTCTTTTTGACAGGTGTTACACTTTTGGAGACACCTTGGGAGAATCCATTTTTGGAGGCCTTCCCATGGGTCATTTTCAAAAATTCAAGATGTTCTGGAAACTAGACAAATAAGGTTAGTTTATAATTCTTTAATATATCAATTTTGACTTCAGAAATGCACCTAAAAGTTGCCTCAAACTTGGCACTGTGCTTATGTAATTTCCAGAGATTTTAGTTAAAATTCCACTGTGTAATTTCTCAGATTTTCTAGTTTGACTTGGTCAAAGGTAAATTGATGATGTAACTTCAGTAGTTCGAAGTCTAGATGATGGAATCATGAATAAATTAGCATGATTGTTGTTTTTATATCTAATTAGGCCTCATAAATGAAGCAAAACTCAAATCAAAGTCTAAGAGAAGAGTTTGTTTTTGACCTTCTCACTCTCACTTGTTGGTTGAGAGATTCTTAGAAATTGTTCCACCACTTAGGGATTTGACCCCTAAAGGAGGGGAAATTGTTTATTTGAGTCTACATATATCATGTCTCATTCAGAGAGAAGGGTTAGACTTCAGAGGAGAGGATTTGTATCTAATGCTTTCACTCGGCTAATCACAAGAGCAGTTACAACTATTTTTCAGGAATTCATGTGCAATGAGTTTCTGATGTTGTTTTCTTTCTATGTCAGTTTCTTATGAATGAATCCATCTTTCTTAACATATTTTCCTTTCCTTAGTGATTTTGATTGCAGTTATATAGGCATAATTATTTATATTTAAAGCTCTACTTATGTGGAAAATCATTTCTATGTATTTCTTCTTCTAGATTAACGAATTCATGGCTCACATGCTCATTATGACATTCTAAGATTTTCAGACCCTACACTACATTGACCAAACTCTCATATTCATCACAATACACTGCTATCTTTCTCCTCCTTATGCATGCTACTGCAACCCTTTAAGCCCTTGACCTAGTTTCTTTTTCTCATCCCTGGTCCAGCAATCCAAAAACCCTAAATTTTCAAAAACTCATCTAAAACTATTATATATAGCCTAAAATTCGTTTTTCTTCCATTCATTGACTGTGAAATCCTTAGAGAGATCTCTCTCTGGTTTAGCAAGGCTAGCTGCTGAACTACAAGTGGTTTGAAGTTACCTCTTTCGATCTCCTCCTCGGCCTGGGACATTTTGGGGGATAACATGTGGAAGGCCCAAACTTGATTGGATTTTGAATTCATTAATAAGAGTTCCTTCTCCTTGGTATTTCATGTGTAAATGTATTGGTTCATATGTGGATTCTATGGTTGTTGTATCCTTATTACTTTTGTTGTTTATATGTTGGTTATAAGTATGTTTTATGATAGTGATGGTGTATCACTCTCAACATGTTTTGATTTGTAAATGAATAAAAAATGAATATATGAACTAATATATGATATGCAACTAATTTGATAAGGCATCAATGCTTCTTAGCAATTCTCAGATAATTATGAGACCCCTATGCTTAGATCTGTTGTTATGACCCGTAGAATGCATATTCATAACATGTTTGACAAAATGTTTTTCATGGATAGTAGAGGTCCAGTCAAGTCTTTTTTCACGTATTTACATTTGTATCATTGTTTCGATGTTACTTTTCATTTCTGGAAGTTTCATGAAATTCTGGGAAGTGGCTTGAGTCCTGGCCCTGAAAAAGTGGCACAAAATTTGGGGTCACAGGCTCAAAACTAACTATAAAATACCCTAGTAGCTTGCATGCCCTTGGTGTGAGAGTGACTGAAGGGTCCAAGTCGCTTGAATTCCCATGTCATGGGTGCAACTGAGGCTCTAGGTCATATAAATGCTAGGTTGTCTTAGGGATGGTCATCTGGAAGGGTTGGTTAGCTCCTGAGAGTTCTGTAGCATGTGTAGAAGGTTAGATTGGTTGTGTTATGTTGGTTCCACTTCCTTAACTGCACTTAAGGTGTTGAATCATATCACAATAACTCTTTGTCATGAGCTTACCCTGGTGGACCGGTTAGCTTGGGTAAATATGGGAGGAGGGTGTTACAGAGTGGTACCTGAGTGTGGTTCAACACTTTGTTTGGATGGGCAATATGTTGGTCATGCTTACATGTTAGTTGCATCATTTCTCTTTGTGCTTATGGTTTATGTATTTGTTGTGTATGCATGGTGGTGGTCATTGTTTTCATTGTGTCGCCATGTAGAAGTTGATCTTGTTGTTGTTGGATGTGATCATCATGAGTGCATGTCAGTTATGCATTGTTATGCATGTCAGTGTCTATATATTACTATACATGCATTTTCATGGTTAAGGTTGTTGTCCATGATGTCATTGTATTCACTTTGTGTCATCATGATGTTGTTGTTATGTTATGATGTTGATATGTTGGTTGAGTTAGAGTAGCATATGGATATTATTAGAGTGAGATTGCAACACTAAACGTCAGGATAAGAGCATATCGTCATATAGGTTTGTATGTTTGGCATTCAGGTATGTGGTTAATGGTTTTTATAAACATTAGGGTTATTTATATTCTTGTCACTCTATTGTTATTATGGTTACATGTATAATAAATGCTAATTGATTACTGTAGTCATATGCACTTGTGTCAGATATTCATGAATGATAGTACCCTGTTGTTGTATACATTATGGTCATATCCCTAATGATTATGGTCATTGCAACTAAGATATTGATGTTATATGTATCATGCTAAACTGCATTTCCCTATGTGGATGTTTAGGGTTATGACATTTAGGTATGAGTCGACTTATTTGTGACATTGTGTTGTACTAATCTAGACTGGCTGCGCATATGTGATTGTTATGCATGAATGACAATTGCTTGTGAGTTTATAATGCGAACATGTTAGCTAGTTATTGTTATGGATATCAAGACCTTATGTATGTATGAGTTGATGTGCTTGTGAAGTTATATCGTGCTAATATGGATTGATGTGAAAATAGATAGCCTCCCCGGAGATACATTAAGGAATGAGTTTTCGTATGTCATATATTTGGTGTTTGATTATGTTTGATTATGTTTTTTATTTGGTGTTTAAGAGTTAGGCATCTATTTTTTCTCTGAATGTTTGATTACTTGAATGATATGAGTATGTTTTTATAAGATTGCATGAAGGAATGATCTTGTTTTAAGATGAATGTACTAATACATATGTGTGAGATAGATGATATGTACTTGAGTATAAGTAGGTGATACTTGTAACATCATGTATTATGACTGATGAATGTGAGTTGATTGTTGATTATGACATGATTGTTAGACTTTGTAAAGGTTGATTTCAAATTAATATATATGTTTTATTGATCTCTGGAACATGTGATTGACATGTGTGAATACTTGTGGGATTGGTTTGTTTATATAACTAACCGTTGGTTTCTAGTTATAGCTGGATTCCTCAAGGAATTGGAGTCCCTTGAGAGATGGCACAGATGTGATCAGCTACAAGGAAGCGTGTTTGGCACAACAAGGTAAGATAACTAGTATGTTGTTATATTTATTTATGCGTTGACAGATATGTGTTTATGGTAGTATGATGCAATGGATTTCATGGCAAAGAGACTACCATGAAATATTGAAGAAGGCTCAGGTTGAGATTTCCTTTGGAAGTATTTGGAAGCCCTAAGGATTGGGTCATGGTGTTTGTTTCTAGTCTTGTTATTTCAGTCCTTTGATGTGTTTGCACTTGATTTTTGGTCTTGATTGTGTCTAGCGCATGATCATGCCACTTTGTTTGTGGTATCATATTGTTATTGTTTTTTCATGGTTTTCTTCTTGTTTGTTTTTTGTTCTTACCTTTTATGTTTTGAGGGTCTTGGGAATTGGTTGGGAAAGAGAAAAGTTAGTGGAGCTCTAGGAGAGCCAAATGAAGTCCAACAGGTAATGTAAGATTCAAATGAAGCTCAACACATGAGTAAAGGGAAGTTGAAGCCTAGAGTATGACATTGGATTGGATTGGATGGGTCCATTGGGATAAATGGACGATGGCAGAACAATCATGAGAAAGGTAGTAGGAAAGTTAAAGTAAATTGATTTGAGGTGTCAAATACTTTAGCTATGTTGGGAAATGTTCTTCTCGATGTTATGCATGTGCTGCATGGATAAAGGGAGTTCTCTTAACCTAGACCTTATGATATCCTGTAATTATGTTGTGATCATGATTTTGCTGATGTCTATATATGTATACATGTATGTATGTATGTCATGTTTGATAGGGTCATCATGGATCATGATTGTTTTTATGCTAATTTTTATATGTATATAGGTATGTATGTATGTCGTTGTCTCACAGGATCATCATTTTTTTATGCTAATGTTTCCATATATGTATGTATGTATGTATCTATGTCACTCCCTGACACGGCTGTCAGGGGTCATTCTTGTGAAGGAATGATTGCTTATGCAGGTGAATGACATGAAGAGGTTCCTAGTTTTATGAGCAAACAAGTGGGAAGAGTAACCCTGGAAGATTTACAAGGTCGATATTATGTGGATATGAATTGATATTATATTCTTGTACTATGCCTATGTTTATGTTATTGACAGGTAATGTTGAGGGATACATCAGTGAAATGAGAGTAGTGTGATTGGCAACATGCTGGAATATGCATGAATAAGTGGAAAGACACTAGAAGTAAGGTTTCTTGGTAGATTTAGTATGTGGTTTATGCATATCAAATACTATTGTTGTATATATGTTGTACATGTTGCACCTATGATGTTGTGTGCATGCAATGTTGTGTATATAGGGTGTTGTGTACATGTTATTTATGCAATGTTATGTATAGATGGTATTGTGTATTGTTGTGTGCTTGTTGTATATATCATGTTGTATTTATATTGCATATTCAGTGATAGGTATAGATGGTGCTATGTACAAGTTGGTTATGCGGTATTGCATACATATTATACTATGCGAAAAATGGATACGTAGTGTTGTGTGCATATGGTGTTGTGCACATGTTGGATATGCATTTTTGCGCACATATGGTGCTATGTGCACGTTGTATATGCAATGTTATGTACATATGGTGTTGTGTGCATTTTGTACATGTGGTGCTATGTACATATGGTGTTGGGTGCATGATTTTACATTTGGTGTTGTGTGCATGTGTTTTTTTGTACATGTTGTACATGTGGTGTTGTGTGCAGGTGGTGTTGTGTACATGTTGTGTATGTAGCATTGTGTACATGTCGTGTCATGTACACATTGATCATGTGGTGATGTGTACATGTGGTATTGTGTACATGGTACAAGTGGTGCAGTGCACATGTGGCGTTGGGTATAGGTTGTGCAGGTGGTGTCGTGTACATGTGATGTTGTGCACATGTTGTGTAGGTGGTGATGTGTACGAGTATTGGTACTATGTACATGTTGTACATATGGTACTAGTGTACATGTGGTATTGTGTGAATGTCATACATGTTGTGTTTTAGGCATGCGGTACGATGGTGCATTGTGTAGTTGTGTTATTGTGACATGGATACTTGTTGTGTTGTACTCAGTGTAATACATGGACTGCGTTGTGTTGTACGCTAGGTGTAGGCACATGTATTGTGTGTTGTTGTAAATTGGGTGTAGGTGTATGTATTATGTGGTGTTGTATGCTCAGTGTAGGTGTATGTGTTTTGCTATGTGTCAGGTGTGGGTGTATGTATTGTGTGGTGTTGTACATTGTCTATGGATGTACATGTTGTGATGTACAATGTGTATATGTGTAGGTGATTGAAGAGAAGCAAAGGAATTGGGTTATTCCTGGGTGTGGCAACCAATCTAGTATGTACACAAAAGGACAAAGGAAAAAGGTAGAAGCAAAGGACCGATTAAAGGATAAGTGTCAATATTTTATTTCAGCTTTATTATGCATGTGGTCTATGATTATGATTTATGATGATTACATGTGATCTATGATTTTGGTTTATGATTATTAGATGTGATTCATGATTTTGATCTATGATGGTTGTATTTTGGGCTAACCAGATGTGATATGTTTATACATGATCATTTGGTCAAAGATGCTAGTTTTACTTGTTGTGACAGGAAGTAAACAGAATGGCAAGTGTACTTTGTTAATGGCCCACCAATGAGGTATGATTTTAATTCATTCCAATCTATTTTAAACCTAATGGAAATTATGTGGTTAGTACATGAATGCATGAACATGCCTGATTAGGTGAATGAAATTGACTGCAAGAATTAGAAGCGTCAGTGAAAGGAATTGGAACATGCAACAATATGTTGGCAAATCACTTCAGGAGCAGTGCCATTATAGGACACTTGTACCCAATAATGTCCATTGATTTCCATAAGCATGTTATGACCGATATGATGGTTTTGAGGTAGGGATATACCTTGATTTTTGGATCTCTCAATGCAAGGAAACCTTGCCAAGGGAGGGGTCACTCGAGGGCCTATATAGCAGAGAAGGGGATGCCCGCAGAACTTGGAAGGCATGTGGCTACACAAAAGGGAGTGATCGGATTTCCCGAGGGACTGTGTAGCAAAGAAGAAAAGACCAAGGAAGGATTTGTGTTGGTCATTTTCATTTCCAGATGGAATCAGATGCACATTGGGAGTGTTCCATGGAATAATGAGCTGGTAACTATTCACTTAGAGGACAAGTGACACAGGATTGTAACATTGGACATTAGATGTAGCTTTAAATTTGGAAGTGGATTTTGGACTTCGTGGGAAGGAAGTGAATCTTGGTATTACTTTGAGGGTGGAGGTGTGAGCCTATGGATTCCCTTGTTACAGATGCAGACATTGTATCCTTTTATTTTATGGTTGAGAAAATGTGCATATGTGTATATTATTGTAAATACTGCATCAAAATGGATTTATAAAGCTCCATATAAAGTATGATTAGTTTTTGGTTGAATCAAATTTGTATAAGAGTATATGTGGTTGTTATTGTAACTACCATAATGAGTTGTATTATAAAGCTCCAGTAAACAATATGATTGTCATGTTTCAACAATAGTCATTGTATATACTACAACGAGTTGTGTTATAAATCTCCATGGGCAGTATGTTTTGTTATTGGCATTTTGTTGGTTTGTAGGTGTCATTGAACACCGAGGATGGTGTTCCCCTAAGGGGGAGGGTTCTGTAACAACCCTAGTAAAAAAAATTCATGTATAAAATATAAGACTAAGGTCATGGGACACATATTCCAAGCTGAATGGTGGGAAAAACAACATAGCGGGTGTTCATATGGTTTATTATGGCTAAAGGAAATTAGCAAAGGAAATGAAAAAGGATTTGGAAAGACATGAGGCATTAATTGGCATTTTATTTATGAAAATAATGGAAAATAGGAGAAAAGGAATGTGAAAGGTCACAAGTTGCTTGTGAGGAGGAAAATGAAGGAAAATAATGGAAAATGAAGAAAATAGAGGCCTCATTAATAAAAAGGCTTCTGAGGATCAGTTGGTACCTTTTGTCAGTTCTATGGTGGAGCTCTCTCTCTATTCTCTCTCTCTCACACTCTTCGAAACTTAGATTTTTCTCAGAGCACTTCAGCTTTGCATCAAGAAAAGCGAAGAATGCAAAGGAAAGCAAGGATCAAGCAAGGAAGAGTGGAATCAGGTAGCTACATCGGAATTATTTGTAGATATCGGTTTACATGTATGATTTCCTTGCTATATTTCGCATGCATGGTTATGTATGTGTGTCCTTGGTTCTCTTACTCTCATGGGCATGGGATTTTCCAGATGTGACAATGTTTTTAAGCCTATTCTTTCCATTTCTGGAGAGCCATGGTGTGATGGGATTCTCATTTTTGATTGAGTTGGATTTACGAATCGATTCGAAACTCAATGAGGTGTATCTCTAAAAGAAATAAAATAAAGAACACATGGCCTAATGATCCTTGAACCAGATTGTGGATTACGATAAATCCTTAGCTGAGTAGCCCTTGAACCAAACTATGGGTTGTAGTAAAGTCAAATTTCTTGTTACCTTAGTGGGCCTAGGAATCCTCGACCTGTGAATAACGGGATATATGGTATATCCTATAGGTCAGTGCCCTTGATGAGGCCTAGGAATCCTTGGTTGATGAATGGAAAGATACATGGTAAAGCTTGGAGGGTGGTGTCTCGATTATATCCTAGTGATCCTTGAATCGGGTTGTGGATTACGGTAAATCCTATGCACTAGGAGATATTAAAATTCCTCACAGTGTAGGTGGAGAAATTTGTTGGCACCTATACTTATTTATTTTTTGTTTGTTATGAATCTCAAACTCATGCTTAGAATATGGAACGAGGGTGATTGGTTGAAAGAAAGATTTGGTTTAGACAATCTGTGGTCAAGTGATTCGTGGAAGTCCCAAACCTAATTGTCTTTTGCATTCATCAATAAGAGTTCCCTCTCCTTGGTATTTCATGTGTAAATGTAGTAGTTCATATGCGGATTCGATGTTTGTTGTATCCTTATTATTTGTGTTCTTTATATGTTGGTTATGAGTATGTTTTATGACATTGATGATGTATGGCTCTCATCATGTTTTGATTTTTAAATGAATGAACAATGGATATATGAACTAATAAATGATAAGGTAGCTAATGTGATAAGGCATCAATGCTTCTTATATATTCTCAGATAAGTATGAGACCCCTATGCTCAGATCTGTTGTTATGACCTATAGAATGCATATTCGTGACATGTTTGTTGAAATGTTTGTCATGGATAGTAGGGGTCCATTCAAGTCTTTGTTCATGTATTTTCATTTATATAGTTTTTTCGATGTTACTTTTCATTTCTAGAATTTTCATGATGTTTTGGGCAGTGCCTTGAGTCTTGGCCCTGAAAAGTGGCACAAAATCTGAGGTCGCAGGCTCAAAACTAGCTGAAAAGGACCCCTATCGCTTGCATGCCCTTGTTGTGAGAGTGACTGGAGGGTCCCAGTGGCATGCATGCCCATGTCATGTGAGTGATTGAGGCTCTAGGTCATAAAAATGTGAGGTTGCCTCAGGGGTGATCACCCAGAAGGTTTGATTAGCTCCTGAGGGTTTTGTAGCATGTGTAGAAGGTCATATTGGTTGTTTTGTGTCGGTTCCACTTCCTTAACTTCATTTAGGGAGCTGAATAATATCATAGTAACTCTTCATCACATTTTTACCCCAGTGGACTGCTTAGATTAGGTAAATGTGGGAGGAGGGTGTTACAATGATCCTCTAGATTCAGTAATAATAGGAGAACAACATACCCTAGTGAAAACCATATCCCTTTCTAAATCCTCAAGAAAAAAAAAAAACTCAAAAAGAAACTTCTTGGGAAGATTGTGAAAATAAGGAAGAAATGAAATACAATAATGTTCCCTCATTGAAGGGTGATACATCAGATAAAATAGAAAATGTGGGTTGGATTCAAGTGGGGAAGAAGTGAAAAAATATATTGCCAAGGAAAATCGGGATCTAGTCAAAATTAAATAAAAAGTAGTGAAGAATGGAATGTAAATGAATCTATATCTTAGGAGTCTTTTGGAGAAAAAATAGCTGGAACAAGACTAAAATTTTTGTATCATGGGGTAATAACTTGAGGGATTGTTTGAACCTTTGTGCTCAATCTCAAACCCACAAGGAACATTGGTAATTTTAAAAAAATGTAATGGTTATGGGTTGGAT
Source organism: Pinus tabuliformis (assembly GCA_031772625.1). Lineage (NCBI taxonomy): Eukaryota > Viridiplantae > Streptophyta > Pinopsida > Pinales > Pinaceae > Pinus > Pinus tabuliformis. Next base: position 981,482,197 of record CM062812.1, read on the forward strand.
CCCATCTTAGTTTTTTAATAAAATCCTCATACCCATTTCTTTGAACACACACACACATAATTATGTTTTGAAAATATCTCAAACTACTTCTTTCATGTTACACTAAACATGTCTTAAAGTTCTTATTTGATCAATAATTATAAAAAAGAAGAATATAGAAGCAAGATTACATTCACAGCACCTTGGGGCACCTATAATTACATTAGGATGTGTTTTGGATTAATGAATGATGGGTCTACATTTTATGGGGATATGGATTATGTGATGGGAAATCTATATGTTTAAATTATGAGTTCATTAAATTATCAATCGAGGCTCGTAAGATGATGAAGCGCCCACATAATATATGTAGGATTATATTTGATTAGTAAATTCTATCACACATTGCAACATTGGATAAATAATTACTTTCTACTAGACACGATTTACACTTCCATTAATTAACATATATTGAATATTTACCAATATCAAAAGAAATTTCATTTATCCATGTGTTGAAGCCCCGAAAATCGGGTCTACAACAAGGGGGATACTCACCCGGTCCGGACCTTCGTTGGCAGCTCCTTTTCCATTCGATATAACAGGTCCGACTGGGGATATGGGACCAGTTTCCCAATTTACGTGTGTGTGTGGGAAAGATGGATATTTTTGTTTCTAACAGTTTCTAAATGGAATACTTCTACTCTAATTCTAATCTAATAATAAGGAAATTATATTCTAATAAACAGAAATATGTAAATCTACGCTAACCCGAGGTGTAATCTTTCCTTTATTCGATATAAAATGATTTCAAACAATAACTGGTAATAAAGATCATTCGGCTATTATGAGAAAAGAATTCTATAAAGATGAACCACTTCGTATAAAAATTCAGACGAAACAGTTGTGAAAAACATATCGCATAATGAGTTATTCATACACTAAGCATAAATAAATAGCTATCACCATACAAAAGTGACAAATGATAACTCAGACATTCATATATCAATATATAAATAACTGAACATGAAAATCACTTTAACATAAGGTAGAAATATTTAAGGGATCATAGAAATACCATTTATAACTAGTCCTACTATGAGCTTCAAGTGATAACAATTTATCTCTTCTTGATCAAATATCCACTAAGAGTACAAAAGTGCAACATCAGTAGCAGATATTAAATGCAAACATAAATAAATCTTGTTCCATTCATTCATCAAAACCTCCTCAGAGGGTATAGAAGTGCATGTTCTGGGGATAAGTGTTTGATAAATTTCAAGACCCTTCTCTAAATGCATGAGAAGTGTTTAAATACTACTAGCTAAATCTAAAAATAAATTGTTACAAAAATATAGGATGCAGTTTAGATGACCGTCCTCTTTTCAGGAAAATAAAACAAAATTAAAGCTAAAATTGAATCTAAAATCAAACTACTTCTGTTTTTGGTCCTTGAAATCGCATGCATGCAACATCTATTTGAGAAGAGTTGGCTAGCCGACTTCTGATTTTAGTTGAGCTGAGAAAACATAATCGACAAGAGTTGGTGCCATTTTTTCAGCCGCATTGATGATACACTTGAGAGTCATCCATTGGCTATGTGGCTTTACCAAGTAAACCCAGTAATAATCCCAGTTTAACCTGGTTAACCCTTGAATTGCTTCTGCCTTTTCTTTTGCCTTCTGCTTCCAATCTGTCTGTAGTTGTTGTGTGTTAGGTAAATATCCTGGAGTGGTCTCTACGATCAAATTTTCCCTGTGAAAATTTTCATTTACACAATCAATAATACTGCTTGCTGCTGTGGCTGCTCCTTTTGTTGCTTGCTCTTCTTCCCTGATTTGCTCGTCCCATTTATTAAAGAGCATTTCTTTGTGGTTTTCATTAATTCTTGGTGCACCTACTCTTTTTCCCTCGCCTGTTTCTTGCCAAGCCAAATATTCAGTCACTCATTTATCAATTAGATCATAGTCACTTCGTAAATCTACCACTTGATTAGTGGTTTTGTCACTTCTTTCACAATGATAGCTCCACTGCGATATATTTGGCCCAACGCTTCCTGTTGTTGTAGTAATTTTTCATTCAAGGAAATGGACTTTGTGATGAATTTTGTAAGTTTAGGATTGTCCTTGTGCATCTCCTATAAATCCTGTAATTGCTTCCCTTTCGCATCCAAACTTTTTTGATATCCTATCTGCATCTGCTGGAAGTCTTGTTGTCACACGGAATGAGTCAATCTTGCGGAAAAGATCGACCTCCCTAGTATCTGACGATATCTAATGACAAAACAAGCCAATAAAAAACTATCTTTCTCTAAATATGCAATATATTAACACAAGTAAACATGTGTTTGGGCCTACCTTGGATCCAATGCAAGTTTGTGGAAGCCTCAGTCCTTTGATCCAAATGAGCTCCTTGTAGCAAATCTGCATACACAAACCAGCAAACAAATTAAATAGCACCTGAAAAACCAATGTCATAAAGCATATCCATCATAATGATCAAGGAATTTATGAAACAATTGACATAAGACAATTTGTTGAGAAAAATGAATCTGATTGTATTAATTCAAATGAAAGAAGAACTTTACAACCTATGCCTTGATGCTGTACAAGTTCCTCCCAGGGTCCAACAAGAAGTTTCCTCTACTTTGACAAGCTCACTCACTTCCCAATGAAGCCAAAAAGGAATGGAATCTCTCCTCTCAAGCTTAACTAGGGAGTCTTAATTTCACCAGCATTTACCCTTAGAAATGTTCAGCTTCTAACCTCCTCTGCAACTAGCCCAATGCCTTAATTTATAGTGCATTGTAGGGAAGTTAGCAGGTCCACCTTCAAAGGGATAACTCCTCTCATCAAGGGATTAGTTCCTCCTCTATTGGGATGCATGAACCACCTAGGAGTGAACAATCCACGTCAAAACTCCTTCTAGAATGATCTAGAATCAACCACAAGTAAGTTTTTTGAAGTTAATTTTGCGCCTTTTGACTTTTACAGGGGTCCGCACCCATCCCTTTACATAGAGAGCGGGCAGGTTCGCAGGTATCATGAACTTGGGGTGCGGGGCCGCAGGCAACAGTAGGAGAAAGTGCAGAACCAGAGTTTTATTTTCTCTCATTTTTGAAGCTTGACATGAAGAGTTGAGGTATGAGACTTGCCAAGGAGGACAGTATGGTTGATTATGGACCCATACTGACTGCAAAAAGTCATGGTGATAGATTTTTGTGTAACAAATTGCCCCTTAAAGTGCGAAGTCTGTAGTAGATCAGGGTTTCTTGTATCATCTAGGAAGAGTGAAGTATTTTATCATTTCGAGGATTATCTTGTGGAGAGCCCGTTTGGAACCTGTAAAAATTTAATACAAAATATATATATGAGATCATATCATCGCTGAGGTAGGCATTCCCATACTCAGATAAAAACTAACTAGCAAACTAACTACTGGTCCGATACAGGATTGATCTTGCAATATATCATAATCATAGACACATGTAGACACAGTATGGGCGCAACCATTTGTTTATAATTAGTCTACAGTATGATGAATACAAAACTCCTCACAGCCTGGATGGCGGAGACTACATCCAGGGTCTTGATTTCTACTTCCCGAAACAGTACGATTCTATCCATGTGAATAAATGTGTTGAAGTCGAACATGGTAGAAACCACTTGATTACCAGTCAATGATGCAAAATGTTAACAAGTGTGAGAGAAACCACCATTAATGTTAATGGTTCTCAAAGTACTCAGTACAATCCATGAGATGTGAATAGATGTGTTGATGTCGAACATGTCATGGAGTCCTTCGATCAAAGGTCAATGATGCAACCTATCGTCGAGGGTGAGAAACCTGCCATTGAGGCATGCAGATCCCAAGGTACTGATGATTTATAGATCATCTTTCTAAATAATGAGTCAAAGTCCATAGAAAGTGATCTGTCGTAAGCAAGCTCACGACACGAAATCATATATCAAGTTGAAGAAATGTAGCTGCAAAGACTAACTCAGGGATGGTCAAGATGGATGACAAATATTTTGCAGATGAATTGCTTATTCACACTGACCTCTTGAACACATAACGACACAACAGATGGTTTGGTGACAATTGACCCAAAGTTAATACCCAGAAACAGGCTGAAGACTTTCAATTGGTTTGATCAACTATTAGGCAAAGGATTTCCAAACCCATGTGAATAAAAGTGTCGTGTTCAAGAGTGGTTACAAAGTATGACAAACATGCTCATCTTTCTCTCTTTCCCCCCACCATTTCTGGCAAGTACCTCTTTATTTTTGACAAGCTTGAGGAGGATAACATTTGCTTGATTATAAGCTCATCCTTCGGATGATTCCAACTTAGTTTAAATTTGAACCCTAAGGAGTGGTCCGTTCCTATTTGTAATTGAACATGTCCTTTACTGTTAAATTTTAACGAGTCCAGTATAGGAGAAACTCGGCGTTTTTCAATTTTATGGAGTCTGAAAAAACATAAGAAAACTCCATGGTTGTCCTTTTTCGTAAATTTGTGTCTCCCAAGCCCGACAACGTATAAAATAATACTTGAGAGAACCGCTTGATCTTATGACCAAGGAGTACTTTTCGTAATTAGCGTCTCTAGTCTGAAAAGTAAAAAGCGACCAAGGACACGTTGTTTTATTACCAATATCGAATTTGAAACGACAAAAATCTGGCAATATTTTCGTGTTTTTCGGTCAGAAAAGGGCTGTAAGAGGACCATCTTTTTAATTCCGTTTTAACGAGTTTAAAAAGAAAAACTCGGCGATCTTTTCATGTTTTAGGAGTCAGAAAAGAGCTTAAAGGTGACTATGATGTTTTTTCGTCGAAAATGATTAATTTTACCTGAAAAATCTATTATCCTGCACAAAAGCCAACACATTACTCATACCTGTTTGAAATGGATAAAAATGCTTTGAAAAATACCTTTCCATAGTGAAAAATAAACAAATTAACAATTTATTTATCCAAAAAACTTATAAAAAGGGCTTTTACCAATTCATTTTTACCGTTTGACTGTTGAGGTGAGAAAAAGGGCTTTTGGTCAGAAACTTCCTGTGAAGATTGCGGAAAATCCAACCGTTGGAATCGAACGCCGTCTCCTCCAGGTAATCCACATCATCCTTCTCTTCATTTTTATCCGTTTACAATTCATTTTTAGGTCTTTCATTTTGTTTTTTGGAGGATTTTTGGTTTGAAAACCCGCGCACCGGGGTCCGCAGGCATAGCACTGGGGACCCGCGGACCCCGACATTTTCGCAGTTAGAAAAATGTCAGGGGTCCGCACCTGCCCTTAAGGTAGCCTGCGTACCCACGCACTGTTCCTAAAGGCAGGGTGCGGACCCCGCGCAATGGTTTTCAAAACCAAAATAACTCAAAAATGGACCAAATTTTTTGATTTTATGAATTCTAATATGCTTTTTACTGCATGTAGATTGCTTACCATGCTTGATTGGCGTGAAAGAGAGCACGAGGATGTAGATTTGGCCGCCATAAATCATCAACCGTCAATTGATGCTTTGAAGGCATGCGGCTTATACAAATACTGGGCCATACCTGGCATGAGGGCCCAGGTGGACTTTCTAGAGTGGCTGGTAGAGAGATGGAATGTCCAGGACCAGTGTTTCTACATAGGTGGACACCAGCTCGAAATGGAGCCGGTAGATATTTATTTTCTCACTGGTTTGCCTAAGAGAGGCGAACACTTGACTCTATTCGGGACTAGGCCAGGTGGCCAGTCTGTCGATAGCCTCCGGCTAGAGTGGTGTAACGTTCAGACTCGAGACAAGGGGATAGATATCAAGACCATATCCCGTCCTGAACTTATGGTCATTGCTTTCACAGTTACCAGACTTTGTGGGAGTGCCGCATTACACATTGCCACTGGATCCCAGATGCGGATGGCAGTTGATTGCTTTCGAGGCACCGTCTTCAACTGGTGCGAGGCTGTGTTGGCTAACATAAAAGGCCAACTAACCAGAGCCAAAAACGGACAACTGAAGACCTTTGGTTATGGTGCTTTAGTTGTGAGTTTTGGCTTGGAGAGGGTTCTGATGCTGATCCCCGAGCATCTCATCATGGAGGTTGGGCTTCCTCGAGAGCCCAAACTGATGTGATGGGTTGTGGTTATGGCCCATCATCCTCAGGAGGGGACGGAGGTTGTTCGATTCACTCCTGAGTACTTTCACTGGTTAGAGAACCAGGTATTTGCTATTCAAGATTTTCCTTACACCGGGGTTGATTTTCGTGGTGACCCGAACATAGCTCTTCCACAAGGAGAGCAATGGGACGATTCAAGTAACCTCATTTTTGACATTTTGTAATCTAATGTATATATATATATATATATATATATATTTTTATTTCACCTCAAAAATGATAGTAAAATTTCCAAATGCAGATGTAGGTCCATGGCATCCAACCAATCTCCGGCCTTACGAGAGGAGACAACCAGTTGCAGTGGCACCGGCCCCACAAGGCGAGGCCACAGAGACTTTGGCCGAGTTGGAGAACCATCTAGAGTGCCTTACAGTAGATATTCCAGAGATGACTATAGATGACATTCCTATTAGGCTTCAGCGCTATGTGGTTGGGGTCCCAGGACCTTTTAGGAGGTTCCTGTGTAGGGTGGCCCGTACAGTGGTTTCATACCGAGATCATCACCAGTGATAGGATGGTCGCTTTGTAGACACATATGACATTTTTGTTTTTTGTACTTATCATTTTTGCCGATCATAAGGTGTTTTTCAACCTATGATCGAAGACGATGTATATTTTGTCACACTCCTATGATATATATTATGACATTATTACCGGCTTATCTTGCAAAACATGTTATGAAATGTTTTTGAATTTACTTTATTGCAAATGTCTATTTAACATTTGAGAAGAAATTGCATCTGCTAATGTGTTTAAATATCTTGGAATATGTTGATATTCAATGTAATCAAACTCACGTTCCAAGAGACGAACTCTCAAAAATAATCTTAATAAAACTGGATTTCTAATGGCATATACTCTATTAAGTTGTAACACAACGAGTTTAGAATCTAACCTCACTATCAAACTCCGAATCCCAAATGAGATGGATTCGGATAATAACTCAATCACTGCACTATATTCGGCAATGTTGTTTTTTGTTTGATCGAGGCTCACCCCATGCATAGATACCAACTCATCAGAGGGCGAATAGATAACCCAAGCTGCGGAAGAAATATTCCATGTATTACGACAAGCGCCATCAGCAAAACCAATATATGTTTGGAGAGACGTCGACATCTGCAATATCAAGAGTAAAATCACGATAAGCAGAACAATGACAAAACACTCTCTAAGACTAAGCACACTTATAAAACTAAAACATACTGGCTACTAAGATCTCCACATCTAAATTTACGCATAATATCTCTTCAGGTAAAGACCATTTCTGGGTTTACCTAAAGAGATCCCATCAAATTCAACCAATTCATAGGCCCCTTTTTCAAGTTTTTGCTTAACAATATAGGGACCATGCCACATAGGCACGAATTTTCCAGCACCTAATTTATCATTTGCTTGATCATATAGTAAAACTAGGTCTCCCTCTGAAAAATTTTGAGGGGTGACATTTCGATCATACTGAGCTTTTATACATTTAGCGTGAGCTTCGATTGCTAGCGTAGCGTCTCGTCAACTTTCATCTAGCTGAGCTAAGTATAAGAAACGTCTCTCCTCTTCAGAGGTGGCTGGAAGTAATTCAATGGCCATTCGCAATGATGGGATTTCACATTCAATAGGTAGCACAGCTTCCAAACCATAAACTAGTTGGAAAGGAGTGAAACCAGTTGACGATTTTACCGTGGTTCGATATGCCCAAAGCGCTGAGAATAGCATGTTATGCCAATTTGACCGATGAATCCCAATGATTCGTCGGATCATGACAACTAGAACTTTGTTGATGGCTTCAACCAGACCGTTAGCTTGTGGATAATAAGGTGTTGAACTATGGTGACGCAAGCCAAGCTGGTCTGTAAGTTTCGTCATCATAATGTTTCAAAAATGACGTCCATGATCAGTAACGATTGCTTGTGGAACACCAAACCTAGAAATTATATGATTGAATACGAAAATTGTAGCAGTTTTGTTGTCTGCCTCTAATGTAGGCATTGCCTCGGCCCACTTGGTAAAGTAATCTACCGCGAGAATAATGTATGCATGCCCCCCGGCCGAGTGAGGGTTACATGTAATAAAATCGATTCCCCATTTTGCGAAAGGACCGATGGCAATTATACGGTGGAGAGGAGTAGGAGGAGCGTGCATCTTTCGATAAAAAATTTGGCAGTTGTGGCATTTTCGGATCACATTAATACAATCTTTAAACAAAGACGGCCAAAAATAGCCAACGCGCAATATCTTTTCGGTCATGGCAAACCTAGACATATGACCGCCACATGCTCCTAAGTGACAGTCATTAAGAACCCTTTCGACTTCCTCGTGAGTTAAGCAGCATAGGAAAACAGAGTCCACTCCGTAACGGTAAAGTGTATCTCCAATAATTTTGTATTGTTGGGACTGAAATCGTATTTTGCGACGCTCTGATTTTGAAAGTTCAGGTCGAAAGGATTGGGTTTGGAGATAAACTATGATATCTCCATACCAGGGATCTAAAGTGTTGATTAGAAATAACGATTCATCCACAATGGGTTCCTCGGCCACTATTTCTGTATCAACATGCGGGAAGTCACACATTAACTCCACAAAAACTAAAGATTTGTTCGACTTAGATTTTTCAAATTCTAGGTCGAACTCCTGCAAGATGACAATCCATTTGGACTACTTACCCCCTAGCAATATTTTAGTTTAAAATGTAGATCATGGGCTTGCAATCAGAAATGACTGTAGTTTTGCGTAGTAAAATGTAATGATGAAATCGCTGGACAACTTGAACAGCTACCAGGGCCAATTTCTCCACATGTGAGTATTTTAGCTTAGTGGGATTTAAGGTCCGACTAAGGTAATATATCACATGTTCACTACTGGATTCATCTTCCTAAACTAAGACCATCCCAATGGTGGAATGTGAAGCAGCGAGATATAAGAAGTAGTCCTGGTTGTAGTTGGGCGGATGCAACAGCGGTGCATGGGTTAACGCATGTTTTAAAGCTTCAAAAGATTTGTCAGCTATCTCGTCCCAAAATAATGGTGTATTCTGCTTCAACAACCGGGTGAAACCCTTAGTAATCTCAACGTAGTTAGGAATGAATCGTCGTAAAAATTTTTCTTTCCCTTGCAAACTTTGGAGTTGGCGAACACTCGAAGGAGGAGGTAATTTGATGATAGCCTCAACTTTCGAGGGATTGATGCAAATGCCGACTTTCGAAACCACAAACCCAAGTAACCGACCTGTTTCTATACAGAAAACACACTTATGTGGATTCAACCTAATCCGATAATGCCTACATCTCATAAAGATAGCTCGTAAATGGATGAGATGATCAGCTCGATGTAATGAATGAGTAGGTAAATCATCGAGATAAGGTTGCACAATGTGCTTGATGTCATGAAACGCGTAAGACATGGCCCGTTGAAAAGTTGCCCCGGCGTTCTTGAGTCCAAAGGGTAATTTGCAATAAGCAAATGTTCCCCATGGACAGATGAAAGCCATTTTTGGTTGATCAGCAGGTAGAATATTTATTTGATTGTAACCGGAGAAACCATCCATAAAGGAAAACAGTTCACTACCGGCACAATCGTCAATGATTTGATCGATATAGGGTGTTGGGTAATTTTCTTTTGGACAGGCTCGATTAATATCCCTATAATCGATGCATATTCTTATTGTTCCTTGTTTTTTATTAACAGGAACAATGTTTGATACCCAGTCCATTAACGGGATAGGATAAATGAACCCTGCTTTTAGTAATTTTTCAACTTCCGCTTTAATGGCAGTAGCTTTTCGCGGGTGAATTTGACGCAAACATTTCTGGATGGGTTTGGCGTCCGGGTAGGTTTTGATCTCATGAACAACAATGGCGGGGTTGATTCCTGGCATTTCCTCGTATGACCAGGCAAACACGTTGTGGAATTCTTGAAATAGGGCCTTATATATTTGAATCTCATCTTCTGTACAAGAGGCACCTATATGAACGTTTTCAACAATTCTGGGCTTAATCGAAATGTCAATAGGATTAGTTCGAGAAATGTTTCCCAAATTTAACTCAAAATCAGAATTTTTCAGTGGACTCTGAGGCTCCTTGACATATTCGATTGAGAAAATAGATGAAAAATCATTTTCAAAATGATTGATCTTAGGTAAAAACGAAGATCTGTGATGAAGATCTTCCCATGGTAGATCATCTGCACACAGGATTTCACAAATTTTCTCATCAGTATGAACAGGTTCAGAAAACGTTATTAGATCTGAGCTCGAAGTTGAAGATGACTCGTCATGGACTACGTTCATTAAGTCAGTTTTAGTCGATGATATGTCAGAAAAAGACTGTACAGTTTGATAGGCAATTTCATATGGACTCAAAGGCATAGCATCACTGAGCGAATTGATCTCGGATTCAAAAGGTACGATCCAAGGATCATCATAAATAATATCGGCCGATGAAATCATATGAATGGTTGCTATAGAAGATGATACATTAGGAGGAGGAAAAGAAAAAGTGCCCAGTAAACCGGAATCTTTAACGAGTCCTACTCCAACATCCTTATACACGATGGTCGTTCTACCGACATGTTGAATACTTTCAGAAGAGGCTGGGTCGGACGAAAAGTAAGTCAACTAATCTATAGTAAAGATCTTCCCATTATGAGGGAGCTTCACAAGCCGGAAGACTGATGAAACGATAACTGTCATAGCGTAAGACCAACTACGACCCAAGAGAAGGATGTAATCCAGAGGGGCATTGACCACTTCCACATCTAGATTAACGGATTTTCCTTCAACCCCTATAGGAAAATCCTGTAGAATGCCAAAAGGATGAAGCCCACGGCCGTCAAAGGCCTTCAGAATCGTCGGGGATTGATTAAGCGTAGGAGAACCAAGCAATCTCCAACACTGAATCGACAATACACGTCAAGGCTCCTTCATCAAGCACAGTCCTATAACAGGCCCTATTTTGACTAACACTGGTATCTGGAAAGCCATTTGATGAGGTAAATGAGGTGTACTATTTTCTAGATCGAAAATTATAAGGTTCGAGTCCTGAACGTCAACAGCTCCTATAACCGACAATAGTAATTTACGCTGTGCTAGACATGATTGCAACACTTCCAAAGCCGACATTGCTGAAGGTGAAACAGCTAAATCTTCAACAATGTTATAGTTCTGAGCCGCTCTCGCATGAGGATTGAAAGCAGACTTTCGAAGTATACCCTTAGCGGGCGGTTTGATCACTAAGTCTGGGTTAGGTTTCTCGATCTGTAGTGGATCGGAACCGGGAGCTGAAGTTGATGGATTTGAATTAGAAGATTCTGGCTCCTTTCCACCAACAGGACTTTTACTTCCGTAATCATGCGATCGAGTCGCAATCCTAACATGGGACATCATCATTATGGGTTCTTCGGCGGCATTCGAGGAAGAACCTATCATCTTACTGTCTTGACTAGGAAATGGATCCTTCAAAACAGCAGGTGTTTGGGAACCTTTGACAATTTTCGCAACCTCTGCACGATGAGGGCAGTCTCTTGTAAAATTTTCTTCTTCACAAATAAGACAAGGGTAACGAGGTTTGCGTTTCTCATCAGTAGATTCTGTTTTTTCTGGTTTCCCTTTCTTCTTACCACCGGATTTTGATTTAGCTAAGATGTCTCTACAATGTGAATATCGGCAGAAATTTCCATGAAAGAATCTCCTATCGGAGAATCTAGTAAGGTTATGATAGGAGAAGAATTCTTAGAATATTTCTTCTTACTTTTAGTATTAACCGTACCAATCATGCCATCAGCAGCATGAGACCCTGACGGAGCTGCAGCTATTTGGTTTTGCTTGGGAAGATCGGGGATTTTCTCGTGTAATGTACCTGACTGCGTGTAAACTAGGTCAAGGTACTATGCTTGAGCAATTACTTGCTCCTCAGTAACTACTCCAGCTTTAGCTACGTCTTCAGTAATCTTCGGTAGTAATGATTTGACAAACCATTCAGCTAAGATTTGATCCGGGATAAAAACTTTCACTAAACGCCGTTGACGTCTCCATTCATGAATGTGATCGGAAATGTAAGTGGATGTTGACTGCTTTAATGAAGTTAATAACTCCGTGCCATTATCATATCTGACCGGCAACTGAAAATGAGTTAAAAACGAGGTAGCTAACTGACTAAAATTATAAAAAGTGGCTCGCGGTAATTCTATATACCATTTGGCTGCAAGACCAATGAGAGTGCGTTGAAAAAGGTGTAAACGGATTGAATCATCTGAAATGGAATTAGAGGCACACCAGAGGTGATAGGTCATCACATGATTTGACGGGTCCTCTCTTGGTTTACCTTCAAACTTGGGAATATCACTAGGCAACTTATTCGGCATTGGCGGCCAAAATGGAAGATAGTTAATTGGATCGTTCGTAAGGCGCGACAAATCGGGCAAATCCAAAGTTGCGATAAATGGTGACTGATGATTAGGGTCCTGAAAACTCTGGGTCACTAGGCCAGCCCCAGGAGGAGGATATCCAGGATAACTAGGAATAGGAATTGCATTTGGGATATTACATCCTCCCGGAAAACCAGGATTAACCGGACCGTACTGGGGTTGTTGAGGTTGTTGATATGTATACCCAGGGTATGGTTGATACTGATAGACTGGTTGACCTTCAGGGATAGATATACCTTCCTCCTCCTCTAGAGTAGCAAGTTCTTCGATGGAAATTAGTCCAGAAGGAAGATTTTGGGTAATAACTCTTTCTACCCTGGGTGAATCAGGAGCATTAGAAGCTGGAGAGGCTAACCCTGATGTTGGAGTAGTAGGAGGTCCAGTTTCTGGTTCAGATATTTTGTCACACAGAATGAGTCAATCTTGCAGACAAGATCGACCTCCCTAGTATCTGACGATATCTAATGACAAGCAAGCCAATCAAAAACTATCTTTCTCTAAATATGCAATATATTAACACAAGTAAACATGTGTTTGGGCCTACCTTGGATCCAATGAAAGTTTGTGGAAGCCAGAGTCCTTTGATCCAAATGAGCTCCTTGTAGAAAATCTGCATACACAAATCAGCAAACAAATTAAATAGCACCTGAAAAACTAATGTCATAAAGCATATCCATCATAATGATCAAGGAATTTATGAAACAATTGACATAAGACAATTTGTTGAGAAAAATGAATCTGATTTTATTAATTCAAATGAAAGAAGAACTTTACAACCTGTGCCTTGATGTTGTACAAGTTCCTCCCAGGGTCCAACAAGAAGTTTCCTCTACTTTGACAAGCTCACTCACTTCCCAATGAAGCCAAAAAGGAATGGAATCTCTCCTCTCAAGCTTAACTAGGGAGTCTTAATTTCACCAGAATTTACCCTTAGAAATGTTCAGCTTCTAACCCCCTCTGCAACTAGCCCAATGCCTTAATTTATAGTGCATTGTAGGGAAGTTAGCAGGTCCACCTTCAAAGGGATAACTCCTCTCATCAAGGGATTAGTTCCTCCTCTATTGGAATGCATGAACCACCTAGGAGCGAACAATCCACGTCAAAACTCCTTCTAGAATCATCTAGAATCAACCACAAGTAAGTTTTTTGAAGTTAATTTTGTGCATTTTGACAAAGGGATGGGTCCACACCCATCCCTTTACATACAGAGTGGGCAGGTTCGCATGTATCATGAACTTGGGGTGCGGGACTGCAGGCAACAATAGGAGAAAGTGTGGAACCAGAGTTTTATTTTCTCTCATTTTTTAAGCTTGAAATGAAGAGTTGAGGTATGAGACTTGGCAAGGAGGACAGTATGGTTGATGATGGACCCATACTGACTGCAAAAAGTCATGGTGACAGATTTTTGTGTAACACCTGTTGTAACCTCTCAAGCTGTTTCTGTGCTTCATTGTTGGCATTGGCTTGTTGCAACTGTTGTTGCAAAGCTTGTATATGGTCTTCCTTTTCTTTTAGCAATTTTTGTATCTCAGATGCTTTACCAATAGTTGTAGAGGCATATGCTCCTACGATCTGAGATAGTTTGGTGAGATTCTCAGTAGGATTGCTAGTGGGATCTTGCCACAGGACATCTAATTGTTCTGTGTCTTGAGGGAGCACGTTTTCCAATTTCCTTTTATTCCTCTATCTTCTTACTACTGCTTTGTGTGGTGGGCATAAAATATATCAAGGGGAGGAATTTCTTCTATTTTGAGCATAAGCTCAGAGGATGGGGCAATATGGGTATGCTCCATATCTGAGACATTGCTACTGTTCTTGTGACTACTTCTTTTGTTACCTGTGCATCACTCACAGGTGTTTTTATGGTTTGCCCTTCAAGATTGATCAGGTCATTGAAGGTTTCCCATTCTTTATCTAATTCGATTGTGAGTGATGGTTGATGAATGACGAGAGTGGGAGGATCTCTTTGCGGGGAGGTAAGAACCTATTGCTGTAGAAGTTCCGTTGACTGGGCAGTATGCTTTACTGAACCTTCGCTCTTATCTTGTTCACTTATGGATCTTTTAGAATGTTCAGATGTTTCTTTTCCAGACTTGGATTTAGATCCGTTTGTGCTTGAACTCCCACTAAGACTAACACTTGGAGTTGGTTCCTGTTATGAAACCAGCTCAAGAAAAGATAGAAAAGATATATCAACGCCTTAGAATTCAGCCTCTTCAAGGTGGCAACCTCCTTTACATTACATAAATGAACAATTCTTGGATCATACAAATGAAAATACCTCCTTTCTATATATAGGAGTCTAAGGGGTCATAACATAATCAAAGTAGACATAACAATAATAATGTAAGGGCACAATAATAACAATAGTGGTATTCTATGGGGCACAAGAGTAACAATTTGGGCACTACATGGGTACATCAATATAATAAGTGGGTTGTACTAATAACAATAAGGGGTTACACTAGTAGTATAGGGGCCTAACATGCCCCTCTCCTTCAAAAAGAATTGTCCTCAATGCTTGAGTAGTTCTTGATGCTTTCATATAAAATTCTTGTCCTCCCATGTGAAATCTTCAACAGGTAAGTTCTTCCACTTGATGAGATACTCAGAAATTGATCAATTTCATAGTTGTCAGGTTCTTGTTTCTCTGACTACTCCAGGTTCCAATATGATTTTTCCTTCCTCTTCAATTTCTGGAAATATTGTTTGCATTGGAATCTTTTGTAACTTTTGAATAAGTGGCCATACTTCTTTGTCCTTCTTCCATTCATCCCTTGCTTCGTTTTTCCAATCTGGTTGGATAATAGAAATAGCACAAAACAATGCTTCCACATGCTTATCCTTGAAGATTCTTCCCATTCGGTAAGGTCACCATTTTTTAAGTTCATGTAGTATTGCCAACATTTCCTTCTCATAAATAGCTTTCTTTAGATGTAGTAGTAAAAATACCCAATCACCTACATCAAAACATTTTTCACTATGATGTTGATCTACCTGTTGTTTCATTTGATTTTGCACCAAAGTGGCGTTATCCTTTAAAAGTTGGAGAACTTGTTGTTGATGCTCGATGTGATCTTTCACTGCTTGAACATTTTTCTTCTTGATATGTCCTTCTATCTTTAGAGTTTGTGGAGTGGTAATTTCTTCCAATCCTTTACAAGATATGGTCGGATTCATTTCTTGACGCTTGATGTGATCTTTCACTTCTTGAACATTTTTCTTCTTGATATGTCCTTCTATCTTGATAGTTTGAGGAGTGGTCATTCTTGCTAATAGTTTACAAGATATGGTCTGATTCATTTCTTCTTTCTCTGGGGTTGAGTCCTGGCATATATCCTCTTATTTTGATGTTTCTTGATCCTTTTCTTCCTCCTCTTCATACTCTATGTAAAATAATTTATTCTCAGCAAACTTATGACCTTTAGTGCATTTTCTATCACAATTGTAACAAAGCCATCTTTCTCTTTTTTCTTCCAATTGTTGTGGTGTAACCCTTGTAGGTTGTGGAAGGCTAGGAGAAACAAAACTTCCATCTTTATAGTTGTGAGGGGTAGACTTCCTTGTTGCCATAATTTTACTTTCCAATATGTCAAAAAGCCCTTTTACTCTTTCCAATTGTTGTGGTGTTGCTCTAAAGAAGGTGTTGCTCTTTGTATCCTCATAATGTGCTATCATTTCCTTCGTGAGAATTGACCACGTAACAACTTGTTTACAAGAACAAAGCCCTTTATACCATAAAAATTGATCCGGTTCTAAATATGAAGATGCAATACATACCTTTTGTAACAATGGTACACCATTTAGATCAAAATATTGCTCCATCTGAAGTATCCAATTTACCGGATCCTTGCCATCAAACTTCCTCATCTTGCTTTTTCTTGATTTTAGGACCTCGATCTTGAAACAACTGTAACTATATACTTTCAGATATTTAAGTTCTAAAATTGCTACCTGTAGTAGCCCTCTGTGTCATCTTTCCAATGCCACTAGTCTGATCCAAATTGGATTCTCCAAAAACGAGTTATGCACAATCTCCCAAGATGACTTGATTATAGACCTTTCCAGAAGAGAAAAATTGTATGAAGTTCCACGTGTCAATGTTTCGACCTTTGGCACTGAAAAATATATTCAAGAAACTAAAATCCGTCCTCTTTTTGTACCTTCTTATGAAATTTCAATCTTATGTTCAGAGAAAAAGTTATGATGATTTTCCCCAGGTCACCTGTTTGGAATGTAATTCAGGAGTCTGCAAAAAGACCAATTTCTTCAGATCATATATCCACAAATATAGCGCAAAAAGATCTGAAATTCAGACCTAAGATTCAGCGTGATCTCTTCTCAAATGGGTTTTTTTTTCAACTTCTGAAACATCGCAGAAAAAAAAAAAAAAATATAGCGAAAATTCCACAATGACCTTTTTGGAGCAGCGAAACCCTAGAATCCAAAGCTCTGATACCAAATGTTATGAAACCAGCTCAAGAAAAGATAGATCAACGCCTTATAATTCAGCCCCTTCGAGGGGAAACCTCCTTTACATTACATAAATGAAAAATTCTTGGATCATACAAATGAAAATAGCTCATTTCTATATATAGGAGTCTAAGGGGTCATAACATAATCAAATCCGACATAACAATAATAATGTAAGGGCACAATAATAACAATAGTGGGCTTCTATGGGGCACAAGAGTAACAATATGGGCACTACATGGGTAAATCAATATAATAAGCGGGTTGTACTAATAACAATAAGGGGTTACACAAGTAGTATAGGGGCCTAACAGTTCCCTTGCGGGTTTTAGGCGTAGTTTCTCCAAAGGAACACTGGCTAACCTTCTTTCCCTGTATATTTTGAACTTTTGAAATTCTTCAGGAGAGAATTGCAATTGGGCTGCATGCAGAATTTCTTGAAGTGTGCTTTTCTGTTGGAATATATCATCGAATAAATCATTTTCTCAAGAGAACACCTTTATCTTGACTGCAGTAGTGAAATTCTTGGCAACATCATTAGGGTCAAATGGTCTTCTTGAAAGTTTGAATAAATGTAAACACGTTATATTATTTACTTCTGTGAATACGTGGCCTACATCAAATAGCAAAAAGGCCCCATAGGCTACAGGAAACTGTGGCCATATAACCTTCTTTTTGTCCTTCAAATCTTTAGTTAGACCGCCTTCCCCACAGGTTTGATAGGCAATCTCTCGAGCTAACAGTTTATCAGCGATATACAAAGGTAGGACATGAGGAGAAGCAAAACTTCCAAATACCCTGAACCATCTTGCGACAGGGAGGATGTCTACCTCTACTTCAGGAGAGCATCTTGGAGTGTCTTTATCATACAACATTCTGTACAAGGGCAGCATAATTCCATGACAAATCTGGTAGAAGTATGGAGTGAACTTAGAGTCCCGTAATTCTTTATGATATAAATGAATAGGTAAGGGGTCTTGAGTTGTCCACTTCCAACCCATTATAGGAAACTTAGAAACATAACATATCACATCCATTACATATGCCGATAGGTAAAAAGGAGGATAGATTCTCTGAGAGACAGTTCTTTTAGATCGGTAACTTACAATGGCCGTGACTAAATTTTCAAATAAGATTTTGGCCCAATCTACAATAGTGGCATTTGTGGCGGCATCCAATAACGGTAGCCATTCAGATGAAAATTTGTTGATATCTGGCATTCCAAACAATCTACAGAGCATGGTAGCAGCAAAGCAATATGGGGAGGTGAGAGAACCAGTACTGTACATACCGTGTTTATCTTTCTTCAGCGGTTCGTCCCTCCTAGACTAGTCTTTGGTGGTTTCTGCCAGGTCCTGATTTTCTTTTGCAAATTTCTCCATAAACTGCTTGTTATAAGTTGCCTGTGGCTCCGATAAATGATACATGATCCTTAAATCATGTGTAGCGAATGAGTCGATAAGTCCTTGACCCTGAGTTTTAAACTGTCTGTTTCTAATATCTGCGTTGTCCAGTATCCACTTTACCATGTCCATGTATGGGATAATTTTGGGCCTTGCTGCTATCCGATGTAAGAATGAGCAGGCTAGCTCTATAAGGGATGCTTCAGAAGAACCATTTGAGCCCGCGGTAGCCATTACTTCCATTACTGTGGGATTCTCCTCTTCAAGTAGAATATACATGCCTTCCCACGTAGCAATTCCCGCATCTATGTTACATGCTGTATCCGTATACAAGGGTGCCATTTCTTTTTCTTCTAAGCTCGGGGCTTTGATTTTCTTCCCCATTTTAACCTACATATTGCTTTGTATCGGCCTCTATTCTCTGTCCCTGCAATTCACAAGTAAAGTGAAATTGAATGATAAGGAGGGGTGATGGGAAAGTTTTAAATGTCGCAGATGCATAAAGTATACCACCTTACATGAGATGATTCTTCCATAAGCACGCACCCATATTCCATTAATAACTGGAAACTAAATCATTTATTAGCATTGAAGTGCATAACCAAGTGTCAGCTTAAGGAAAATACTTTTCTTGAATAACGTGCCCGAAAGATCTGCGATGGAGCGATCTTGCGATTTGCTTCGCAATATTGCAGATCGCAACATCGCGAAATGATAATATTGCAAAATCGTAACATCGCAAAGTTGGTCGCTCATGATATCGCATTATCTCATTACCGTTGTATCGCGAGATCGCAATATCGTAATATCGCAGATCACATGAATGTTATGTATGACAATCTTTGTTAACCTATTTTCTGCGAAATGAGATTTTGCGATCGACGTCGTCGCATATCGGAAAATTAAAGCATTTTGTTGTAAATTATGTAGTATGCGATGCAATATTTCATTATCGCACATTGCAATCTCGCAATGTCTAAAATTAAGCTCATAAGGAGGTATCCCATTATCTTTTTCCCGATGCGATATTCCTAAGGAAAGATGTGTGTCCTACCTTATCATAAAACTTAGATTTTTGGATTTTTAGAAGGGGGGCTTCCTAAGTTTATGATGGTAATTTTATTTCAAAAAGGAAACTTAAACACTAATTTGGTTTTTTAAAATTTTTTAACTAAGGTTCCCCACTTATTTAGTATTAGAAATAATGCTAAATAAGAAGGGGGGTTGTTGCTGGCCACAATAATTGGTGATTCACTTGGAAGAACTAGTTATCTCTGTTGCTTTTTGAATTTTCAAAACTTCCAAAACAGAAAATTTTCCAGAAAGTTAAACTTTATTATAGAAAGATAAAGTACATTATGCTTTAACCTGTCAATGACATTTTGTTTCAACTATTTTCAACTTTGATTATTTGCTGCCTCAAGCTAGTCCTTATATTTACATCAGTCATTACTTGGCTTGTAAAGATAAAACAAAGTCTTCTCTATAAACCAGTTTTAAATATGCTCATTTGTCATAGGTAGAGCCTTTGCTGCCAGCAGGAATTTATAGCCTCGACAGGGTTACCTGTTACCCAGCAATGATCCTGTATCCTACTTAAAGAAACCTACAATTCCCAAAGAATAATCCACATCCATACTTTCCGCTTTCATTTTATTTTTTATTCTTAAAGAGTAATGTCTTGGTTTGGTAGCCAATTCATGACATAGTCATTCACTGATTTATAACTTTGCTGAACAAGCTGGCTCATGATGAGACCCCTTGTCTTTTGATTGCAACAATCTTGAGTCATTGCCCTGTTGTGGTATGCAGTATTGGCAAAGTCAGCAAGTTATAATATTTGTGATTATGATAATCTGGCTCGTGATGAGACCTCTCACTCTTTAAGATAAAGTGTATCCTTGGATTGTTCCTCTGAAAGTTGTGATTTCCTTAATAGGGAGGAAGTCATTGTTTCCTTACGATAGCTCTAGACGACAATAATAGAGTTTTTGGAAATAGCTGTTCTACAGAGAATCTTTATTTTTTTATTGATACCTTTCATTGCATTGATATAAAACAATTTCTCACTAAAGGTTGTTTTCATCAAATTTTATGAAGTTGAAACTAGTATCATATCTAGGCTAGAGTTTTTAACTGTATCTTTCAATAATAAAGATCAATTTTCCAAAATATTTTCTATTTATACAAGCGAAAGATCAAAACCTAGAAGAAAATTTGTGTTTTTTTTGTGAATCTCAAAAGTAACCATTCATAACCGGTCTTATTATGGAAAGAAAAACAACTATTCTACAAAAATAGAAGAATGTTCTTCTATGGAAAATATTTCTTAATAATTTGACCATTAACAGGTAAAGAATTCTTTTTCCCTGTTAAATCCTATAGCATGAAAGTAGATGGACCTATGGCTTCTATGATCTAAAAAGGACCAAGCCACATTCTTTGAAATTTTGTATGTTTTCCCTTTTCCTCATGAGCTTTGTCCCATTTTAAAACTAGATCCCCCATCTGAAAATCTTTTCTGGATATCATATTGGAATCAAAAGAGGCCTTTACCAATGCTTGATGATGAGCGTGAGTTATTTTATCCCATTCTCATTGTTCCTCTAATTTAATTAATTCCAGCTGCCTAAGTTGTAAAGAGTAAGTTGGTACTTCATCAATATATTGGATCAAGGCTAAAGAGGGAATTGCCAGATGTTTTGGAAGAACAACTTCTTTCCCATAAACTAAATTAAAGGGAGAAGTGCCAATAGAGGCTTTTTGCATTATTCGATCTGCCCATAAAGCGTATATTAAAGACTTATGCCAATTTTTATGATTTTGGTCAATGGTTCACTTAATGATTCTAATTAAGTTCTTATTTGTAGATTCAGCTAACCCATTTCCCTGCGGATAATAATTGGCCGAGTATTTAAGCTTGAAACCCCTTTTGAGTACAAATTCAGTCATTGCATTACCAGAAAAATATGATGCATTATCAAACATTAAAGTGGAAGGAAATCCAAACCTGGTGATTATGAACTGATCTATGAATTAAATGATATTTTCAGCATTAGCCGTCTTGAGTGGAACTGCTTCTACCCATTTAGTAAAGTAATATGTCATTGTCAAGAGGTATCTATGTTGTTTAGAAGAGTGAGGAATGATCTCACCTATTATGTCCAATCCCCACTGATCGAAAGGTTGTTCGATGGTAACTGGTTGCAGTGGCAAGGATGGTTTCTTTTGTATCCCAGCAACTATTTGACAAACTTGGCCAACATTTCCTTACGTGGTTGTGTGCATCTTTGAATAATGTGGGCCAGTAATAGCATGTGCATAAGATCTTATGAGCAGTGGTGTCTCCCACGTAGTGTCCACCTGTTGGCCCATCGTGGAGTTCCTGCAAGACTTTTTTACCTTCAGCTTTCTCAAGACATCTAAGAAGAACAAAATCATAATTTATTCTAAAAAGAATGTCATTCACAAGTTGATATTAGTTGGCTTTTAACCTCAGGGCTCTTTTCTTGGTATGATCGAGGTTTGAAGGGGTATATCCATTCTTTAAATAATAAATAATATCATTATATAATGACTCAGCATCATTTAGGCTTACCTCATACACTTGTACCTCTTCAGATGGATTTTCGGGCATTAGCGATGCTCCTGCCAGCATTTTGCAAAAGCCTTGACCTTTTACAATATGCTGGTCTAATTTCTACGTCGTATTCTTGTAAGGCAGTAACCCAATTTGCCATTTTCTCACCCACATCCTTCTATACTAGAAGATTTCTTACCACTAAAAATGGTACTATGATCTCGGTATGTGTTTTGAGTAAAAAAGGTCTGAAATATTTAATTGCTTTAAAAACAGCATAAGCTTTCTTCTCCACATCTGAATAATTTAATTCAACACCTTGTAAATTGGAACTGAAAAAAGCAATTGGGGCTTCCGCCTTTTCTTGATTTTCTTGAGTGAGTATCGCAGCATATGATCTATCTGAGGCAAATGTATACAAAATAAAAGGATTGGAAAAATTTGGAGTTGTTAAAGATGGAGCATTGATAATTGCTTGTTTGATCAGATTGAATGCCTCATGTTCATCTTGGCCCCATTTAAAGTTTGCGTTCTTTTTAATCATGGCTTGTAAAGGAGACATGATTCTCGAAAAATCTGGCACAAATCTCTTTACAAAGTTAATCTGGCCAAGGAAAGATTGCATGGCTTTCTTGTTGTGAGGTAGGGGAACTACAGAAATTTCCTTGATTCTGTCAGGATCGATGTGAATTCCAGATTTTGACACAATGAATCCTAGAAGCTTTCCTTCACTTAATGCAAAAAAATATTTCTTCGGGTTAAGCGAAATCCCATACCTTAAACAACGTTGGAAGATTTGTTTTAAATCCCTGAGATGGTTGTTTCGTTTCTTGGAATAAACAGTAATATAATCCAAATAGATTACCACTGACTTATTAACTAACCCTTTGAATGCAATGTCCATAGCTCTTTGAAATGTGGCACCCACGTTAATCAACCTAAATGGCATCTTTTGATATGCGTATGTGCCCCACTTAGTTCTGAATGTCGTTTTTAATTGATCGTCGAGATGTACCAGTACTTGGTTGTATCCTGAGAATCCATCCAAGAATGACATTAATTCTGAGCCCGCAACTGCCTGCAGTATTTGTTCCATGGGAGGTAAAAGAAAGTTGTCCTTTTGGCAGGCCTTGTTAAGGTTTCGAAAGTCAATGCAGATTTTAATATCTCCGTTTTTCTTTCTAACAGGTACCATATTGGAGACCCATTTAGAATGTCTAACGGGAAAGATTATTTTGGCTTTCAATAACTTGTTGAGTTCAGTTTTGATCTGATTTTCTAAATTTGGATGGATCTTTCTCAACTTTTGTTGGACAAGTTTCTCATTATCAATCATTGGGATAGTATGTTGGATGATGGAGGTATCATATGCTTTGAGTTCATCATAATTCCAAGCAAAGACACTTTTGTATTGTTTCAAGAGACGAATATATGCTAATTTCTCTTCAGGGGCTAGGCCAAGGCCTAGGTTGATATTCTAGGGTTTGTGATCCATGTGGATCTTGGTGGCCACCTGCCAAGTCCACCTAGACCCCCACCATTGTTTCTCTCAGCATTTTCAGTTTCCTTAATTGTAGCACAACTTACTATTTTTAGTAGTTTTTCGGGTCCTGAACTTCCGGAGCCGTTTTGAGGCCCTAAACGATGTTTTTTAAGAAATCTACCGCCAACGATTTCTCTAATAAAAATCGTCTTTTCCGTCGTAGTCCTCGGAGAGATCTTTCCAACGGGCTATCATGTGCGTAAAACGGAGATAATACGACCAATTCGCGACCCCGGGAAGTTGGCTGCCCAACTCACCTCAAAACGGGGCCCACAATTTGGCGTTTCATCTTCTAGGGTTAGGTTTTGGAATGTGAAGGGTTTTCCATTGTTTCTCAATAATAAATAGTCCTTCGAGCCTCATTGTAAACACAGTTCGGAACAGTTCAGAGGCATGTAGCCTACACATCTCTTCTCAGAGATAAGCTACCATCGCCCTAGCTGGGTTATTTCTATTTCTATTTGTAAGCATATTTCAGTATTTTCCATTAATGAAATGAAGTATTATTTCCGCTGCATATCTGTCTTTATGGTTATCTCTATATTTTATTGCGTTCCTATTTAAATCCGGATCAGTGGTATCAAAGCGGTCTGCTTTTTCTCTGTTTTTCTTTGCATGTCCCCAACGAGGTCGGGATATAAGGAGTTAGGGCTTGAACTGGTTGAACCTTTGCGAGACCAGCCCCGCAGATCCCGAAATCCTCCTATGGCGGATGAGAAGAAAGATGAGGGGGTAGGAGATCCTATCAAAATCTTGCTCGAAGAAGCCCTCGAGCGACAACGAAACGTGATGATGGACAGTTTTGCCCAAATCCTTCAACGGCTATCTAGAAGCGACGCATCGGCTTCCAGCAGCTACTCTGGAAATGCCACGCCCTTTAAGGTACAAGTTAATTTTGAAATCCCCATATTCGAGGGTCAGATAGACGCAGATGCTGTAGATAAATGGTTAAATCTGCTGGAGGATTATTTTTCTGTTCATGAATTTTCAAGTCGGGAAAAGATTGTTTTCGCTCTTCTCACAGCAGCCCCCCACGTCAAGGACTGGTGGGAAACCTACTGCGAGCAGAAGGAGGAAAATATTGGCTCACTATTTTTAGCTGCACCCACCTGGAATACATTCCGGGATGCCATCAAGGAGCAGTACTACCCTGTCGGAAGCTATGAGGATGAATACATAAAATGGACCACGTTACGGTAGGGAAGGGACCAAGATGTGCTGGAGTTCACCAATCTTTTCCATACCCTTCGCACAAAGCTGGGTATCAAGGATACAGAGCAGCATTTGATACTCAAATACCGCGGCTGCCTGCACAAGTACATCCAGGAAGAGATACAATTCTTGAACATCTCCTCGCTTGGCATAGTGTATTGATATGTCGTCAAGGTCGAGCAGAAGTTTAAACAAAAGAAGCGAGACTTTGGATCTGCGAATTTGAAGCAAGGGAAAGGTGCCCCTAAAACACAGAACAAAGGACAAAGCCAAGACGGGGCAGCCCAAGACAACCCGCCAAAGCTGCAGGCAAAGAACAGCACCGGGAAGACGAAAAAGGATACGGGAAAATGGTGTGAGTTCCATAAGAGCTCCACTCACAACACCAGTGAGTGTTGAGCCAAGCAGTCACTGGTGGCTAAACTAAAGGTTCCAGAATCAGATGCATGTTTTGACTCTGAGTTAGAACCCGACAAGGGGGATGACAAAGGGAAGTAGATCATTGACGCGGATCCCAACGCCACTGTTGCTACCACAAAGATTCAGAAAAATGAACTCGAAGATCCAGAAGAGGAGGAGCGTCTCTTCCACTCCCAGATGTGGGTAAAGGGCTCCCCGCTACAGTTCATTTTCGATAGCGAGAGCCAAAAGAACCTCATTTTGGCAGAGGTTGTGAAGCGGTTGGGCTTGCCAACGACATCACATCCACAACCATACACCATCAAGTGGCTTCACCAAGGACGGGATCTTCGCATGGGCCAGCAGTGTCGCCTTCCGTACAACATCAAGCCCTTCACGGATGAGGTATTGTGTGACATTGCTCCCCTTGAAGTTTGTGATGTATTATTAGGAAAACCATACTTGTGGAAGCGACATGCTGTGTATGAATCAAGGCCCCGTGCTGTTATTGTTACATTGGGAAATAAGTTGTACAGGATACCAGAGATAGCACCGCCTACCGCCATCTCTTTGATTACTGCAAAACAATGCAGTAAGCTCATTTCCAAGACTGGGAAATTTGTTTTCCTGATGATACGCTCGCAAGGAACAAATAAACAGTAGCCATGGCCTCCAGACAAGACCCCTCCACACGACAACTATAGATGGATAAGGTCGTGAAGGAGTACGAGGACATCTTCACCTCCCCCACAGGGGTTCCTCTGCACTGTCAAGTCAAGTACTCCACTGATCTGACCCCAGGTGTGCCGCTACCCAATGGACCAATTTATCGGCGCTCCATTCTAGATAACGATGAAATCAAGAGGCAGATTCAGGAGCTGTTGCAGAAAGGTCACATCCGTCCGAATTCATCACCTTGTGGGAGCTCAATCGTGTTGGTACAGAAGAAGGATGGGACTTGGAGACTCTGTATTGACTATCGAGCACTGAACAAGATCACAGTCCGTAATAGGTACCCGATCCCGCGGATTGATGACCTCTTGGACCAACTAAAGGGGGCAAAATATTTTAGCAAGATCGATCTGAAGTCAAGATATCACCAGGTACCAATCGAACCCTCTGATGTGTGGAAGACTGCCTTCAAAGCCAAGGAGGGCCTCTTCGAATGGTTGGTTATGCCTTTCGGATTGACGAATGCTCCTGCAGCCTTCATGAGGCTAATGGATGACATCTTGCGGCCATTCACCAACTCATTTGTAGTGGTATACTTGGATGACATTCTAATCTTCAGCCAGAGTTGGGAAGAGCACCTCCACCACATCCAACAGTTTCTTCAAACACTGCGGCAACACAAGATATGTGCCAATTTGGAGAAATGCAATTTTGGCATGACCCAAGTTCAGTATCTGGGATACATTATTGATGAACAGGGGGTGCATGTAGATCCGACGAAGATCCAAGTCATTCGGGATTGGCCATTTCCAACCACTTTGACGGAGCTCCGCAGCTTTCTAGGTCCTTCCAACTTCTATCGCAAGTTCATGTTGGGGTTTTCTCATATCACTTGGCCCTTGAGTCAAGTCACCAAGGGAGGAGTGAAAGCGAAATTCTTCTGGTCTGCACCTCAACAGAAGGCATTCAGAGAGTTGAAAGATCGCCTCTGCACAGCACCGGTGCTCGTGTTACCAGATTTACAAAAACCATTTGAGGTCGAGACAGATGCCTCTGACTATGCTATTGGGGCAGTCCTTACTCAACACGGGCATCCAGTGGCATATCACAATGAAACACTTTCAGACACAGTCCGGAATTATCCCACTTATGATAAAGAGATGTATTCCATTGTGCAGGCCTGCCGACAATGGAAGCATTACATTTTGGGGAAGGAAACGGTCATCCACACAGACCACCGACCCCTGTAGTTCATACAGACCCAAGGGAAATTGCAGAATGATCGCCATCAGAAGTGGTCTACATATCTGCAACAGTTCCATTTGAATATCAAGTATAAGAAGGGTAGCACCAATAATGTTGCAGATTGCCTCAGTCGACCACCAATCATGGCGTTAACCACCGTTCTCAACTCTTGTGGGCACGAGACTTCTGATTGGCCACTTCTCTACAAAAGCAACCCAGAATTTGGCCACACATACCAAACACTCTTGGGGGGTCGGCATGTTCCAGATTTTCATCTCCAAGATGCCCTGTTATGCCACCTGGGTCACCTTTGTGTTCCTTCAAGCGAGCGTGCCAAGATGATTTAGGAATCACACTACAGTGAGGCTGCTGGGTATTTCGGGGTCGAGAAAACGGTGGTAGTACTGCAAAAGTATTTATATTGGCCAAATCTTCGACAAGATGTCGGGAAATACATCAGATCATGTACTGCCTGTGCCATTGCCAAACCAACCATCAAGAAGCAAGGCCTCTATACCCCGCTGCCTACCCCTGGTCGACCTTGGGAATCCATCTCCATGGATTACATGTCAGGCCTTCCTTCCACTAAGCATGGAAATGATTGTGTTTTTGTGGTCGTCGAGAGGTTCTCGAAGATGGCCATTATGGCAGCCTACAAGAAGAATATCACAGTAGAAGCCACTGCTAAACTCTTCTTTGAACGAGTTTGGGTGCACTTTGGGATCCCACAGTCTATCATCTCAGATCGGGATAGTCGGTTCCTCAGTACATTTTGGTCCAGTCTCTGGTCAATGCTGGACACCAAACTCACTAAGTCCACAGCCTTCCATCCTCAAACTGATGGCCAGATAGAGGTTGTCAATCGGATGATTGTACACATTCTGCGCATGTACAAATCAAGGCATCCACGCACATGGGACGAGAGCCTCCCCTATGTTCAGCACAGCTACAACCGAGCTCTTCATAGCTCGACGGGCCACAACCCTTTTTAGGTGGGCTTGGGATTCCAGCCACTATGCCCCATTGATGTGGCCATGCCACTTGCAGCTACTCACACATATTCAGCTCATGTCCAGTCCGAAACAGATAAGGCAACCAGCTTCATTGAGCACATCCAACGTATTCACCAGCAGGTCCATGACATTCTGGAAAAATCAAATGCCAAGTACAAGCAGCGACATGATCAACATCGGGTGCCACACAAGTTTCAAGTGGGCGACAAAGTCTGGTTGCATTTGTAAAAGGAACGCCTTACTAGAGCCTATCGGAAACTGAGACCACTCTGATATGGTCCTTACACCATTATTAAGGCTGTGGGAGACAATGCATTTGAGCTTAGCATTCCCCCATTCCTTGGCCTACACCCAGTGTTCAATGTGGACCGCCTTCGCCCATACTTTCCACCATTGCTAGACACATCTGACATTGCAGAACAACTCACACCCACAGAATTAAATGCAGATTGCATGGAACAAGCTGCAACTGATCGGATCATGGACACATAGGTCAAGAACACTCGCCAACAGAATATCCAACTGTATCGAGTTGTTAAAGCAGGCCAACTCCTTCACCAGGGCAAGTGGTTCACCAGGGACCAAGTTCAGCAAAAGTTTCCTCATCTCATGGAGGAACTCAACGCAATGGGGACCATTTCTTCCTAAGGGGGGAGGAATGATCCAGATGGATCTTGGTGGCCACCTACCAAGTCCATCTGGACCCCCACCATTGTTTCTCTCAGCATTTTCAGTTTCCTTAATTATAGCACAACTTACTATTTTTAGCAGTTTTTCGGGTCCTGAACTTCCGGAGCCGTTTTGAGGCCCTAAACGACGTTTTTTGGGAAATCTACCGCCAACGATTTTTCTAATAAAAATCATCTTTTCCGTCGTAGTCCTCGGAGAGATCTTTCCAACGGGCTATCATGCGCGTCAAACGGAGATAATACGACCAATTCGCGACCCCGGGAAGTTGGCTGCCCAACTCACCCCAAAACGGGGCCCACAATTTGGCGTTTCATCTTCTAGGGTTAGGTTTTGGAATGTGAAGGGTTTTCCATTGTTTCTCAATAATAAATAGGCCTTCGAGCCTCATCGTAAACACAGTTCGAAATAGTTCAGAGGCATGTAGCTGACACATCTCTTCTCAGAGATACGCTACCATCGCCCTAGCTGGGTTATTTCTATTTCTATTTGTAAGCATATTTCAGTATTTTCCATTAATGAAATGAAGTATTATTTCCGCTGCATATCTGTCTTTATGGTTATCTCTATATTTTATTGCGTTCCTATTTAAATCCGGATCAGTTTGGCATCAGTTCCTAGATTTACTAATTCATAATTCAAAGTTGAACTTTGGAGTTTTGAATTGGTAGATCTTTTGAATCGATCTTTCAAATCATAAAGGTCTTCTAATATGACTACTGATTTAGGTATAGAATTATTAGTACTATCCTGTTGCAATTGTTGGTCATGTTGGTCTTCGTCGATTATTTGATTGGTGTAGGATTCTTCAGATGTGAGAAAACTCACGATATTAGGATCGTCGTCCAATTGATAATGTTATCAGGAATAGATGGTCTAAAAATTAAGTCAATTGAAAATCGGTCAGGGCTAAAATCTTCTGAAGGAATGAGCTTGGAAGCTACGTTGGCTAAGAGGTCTGCGCTAGCATTCTGGAGTCTAGGAATTGGGGAAATATTAAATGCTATAAAAATTTCAATCAGATCTTGAACTAAGGATTGGTAATGCTTTAAATGACCTGATAAACAGTGTATAGTATTACGTACCTGTCTGATTACAATTTCAGAATCTCCGAAAACTTGCAGGTATTTGACGTCTAATCCGATTGCCTTGTACAACCCTTGGACTAGAGCTTCGTATTCTGCGGTATTGTTGGTGCACTCGAATTCGAGTCTGCAAGTTAGCATGATTTTATCTCCCTCTGGGCTTACTAACATGCATCCTACTCTTTCTCCTTCGTTAGACTTAGAACCATCAAAAAATAATTTCCAAAACAAAGATTTATTTACAGGACTATTTATAAAATTAATGCATTTAGAACCATCTGTTTGAGAAAAAATTTCTACTTGAGATAAAACAGAATGTTCTAAGTAAGGTGAAGTATGAGCATTAAAATTTCCTAGGAAAGAATCTACTAATAGTTTCCTATGATGTTAGAGTTATATGCTACTGGTTCGTTTTCTCCCTCAATTTCTGTTACCATGTATTTCTGATGTCGTTCACGCTCAACTTTTATTTGTTTTGGTTTACAATTATAAGGCAGCCACATGTGGGACCAGTGAGTTGCAAAGTATCCATGAAATTTTTCTGACCAGACTCTGCTAAGAATTAAGCCATAAAATTCAGGAATATTAACAACTAAAATGTCAATAACTTGACATACCTTTGGGTTGGATGACAGCCTTATGGTAACCTGATTTACCTTGCCAATCACTTCGACTTCCGATAAATCTAATTGGACTATGCATACATTAGATTTTTGTGTTTGAACGTTCAATTTTGCGCAAATTGATCTTGGTAAAATATTTGATGAAGCTCCAGAATCGACTAAGCAATTATGCACATTTTTATTGAAAATCTCATAAGTAAGGATAAATGGGGGAGTATGCAATCTCAATCTTCCTCCAATTAATGTGATATCATTTGGATCAACTTTATTCATCGCATTAGTTGGAGGTATTCCCATATCATGGGAAGCTTCAGAGATTACAGCAGCTGGTAAAGGTGCAACTGGCACAACATGTAATTCTTTCAAAAGTACTTTCTGCTGGTGTTTTAACTTGCTCAATTCAAAAAGAGTAATATTGGCCCTAGTATTTTTCATAGCTTCTACGATGTTATACTTCATTTCATCTGAAACAATTAGCATTTTAGATGGATTAGATGTGTCTTTTTGGACTGAGCTGTTTTGAGTCGCTTTAGGTGATGTTTTCTTGACTGCAAATTTATCCGTAGTCATCGAGCTTGCACTCTTTGGCTTAGGTGTAGATTGAGGAGGATCAAGTTGATTTCTACTGCGAGTACTAACCAAGAATGCCTCTTGATCTTCTTCATTTGGGAGGATGAAATCCCACATACCTTGTAACTCTACAACTTCTTCTTCATCGGTATGTTCTTCGGTAGTGTTTTCCTCTTCTTCTTCTTCTGGCTCAACATTTGATATAGCGTTAGGGGGTTTGGAATTAGCTGAAGGATTTCTTTTAAAAGGCTTGTATGGCTTTTTAGAAGAAGTTTCTGCCACTTGTTTCTTAATGTCGACCATTTCGTTAGACATGGTCTTCAAAACCTTTTGTACTCCTTCTAAATCAAATGGATCTTTGGGTTGTTTTTTCTTGGGATCTTCTTTGAAAGACACCTTCTTAGACTTTCATTCTTCTATCGCATTTTTCTTTTCTAGGGTCGTAATACGTTTCTCTACTGCTATCGCTTCTTTCATATTTTCAACTAATTTTGTTTTGTTAGCCCTATCAATAAAGATTGCTAAGTTTGATGGTAAAGCAGTAATGTACCATTCACTTTGCACTTCTTCACTAGGCTGAGAAGCAGTAGGTATTTTTTTTTAAATTTTGATTGAAATGTAAATTGAAATCTTTGATAGGTTCTCTTGACTCATCCCTAAGGTCAGACAAGTCATTGATCAGTTTTGACGTAGACCTGTCATCACCAAACTTGGTTAGGAATTGTTCTTGGAAGATGTCCCAACTAGTAATATATCTAGAAGGTAACGAGAAATACCATGATATGGCTATTCCTTGCAAAGTATAAGGAAAAATTCTAACAACAACATCTTCATTAACAACTCCATTGAGATTTATAGATAACATGAAGTTATTTACATGCTCTTCCGCTAGCATGCCTGCCTCAGGGCTAAACTTAGGCAGCCATTTTTCAGTATCAGCCGCTAACTGACTCAAGGGTGCAAGAATTAAGACTACCCCTGGGTTATTCCATGGGGTTTGGGCCATTGTTGAACTACTAATAGAGGAAAGTGCAGAAGATGATCCCTAGGGTTGAGAAGATGAGGATATTATGACTCCAGATAGTTGAGAAGGAGTTGAGGAAGTTGCAATAGGTTGATGGACGATGATCTGAAGTGGAGGAGTGGATGGTTTACTTCACGGTGAAGAGGTTGAGATGGATGATGATGATGAAAGAGTCTCACTATCGGATCCTTTAGGAGACTTTCTTGCTCTCTTCCTCGTAGGTAGAGGTAATTTGGTTGGTTGAACACCAAAATTTTCACTCTTTAACCTGGTAAGAGGATGAGCGGGGTTATATTGTGAAGTCACACTGCCTTGAGATTTATCAGACTTTTGAGGAGATATAGAAAATCGCTGAACTTTGTGAATCAAAGATTCAACTTTAGGAGGTTCAATAGTAGATTTTTCTGAAATATCAGGGTTTTTAGCAGCGGCTGTTGCTCCAACGACTTCTAACTCTATATTTAAGGTTTCTGAATGCAATGGAGAAGTCAAGGGGGATGGTGAGGGTAATTTACTCTTAGAATGGTATTTAGATTTGGATTTTCTAGCCATTCACAGTTCAGAGCCCTCCTTTTAGTGCCAAATATGTTGAAGCCCCGAAAATCGGGTCTACAACAAGGGGGATACCCGCCTGGTTTGGACCTTGGTTGGTAGCTCCTTTTCCTTTTGGTATAGTGGGTCCAACTGGGGATATGGGACCAGTTTCCCAATTTATGTGTATGTGTGGGAAAGATGGATATTTCTATTTCTAACAGTTTCTAAATGGAATACTTCTACTCTAATTCTAATCTAATAATAAGGAAATTATATTCTAATAAACAGAAATATATAAATCTATGCTAACCTAGGGTGTAATCTTTCCTTTATGTGATCTAAAATGATTTCAAACAACAACTGGTAATAAATATCATTTAGCTATTATGAGAAAAGAATTCAATAAAGATGAACCACTTCATATAAAAATTTAGATGAAACAGTTGTGAAAAACATATCGCATAATGAGTTATTCATACACTAAGCATAAATAAATAGCTATCACCGTAAAAAAGTGCCAAATGATAACTCAGGCATTCATACATCAATATATAAATAACTAAACATGAAAATCACTTTAACACAAGGCAAAAATAGTTAAGAGATAGAAATATCATTTATAACTAGTCCTACTCATGACCTTCAAGTGATAACGATTTATCTCTTCTTGATCAAATATCCACTAAGAGTACAAAAGTGTAACATTAGTAGCAGATATTAAATGAAAACATCAATAAATCATATTCCATTCATTCATCAAAACCTCCTCAGAGGGTAGAAAAGTGCATGTTCTGGGGATAAGTTTTTGATAAATTTCAGGACCCTTCTCTAAATGCATGAGAAGGGTTTAAATATTACTAGCTAAATCTAAAAATAAGTTATTACAAAAATATAGGATGCGCTTTAAATGACCATCCTCTTTTCAGGAAAATAAAACAAAATTAAAGCTAAAATTGAATCTAAAATTAAACTACTTCTGTATTTGGTCCTTGAAATCGCACGCATGCAACATCTGTTTGAGAAGAGTCAGTTGGCCGACTTCTGATTTTAGCTGAGCTGAGAAAACAGAATCGACAAGAGCTGGTGCCATTTTTTTAGCCACATTGATGATACACTTGAGGGTCATCCATTGGCTATGTGTCTTTACCAAGTAAGCCCAGTAATAATCCCATTTTAACCTGGTTAACCCTTGAATTGCTTCTGCCTTTTCTTTTGCCTTCTGCTTCCAATCTGTCTGTAATTGTTGTGTGTTAGGTAAATATTCTGGAGTGGTATCTGTGATCAAATTTGCCCTGTGCAAATTTTCATTACATAATCAATAATACTGCTTACTGCCGTGGCTGCTCCTTCTGCTGCTTACTCTGCTTCCCTAATTTTCTCGTCCCATTTATTAAAGAGCATTTCTTTGTGGTTTTCATTAATTCTTGGTGCACCTACTCTTTTTCCCTCATTTTTTTCTTGCCAAGCCAAATATTTAGTCACCCGTTTATCAATTAGATCATAGTCACTTCATAAATCTACCACTTGATTAATGGTTTTGTCACTTATTTCACAATAATAGCTCCAATGGATATCTTTTGGCCCAACGCTTCCTGCTGCTGTAGTAATTGTTCATTCAAGGAAATGGACTCTATGATGAATTCTGTAAGTTTAGGATTATCCTTGTGCATCTCCTGTAAATCCTGTAACTACTTCCCTTTCTCATCCAAAATTTCCTGATATCCTATCTGCATCTGTTGGAAGTCCTGCTGTAACCTCTCAAGTTGTTTTTGTGCTTCATTGTTGGCATTGGCTTGTTGCAACTGTTGTTGCAAATCTTGTATTTGGTCTTCCTTTTCTTTTGGAAATTGTTGTACCTCAGATTCTTTATCAATAGTTGCAAAGGAATATGCTCTTGCGGTCTGAGATAGTTTGATGAGATTCTCAATAGGATTGCTAGTGGGATCTTGCCACAGGACATCTAATTGTTCTGCGTCTTGAGGGAGCACATTTTCCAATTTCCTTTTCTTCCTCTGTCTTCTTACTACTGCTTTGTGCTGTGGGCTATAAAATATATCAAGGGGAGGAATTTCTTCTATTTTGAGCAGAAGCTCAGAGGATGGGGCAATAGGGATATGCTCCATATCTAAGACATTGCTAACTGTTCTTGTGACTACTTTTATTAACTGTGCATCGCTCACTGGTGTTTTTATGGTTTACCCTTCAAGATTGATCAGGGCATGAAGGTTTCCCATTCTTTATCTAATTCGGTTGTGACTGATGGCTACTAAATGACGGGAGGGGGAGGATCTCTTTGCGGGGAGGTAAAAACCTGTTGCTGTAGAAGTTCCGTTGACTGGGGAGTATCCTTTTGCTGACCCTTTGCTCTTATCCTATTATCTTTAACTCCCACTAAGACTAACACTTGGAGTTGGTTCCCTTCCGGGTTTTAGGCATAGTTTCTCCAAAGGAACACTGGCTAACCTTCTTTCCCTGTATATTTTGAACTTTTGAAATTCTTTTGGAGAGAATTGCAATTGGGTTGCATGCAGAATTTCTTGAAGTGTGCTTTTCTGTTGGAATATATCATCGAATAAATCCTTTTCTCCAGAGAACACCTTTATCTTGACTGCAGTAGTAAAATTCTTAGCAACATCACTATGGTCAAATGGTCTTCCTGAAAATTTGAATAACTATAAACACGTTATATTATTTACTTCTGTGAATGTGTGGCCTACATCAAATAGTGAAAAGGCCCCACAGGCTACAGGAAATTGTGGCCATATAGCCTTCTTTTTGTCCTTAAAATCTTTAGTTAGACTGCCTTCCCCACAGGTTTGAGAGGCAATCTCTCGAGCTAACAGTTTATCAGGGATATACAAAGGTAGGACATGAGGAGAAGCAGAACTTCCAAATACCCTGACATAAGTAAAAAATTCCTCCCTGAACCATATTGCGACAGGGAGGATGTCTACCTCTGCTTCAGGAGAGCATCTTAGAGCACCTTTATCATACAACATTTTGTACAAGGGCAGCATAAATCCATGACAAATCTAGTAGAAGTATGGAGTGAACTTAGAGTCCCATAATTCTTTATGATAGACATGAATAGGTAAGGGGTCTTGAGTTGTCCACTTCCAACCCATTACAGGAAACTTAGAAACATAACATATCGCATCCATTACATACACCGATAGGTAAAAAGGAGGATAGATTCTCTAGAAGATATTTCTTTTAGATCGGTAACTTACAATGGCCGTGACTAAATTTTCAGATAAGATTTTGGCCCAATCTACAATAGTCGCATTTGTGGTGGCATCCAATAATGGTAGCCACTCAGACAAAAATTTGTTGATATCTGGCATTCTAAACAATCTACAGAGCATGGCAGTAGCAAAGAGATATGGGAGGTGAGAGAACCAATACTGTACATACTGTGTTTATCTTTCTTCAGTGGTTCGTCCCTCCTAGACCAGTCATTGGTGATTTCTACCAGGTCCTGATTTTCTTTTGCAAATTTCTCCATAAACTACTTGTTGTAAGTTTCCTGTGGCTCTAGTAAATGATACATGAGCCTTAAATCATATGTAGTGAATGAGCCGATAAGTCCCTGACCCTAAGTTTTAAACTGTCTGTTTTTGATATCTGCGTTGTCCGGTATCCACTTTACCATGTCCGTGTATGGGAGAATTTTTGGCCTTGCTGCTATCTGATGTAAGAATGAGTAGGCTAGCTCTGTAAGGGATGCTTCAGAAGAACCATTTGAGCCTGCGGTAGCCACTACTTCCATTACTCTGGGATTCTCCTCTTCAAGAAGATTATACATGCCTTCCCACGTAGAAATTCCCGCATCTCTGTTACATGCGTATCTGTATACAAGGGCGCCATTTCTTTTTCTTCTGAGCTTGGGGCTTTACTTTTCTTTCCCATTTTAACCTACGTATTACTTTGTATCAGCCTCTATTCTCCGTTCCTGCAATTCACAACTGAAGTGAAAATGAATGACAAGGAAGGGTGATGGGAAAGTTTTAAATGCCGCAGACGCATAAAGTATACCACCTTACGTGAGATGATTCATTGATAAGCACGCACCCATATTCCATTAATAACTGGCAACTAACTCATTTATTAGCATTCAAGCGCATAACCAGGTGTCACCTTAAGGAAAATACTTTTCTTGAATAACACGCCCGAAAGATCTGCGATGGAGCGATATTGCAATTTGCTTCGCAATATCGCAGATCACAACATCGCGAAATGATAATATTGCAAAATCGTAACATCGCAAAGTTGGTCGCTCATGATATCGCATTATCGCATTATCACTGTATTGTGAGATCGTAATAACACAATATCGCAGATCGTAGGAATGTTATGTATGGCAATCTTTGTTAACCTCTTTTTTGCGAAATGTGATTTTGCGATCAGCGTCATCGCATATAGGCAAATTAAAGTGTTTCGTTGTAAATTGTGCAGTATGCGATGCAATATTTCATTATCGCACATCGTAATCTCGCAATGTTTAAAATTCAGCTCATAAGGAGGCATCCCGTTATCTTTTTCTCGATGTGATATTCCTAAGGAAAGATTTGTGTCTTACCTTATCATAAAACTTAGATTTTTGGAATTTTAGAAGGGGGTTTCCTATGTTTATGATGGTAATTTTATTTGAAAAAGGAAACTTAAACACTAATTTGGTTTTTTTTTTCCATTTTTAACTAAGGGTCCCCACTTATTTAGTATTAGAAATAATGCTAAATAAGAAGGGGGTTTGTTGCTGGCCACAACACTAGGTATAACAAGTTCCAGTAATAGTAACAACTAATAATCCATTCACTCTCATGTTGAAAAGAATAAACAAATCATATAGTTAAGAGAACTATAGGTTTGAATCCTGGGGGTATCTCTCAACTCTCTAGTAGATACCTAGGTTAGTAGTCTCTTAGCATACACACTCAGGGCCCTTAGCACATAGTAACAATCCAACTCATTTAGATCAAAATACGATTCTTAAAAAAGAATTGATTTTATTAACCAATCGTAATGAAAGAAATATTATGTAACAATTTACAGCTTTAACATTACAAGTCTACAGAAATTGTAGAGCATCACATTAAATATATTAGGCACATGTAATCAATCCAAGTTCATTCCAAACCAAGGGACCCTTCCTAGCTAGAAGCACTACAGGAAAACGAACTTTTTACTCCAACAATTGAAGCAACAAACATGCGACTTACATTATACAATCATCAAGATGTAATACAAAGTCTAGAACTTAGTTCAGCCGCTTCAGTAGTCTCACAATAATGTTACAACTAAATTTATTCTGTTGGTTACAAAGAAATATTTAATATTATCGTCAACCAATCCAACCTTAAGAACAAGGAAAATCATTATAACTAAGTGACTAATGTTTACAAAAATGATAATGGATGAAACTACCTAACTATTGTTGAACAATCTTGTTCTAAATCAAAACTCTACTAATATAAAAAGATAACAAAATAGAAATTGCGTTGATTATGTTGGTCATGGACAGAAGTATCTAATATAGGACATGAATATGAACATTGCATTCTTTCCTCCCATAGCTTTCTAGGATGAATTCTTCTAGTAGATATGTTGTGACTCTCAATATGTTAACCAATGATAATTCCCCCTATGACTTAAGAAAAAAGAAGACTATAATGCTTCACAATCATTATATAAGTTAATTTACTGAAATGCGGGCCAATTTAGCAAGGAAACACACAAAAATAATCATAATTGCATTTGTTATTCAAGATTTGATTAAAGGCACACAATGGAAAGAAATAACAATGAAGTATAAAGAAATGTGAGGTGAGGCTTAGGGATATGAGTTATAGAATGGGTTTGGGGAGTACTTTTAATGGGCTAAATTTGAGGCTCTTCATTATGCATTCCAGGATTAATTGGTAAGATTATTGAAATTTACCAAGATGATTTTCCAATATTTTTTAAGGATAAGAAGGATCATGTATGACACTTGAAAAAAACCTCTAACATCTAGAGAAAGTTTGAAATATCCTTGAATGCTAAGAAATTTATGATTGGTGTAGATGATGGAAAGATGTCGGGGCATGTTGTATCCAATGAATGGGTTAAGTTTGACCCATCGAGGGTTGAAGATATTCATAATATTCTTTTTCCTAAAACCAAGTAGGTTTTACAATCTTTCTTTGATAAGATTAACTTTATCCAAATATGCATCCCTAACATTGTAGAGATCATGAAACCTTTTCCTTTGAAGAAGGATCATGAATTCAAGTGGGATGAATATAGTAGAAATACCTTTAGAAAAATCAAGAATTTTATAAACATGGAACCAATTGATTACTCTTGATTATTCGAGATAACTCCTAATTTTTTTCCTTTTCCTCAAAAGAAATAATTGTTTGCGTCCTCCTACAGAAAAATGAAAACAATCAAGAACAACCTATAGCATTCATTAGTTAAGCACCTAGGGACTTATAATTTAAGTAAAAAACCATGGAAAATAAAGCATATGCCTTTTCAATCCTTGAAGCATTTTCAACCTTATGTTGGATATTCCAAAATCAATTATTATGTCTCACATACTACTATTAAAGATGTCCTAATTCAACATGATTTCCATGGAACTCATGGGAAAGGGGTGTCTAGAATTCAAGAGTATGATTTGAAAATAAGACCAACTAAGTTAGTGAAAGGTTAGGATCTTTCCAAGTTACTATCCAAGGGGAATGAGAAAGCCTTAGATAATAATCTAGTCAACGATGAGTTGGATGATTTAGAGAAGAGTGTATGGTATAATGACATCATCTATGACCTTAAACACTTAACATGTCTTAATCACTTAGTTAATCACCAAAAAATAGCTTTAAGGTTTAAATCCACAAGCTACTGCATCATTCAAAGGGGCCTCGGTTTGAAAAATATTGAAGATCTTGTGCTTAGGTGTGTTAGTAAGCAAGAATCCAATGAATTGACCAAGAATTTTCATACAGGACATTGTGGTGGACACAATGCTACCTAGAATACCACTCATAAGATACTCAGGGAAAGTACTATTGGCATACGAAATTCCATGATCTTCATGAGTTTTTTATGCCACATCAACAGTGTGTTACCATAGATTTTTACCCCTTCAAAAACTATATTATTTGATGAATCCAGGATAAGAAATATCAATGCGATGAGAGCTCTGCGATGGAGCTGGTTAGGGTTTCAAAACCAGAGCACAAGTCGGAACCACGCACGGGCCACGGGTAGGTAGTTCAGGTCAGGTGTCAAAGAACAGCTGCCGGCGTAGGTGCAAAGGCGACTGGCAGGTGGAGGTGGAAGCTTGTATCGGACCAGGTTTTGTCGTTTTACGTTTTTACCATAATACAGTCGATTACAGTTTGTTATTCGCCTTTTTTCTGTTTTTCCTCCACAAGAAACCGTGAAGGTTATCACCATTGACCATCGGCTGTAGCAAATACCTTGGAACGGGTGGTAACCATGGTTAATCCCGCCGAACTTGTAGACCTGGACCCAGCACTGGAGGACATCCTCTCTATGTGGGGGAAGGATATCACCGCTCAGAATGTGGAACACTATTTTGGGGCTTTCAAACTATCAAGGTTGGAGGATTTAACTCAGGCGGAAACACCTTTGTTTCGGTTACAAGACAAGGATGTGGGCAGCGCGGCTCACAATAGATGCATAACGGCCGTCTCCAAGCAGGTGGGAAGCGAAATAGTGTCCAGGGGGACAGATGAGGAAGGGTTGCCCACAGATCCAAAGGGTAAAGCAGTGTCGACCCGATTTACGCCTTCTAAGGGTTTTGAAGATTTAACTAATTTAGGGCTTTCTGCAGGCTATAGTCTGTCAAGGGCCCCAGGGGGTCCTCCATCGATAACAAGGGTATCTCTGCCAAGAGAATCCCTTTCTCTAAAAGGGTCTACAGCAAACGGCCTCGGAGAACCTCCAGCTGGGGAGCGGGCAGGCTCTGATGGACTGGCAAAGGGCCTTTTGTCACCAGGGAACTTTGAAGCAGGATTTGCGAGTCAGACCCCGACACAACCGGAGATAGAAACTATTGGGGGCATAACGCAAACAATCCCAGAAAGAAATGATGGTCGAAGGGGTTTTGGATCTCCGGTGGAAGAGTTAAGAATCAAAGGTGTGAAAAGGAAACCGCAAAGACCCATTGGATCTCAGGAGATTGAAGGCAATTTGGTCCTTGGGATGGAGGTTTCTATCGAAGAAACCCTAGCTGTCGCAGACTGTACCTTGGTCGGCAGAGCTAGAGGTAAGAAATACTCTTCTGAATTTCTTCAAGTATGGGGTGAGACTTGTTTTGTGTCTGCCAGACCTATACAGTTTGAAGCTCAAGTTTTAGGGAAGGGTTGGTTTAAGCTCAGTTTTGTTGATAAAGACTCGGCAGAATGGGTTTTCCACCGTAATTGGCATATTGGGAACATTCCTGTTCTGTTAAAGAAATGGACCCCCATGTTTGATGCTTTCAAGGAGAGAACGGACGAGTTCCCTGTGTGGGTGCGAGCTCCGGGCTTACCATCCTTCCTGTGGACAGAAGAAGTGTTCAAATCAATTGGGAATAGGCTGGGGGTTTATTTGGAGGCAGATATGACTTTCTTGGAGACGAAGAATAGAACGATGGCGCGTATTTTGGCTCTCCTTAACCCGAGTAGAGGCTTGGCACAAAAAATAAATCTCCAGTACAAAGAATACGTGTTTGAGCAGATATTAGACTATGAATACTTGCCATTCAGATGCCATCGCTGCCATGAGTATGGGCACTTGGCAAAAGATTGCCCACAGCTGAGAAGAAGGAGACACTTTCGGAGGACTACAGCTAACAGAGGAAATGTTCAAACTCCCGTTCAGATGCCCATGGAGCATGAAATACCGGAGCCGCAAGGAACAGAGGATATGGAGACAGAGGAGACTGTTAAGGATCCTGTGGGTGAAGCTGTACCAAACCAAGAGGATGCTCAGGAAACCGTAAAACATCCGACGGTTGCTGTGGAGGAACCCGATAAAGAAGTGGAAGCCGCGGAAGAGGTCGTCAAGGAAGATCCTGCAAGTCAAATCCCGCACGAACACGAAGAAAAGGGTATGTGCTCAGGGACCCCTATCTCTTATCTAAACTCTCCTGAGCATGTTTCTGTTCCTTCACATGTTTCGTATCCAAATAGTCATGAGCAAGAAAATAATGTTGTTGAAAATATGGAACATATTTCGAGTTCCCCGAATGTAGACACTATTGCTGATGCATTACCGTCTCTGGATATAAACTGTGAAGACCAGTGGCCCCCTC
Source organism: Pinus tabuliformis (assembly GCA_031772625.1). NCBI lineage: Eukaryota > Viridiplantae > Streptophyta > Pinopsida > Pinales > Pinaceae > Pinus > Pinus tabuliformis. The sequence goes on from CM062812.1 coordinate 981,524,130, forward strand.
TTTCACATCCAGCTTCTCGTTCCCTTTGCCCTTATAACCTGAGATCTCTGGGAGGGAAACATAGTGATCCGGGGACATTAGGTGGTTTGGGACAGACCCTCTCTCAGAGTTACCCCAAAAATAAGAGAGGTAGGAAATCGGATATGTCCAAGGCAAAACTTAAAGCTAAACTGGATGTTGCAGATGGTAAACAATACTCTATCCCGGGGGTTCTTAGAGCAGCCCACCCCCCTGAGAGTGTTATAAAATGATCTTGACATCCTGGAATTGCAGAGGTTTGGCCAGCAAACCTAAAAAACTGGCCTTGAAAGAGTGGATAAATAATTCAAATTTAGATGTTATCTTTCTGCAAGAAACCCTAGGGAGGGCTTGTGAGATTGAAGCTATGCTTAAAACCCTTCTGCCTGGGTGGATCTTTTATGCTATAGATTCCTCTGGTCACTCGGGGGGCATTGCTATTGGTTTCAAAGAAGGGCGGGTAAAGGTCATAAACCAATGGGGGATGAAACATGTTATGGGCATGGAGGTTTTATCTCCAGATTTCTCTTTCCCTATCTCCTTAGTAAATATCTATGGGCCTTGTCAGGGCAGGGAATTTTTTTGGGAAGATTTGATGTCAAAATCTGTGATGAAATCTCCTTTGATGATTTTGGGAGGTGATTTAAATTTTTCCATAGGCAGAGCAGAAGCATGGGGACCATCAGCTAGAGAAGATCCCCTAATAGATTTCTTCTTTAACCTCATCTCGGATAATAACTTCACAGATCCTTCTCCGATCAAACTAAAGCCCACTTGGAGGAACCGAAGGATAGGTGAAGATCAAATAGCCAAAAGACTAGACCACTTTTTGGTAGCTGAGTCATTGTATTCCAAAATTCCCATGCTCAGACAGTGGGTTGAGGAAAGAGGGAATTCAGATCATTTCCCTGTTTTTTTAGACCTTACTCTTCCTCCTCCCAAACCTCCTGCCCCTTATAAGTTCAATCCAGCTTGGCTCCAAGACCCCTGATACTGCAATCTGTTTAATGAAACATGGATTCACCCTGTTCACAATACAGATGAGGATAAATGTTTTTTGTTCATGGAGAACCTCAAAAGATTGAAGAAAGCCACAATCTCCTGGGCAAAGGAAAGAAAACTGAAACAAAATGAGGAGCTGGTTAAAATTAGGGAGGAGCTGAAGCAGATGGAAAGTATGGAGGTAGATGGATACTCTTCACAGTCCTCAAAAGACAGAATCCTTCATTTGGAGAAGCAGCAAAATAAAATCCTCTTGGATAAGGAAGAAGAATGGAGGATCAAGAGTAGGGCAATTTGGTTAAAATCTGGGGATGAGAACACTAGGTTTTTTCATAACTTTGCAAAAGGTAGGAAAGCTGCAAATACTATTTGGCGCCTTAAAGATGAAGAAGGGAGGGAAGTCAGTTCCTTTCCAGAGCTTTCTGGGTTAGGAAAAAGACATTTTCAGAATATTTTTGCAGATTCTGGGGAGGCTACTATTGCAGAAGTCTTTCGAACTGTGCAAAGCTTCCCTAGATTCATTGAGGAAGATGAAGCAGAAGATCTTTCAATCCCGGTATCAAAGGAGGAGGTTGAAGCAGCTATGAAGCTCATGGGCAAGGATAAGAGTCCAGGCCCAGATGGCTGGACTATAGAACTGTTTCTCCATTTTTATGATCAAATAGGATCCGAAATTACTGAAGTAGTTGAAGAGTCAAGACAGAAAGGAGAAGTCTATAGACCTTTCAACTCAACTTTCATTGCTCTTATTCCTAAGAAGGATGACCCGGAAAGTTTTGAAGACTTCAGACCAATATCATTGTGTAATTGCATCTACAAGATTATAGCAAAGGTTATTGCCCTCAGAATAGCTCCAATCCTGTCACAAAATATATCAATGGAACAATTTGGTTTCCTGGATGGAAGACAAATTCATGAAGCCATTGGGGTAGCACAGGAGGTTATTCATAGTATCAGATTGAAGAAAAAGAAGGGAGCTGTTCTCAAAATTGACCTATCTAAAGCATATGATCGGATCAGTTGGCTCTATCTGCGGATGTTGCTAACTCAAGTGGGTTTCAGCTATTCCTTTATTAGCTGGATCATGGGTTGCATCACAAATGTCAGCTTTGCAGTTCTGGTCAATGGTGCAGCTTCCTCTTTCTTCAACAGCCAGAGAGGACTCAGGCAAGGTTGTCCATTATCCCCTCTTCTGTTTCTTCTTGTGGCAGAAGGGCTAAGTAGATTGATTCACAAAGCCAGAAGAGAGGAGAAGGTAAAGGGTATCGAGGTAGCAATCAATCTCTTCATCACACACCTTCTTTTTGTTGATGACATATTGATTTTCACCAATGGTTCCTACAATGAACTAAAGGAGCTAAAATGCATTTTTGATCTTTTTCTAAAAGCAACTGGAATGCAGATAAACTCAAGAAAATCCCAAGCGTGTGTGGCAGATTTTGAAAGAAGAGAAAGGAATAGAATGGCTAATCTTTTCCCTTTCCCCATACAGCCCCTGGATTCTCCCTTCAAATACTTGGGCTTTTGGTTAAAGCCAGCAGGTTACAAAAAAGAGGATTGGAATTGGCTCATCACAAAGATTGAAGCCAGAATCTCACATTGGAGCTTCAGATGGTTATCCAGAGCTGGTAGGTTGACCCTTATTAAATCAGTTCTGTTAGCCATTCCGGTTTATTGGGCCGCTCTGACTTGGATCCCCAAAGGCGTGATGGAGAAAATCAGAAGAATTTGCTGCAGATTTTTATGGGCAGGATCAAAGGAGTCCTCAGTGTTACCCTGGGTAGCTTGGGACAAAGTGGCCAGACCAAAAGATTGGGGAGGGTGGGGCATTAAAAGACTCCCTGAATTCAACCTCTCATTAGCAGCAAAATCAGGATGGAGGCTAATAACTATGGAAAATCTATGGACAAGGGTGGTGAAAAGGAAGTACATCGACCCTATCCCTATGGAAGACTGGATCCGGAGTCAAAATAAGAAGATAAAAAATATATCAGCTATCTGGAAAGCCACGGTGGAAGCCTTTTCAGTGATCGAGCAAGGATTAGCTTGGAAAGTTGGAGATGGAAGACTGGTAAGGATTGGCAAAGATCCATGGGTAGGATGCAATGGAGCTTATGCCTTATCACCAGGGCTTCTCAGACACTTGGATAGTAAAGGTATTACAACATTAAATCAGGTGGAGAAGGTTGGACAGTCTACTATATGGGGACAGGCATGGAAGGATGATGTAGATTTGGGGCTAAATGTCAGATGGAAGATTGAGTGGGAGGGTTTCATCAAAGAATTACAATGTTCAAATGTCAGGATAAAAGATGAACCTGATTGCTTGATGTGGGCACAGAGTAAATCAGGGAAATACTCCCCAAAAGATGGATACCTTTTCTTAATGGGAAAGAAAGGATGGGGAGTACCGGTTTGGTGGGCCAAAAATATCTAGAAACTCAAAAGCCCAGCTAAGGCCAGGCTTTTTCTCTGGTGCATTTTAAAAAGGATGGTCCCAACATGGGAAATTTTACAAGCTAGGTTCTTAGTTGGGCCTGGTAGATGCCCCCTATGCAAGTCTGAAGAAGAAACCATTAGCCATCTTTTCATAACTTGTGTTGTTTCAAGAAAGATATGGGAGGAGGTCACTGGTTTGCTCAAGATAAAAGCTCAGTGGGGGCATGATCCCTTGGAGACAGCCTGGAGGAAATGGTGGCAAGACCATCCGGAGGGGAACTTGAGAAATCTGCCTCTTATTTTCTGTTGGGGAGTATGGCTTGCCAGAAATAAAAGTCTTTTCCAAGATAAGGACACCCTTTCTTCCGTCATTGCCATTAATATAGCTGCCATATACTCTGCTTTACCGCCCCCTGAGGTTAAAAATCCTAAACCAAATCAAAAACAAATCAACATACAGGAAGGCATTCCATGTGGTTTCTTTGATGGGGCTTCCCAAAACAATAGGGCTGGAGCTGGCCTGTGTATACATATCAATCCGGATCACTCTTTAAAAGCTTCTGTTGGGCTGGGTACAGGCACAAATAACTATGCTGAATTATCTGCTCTGCGCTACCTCTTATGTTGGCTTCTTCACAGAAATATCAACACAATTCAGATATTTGGGGATTCACTAAATGTCATAAATTGGGTCAATGGAAATGCATCTTGTCAAAATCAGATTTTGATGACTCTTGTTGAAGAAATTTCTTTTTTAAAGGCATCTTTTAATAAGTTTTCTATCTGCCACATTTACAGGGACAAGAATGAGGAAGCAGACCAGCTTTCTAAGGCTGGTTTACAATAGGATATGGGCAGCTGGACAGTAGAAGAGATCAGACAGGGGCAGTCAGTCATAACAAATCTGCCTCCTTATACACAGTCACTTTGATTACAGTTCATCTTTCCTTTTTTGACAACAGTTTTCGCGGATATATATGTTTCTGTTTATATATTTATCAGTCTTCTTTTCAGTTTTATCAGGTATATAGCCACAGCAAACAGTTTTAGATATATACTTTTTTATGGTTCCTTTCCGGGTTATAAACTCATATTTTTTTGATGTATGGGGTTGTTTTCCTTTCGTTGAAGGAGACCCCATCTTATTGTTTCGGTTTTCATCATGAGATTTACTATGCCTCCAATGGGAGGAAGACTGTACAGGTTCAAAAAACAGCAGAAGCAGCTAATGTTGAGCATATCAGCAAACAAATGAGCCGCCTGTTATGGCTTAAGACCAATATTGCATGTAAAACTTTTTATAGTCTCTAAATAAAAAGTTTTGATTTTTTCCTCAGAAAAAAAAAAAGAAATATCAATGCAACATATAAGAAAAAATCTCTTTTTTTATCACTTGCAAATATCCTTCTTCATTCTGTTTGGTGCTTTCCAAACATAGTGGGGTGTCCCTTGTCTATCATGTGTGGTTTTCACTTTAAAATATGTAAAATAACATAGAAAAGAAAACAATGCAATGGTTTTTTGAACAACATTAGTGGCCTAACAAATTATAAAATTCTTTGGATTTTAAATAGTGGAATAATTTTGGATATGCATAGAGAAAAAAAGTTGCAGTTAATAATCAATTACTTATGGTTTACAATCCCTGCAACCTGAACGAGGCTCGAATTTGATGCTAGGGTTTCGCATTAGGGTTCCATGGTGGGACACGTAAGGGAGAGTGTCACTCCCTCCTACAGTCAAGTAGTCACAGAAGGAGGCAAGGAAGCAGGTGGGAATCATTTCAAAAAACTGTAGGAAAGGACTCCAGAAGCAAGAGGCAAGGAGATAGTTGGAAGAAACGAATCCCAGGATCAGGAAGGGAATCAACAGGAAACAAGAAAAGAAAAGGAGAAGGCAGGTGGCAGCGGAAAAAATGTCTTCCATAAGAACTAAGGGAGTCTGCCAACCCAAATCGAGCATCATTCTCTAGGTCATATTGAGTGATCCAGTGATTCAAGTGCACAGGGACCATATGAAAGAACATGTGATCATCTGCAAGTTCATGGGGCTATGGCCAACGGAGAGGGCCTTCCACATTTGTATTAGGAGCCATTAGAAGCCAAAGGGAGAAATACATTTACATCTGGGTTCTAAGGGCTTCTTCACGATGGTGTTCGCGAACCTAGAGGACAAAGACAGAGTTTTTGAAGGGGGGGCCTTATTTCTATGCTGCGGAAGGACTCTACAGGCGGCCATGGATGATGAACTTTGTCCTGGAATGTGAAGCATTTACATCTATACCGGTTTGGATCAGACTATACTCATCACCTCTGGATTACTGGCTACCAGAATATTTGAAAACCATAGGCAACACACTGGGGCATTTTCTAAAGATATCATAGGCAACTCTCAAAGATAAATACACCTCCTTTGCCTGAATATGTGTGGAAATGGATATATCTGGAGCCCTTCTGGAAGCAATAAGTTTAGAGGTTTATGATGAAGATTGGGTGCAAACGGTGGACTATGAATACATACCTTTCAGGTGTCGCAAATGTCATGAACATGACCATCTATTTAGAGACTACCCAACAAACAATATGGAAGGTAATGGGAAAACCTCTTTGGATAGAGATCACGAGGGCTTTACCAAGGTTGGGGCCAAAGGGAAAGGGCATAAATGGCCACACAAGAAAAGAAATGAAGACAAAAATACAAGACACAATAGTTTCAAAATCCTAGAGGAAGCAGAGGAGAATGTGGAGATAGTCCAGGACAAGCAGAATGCATCTAAGGAGCAGGAAATGGAAGCTGAAATGGAGGATATCATAGTAAAAAACCAACATAAGGAGGATCTACCCAGCAGTATGGAGATCAGTAAGGGCTATGAGATGAATCCAAGTGAGGCAAGAACAGAGGACCATGAACTATACGAGATTCTAGACAAGGAAAATCTGGATCTAGAACTATTTCTGGAACGAGGCAGGAAAAAAGGAGTGGACTCCTTGCCAAAAGAAGAATATGATCGAGTTTAATAGCTCTTTCTAAGGAGGGAAAAATTGAAGGGAACGGGTGTCAAGAGAAACCATGAAAGCTAAGAGCATAGTGGGGTCAAAATGATGTAGAACTTACAGGCACAATCTCCAAAAAACTCAAGAAGGAAAATAGGAAGCAAAAGATAGAATGAACTGCTAAATGAATGTGGAAAACTACTGATTAACTCAGGTAACTACTTATTAACTCAGGTATGATGAAAGATCTTACCAGCTATTCCTTTACTAACCTTTCTTAATGAAGCTGACAACATGGAATATTAGAGGTTTAGGTAGTAGAAGGAAACAAAGGAATCTGAGTAACAGACTAAAAGAAGAAAAACCAAATATGGTTTTTATTCAGGAGACTAAATGTTCAATGGATAAAATAAGAGAAATTCATAATAAATGGTTAATCAAGTATGAGTACTTGGAGGTTAAGGAAAATAACTCGGCAAGGGGGATTCTAATGATGTGGGATCCACAGAAATTTGGAATCCTGGAGGCTGAAGCATCCAGGAACTATCTATCTTTGGTGTGTAATCTTGTAGGTGATAAGGAGACTTACATGATAACAAATGTTTATGGACCTCAAAAGCAAGCAGTTAAACTCAAGCTTTCTTACCTCTTTGGAAGGTATAAGAGCAAGACATCCCAATATGCCCTAATTAGTTGCAGCTGACTTCAATATGATAAGATCTCTTTCGAAAAAAAAAAAAAAAAAAGGGGCACTAGACAGCTAGGCAAAGACTCTGAAGCCTTAGACAGCTAGGCAGAGACTCTGAAGCCTTTCAAGATTTCATTAGGAACATGGGACTAGTGGAAACTAAGACTATAAATGGAACCTTCACTTGGAACAATAAAAGGGGAGGGGTTTCTCAGATGTCTTCCAAACTTGAAAATTTTATTATTTCTGAGGATCTCCTCCTCATTGGACCAACCATCACCGCTTCCATTATGCCCTTTGGAGGTTCGGATCACTAGCCAGTTCAGATAGAAGCTACCTTTATGGGCACTCCGAGATACGTGCCATTCAAATTCAAAAATGCCTGGCTCTCTTACCCCAAGTTCATTAGTAACGTTGATAAATGGTGGAAAGAGGAGTTAAATATTCAAGGTACCGAAATGTTCATGCTGCAGCAAAGACTCAAACACATTAAATCCAAACTTAAAGCTTAGAATAAAAAGGAATTTGGTGATATACTCAAGGCCAGAATAGGAACTGAGTAGAAATTATAGGAAATCAATCAAATCAATATCACATAGGGCTTCAAGGAAGAGAGGCAAAAACTAACTAACTCTCTACAGGAAGATTGGGAGAATCATTGTCTGCAAGAGGAAATTTTCTGGAGACAGAAATCTAGAATTCAATGGATCAAAGAGGGAGAAAGAAACACAAATTTCTTTCACAAATCCACAATGGCACACAGGGCACACAATATAATCACTAAGATTAAGGATTCTCAAGGTATTGAGTTTATATTTCACATGCACATGGAATCAAGTCTAGTTCAACACTTCTCCAATATTTCAAAGGAGCCACTGGAGGATAGATCTAGGTTCATTGATCAATTCACCAAGTATATTCCCAAGTTGGTCACCAGAGAGGACAACCACAATCTCAACAGACCAGTCTCGGAGGAGGAGGTCAATGAGGTGATTAAGGAAATGCAAAGTGGAAAAGCACCAGGTCCGAATGGATTCAATGTAGACTTCTTCAAACCCTACTAGGATACAGTCAAGCAGGACATCCTCGAGGTTGTGGAAGACTCGAGAAAATCCAAAAAGGTTTTGAAAGCACTGAACACCTCCTTCATAGCTTTAATCCCCAAAAAGGAAAATGCTATGACTCTGGATGGATTTCGACCCATATCGTTATGCAATGTGGTGTATAAAATCATCTCCAAAGTGATAGCTAATAGACTCAAGCCCCTGTTACCTTCCCTCATCTCGGAAGAGCAAACAGGGTATGTGGAAGGAAGACAAATTCTCAACAACATCATCCAAGCACATGAGGTGGTACACTCTCTTAATTGCAACAAGAAAGCAAGCATGATCATTCAGTTGGACCTTGCGAAAGCCTATGACAAACTTAGCTGGTCTTATATTAGAGCTATTCTAAAAGCCTATGGCTTTGACCAAAACTAGATCAGATGGGTTATGGCACTAGTTACTACAACCAGCTTCTCCATTCTGCTTAATGGAGCTCCTTCAAGTCCCTTTTCACCTTCCAGAGGGCTCAAACAAGGAGATCTACTCTCACCTTTCCTCTTCGTCCTCATGATGGAAGGGCTAGGTAGGGCAATCAAAATGGCAAATGTTGAAGGTCGAATTCAGGGTATCAAGCTCACCTCGGATGGAGAGGCTAACACTCATCAACAATTTGTGGATGATACTATGTTGTAGAGCATAACCACAGTTAGGGAAGTAAGAGCAATCAAAAACATACTAAACAACTTTGCTATGGCAGCAGGAATAGAGGTAAGCCTCAACAAGTCAAAAGTTTTTTTCTTTAATACCAATATTGCTATGCAAAGAAACATTACCAGGATTCTTGGTTTTCAAAGGGAATAGTTACCACCCAATTATCTTGGCATTCCTCTTACTGACAAACCTCTAAGAAAGAAAGTATGGGAATCAATTTTAAATAAACTTCAGGACAAGATCAGAAAATGGGCATGCAGATCCTTAAACCTAGTAGGGAGACTTGTGCTCACATAGGCAGTCCTACAAGCCATTCCCATTTTCATGTTTGCAGCTCTCCTTGCTCCTCAAGGTATTAAGCAATAGATAAGAAGCATACAAAGGGACTTTCTATGGGGAAAAGGGGAGGAGAAGAAGAAGTGGGCTTTAGTGGCTTGGGACAAGCTTTTCAGGCCCAAAAGCCATGGCAGCTTAGGGCTGCATGACACAAAAACTCTCAACAAAGTTTCAGGAGCTAAGCACTGGTGGAGATGGATCAAGGAGCCGAATACCCCCTGGGCCAAACTTTGGAAACAAAAGTATGCTAAGGACTGGGAGGAGATGGATCATATCAGAATGTCAGGATAGATTAGAGGCTCACACATTTGGAAACTTTCTTGGGAGAATAAAAGCATTGTTCAGCAACACTGTTTCTGGGAAATCGGAGCAGGGGACCGTGCTTGATTTTGGGAGGATAGTTGGCAACAGGAACCTATCCTGAAAAAGAATGACCTAGTAGCCCTTAAGAGAGACACAAAGACAAAAGGTCTATTATTTGGTAAAAGACTTCTGGGACTAGGGAAGTAATAATGAAAAATGGAGAAAATGGAAGGACCTAGGTTACAGTGATGAGAGTCCTCTGAAGGCCAAGGCAGGTGCTCTTACCCAGGATTTAGAGCATAGGAGGATTCTGGTTTCCTCCTCACCTGACCAACTAAGATGGGGGAAGAAAAATGAAGGTAACTTTAACCTCAAAGAAGAAAAACAGGCAGTCATAGGTTTTAACTTTGTGAATACAGAACAAGTTTGGAAAGAGCTTTGGAAAACTCATCACTGGATGAAAATAAAATTATTCATTTGGCTTGTGCATCAAAGAAAGATCCCAACTTGGGAAAACCTACTAAAGAAAGGCTTCATTGGCCCTTCCAAATGTCACCTCTGTGGCTCACATGCAGAAACAAATGAACACCTTCTCATCCTTTGCACTTTCTCTACTAAGGTGTGGAACTGGGTGGCCTCAATCTTCAGACAAACTAACAAGGATAGTCTCAACATATCCAACACATTGAAAAATTGGAGGAAGAACTTCTCAAAGAATGAGATCATAAAAAAAACTTGGATGTTAGTACTAGGCTTTATCATTTGGAATGTTTAGAAAGAGCGCAATAGGTGGATCTTCAAAAATAAAGCTAGCCATAATCAATCAAATTCTAAAATAGCTTAAAGAAATAGTTAAAAGCCTTTTGAGGTCAGCTCCCAAGGATCCTCCTCTGCCTCAGGAGAATATTATACTAAATTTGGGACTACAGTCCATCAATCCTCAAGGAATAATAAAGGGAGTGAGAACAATAAATACAGGGTCCAATAGTTGGCAGCCCCCTCCATAGGGCTTCTTCAAAGTAAACACTAATGGAGCTTCTAAGGCCAATCCAGGGGTAGCTGGCTTTGGGGGTGCCATAAGAGATCATCAGTGGCAAACAAAATACATCTTCCATGGCCACTTGGGAAAGGGTACCAATAATATGGTTGAACTCCTGGCATTAGAACAATGCTTGGAGATCCTGGTGGAGGAAAATTTACAGAATGTTATCATTGAATCATATTTGAAATTGATCATTAGAGCAGCCAACAAGATTCACAATGGAACTTTGCTAGATAAAGTGTCGAAGCATTGGAAGCTATTGCAGGCTTTTTACCATATCCACTCTCACTTGCAAACCCTTAAAACGATAAGATTTGTTCATGTTAGAAGGAAGGAAAATATGTTAGTGGATCTTTTGGCCAACGGAGGAGTGACCAATAAGAACAGGGATTCTCGACATGCCTAGGAGTCCTTACCTGCCAGAAAACTGCGAGAGGACTGTTTCTTCCTGGCAACCAAATATTTGGCATTGTGGATGCACAATACCAATTGAAGGGATTCAGGAGACAAGAGTGAGGATGGTATCACCTAATTCTTCTATGAGTTTTGGTGTTGGCTGCTCTCCACAACTCTGTTCACTTTTAGTTGATTGGTGAAGGTCACAAATCGGGTAGCGCCACAGATCTGGTTGCCTTTGTATATTTGGATCAGCGGGTTTTTGATCAAGATTCCAAGTAGAAGGTTCAGAATTGTCTGCAGATGGTTGAACAGTCTTCGCTTGACGACCGAGCATTCTGGTTTTTCCGCAAAACTACGGACTCAAAACCATAAATGGTATATCGCGCAAGACAAGAATGGTATCTGGTTTTTTGTAAGTTGCCTCTGATTCCACTCATTGTGTGACACGTTGCAACGAGAGGTGAGAGAAAACTGCCCTCATCAGGCGGTTAACCTCTGCGCTTCTCGTCCGCGCGATATCCATGATGGCCATTGGATCAGGGTTGTGTATTCAAGAATGGGGATTGGTTCGTGCTTGTTAATTGAGGATTCCGAACCCAAATTTGTTTAGGGGACCCAATCTATAGTTGTTGTCAGGTCCATTTGTTGGGTGCAATGTGGTCCAGTGTGGGTCCCTTTGTGGACCCCTAGTGGGATGCCTATAGGGCTTTTGTGGGCCTCGGTCCCTGTTTTTTTGTCATCCCTGCTGACTGGGACACTTTGTAAACTATGTAATTTGGTTAGATTAATGGAAGGTTAGTCTCTTACTTATCAAAAAAAAACAAAAAAGAATAGTAAAATAATATTAAACATCAACTCTTATATTGAAAATAAAATAGATATGAAATACATTTAAAAGACAAATTTAATCAATTCAAAAGAATTAGAAACTTTTACAATGTTTCCTGAGATAACATAAAAACATAAAACACCCCAGAAGGTAAATCAATACTAAGCTTTATTCTATAAAAACCAAGAGGGACGCTGCACCAAAATGACTATAAAATTAATGATAATGACATTTAGACCAACAAAATAGAATAGAAGCTAGAAGAGAAGATCAAAAGAAAATGTAAACAAGATAGAAAAATGGTAATAATGCTGCTAAAAAAGACTAAAATATAACTTCCATTTGTATTTCTCTCCTCTAATTCCACCAATGCACTAGGAAAATAGGAGTTCGAACTCCTCAAAAAGTATAACTCAGCGTCTAACTTGATGCACATGCATGTGTTCCACTAAAGTAGTTTCAAATTTTCGTGAGATAAGAATATCCTTGAGCACAATTTTAGTGAATTCGAAGTATTTCAAGTATGTTGAGTAAATTCGAATTGAGGGAAAAAAAATTCCTCACATAATTTTTCCATTTTCAAACTGGGTTAAAAATATCTTTGAAGTAATTTTGGCAAATTCCATCTCATAAACACACTTGCTAAATTCAATCCTTAAGTAATTTTGGGTAATTAAAATTAGAATATATCCTAGCTTTATTTTGGGTAATCCACATTAGGAAAGAGAAAATAAAATGTCACATCACTTCTCTATCTCTTCAAAGAAAGTAACTCATGCACTTTGCTACATAGATGACTCATGGCCACTTCAACCTCTAAGGCTAACATATGTCGTCTTATAAAATAGTAGCCTAACTTACTAGGCACTACTAAAATAGTAGCCTCCCTAATAAAATAGGAAAAAGTAGAAAGCGTTTGAAAGAGATCAAAGGAGTTCCTCGTCCTATATAGCATGCCTATCTTACGAGGCACTACTAAAATATAAAATTGTTTGTATGTCATTAGACTTAGATTTCCATGTAACCGAATCTAGCATAAAACCATTGCTAAAAATAGAAATGTCCCAAATTCTCATGAAACGTTTGATGACCCCGGAGAATGTAGATATTTGAATTTTACTGTGGTAAAAGACAGAATTAAGTATAACATTGGAAGACTTTTTTAAAACTTTAATAGTATTCCTTTTATTTATATGTGTATTAAAATATATTAAGAAAGAAATACTTATTGAAATGATGGCGACTTTTGAGAGGGAGTTGGAAAAGAAAATCAGTTATTGAAATGGCACTCAACTACCTTCCCTAACTGGAAAGGCTTCCAGGGAAAAAGGGAAGGGGGGTGGCAAAAATCTGCGTTGTAGGGACAGGCAGAAGGAAAAAAAAAAAAAAAAAAAAAAAAGATCGAAAAGACTAAGTCTGGTAAGGACCAGATGGTCAAGCACTAAGTGCAGTCTTGCTGAGGATAGTGATCCGGCAAGTGAAAGCTAGGGGGAGACTCTGGTCTTGAAGGATGAGTCTCATGGTTGGGCGGATAAACAAAGAATGCAACAGGTATTGTAGGTGATCCACTGAGGAATTCATTTGCCCAGCAATGACCAGGTAAGTAGAAAATCCCTTGGACATCTGTAACGTTATCTGTTTTTTTTTTCTTGGAAGAGATATACTCAATACTCTATATATTTCTGCATAGAAAATGATTAAGGAGTAATAGATATCTGAATATAGAGACTATGTTCTTTTGCCTCTGTAAAGAGCAAAAGGAAAAAGAAACCTGTGCGGGGTGGGAATACCTTGATCGAGGGGATTCAAGCGCAGAGATTAGGTCCTGAGGATAACCTCATAAGTTCACTAAGCAGAGAACATCCTTGAGCCACAAAAGTTTCAGTCTCACTGTAACCGGACGGGGATAAAACTGTTAAACTAGTAGTAATAAGGGTTACTTGTAACCTGCTCCCTGAGTATTCTACCCTAGGAGAAAACCCTTGTCAGAACAAAAATATATATATATATATATATATATATATATATATATATATATATATATATAACGCAGTGGAATGGAATAACAATTGTATTAAGCATAGTATGGAAAAAACGATGGCTAAATTCCTGAGAATGTAAATGAGGTTTGGTTACAAGTAAGGTAAAAGAAAGAACAAGATAGACTATAGCAGCATACCAAAAGGACCGAGATAAATTGGTAAATTGTAACTAAAAAAAAATAAACCCTTCGAGTCGAATAAATTTCCATGGAACAGAGCTTTCTTCCAATAATACTGTATCAAAGTATACATTAAACAATTAACGAGTATCAGAAGTAAGGTAACATCTTTCTGCAATCCACAATCTAAAAAAAAAATAGAGCTATAAATCGAGTTATTTGGTAGAGAACCAATCTTTGACTGCCCGCTATGAGCGAGATTAAAAGCCGCAACACATATACAAGGTAATGCATAAAGTCAAAATCATGCCTGAAACTGCTATTAATAAATCATGCGAACTTATCCATAAATCTTCTTTACCGGAACCATAAGGAGGGTTTCGCCAAAACAAATATCCATAAACCTATATCATTGTAAAAAATTGTGCAACCAGATTAACGGACAGCGAATGGCTGTTAAGAAGATACATAAAACCTGGGTCGTTATTACCCGAAACAATCATCATTGCTAACGTTCCATTCATAGGAATAGAGACAGAACTCTAATGCAAAAAAAATAGCAAAAGCCACAAGGCTACAAACACCTGTTATCATAAGAAGTAAGTAAAAGTTTGGGTTCAGACAATGTAAACCAACAAGAATGTGCATCAAGTTATATCCAAACATATATTCTTGAATAATAAGGTCAAATTTACAACTATTCAGATTAGCCGAATACAGGCCTTCATAGATTTAACGTTTTTCAATCCTGAAACTTGAACTGTTAGGGCTCCACCTGGAACCCATACATTTTCAATCAGAAGAGGCATAAAACAGATCAGGTGTGAGCCTCCTGTCTCCATCTGCGACCAACAATGGGAAAGGGTAAGGATATGGATCGTTGGCTACATCCAGGGTACGAGGGAGAGAAACCCCTTTGTTGTCAGACATAAACGAAAACCATTAACCCTGAACAACTACCCAAGAGTGATTGAAGAAGAAGTAATGCACCTGTAAGGAAGTCGGATAATTCGTAAGATTGGAAGGAGACCCTCCTCTTCCTATAGCGAACTCGGAAGGCTGGGTAGCACCGCGCCCCATGAAAAACAAACAAGCATGATATCCATTAGTCTTGTACCAACTTAGGAAAAATCTCTAAACAGAAATAGAAGTCGGAAGTGATAAAACTTAAAATATGAAAGAATAGCAGATGTAACTATACCAGGAAATCATCGAAAGGGTGCATATAATACCTCTGGATGGTCGCTTGGCGGTATGAGGAACTCAAGTCGATCCTCTGGCAGCAATGAGGTGGAGCGGATTGAAGCAGGGTCGCCAAGCCTTGCGGAAATCTCGAGAAGACTGAATAGAAACTAGTGTTATAGGGTTAATTTGTGAGGGTAACACCAGAGGCAGCGCAACCCTTGGATAAACACCATATCATCCTGACCGTCGAGTAAGGCGGTAAAACCAAAGGCGCGAACCCCAGTACACCCGGGACCTCACCCCCTTCACGTGAACAAGCCGGCGTAATTCAATGCCATTGCCGGGTGTTAAACGCTGGTATCGCCAGCAGTGCCCCTCTGTCCAGTGTCGTGACAGCTTGTTAATTCCGGCAACGGAAAAGGTGAAGATGCGTTAACCAAAAATCGTATCCGTTGGACCATAGTTTGGAAAGTTAAATTGTAAGTTATAATTCGTACAGGGATTAATGTCAACCTATGGTAATGTAAATATAAAAAAAAAAAAGTAATCCTGGGGTATGTGACAAATTGGTATCGGAGCAAAGGTTTCCATACTGTGACCTCTAGGACAAGTCTAAACAAGTCTGAACACGTTAAACATGTGGTAGTAAACACAACAATTTTTTTTAGCTGATGCAGTCACAATTTATTATGTACAATAAAAACAGCTAATAATGCCAACTACTCTCCTGATTTCATTTTAGGCCGAGGCAAAGAAAACAAAAGCAACAGCTAGACACTAGGCAGTGACAATAAGTATGCAGAGAGTTAGCGTGCTCCGCACAGATCGATATCAGGCCAGGAATCTACAATAAATCCTAGGAATAACCCAGAGCTGTGGGTTCAGCTTGGCGAGGAGACATGTAGCATGAACCTTTCAATACTAGAGACGGTCCAGGAACTGAAAAATGAGATGGCCCGATTACGAGAGGATAATGCACGACTGACGGTGGAGCAAGAAAGAATTTTAAAGAGTTTGTCTGATAGGCAGAACCCACCACTAGCTAACCCCAGTGTGGAACAGCAGAGGATGGCGGAAGAGTGAAATTATCAAACAGAGCCTGAAAAATCAGAAGAGGGAGAGGACCATTCTGATAATGCATCTGAACAACAGACTTCAAAACGTCAAAGGGTGGAATTACAGGGAGAATTTTGAAAAATTAAACCCCCACACTTTGATGGGGAATAGGAGGAAGTGGCTGAAGCATGGCTAATTAACATGAACAAATATTTTCAGCTGTATGAATATGACCATAACCTGAAGGCACGACTGGCCATCTTTCAGTTACAAGGGAAAGCGACCCTGTGGTGGGAAGAGGTTAAGATCATCAAGGGGGTAAGCGAACGGACCATAACGTGGGAAAAGTTTCAGAAGTACTTCAAAGAAAGATATCTGACGAGCGCTTCTATGATGAAAAGGCAAGGGAATTCCACGATTTGCAGTTAGGACAGCAGACTATGGACAAGTTTATTAATCGTTTTACCTCCCTGCTTCGCTATGTGCCCTACATTAAAGAAGAAAAAGCCAAGGTGCAAAGATTTGTCAGTAGTTTACCCATGTATATACAAGAAAGGATTGAGTTTAACAATTCTAGGACGATGGATGAAGCTATCCGCAAAGCCAGAATCTTCTATCAGCAGAACAAACAGAAAGGAGACACTCCAAATAAAATATGGAATGAAAAAAGGGGTAGTAAAATAGTTGGGAACAGTAAAGGAAGTCGCAGCAGTAGAGGTAAGGGAACTAGTAAAGGGCACAGCAGCAGAACTGTACAAAGAGGTTCGTTCAGGTCCAAGCCAATCGGTGAATCCAGAATGAGCGAACAGTCTGCCAGACTGGAGGGCAAAGGAATTACCAGACCCCCAGTTCAATGATGGGGTTCTGGAGGACCACACTACGTCAAAAATTGCCCACAACGGAAGGGAACTGATCAGATATCCCAGATCCATGAGGCATCGACCATTGGCGATGTGGGACGTAGCGTGCCAAGTATTAACGCAGCCCTGGACGACCATCAGGCAGAGTACTAGCCAACCATGGTGGAATTTGAAGGTAAAATTTCAGACCTTTCTATAGCTGTTCTAATTGATCCAGGAGCTACTTTAAGTTATATTAGCCCAAAAATAGTAGAACAATGTAAGCTACAACCTGAAAAATTCAAGAATCCATGGCTGGTACAGCTAGCTATGGGGGCCAAGAGATGAGTCTTGGCAAAAATTAATAACTGCCCTTTAACAATAGCGGGACAGCCAGTAGTGGCAGATCTGAATGTGCTTCCTCTTGGTTCATATGATGTTCTGATTGGGATGGACTGGCTAGAAAACCACTGGTCACTAGTGAACTGCAAGACGAAAATAATTTATTACAAAGATGACTTTGGAGAGAAGCAGGAGATGCAAGGGATTAAACGACCAGTGCAGGTCTAGCCAATCACTGCATCCCAGCTAGCCAAGTGTATCAGAAAAGGATGTCAAATTTATGCCATTCAGGTAGGCTATGCAGATTCAAAGGATAAAACAACCACGCTGGATAACATCCCTGTAATACAAGAATTCACGGATGTATTTCCAGAAGAGATGCTCGGGCTGCCGCCTAAAAGGGATATAGACTTTACCATTGAATTGACACCAGGGCCAGCACCAGTATCACGGGCACCTTATAGAATGAGCGTACCTGAGTTAACCGAATTAAAGATGCAATTACAAGAACTGCTAGACAAAAATTATATTCGCCCCAGTGTATCTCCATGGGGAGCCCTGGTGTTATTTGTCAGGAAAAAAGACGGAACTCTTCGAATGTGTATAGATTATCGTCAGCTGAAACACGATAAAAAATAAATATCCTTTACCTCAGATCGATGAACTTTTTGATCAAGTGAAGGGTGCAATAGTATTTTCTAAGGTCGATTTGCGATCAGGTTACCACCAGATTAGCATTAAGGAGGAAGATATCGCTAAAATAGCTTTCAAAACACGGTATGGGCACTACGAGTTTGTAGTGCTACCTTTTGGGTTGACCAATGCACCCGCCACCTTTATGTTTTTAATGAAAAGCGTGTTTCATCGATTTTTGGATAAATTTGTGCTAATATTCATCGATAATATTTTGATTTACTCTTGTTCTAAGGAGGAGCACGAGGAGAACCTCAGGTTAGTACTACAAACTCTCCGAGAACACCAACTGTATGCTAAGTTCAGCAAGTGTGATTTCTTCAAAGAGGAGATACAGTATTTAGGCCATATAATCACAAAAGAGGGGATTGCAGTGGACCCTGAAAAGATAAGGACCATAATGGAATCTCCCGTACCAAAGGATGTGGCAGACATCAGGTCTTTTATGGGATTAGCCGGTTATTATAGAAGATTTGTGGAAGGTTTTTCAAGGGTAGCATACCCTATTACTTCCTTACAGAAAAAAGGAAGGGCATTCAAATGGACTTCAGAGTGTCAGCGAAGCTTTGAGCAACTTAAGCATTTGCTCACCACTGCACCCATCTTGAGTATAGCTGATCCTAATAAGGATTACGTGGTATGTACTGATGCAAGTAAGGAGGGTGTGGGTGGTGTGTTGATGCAAGAAGGAAGAGTGATCGCTTATGAATCAAGAAAGCTAAAGGAGCATGAGTAGAAATATTCTGCCTACGATTTAGAATTAGCAGCCGTCATACATGCACTGAAAATGTGGTGGCATTATCTTATGGGAAGAAAATTTATGTTATTAACAGACCATCACAGTTTGAAAAATTACTTCAGCCAGCCTACCTTGAATACGAGGCAAGCCCGCTGGGCAGATTTCTTAAGCGGATTTGATTTGGATATTAAGCATTTGAAAGGGAAGGAAAACCGCGTGGCTGACGCACTAAGTCGGAAGGTGCAATTTTTGTATGAAATTTTGTCCAGTAAATGGAAGAATCCCTTGAAAGAAATTATAAAAACAACAACAGATCAAGATGCTGAATACCAGCAAATAAAACAACAGGTACAACAATTTTCCAGCGAAAAAAATCAGCAGGGATATGAATTAGATGATGTTGGAATGCTGCATTATAAAAAGAGGTTGTATGTACCTAGTAAAATCAGTCTTAAAAATCTGATTTTGGATGAGTTTCACATCAGCCACTATGCGGGACATCTAGGGTACCAAAAAATGCTCACCGCACTTCGAAAAGAATACCATTAGCCAGGAATGAAAAAGAATGATCCGGATTTAAACAGGAACGCAACAAATTACAGAGATAACCATATAAACAAAGATGCAGCGGAAGTATTACTTCATTTCATTAATGGAAAATACTGAAATATGCTTACAAACAGAAATGGAAAGAAACCAGCTAGGGCGATGGTAGCTTATCTCTGAGAAGAGATGTGGCGGCTACATGCCTCTGAACTGTTCCGAACTGTGTTACAATGAGGCTCGAAGGCCTATTTATTGTTGAGAAACAATGGAAAACCCTTCACATCCCGAAACCTAGCCCTAAAAGATGAAACGCCAAATTGTGGGCCCCGTTTGGGTAAATTGGTACCTCAATTTCCCGGGGTCGTAACTTTGGCATACGATCTCCGTTTGACGCGTACGATAGCTCGTTAGAAAGATCTATCCGAGTACTACCACTTTGGGAGGCAACATGGGTCCATGGGCCCATGTTGCCCCAGAATCCCAAAAAAACGTCGTTTAGGGCCTCAAAACGGCTCCGGAAGTTCAGGACCCGAAAAACTGCTAAAAATAGTAAACTGTGCTACAATTTAGGAAACTGAAAAAGCTGAAAGAGACAGTTGTGGGGGTCCAAATGGGATAGGTGGGTGGCCACCAACATCCACCTGGATCATTCCTCCCCCCTTAGGAAGCAATGGTCCCCATTGCGTTGAGTTCCTCCATCTGTTGAACTTGTCCTGCAATCTCTGATGTGTCCAGTGATGGTGGGAAGCATGGTTGACAATGGTCCACATTGAACATTTGCTGCCGGCGAAGGAATGGAGGAATGATGTGCTCCAAAGCATTGTTCCCCATAGCCTTGGTACTGCTGTAAGGACCATGTCGGAGTGGTCTGAGCTTCTGATGGGTTCTGGTAAGGCGTTCTTTCTGCAGATGTAACCAAACTTTGTCGCCCACTTGAAACTTGTGTGGTACCCCTGTGGGTGAGGAAAATTTGTTCCTGTGTTCTGTCATGACCGTATCCTTTTGCTGCTGCTGCTGCGTGGAGGAACCCTTTGCAGGGGTCATGGATGTAGCAACGATCTTCCCCTTACTTTGGGAGTGAACCAGACAAATGAATTTCCTGGTCTATGATATGAGCTTGCTGCCTTTTTTGGTAGTGATCAAAGATGTGGCGGTAGGTGGGGCTACCTCCGGTATCCTGTATAATGAATCATTCAAAGAAATAATGACAGCACGAGGCCTAGACTCATACACAGCATGTCGCCTCCACAAGTATGGCTGGCCTAATAATACATCACAAACATCCAGAGGTGTAACATCACACAATACCTCGTCTGTGAATGGTTTGATGTTGTAGGGAAGGCGGCACTGCTGGCGAACTTTGAGGTCTCGTCCTTCATGAAGCCACCCGATACTATACGGCTGTGGGTGTGGTGTAGTCGGTAGGCCCAACCGCTTCACGACCTCTGCTGAAACGAGGTTCTTTTGGCTGCCACTGTCGACAATGAATTGTAGCGGCGAACCCTTCACCCACATCTGTGAGTGGAAAAGACGCTCCCCTTCCTCTGGATTTTCGGGCTCATCTTTCTGGATCTTGGTAGTGGCAACAGTGGCGCTGGGATCCGCATCAATGATCTGCTTCCCTTTGCCATTACCCTTTTCGGGTTCTGGCTCAGGGTCAGAACATGCATCTGATTCAGAAGCCTTCAACTCAGCCACCAACGACTGCTTGGTCCGACACTCACTTGTGTTATGAGTGGGACTCTTGTGGAACTCACACCACTTTCCTGTGTCCTTCTTCGGCTTCGTGGTATTGTTCTTTTCTTGCAACTTCGGTGGGTTGTCTTGGGCTGCCCTGCCTTGGCTTTGTCCTTTGGGCTTCGGATTTGCAGATCCAAAGTCTCGCTTCTTCTGTTTGAACTTTTGCTCGATTTTGACAGCGTATCGGTATGCTGTGCCGAGTGAGGAGATGTTCAAGAACACCATATCTTCCTGGATGTATTTGTGCAGGCAGCCACGGTATTTGAGTACCAGATGCAGCTCAGAATCTTTGATACCCAACTGTGTGCGAAGGGTATGAAAAATGTTTGTGAACTCTGGCACATCTTAGTCTCGTCCCTGCCGCAGTGTGGTCCATTTGATGTATTTGTCCTCATAGGTTCCAACAGGGTAGTATTGCCCCTTGATGGCATCTTGGAAGTCATTCCAAGTGGGTGCAGCTGAAAATAGTGAGCCTGTACTTTCATCCTTCTGCTCGCAGTATGTTTCCCACCAGTCCTTGACGTGGGGGGCTGCTTTGAGAAGAGCGAAAACAATCTTTTCCCGACTTGAAAATTCGTGAACAGAAAAATACCCATCTAGCAGATTTAACCATTTATCTACGACATCTGCATCTATTTGACCCTCGAATATGGGGATTTCAAAATTAACTTGTACCTTAAATGGTGTGGCATTTCCAGAGTCGCTGTTGGAAGCCGATGCGTCGCCTCTGGGTAGCCGCTGAAGAATCTGCGCAAAGCTATCCATCATCACGTTCCTTTGCCGCTCGAGCGCTTCTTCGAGCAAGATTTTGACAGGATCTCCTGCCCCCTCGTCTTTCTTCTCATCCGCCATGGGAGGCCGTCGGGATTTGCGAGGCTGGTCTTGCAAAGGTTCGACCAGTTCAAGCCCTAACTCCTTATATCCCGACCTCGTTGGGGACATGCAAAGAAAAACAAAGAAAAAGCAGACCGCTCTGATACCACTGATCCGGATTTAAACAGGAACGCAACAAATTACAGAGATAACCATATAAACAAAGATGCAGCGGAAGTAATACTTCATTTCATTAATGGAAATACTGAAATATGCTTACAAACAGAAATGGAAAGAAACCAGCTAGGGCGATGGTAGCTTATCTCTGAGAAGAGATGTGGTGGCTACATGCCTCTGAACTGTTCCGAACTGTGTTACAATGAGGCTCGAAGGCCTATTTATTGTTGAGAAACAATGGAAAACCCTTCACATCCCGAAACCTGGCCCTAGAAGATGAAACGCCAAATTGTGGGCCCCGTTTGGGTAAATTGGTACATCAATTTCCCGGGGTCGTAACTTTGGCATACTATCTCCGTTTGACGCGTACGATAGCTCGTTAGAAAGATCTATCCGAGTACTACCACTTTGGGAGGCAACATCGGTCCATGGACCCATGTTGCCCCAGAATCCCAAAAAAACGTCGTTTAGGGCCTCAAAACGGCTCCGGAAGTTCAGGACCCGAAAAACTGCTAAAAATAGTAAACTGTGCTACAATTTAGGAAACTGAAAAAGCTGAAAGAGACAGTTGTGGGGGTCCAAATGGGATAGGTGGGTGGCCACCAACATCCACCTGGATCAAAGAATGTAGCTGAATATTTAGTGCGGTGTTTGGAATGTCAGCAGATCAAAGCAGAGCATCTACATCCAGCAGGGTTATTGCAACCTTTACCCATTCCGGAATGGAAATGGGAAACTATATCTATGGATTTCATAACAGGGCTGCCTCGGACAAAGAAGAATAATGATTCTATTATGGTAGTGGTTGAAAAATTGAGTAAGGCAGCACACTTTATACCCGTGGAATCCACCTACAGGGTTGTGCAAATTTCCCACATTTTTATGCAGAATGTGTTTAAACTGCATGGACTTCCGAAGACAATAATATCTGACAGTGATGCAAAATTCACGTAAACCTTTTGGAGAGCATTGTTTACAGAACTGGGAACACAGCTGAATTTCAGTACAGCTTATCATCCCCAAACCGATGGTCAAACAGAACGAGTGAATCAAGTGGTGGAGGACATATTAAGAGCATGCGTAATGCAGAAACCAACACAGTGGGAGGAATATTTACATTTGGTTTAATTCGCATATAATAACGGGTATCAAACATCAATACAAATGACCCCCTTTGAGGTCTTGTACGGACGGAAATGCCGTACACCCTCAAGTTGGAGTGGACCTGAGGACAAATTAAGATTGGGGCCAGAAATTCTCAAAGAAATGGAGGACATGGTAAAAAGGGTACGTACAAATTTAAAGGTTGCTCAGGAAAGACAAAAGAGCTTTGCTGATCGGAAAAGAAGGTTCAAAGAATACCAGGTCGGAGACCATGTTTACGTAAGGATTCAAGCAAGAAAGAGTACTTTGCAATGGAGCGGTTGTGCCAAGATTGCACCCCGTTATTTTGGACCTTTCAAGGTCTTGGCAAGAGTTGGGCCGGTAGCTTACCAGCTCACCCTGCCAAGCCACATTAGAATCCACAATGTCTTCCATGTTTCTATACTTAGAAAATACATTTACGACCCTAAACATGTGATCAAATGGCAGGACATACGGGTAAGGACTGATTTCGGTTGAACTAATTAATTTTTTTTTTTTTGAAGAAAATGACTGGTAATGTTGCTGATTACAGGTCGAACAAGAAGGAGAGGTCCTGGTCGAGCCACTGAGCATCCTCGACCGGAGAGAAGTACAGCTACGGAAGCGAGCTATTACCCAAGTTAAAGTGCAGTGGCAGCACTATGGGCCTAATGAGGCCACTTGGGAAGATGACGATCTTATTAAGAAAGCTTATCCGGGGTTGTTTGTGAACATCAGACATCGGGACGATGTCCAATCTCAGGAGGGGGAGATGTAATGACCCCGGAGAATGTAGATATTTGAATTTTACTGTGGTAAAAGACCGAATTAATTATAACATTGGAAGACTGCTTTAAAACTTTAATAGTATTCCTTTTATTTATATGTGTATTAAAATATATTAAGAAAGAAATACTTATTGAAATGCTGGCGACTTCTGAGAGGGAGTTGGAAAAGAAAATTAGTTATTGAAACTGCACTCAACTACCTTCCCTAACTGGAAAGGCTTCTAGGGAAAAAGGGAAGGGGGGTGGCAAAAATCTGTGTTGTAGGGACAGGCAGAAGGAAAAAAGAAAAGAAAAGAAAAGATCGAAAAGGCTAAGTCTGGTAAGGACCAGATAGTCAAGCACTGACTGCAATCTTGCTGAGGATAGTGATCCGACAAGTGAAAGCTAGGGGGGAGACTCTGGTCTTGAAGGACGAGTCTCACGGTTGGGCGGATAAATAGAGAATGCAACAGGTATTGCAGGTGATCCACTGAGGAATTCATTTGCCCAGCAATGACCAGGTAAGTAGAAAATCCCTTGGACATCTGTAACGTTATCTGTTTTTTTTTTTTTGGAAGAGATATACTCAATACTCTATATATTGCTGCATAGAAAATGATTAAGGAGTAATAGATATCTGAATATAGAGACTGTGTTCTTTTGCCTCTGTAAAGAGCAAAAGGAAAAAGAAACCTGTGCGGGGTGGGAATACCTTGAGCGAGGGGATTCAAGCGCGGAGATTAGGTCCTGAGGATTAACCTCATAAGTTCACTGAGCAGAGAACATCCTTGAGCCGCAAAAGTTTCAGTCTCACTGTAACCGGACGGGTTTAAAACTGTTAAACTAGTAGTAATAAGGGTTACTTGTAACCTGCTCCCTGAGTATTCTACCCTAGGAGAAAACCCTTGTCAGAACAAAAAATATATATATATAAAACGCAGCGGAATGGAATAACAATTGTATTAAGCATAGTATGGAAAAAACGATGGCTAAATTCCTGAGAATGTAAATGAGGTTTGGTTACAAGTAAGGTAAAAGAAAGAACAAGACAGACTATAGCAGCATACCAAAAGGACCGAGATAAATTGGTAAATTGTAACTAAAAAAAAATAAACCCTTCGAGTCGAATAAATTTCCATGGAACAGAGCTTTCTTCCAATAATATTGTATCAAAGTATACATTAAACAATTAACGAGTATCAGAAGTAAGGTAACATCTTTCTGCAATCCACAATCTCAAAAAAAAAACAGAGCTATAAATCGAGTTATTTGGTAGAGAACGAATCTTTGACTGCCCGCTATGAGCGAGATTAAAAGCCGCAACACATATACAAGGTAATGCATAAAGTCAAATCATGTCTGAAACTGCTAATAATAAATCATGCGAACTTATCCATAAATCTTCTTTACCGGAACCATAAGGAGGGTTTCGCCAAAACAAATATCCATAAACCTATATCATTGTAAAAAACTGTGCAACCAGATTAACGGACAACGAATGACTGTTAAGAAGATACATAAAACCTGGGTCGTTATTACCTGAAACAATCATCATTGCTAACATTCCATTCATAGGAATAGAGACAGAACTCTAATGCAAAAAAAATAGCAAAAGCCGCAAGGTTACAAACACCTGTTATCATAAGAAGTAAGTAAAAGTTTGGGTTCAGACAATGTAAACCAACAAGAATGTGCATCAAGTTATATCCAAACATATATTCTTGAATAACAAGGTCAAATTTACAACTATTCAGATTAGCCGAATACAGGCCTTCATAGATTTAACGTTTTTCAATCCTGAAACTTGAACTGTTAGGGCTCCACCTGGAACCCATACATTTGCAATAAGAAGAGGCGTAAAACAGATCAGGTGTGAGCCTCCTGTCACCATCTGCGACCAACAATGGGAAAGGGTAAGGATATGGATTGTTGGCTACGTCCAGGGTACGAGGGAGAGAAACCCCTCTGCTGTTAGACATAAACGAAAACCATTAACCCTGAACAACTACCCAAGAGTGATTGGAGAAGAAGTAATGGACCTGTAAGGAAGTCGGATAATTCGTAAGATTGGAAGGATACCCTCCTCTTCATGTAGCGAACTCGGAAGGCTGGGCAGCACCGCGCCCCATGAAAAATAAACAAGCATGATATCCATTAGTCCTGTACCAACTCAGGGAAAATCTCTAAACAGAAATAGAAGTCGGAAGTGATAAAACTTAAAATATGAAAGAATAGCAGATGTAACTATACCAGGAAATCATCGAAAGGGTGCATATAATACCTCTGGATGGTCGCTCGGCGGTATGAGGAACTCAAGTCGATCCTCTGGCAACAATGAGGCGGAGCGGATTGAAGCAGGGTCGCCAAGCCTTGTGGAAATCTCAAGAAGACTGAATAGAAACTAGTGTTATAGGGTTAATTTGTGAGGGTAACACCAGAGGCAGCGCAACCCTTGGATAAACACCATAACATCCTGACTGTCGAGTAAGGCTGTAAAACCAAAGGCGCGAACCCCAGTACACCCGAGACCTCACCCCCTTCACGTGAACAAGCCGGCGTAATTCAATGCCATTGTCGGGTGTTAAATGCTGGTATCGCTAGCAGTGCCCCTCTGTCCAGTGCCGTGACAGCTTGTTAATTCCGGCAACGGAAAAGGTGAAGATGCGTCAACCAAAAATCGTATCCGGTGGACCATAGTTTGGAAAGTTAAATTGTAAGTTATACTTCGTACAGGGATTAATGTCAACCTATGGTAATGTAAATATAAAAAAAAAAATTTAATCCCGAGGTATGTGACAAAACGAAACCATACTCATTATGTTTATCTTTAAGTAAGGAAATTGAGTTTGTCAATAAGTACTACTAAAATAGAAAGTGCCTACATCTTGTTGGAATTAACTTATCGGAATCAGATTCAAAATGTCATAAGGATTCCAAATATACTATTATTTTCGACATGTTAATTTTTAGATTAAATTTGCCAAAAATAAAAAGTATGATGTATGTCTCTTTCAATACTCTTGATTTAGATCACATTACTCTTAATGGATCGTTTTTCTAGAAAATCAAATTTCAACACCATCTCGTATTGTTTTTCTAGAAAATCAAAGTTCAACAACATCTTGTATCTTGGTATGTGTGAAGCTATTTAATTGAAAATCTTACCTCTCATGTATAATCTTACCAATTTTTTTGCATATTGTATTCATCCTATATGATGAGAGTATAGGTCACTTTTGCATATTGTAATAATCTCATATGACTAATTTATCTATTCAATACAAATCTCTTATATGTTAAAAATATTACTTACAAGGATTTTACATATTGTATTCATCCCCTACGATGAGAGTATGTGTCGTTTTTGCATATTGTAATAATCTCATATGACTAATTTATCTATTCATCTCATAAGATTAATGTAATTTGTTCATGGTTGTATTCATTTTGCATTAATGGTTAATATTTATTCAATCAATCTTCCCACTCTTAATCAAAATAGAAATCAACCATACATATCATTTTTCAACATTTGAATAAAATTATTAGTTCATACTTATAGTTTATGAAGAATAGATTATCATCTTTCGATATTTGGATAAAAATTATTAATTTATGCAATTAGATACCACTTATATCTAATGAAGGGTGAAATCTATTCATGTAAGAATTTTTTAGTATTTTTTACTCTGTCATAATATTCACATATATCTTTTATTAATTTGAACTTCAAAAACAAATCAAAAAATCAAATTTTATTCATTGTAAATTTTAAAAAATAAATTTATCTATAATATATATGTAATCATAAATTTTTATTGTATTATTTTTTTAATGATGGGAAAAAAATTAAAATAAAATTCAAAATAATAATGATATTTTATTAGAGCCCCAAGGGATAGCTCAAATGGTCGAGTTCCCGTTGCTAAGCACTTTCTCAGTTGGGAGGTCACGGGGTCAAATCTCCTCGACGCCCTCGGGGTTAGGCCTGATATGGCCGACCGGCAGATCCCTTCGGGTGGAACTGCCCCGCTTCTCTACGTGGACATAGCGGCCACTCATTGAGTGCTCGTGAACCACATTTAAAAAAAAATAAAAATAATGAAAAAATAAATTCATCTTCTAAATAGACCTTTGAAAGAATAAATTCATAAATTTATAGAAAGTTATATCAAACTTATAAAATCAATTCTATCTCTAGCTACTTTGAATTGAAATAACAACATTGCAGATTTAATGAAAGCTACAATTATAACAATGCAGGTATATGAGACAATTAAGGTATATAGTCATTTATAACATGTTGCATACTTTTAATTGTCACCAAAGACGGTTTGTTTATGACTAGTAGAATATGTGAAAGTCGTGATGAGATGAATGAGAATGAAATGGAAAAGAGACATTTGGTTTAGATTTTTGTTTTGTTTAAATTAAAGTGATGGTTAAAATATTTCATTTTGTTAAAATATTTAATTACAATTATTTATATATATATATATATATAAATAATGATAAATTTTATATAGTTAAGATTAAAAATTATAAAAATAAATTAAATTATAATTTTATTTTAAATTATTATTAATTATAAAATTAATTATTTTATTATTTAAATATATGTATTTTAAAATAAATTAAGATTTTTTTTAAATATGAAGACTCAATGTTATTTTAATAAGGAAATTTTCAAATACCATAGCTTGGTAATATCACATTTCCACCATAAAGAATTTGTATACATATATATAACATTTTTAATTAAATTAAAAAGAAAAAATGTAATTACTATTTTTAAAATAAATCTCAACTTTTTATCCATGAGTACTACTAAAAGTATTTTGTGGATATTTAATAGAGGTGAAATTTCTATCATCTATCTAATCTATTTATTAATTATTAACCAACCTAGACCTACTTTAACTCTGCATCTGCCAAGCGCCCATTTTAACTTCAGTCTACCAAGCGTGCAAAGGGATCAAATCTCTAGAAACCTCTTTTATGAGTGCAAAACTTGAAGACATGTTTGCACCTCCATAGATTTGAAGTTAGGATAGATCTAGGCTAGTTTAATTATTAATTTTTTTTAATTTAATTTTTATTTTTATGTAGTTTCACAAAGTCAAAATATTTTAATTAATAATTTTATTTTTATGTAATTTGACTAGATCAAAATGTTTAGATAGTAAGTATTAAAGTTTTTATGTGCTTATTAATTAAATTTAAATATGGTTACAAAATCATTATTTTATTTTATAAAGTAAAATTGATCTTAACTTATTGTTGCTACTTATAAGTTATATATTTTAATGTAATATGTATATTATGATTTTCTTTTATCTAAAACATTATTCGTAATTTTATTAATAAAAGCAAAATTACAATGTAACAAATTGAATTTTATTACTTTTATTACTTTTATCTCTTTATTTTTTAGAGACACTACAACAACCCCCCATATTGGGCTCTATATTACTTTTAATTGACATGTAAATGTTTACCGTTCAGTTAGGTATTGTGGACATATTAATATAAATTCAACCTATTAAGTAGACATGTAAATGCTTGTCATTGGTTTAGGTATTTTGGACATATTATTATAAATTTAACATATTAAGCTCATATGTAAAAATGTTTACAAACTTTCTTACATTACA
Organism: Pinus tabuliformis; assembly: GCA_031772625.1. Taxonomy (NCBI): domain Eukaryota; kingdom Viridiplantae; phylum Streptophyta; class Pinopsida; order Pinales; family Pinaceae; genus Pinus; species Pinus tabuliformis. The sequence goes on from CM062812.1 coordinate 981,553,773, forward strand.
CCTACACATCACTCCCTCTCGGGGCAATAATGAAATTAAAAATATGGAAGCCCTATTCTAAAATAAACCCACCTATCTCGGAAAATAGTTTTATAATTTGAATAAATATATAATATTTTTCTAATATATACTAGCCTAAATCCATCTTAACTTTGTATCTACCAAGTGCCAAGAGGGACCAAATCTCTTTTCACTCTAAAAGAGGTTTGTATCTTGAGAGATTAGATCCCTCTTGACCCTTGGTATATTTAGAGTTAAAATGGATGTAAGTTGGATTAAATCCCCCCTTTAAATAGGGTTTATTCCACATGAATACCATCGATCAATAACATGGGTTCCCAATACCATGGGTCACTTTCATTATTATTATTATTATATTTTATAGTGTTATTTTTATTTTTTTTCTTTTTTTGTAGGTTTACCTTTCATTACATTAATCTTTTTATATAATTTAATTTTTATTTGTTTATTATTGCATAAATAGGTGCTCTGGAACATGGTAGAAATGTTGTAATGCTTTGTCTTATTTAACATTTTGACTCAATCAAATTACATAAAAATAAAAATAAAATAAATAAACTAATAATTAAAGTAAAATAGTTAATTTAGTTTTGGCAATTTTGAATTTAAGATTTTGAATATAATAATTTTATTTTAAATATATATATATATATATATATATATAATAAAATTATTCATTTTTTATTGGGTTGCAGATATTCTCTCCAACCTAGTATCTTAGAGATGTGAGATGTGTAATGTAACCTAATGTAATGTAATGTAAACATTTTAAATCGATGAAAATAAAATAAAAATAAGCCTATGAAAGTTTTTTTTTTAATGACCCATGATATTAAGAATAGTATTGACCCATGGTATATTCGTGGAATATAAGTTATTTAAGAGGGAAATTAAACTAGCTTATATACTTCTTAATTCGATGTTATATTTAGATACATAATTAGTTGTAGAAAATGATGGCATTGAATCCATGTAGCCTATAAAGGTAAAAAAAAATTATGGATATGCTAGTGTTGGGCATTTGAATGGATTTTTTCAGTGGTCCTATGTCTTGGAGGCTGGTCCTATGTCTTGGAGGCTATTCTTGAAGGTGCTTTTAAAAAAATAGGGTTAAGCAGGATTATAGATGCTTCTTCATTTTAATGGCTCATTGATAATCACTTTAATATAATATTCGTAATATATTCTCTTAATTTATGTGCAATAATGATTCTATAGAGCTCTAATGGATCTACTATAGTAAATTTAGAAATGAATGAACTTAACTATGAAAGTGAACTGGAGTGAGGGGAGGAGGTGGGGAAATATTAGGTAAAATGCAATTATTACATTTTATCTAATATTTTTGCCTACCTCCATCCATTTTTTACTAGGTTGTATTGGGTAAAATATAATAATATAATTGTCACAACCCTCTACTTTAACATTAGAAACATTTTTTTTAATTTGATTTATTTTCAACCTAATTGTTAAAATGCCCCTAGGGGTTTTCAAAGAAATTACATTAAAATGAACATAGGGAACACACTTATAATAAAATTAGAATGTTGACATAACTATTAAACACGCCCATGTACATATTCACATATCTTTACAACCACATCATTTACATGTATTTATGTTATACTTTGGGTTTGGTTCTAGTAACTTTTGCAACCCAAGTTGAGTTTAGGTGGTTGTCATAATCATTCCAGAACCTCCACGACATAGATTTAAGTCTGTCTGCCTAGCAAGTCGACCTCGATATCCATCCACAGCTCTTCGGAGTCGATTTCATCAGATGGTGGAGATTGGATGAGGGAGTTAGAGGGAGACTAATTCACCCCCCCCCCCTTCTCCCTGTTGGGTCTCATTTGCTCGTTCACCATTTTTGTGCATGGGTTTCCTACAGCGGCGAGGGTATACAACTTAGAATTGTTCTAGAACCTGATCATGGCATTTATTTCTATTTCTGGAGTCCAACCATCATTATCAGGACAATGGTCAACTTTACAAGGTTTGAGTGAACCTTCAAGTAAAATAATTTCCTAAGTTAAGCCATGTCCTTGCAGCTAACCTTTGATTTAATTCTAGGTTTTTCTTTAGGTGCTTTCAATCTTTTGAATAATGCTTTTCCTTTTGTAGTGGCATAGTTTCTCATTACACCAAACAAGCTGGAGGGTTTGACGAAGTTTCAAAGCTATGACACAGGTTGAATTTTCTTCTTTCATATTTTAACTAAATCAATATTATTTTTTGTTAGTTCATCAAGATTTAAGTCATGAGGAAAATTCCTCTTTTGCAGCTTCACCATGCGAGCTAGGGTTTCATTTGTGTCGACTACAATGTTCAGGTGAATTTCTCCTACCAACCTAATTACCACCTAGAACCCGACTATTGCTTCTTTAATTAGTTCTAGACTAGTGAATCATTTTTACCCCCTTTTCTCTATCTGGCATAGGTACATTGTTACTGGGCCTATGTTGATCCCATTCGGATCAATAGGATTGTCTAATGCTCGACCCCTTCTCTTTTCCTTTTCTAGGTGTGTTGTCTTCTGATACAACTCTCAATTAAAAGGAAAATATTAATAATCATTCATGTTCGGGAATCTAACCGATATAGAACCCTAACTGGGTTAACTTCTCTAGTTTCTTGTTTATTTTTTGGGTATTTTTCCAGTGGCATAAAAGATATGGTCGACCCAAGTGTTGTTGGTTCCAGTTATAATTTAAAGGGGTTTTATTGCATAGTTGGTTGTAATATTGTCTCTAAAGCATCTGTTACCCCTTTTGTAATGAATTGTGTTAATTCTTTGACTCTACTTGTGTTTATCTGTGTTCAGGGTCAGTGTTCTTTCACAACCCTACCATTTTTTTTCCTTTATGGAAGACTGTAATGTTTATATTGTGCTTAAATTACATCGTTATGTAATTTATGGGTTGTGCTAACATGGTTAATAGAATTCGTTTAAAGAGTGTTAGTCTTTACTATTTTATGGTACCAATATAAAATTATTCCATGACATTCATTATGAGCTATTAGATTTTAACATCCATGGCCATTTCGGTTATCGATTTGGTAGACTTGCAAGTTCTGTGATATATATATATATATATATATATATATATATATATATATATATATATATATATATAGATATATATCTTCTGGTTATTTAAGGCCATCACAAGACGTGTAATATTTATTTTCTCATTATAATTACACTAGTCTCCTCTTTCTAGTCGAGAAGTTAAGGGACTGCTTCCGGGTTTACTAGTCCCTTAGCACAACCTAGAACAAACCCTTTATCTGCAAGTCATTACAATATTATCTTGACCCTGTTTTGGTTTGGTTTTTTGAACGTCTAGACTGATATTTTAGCTTCTCGCTCTCAACCATAGTCTGATTCTCTGGCATAGACTGGGGGTTGAAATTTTACTATTTGCAGTGACAGACTATAAATTCTAAGTGCCTCCTATAGTCTTTCTTTTTCCTTATCATTATTTTATACTTTGTAACGGTTAGTTACTAACTCCTCATATAAATTTGTAAGAACATGATACTATTTTCCTCTAGATATTGTTATCTAGTGTACTATAATTTAGATTATTTTCTTGTATTAATCTAAACAAAGTAGAAGAAATTTATAAATAACATCGAGTTAATATGACACGGTATTTAACTAGAAAAACAAGATACAGTACTTATCTAGATCTTTTCCTTTTAGTAAACTACAAAACACCAAGAAGAGCAAATCTCCACCCAACCATGAGGTTATTCCTTGCACCGCACCTTCCCCTGAGCTAGCTTTTCACCCAAGGTAGTTTTCTACACAATATTATAGGATTCTCTCAGGCTACCTAATCACTACTAGACTTAGCCCTAGATCACCGATCTAATTTTCGAACTCCACACAGACTCTACTAACTTTTTTTTATTCCCTTCGCTGTCCTCCTACCTCAGGTTTACAATACCCTCTTGGCCTTCTCTTGGAAGTTTTTGTTTCCAATGGAGGATTTTGGGTAGGTAACTACCTTGCCCATAACTATCCAACTACCGGGGGTAAGCTTTCTCTAGCATTTCTTCCCAATCATGGTTCATAACAAGGAAAATACATTATGAAATTTCAATAAAATCAAATATGCATTCATATATGCCCATTTATATGTTTTAGCCTTCTTGACCCACAATTAAAACCACGTTCTTTCCACTGCCGTAAATAGTAAAATAAGAAGTATAATGGAATGAAGAAATGAAGGAGTTGGTATATCGTACCCATTCGGAGAAGATATTTTGAGCCATGAGTCAAGGCCACACTGTCGTTGTTGTTATTTCTTCGTGGCATAGGACATAGTCTTGGCATCTGCAAAGCATCCCCGATCCTTACAGTATGATCGAGCCCAATTTTTAACTATGCCTTGGAATCAAAGATCATTGCAACCCTCTAAAACATTATGTGGAAAACCTAAAGAAAATAAGCAACACACTCTACAACTAATTCCTAACTGCCTTCGCTTGATCTGATCGAACGTAAGCATTACACTTTACAACTAATTCTTAACTACCCTAACCATTACACTTTACAACTAATGCCTAACTACCTTCACCCAATCTGATCGAACGATTAAACACTTTTCTATCATCTAACATATAATCTAATGGCTTACAATGATGACACGCGGGCAAGAGGAAATTTTTTCTCAAAGGGAACGCCTTACGCTGTAAATATTGGGTAACATATAACACTATAATAATATATTTTGATTTACCCTCACTTGATCCACCTTTTATTAAAAAAATCTTTTTATATTTGAGATTCCTAAGTAAACTTAACTCTTATGTATAGATTTGATCCTAGTATGGTAGAGATGTTGTAATCTTAAACATTTTGACTCGAGCAAAAATAAAATAAATAATTATATTTATAATTAATAATTAAACTAGTCTAGATCCAATTTAACTACAGATCTACCAAGCCCTCAGAGGGATCAAATTTCTTGAGATGCAAACCTAACTAAAAGAGTTTGATCTATCTTGGAACTTAGTAGATCTGGAATTAAGATGGATCTAAGTTGATGTTTATGTAATTTGATTTAGTCAAAATGTTAAACATTACATTTCAACATCTCTACCATATTAAATTGGAGAACTCTACGCAATTATTTAAATTTTATATTTATCAAACATTTATTCAAGTTAAATAAGATTCGAAAAAGCAATGTATACTAATTATAAATGTTATATTTTCAAAAATATCAAATTAACAAATAAAATGTAACAAATAGTTAAAATCATTCATAATCTAGATGTATATATACCCTGTAATCAACCTTCTAAATCCTGAGTTAGGAAGTTCAAATTTCATTCATTTTATGATTCTACATAATATATTTTTACATGAATATGAAGTTCATACTACTTATCCTAATGGTTAATCAAAGTCAAAATCAAACATTTATTTTTTATTTAACCATCGTCATTTTCTTAGATTCTATCACTATTCTCATTCTCTGGATTTTGGTAGTTATAGTGAAGAAATTCATGCTAGCTAGAAATTACGAACTTTGAACTACAACAATATACGACTGTAATTCCATCTACGGACTTGATTCCATGAATACCATGGACCAGTACAAATGCAAACCCAAGAAGCAAAGCCCATTCACTAAATTGGTAAGTCATACTATTGCAATCGTGCTTCTCAACTAACATGTCCTTTTATCCTTGGTCGTGATTCTTGATTTTGGCATTGACCAAATGATTGATGTGATTGTGATTTCTAACTACTTGTGACAATGGACAAAGAAAAGAGGAAGTCTAATGGAAGGCTAATGAAGGGAATATGTGAGCTTTTAAGGAGTATTCATTATGCAGGTAGGTAACATTAAGAATGATGATAAAAGCTATGCAAGTATTAAATATGTCAGGATGAGGGTTAAAAACCTTTAAAAAATAAATTATACCTTTATTGTTATGTTCACAATCAAATGCATGTGGGTCATTGATACTTGGGAAGGTATTGTCAAGGAAGAAAGAAGACATCATATCAATATTTGTAATATCTTGTTAATAAATCCATAAATTGATCTAATATTATTGGAAACAAATATATGAGTAGTTACATTCATGAGATTAATTATGTTTGTTGCATTGAGGGAATGCATGGCTATGTGGTTTTTATTGAGTGAATGTAAGGATTGTGTGGAAGTGGATGTTAGTAGAGCTAAGTCATGTGTGAGACCATACTAGGATGGATATGGAAATATTATAGTGCCACACAAGTGTCCAAGGGTCTCTTTCCTTGAATTATTTCTTGGAATGTAACATTTTAGCCAACAATGAACATATTTAGTAAGAATGGGATCCCCGAGGGACTTTATGCTAAAAAACGGGTACATACATGGTGTTGTTGTAACATACCCCCTACTATATCTAGCCCCTACTAAGGGTAGAAGGATGCAGTTGCTTTGATGACCCAAACTCTAATATCTAGTTATGGAAATGGGGTCATAAAGTTTCAATCTTTTTCAAACTTCTCAAAACCCAGAATAAACAACATCATTGTGTTCATCTCATCGAGACCTTTTCAATGACATAACATATACCTGAATCTGAATTATGGATCAAGAGATATGGCCAATTAAAGTTTGGCCAATAAAATTATTTGGCACCAGCATTGGTCCCACGTGGCACATGTGTGTCATCTTACATGGCACCTATGTGGTTATTCTTCCATCGAGGACAAGTCCTCGTGGAAAAAGCACATTCCTCCTTTGTAGTAGGCGGTCAGCCTTCTTGCGTGAAATACACATCGCAACTCCCACTTAAGCCCCAACCCTGACCTGGACAATCCAACCCAAATACACTACAAGCCCTGACTCATCACTAAGCCTAAATGGCTTGACCCTCGACTAGTGGGTCCCACCCCAACTAGTTTGGTTTCTTTCCTTTGACTGAGTGAGAACTCACCCAGAAAGTCGCTTCCTATCTCACTTGCTCGACCCTTGACTATAGACAAGGGTTAGACCACCAAGTATTTTGGCTACTAGGCCAAGGGCATTTTATGTTCCATATTTCTTGCCAACTAGCCAACCTCAACCTTACAATCCCACCAAAAAGTTCTTGGTCTAGTTTACAAGTTTTTATACTTAGAGATTTTTTGAGATCGCTTGCTAACTTTATGCATGCCTGAATCGTTCCATCTCTTCAGCCACCATAATCCCTAGCACACCAAGTCCATGAAAGCCATTATTCATTACGATAAAAAACATGCTTGTGCCAATGTAACTATACAATAGAGAGTTATCTCTCTTGATCTTACTCAAACATAAGGCCATATGCATATCTCTCAACATAATACAACTAGGTGGGGTCAGTCGATATGACCTAAACCAATCAACTTGCCTCGACAAACGAGACTAGTCGAATGACCCAAACCAGTTGAATTACCTCGACTACAGAAGACAAGACCATTCAATATAATCCCAACCAGTCAACTTGGCTCAACTCAACCATATTAGTAAAAAATACACAGGCAATCAATTTTCCTGAACTAGTCAAAATCAACAAAATGAACTAACCAGTTGACTTACCCTAATCAAAGAAGATAATTGAAATGACCCCAAAGTAGTCAGCTCACTCGACTGAAAAATACCATTTAAAGCCTTCGTGATGAATGTGTCCCATCCTCTTTAGGACCTTTGTGTTATGCTGATAACCTTGTACACATAAGTCATGACCAAGCCACAACCTCATCATTCCAATATTGCAAATGATTAGGGTTCCAACATTCTAGGTCAACCCACAATGGACCCCACATTGGCTATAGATCATCAACGTGGAAGTCTGACACCTTTAAAATTATATACACAACATGAATTATCATCTTAACTCAAGCCTCAACTTACTGTACAATTTGAGCATCCTTCAGTTATCCCAAAATGAAGTTACGTTAGATTCCTCACCACCGACTCATACCTTAGCTTCATTCCACTAAACATTTTGCAATGAAAAAACCACACTCTTAGATCATTGTCAACCTAGCCTTCTCGATGACTAGATTAACCTTCGAGGCATGCACCCACTATAACAGCTTGGTCGACCACACTCCACAATCACATGGAACTGTATGAACAACTTTTCATTTCTTTAACATATTGGCATAACACAAAGGCCTCCTGGCCCCTTATAATCATCATAATTACACATATACATAAGGCATCTCATCATAAACAAATGGGAATAATGTAGTCCTAAATTAACAATGTTATAACATGATGCATCACACAACACCAATGTTCATCTTTTCATTGCATCAAGTATACAATTAAGTGATGCATCTTATTAACTTCAAATGACTGGAAACTGAGATTGGGACTTTGACTCTCCACCTAACCTTAAATGAGTTGTAGCCAACATTAGTTGAAGTTGTCACCCTTGGGCCAGATTTCAAAGCTAGAGGAAGGGAGCTTCTAACAACTTCAATACCACTAGGAATCTAGAGATCGTCTTGAATCCACCCAACAATCAGGCGATTTAACACCCCAATTCCTCCATCCAAAATCGGATACCCTGATGTCATTGATTTCTTTATTATTTTGTAGCCTCAATTGAAGATATTTAGTATCTTCTTCTTCAACAATATATTCTTGCTATGCTTGAGCTTATTCCCTCTACGATGCTCCCAAACCATGCATAGTCTCTCATGTTCTTTCCTCAAGAATCCCATTCTGAAAACTCTTTGACTCTTATTTTTTCATTCTGTGTTTTCCCAAGGGATCTCCCTATTATCCCTTCTCTTGTTCCCCTTGTGAACAGTTGTGTCCTTTCATAAGTCCCCCAAATCTCGTTGTTGCAATAGTATTCTTGGTTGCCTGTGGGCATGCACATCCTATCTATGCTAGTGGTTCACTTGTTTGACAATGATTTTTGTGGCCAATATTGCACTGCCACCTATCCTCTTTGTCTTCCCCAAGGTATCCTCCATTGTGATTTTTTTCAATGAAAACCTCCAACTCTCCTGTGCTTGTCCATCACTCCACTTTTAATTTTTGTCTTTCCTTGCTTATGTATTCTTCCAAGAAGTGTATGGATCTTATCCTTCTCTCTTGTTGAATTAATTCATGTATTCAACCCCATTAAGGCCACCATTCAACCCATGAATAATATAAGTCATTTATTTCTCAGTCTCCCAAGCAAACTCCTCCTCAAACTTTGAAATTTGTGTCCCACATCTCAACCTTCAATATTTTTATGGGTGTGTGTGTGTGTGTACATCAATGTTATAATGTTTGTAAGATGGGGGGTTTTCCCAAAGGGGTTATCACAAACCCTTCCCCCTTGGAGGAACATCGTCTTCGATGTTCTAATCCTAAACACATTTCAAAAACATGCTTAGTCCCATCATAACTATTTGGAGTTTTATAATTATAGCTCAATTTACAATTACAACTCACATATATAGTTGTTCACACAACAACTAAATATACATGAAAAATTTCCTTGAATCAACCACATTTTATGGATCCTTTGTAGTTTTCCTAGTGTCGTTTTTGTATCTAATTTTAGCTTGCTAACTTGCCTTTTCCTTGAGTGCTACACCACTCCATCTTCTAGTGCTTCTTTCCTTGTGGTCTTGTTTATTCAACATATAGTTCTCATCCCTGTAGATATTTTGAATAATACGACACTTATTCACAACTATTATCCTGATTATACACTATTTTGGAATACATGCACAATAGATAACCTCCTCTACGTTGATCATCAATTTTGTGGAATTAAAAACAATGAAACATCAATCACATGCACACATTAACACAATATGTAACCCGGGGAAAGAATACAGTTGAAAACCCCACACTATTTGTATATTATAATGATTGATAACATGTAACAATACATAGTACAATAATCCGCACAAGTACTCAATACTATCTCCACCTGTTACACACTAACTAGCTCAGATCTGAATCAATCACAGGTTCAAATCTCCTCTGATGCTTTCCTACCTCCACTGTGCAATCCTGCATGAGAATAATGATGAATGGCTGAAGAAAACTCATATTTCCTTGGCCGAACCACACAATCCTCATTGGCAATACTCAATCCCATTGATTGTGCAAGATCTCATGCATAACTATAGTCACAACTGATAGCAATCTCAACCTCTAACACCTGTCTCCACGAAACTGTCCATGCACTGAGTTAACTGATGTATTCTTTAGTTGCTTTATGAGTTAATAATTAGTGAATTAATTAAAAATTAATTCACATCACTCATCACTAGTGTATTTTGCAGTTAGACTAAATACAACTAGTTCAACCAAGTCAAACTGAATACAACTCCATCAACTCCTCAATCAACTCCACCAAACTCAACCACATGAATTCTAACTGAAGTCCACCATGCAATAGCTCAACTAACCTACAAGAAAAGCGTATTTCCTTCTGACAGTTGCATGTGCCACATCTGTAGCTCAAACTGAAGTTCTCCAAGAGGATAAGATAATGTTTATAGTCCAAATATTATTATGAGCTAATAATATTCGACTGTTCTATTTTTAGCCTGGCAGTATAAAAATAGAAACCGCCCATATGTCTAAAAATATAAGTCCATCTATTTTACCAACATGACCAATCATCCACAAATAGCATCTTGCAACTCATAGACCATGATCCATATGTCTAAAAATAGACATAGTCTAAAAATAGACTTTGCGCCAAAAATAGCCTGCGGGCCCACTTAGTGAAGGTGACTTCTTTCCACTAAGCTCCATCATCTTGTTGCATTCTCAACACTCCCTCTCAACAAGATATGGATTATCAGCAGCCCCTATCCTACCTCGGTGGTATTCGAATTTTATCCTAGTGAGCGCCTGTGTCAAGATATTAGCATCCTGATCCTCCGTTGGAATGTATGAAAGTAACATGATTCTCCGCTGCACACAATCTCTGATATGATGGTACTTGATGTCAATGTGCTTAGATCTATCATGAAATACTAGATTAGCCGAGAGTTTAATGCAACTCTGGTTATCACAATAAATCACCGTAGGCTCCAAGCATGAACCGAACAACCCGACTAGGATCTTCCTCATCCATATAGCCTCGCATGCAGCCAAACTTGCTGCCATATACTCGGCCTCTGCTGAACTGAGTGCAACATATCTTTTCTTCCTGTTGTACCAAGAAACTGTTGTCGACCTGATACTAAAGACCCCTCCAGATGTGCTCTTTCTGTCTGTTGGGCTCCCTGCCCAATCTGCATCCATGAAGCCACATAGCTTCACCTCATCCTCCTGTCTGTACCACAATCCATATCCCGATGTGCCTCTAAGATAATGCAATACATGCTTGCCTACCTTCCAGAAGAGCTTGGTTGGCTTAACCATAGCTTGTGAAAGCTGGTTAATAGTATAGCATATATCAGGTCGTGTATTGACCCAATACATATGCGACCCCACCAACTGTCGATAAACAGTGGTATCCACTACTTCTGTTGAAGTAGCATCCTCCTTCCTCCAACCTCCAGGAAGAGGAGTATCAACAAGCTTGCAGCCATGCATGTTGAACTTCTCCAGTATCTCTCGAGCATACTTACCCTAAAAAACAAATACTCCATCACTGCATTGCCAAATTTCCAATCCCAGGAAATAATGAAGGAGGCCCAAGTCCTTCATCTCAAACTCCTTAAGAAGATCATCCTTGCATGAAAGTATCAATAGCTCATCACCTGTTAGAATCAAATCATCTACATAAAGTACAATGATAAGCAACTTACCCTCCACCACAATCTGGTATACGTTAGGATCCGCCTCACTCTTGGAGAATCGAAGTCCGGTGAAGTAGCTGTCTATCCATGTGTACCAAGCACGTGGTGCTTGTTTCAACCCATACAACGCTCTCTTGAGCCTGCACACATGTGACTCACTGCTGAAGATCTCGAAACCTTCGGGCTGCTATATGTACACCTCCTCCTCAATTACTCCATTGAGGAACGTAGTCTTCACATCCATCTGATGAATGTACCACCCCATCTACACTGAGAGAGCAAGAATCGTCCATATGGAAGAATACCTTGCGACAGGTGCAAAGGTCTCCTCATAATCGATCCCCTCTATCTGTGAGAAGCCTCGGGCAACAAATCTTGCCTTGTACTTTTTCACACTCCCGTCAGCTACCTGCTTCATTTTGTAGATCCATCTCGAACCCACCACTGATTTCCCTTCCGGTCTTGGGACAATCTCCCATGCACTATTTCTGACAATCGAATCATACTCTTCCACCATGGCATCTACCCATTCGGGATCCTCCACAGCTTCCTCAAAAGAGGATGGCTCAGTCACAACACATTTGCTCACAAGAGCCATGTGTCCAGTGTACTAATCAGGTGACTATCTCTACCTGCATTGAGTTGTAGGTGGTCCTACAACGTTCTCTACATCTTGAGTCAGTCGCTCAGCTTCTGTAATGTGCTTTCTCCCTCTGATGGTTGGCGCTGCATGAGTGGTCTCCTCCACTCCATGAACTTCGTCCAGTGGCTGATCCACGTCCTGAAGCTCATCCTTAAGAACTAATAGCTCCTCATCTGCATGAAAGTGTGGCTCCCTCTCAATTGAACACTTCATGGCTTTCTCCTCCTGAAATTTTATATCCCGTCACATAACAGTCTTGCGACTGTCTGGCAAATACACACGATAGTTGTGGGGCATATCAGTGTACCCCACAAATATCCCAACCTTTGCAGTCGGCTCCAGCTTCTTCCTAGTATCCTTCGTCACATGCGTGTAAATGTTAGAACCAAAAATCGTCAAATGAGAAAGATTAGGCCTCTTACCAGAATAAGCCTCATCGGGTGTAATCATGCCAAGTATCCAGTGAGGACAACGTTTCTGCACATAAACTGCAGTATTGCATGCTTTCACCCACAAGTGAAGGGGTAGGCTCTGATCATGCAACATCGCCCGTGCAACACCCACGATCGTTCTGTTTTTCTGCTTAGCAACCCCGTTCTGCTGTGGGTTATGGGGAGCTATGAGCTCTCTTCGAATCCCTTCTGCGCTGCAGAAATCCTTGAACTCGCCAGAGATGAATTCACCACCATTATCGCTCCTAAGAGCCTTCATCTTCTTCCTGATTCCTTCTTGACCAGTGCTTTGAATTCACAAAACTTTGAGTATGTCTCGCACTTCTTCTGCATGAAGAAGATCCAGCACTTTCGAGAGAAATCATCAACAAAGATCACATAATACCTGTGCTTTGTCGTCGAAGCTACTAAGAAAGGTCCACACACGTCTGTGTGATTTCTCTCAAGGATCATCGTGGTGCGACTATCCTTCTCGTGAAAAGTGGCTTTCACAAATTTTCCCAAAGTACACCCCTTGCACTGATATGACTATGCAAGAGTGCCTTTAGGAAGCCCGGTAGTGATCTAATGCAGTATCTTCAAGGCTCCATGGTGAAGGTGACCCAATCTCCTGTGCCACAGCTCGCCATCATCCTGGCTCACCAATCGTTCTGCCTTGCATACCATTGTTGTGCAGCCATCTACATGCAACTGATAAAGGTTCCTAACTCGAACCCCTATCTTCCAGGTTTCTCCAGTTGTCTTACTACGCAGGAAAGCCTTTCCCTCGCTGAAAACAACATCATATCCGTTGTATTCTAACATCTCCACAGAGATAAGATTCTTCTTCAATCCTAGAACATGCATCACTTCCTTCGATACGAAGGGTTTACTAGACTCCCTCTCAAAGGAAATGGTATTGATACTGGTCACACTGTATCTACCATCATCGCCCATCTCGATGTGCACTCCAAGATCTTTCTCCTCTAGATCAGAAAACAAATCTCGATCTCCTGTCATGTGAAAAGACACACCATTGTGCAAGAACCATACTGATCCCATCAAACTTGATACCAAGCATGCGATCAATGAAAAATCAAGCTCAAACTGTGAGGCTAAGGCCTCTCCTGCTGCAGATCCAACAACTTGCTTGTTTTTCTTCTTCTGCGGACAATTTGTGGCATAGTGTATGTGCTGGTGACAGTGAAAGCACTTCACCTTGGAAATGTCCTGCTTCTTGCCTTTCACATCGGAATGAGAAGCTTTCTTGTTCTTCTCCTTCTTTTCTTTGGCAACCAAAGCACAATTTTCTTCATCAGTTGCATTTGATGAAGATCCGTCCCTGGTATTCCGCCTGATCTCCTCCTGCACAAGATCTGACCAAAGTCTCTCCCATCCTGGAAATTTATCCCGACCATTGATAGAGTCCTGATAGGAATTCCAACTCTTTGAAATACCAAGGAGAGCCAAGCTCACCAAGTCCTCATCATCGACATTCACCCCCACACTTCCCAGCTCATCCCGACATTGAGTGAACTTCATGAGATACTTGGGCATACTGTCTCCTTTCTCACACTTAATGTTTCTGAGTTTAGCCTTGAGCACCAACTTCCTTAGATCGCTCTTGCTTTGGAATAGATCTGTCAATGCTTTCCACATCAAGTATGGAGAAGCCTTTCCATGCAGACTGGACATAATGTTATCCTTCACGCCCTCCAACAGAATCCTTTGACACTTTGTTGTCTTCTTTTGCCAAGCATCAACTTGAGCAATATCAGTAGGCTTTGGGACCTCAAACTCTATGAACTCCTTTAGCCCATTTTCATCCAACACCGCCTCCATCCTGTCTTTCCATGCAATATAATTTGAGCTGCCCTCAAGAGCATACTCCAATCGCAATCCGTTGAAAGACATTTCAACTTTGACACCAAGAAAACATTGCTGCAAATTTGAATTCCACTAGCTCAAAACTCAACTGCTTCTGATCTAAAATTCGTGAGAACAAAGTATTTCTCATACAGAGATTGACTGTATGGGCTTTTACTAGATATCTCACCTTCCAAAGGAAGGATGAATCCAGAGGATACCTGGCCCGATTACAGACTCTGCCTGAAGAAATAAAATGTAAACACTTTCTGAATAATAGATCTGATGATCAACAACTCTAATACCATGTAGAAATTTTGAATAATATGACACTTATTCACAAAGATTATCCCGATAATACACTATTGCAGAATACATGCACAATACATAACCTCCTCTACATTGATCATCAATTTTACGGAATTAAAAACAATGAAACATCAATCGCATGCGCACATTAACACAGTATGTAACCCAGGGAAAGCATACAGCTAAAAACCCCACACTATCTGTATATTATAATGATTGAGAACAAGTAACAATACATAGTACAATACTCCTCACAAGTACTCAGTACTATCTCCACTTGTTACACACAAACTAGCTCAGATCTAAATCAATCACAGGTTCAAATCTCCTCCGCTACTTACCTGCCTCCACTATGCAATCCTGCATGAGAATAATGATGAATCGCTGAAGAAAACTTGAATTTCCTTGGCTGAACCACACAATCCTCATCGACAATACTCAATCCCATTGATTTTGCAAGATCTCATGCACAACTATAGTCACAATTGATAATAATCTCAACCTCTAACACTTGTCTCCACTGAACTTTCCATGCACTGAGTTAACTGATATATTCTTTAGTTGCTTTATGAGTTAATAATTAGTGAATTAATTAACAATTAATTCACATCACTCATCACTAGTGTATTCTACAGTTTGACTAAATACAACTAGTTCAACCAAGTCAAACTGAACACAACTCCATCAACTCCTCAATCAACTCCACCAAACTCAACCACATGAGTTCTAACTGAAGTCCACCATGCAATAGCTCAACTGACCCACAAGAAAAGCGTATTTCCTTCTAACAGTTGCATGTGCCACATCTGTAGCTCAAACTAAAGTGCTCCAAGAGGATAAGATAATGTTTATAGTCCAAATATTATTATGAGCTAATATTATTCGACTGTTTTATTTTTAGCCTAGTAGTCTAAAAATAAAAACCGCCCATATATCTAAATGTATAAGTCCATCTATTTTTACCAACATGACCAACCATCCACAAATAGCATCCTGCAACTCATAGACCATGATCCATATGTCTAAAAATAGGCATAGTCTAAAAATAGACTTTGCGCCAAAAATAGCCTGTGGGCCCACTTAGTGAAGGCGACTTCTTTCCACTAAGCTCCATCATCTTGTTGCATTCTCAACAGTCTCATTTCTCCCTCAAACACTCCCAATGTGCTTCTAATTCCAATCATCCATGCCCATGAGCCTTTTAAAACCAATTTCATTTTTTGGCATCCCTTCTCTACTACCCAGTTCCTCGAGCAATTTGATCCCCCTTCCATGCAATCACTCACATTCCAAGTCCATACATCCTCTTCTCTACTTCCCAATCCCTCAGGCAATCCATCCTTTAGCAAGGTTTTTGTGCACCATAAGATTTTAAAACCAAGGCATGTGCCTTCTTCAACACATTCATACTGGTCATAACATCCTTCAAGGAAAACTAGTGGCCACCTTTGGGTGCTAGTGTCCCACAATGGCTCTATTCCTGAATTATTTAAAATTAGAGAAATTTTGAGGTCTAAAATGAGCCTCAAAACAAAAATATGCCACCAAAATCAAATTTACAAGAACTAATAGGATTCAAGATGATGATGTCAACCATGAGGAGTGATTCACCATTTTTTGGAGTAAAAAAGTAAAAAGATTAAAAAAAAAAAACTACTTTTAAACTCGTATTTTCAACTTATCTCCTTATGATTTTACTCAAATTTCGAGCAGGAGCACTTTTTGGATGCAAAATTTAATTCCCCATCTAAGGAGTACCCCCGTTGCATACTTTTGATGGACCTTGCTACACGAAAAATAAGAAATACATGAAAAAATATGATTGCAATCCTTAGTTGTTGAGGTTTCCTTAGACTTGAATGGTACTCGATCTTGCTTACCCAAGTGAAAAGACTTGCAAGTAGTATTTTCAAGGTTCGGTAGCTTTGAAAATCCTTGACTACATTTGTTTTTCCCAATCTATATATCTAAACATAATTCATATTTCCAAGTCTCTTATGCCACAACCAGCTCTCTTCAATATTTGACAAGCAACATCTCTATGTCTCCTCTTTTAGAACATATAATTGTTGTCTATTATTACAACTTTAACTACTACTTCACAATTGATTTGAAAATTCTTAGCCTTGATCACACATCTGAGGTATGCTGAGAAGATTATGCTTGAGCCCATTAACAAATAAGGAATTCTTGGCTTTACCTCTTCTATTTACAAACTGACAGTTCCTTTTCCAATAATCTTACCAAGTGCATTATTACTAAAGGTCACATTTCCTTTCTCAACTAGTTTCCATGTCAAAAAATTACCTCTGTCTCTTGACATGTGTCTAGAAGAACCATTTTCCACATACCACGATTGATCCGGATTTAAACAGGAACGCAACAAATTACAGAGATAACCATATACACAAAGATGCAGCGGAAATAATACTTCATTTCATTCATGGAAAATACTGAAATATGCTTACAACCAGAAATGGAAATAAACCAGCTAGGGCGATGGTAGCTTATCTCTGAGAAGAGATGTGATGGCTACATGCCTCTGAACTATCTTACAATGAGGCTCGAAGGCCTATTTATTGTTGAGAAACAATGAAAAAAACCCTTAACATTCCAAAACCTAACCCTAGAAGATGAAACGCCAAACTATGGGCCCCGTTTGGGGTAAGTTGGTACATCAACTTCCCGAGGTCGTAACTTTAGCATACGATCTCTGTTTGACGCATACAACAGCTCGTTAGAAAGATCTATCCGAGCACTATCATTGTTGGAACGAGCAACATCGGTCCATTCCATGGACCCATGTTGCCCCCGGATTCCCCAAAAAACGTCGTTTAGGGCCTCAAAACGGCTTCGGAAGTTCAGGACCCGAAAAGCTGCTAAAAATGGTAAGTTGTGCTACAATTAAGGAAACTGAAAATGCTGAGAAGGAAAATGGTGGGGGTCCAGGTGGACTTGGAAGGTGGCCACCAATATCCACCTGGATCATTCCTCCCCCCTTAGGAAGCAATGGTCCCCATTGCGTTGAGCTCCTCCATGAGATGAGGAAACTTTTGCTGAACTTGTTCCCTGGTGAGCCACTTGCCCTGTTGAAGGAGTTGGCCTGCTTTGACAACTCGATACAGTTGAATATTCTGTTGGCGAGTGTTCTTGATCTGTGTGTCCATGATCCGATCAGTTGCAGCTTGTTCCATGCAATCTGGATTTAATTCTGTGGGTTTGAGCTG
Source organism: Pinus tabuliformis (assembly GCA_031772625.1). Classification (NCBI taxonomy): domain Eukaryota; kingdom Viridiplantae; phylum Streptophyta; class Pinopsida; order Pinales; family Pinaceae; genus Pinus; species Pinus tabuliformis. The sequence continues at coordinate 981,572,025 of CM062812.1, forward strand.
TTCTGCAATGTTGGATGTGTCTAGCAATGGTGGAAAGTATGGCCGAAGGCAGTCCACATTGAACACTGGGTGCAGGCCAAGGAATGGGGGAATGCTGAGCTCAAATGCATTGTCTCCCATAGCCTTAGTAATGGTGTAAGGACCATATCGGAGTGGTCTCAATTTCTGATAGGCTCCAGTAAGGCGTTTCTTTTGCAAATGCAACCAGACTTTGTCGCCCACCTGAAACTTGTGTGGCACCCGATGTTGATCATGTCGCTGCTTGTACTTGGCATTTGATTTCTCAAGAATTTCATGGACCTGCTGGCGAATGTGTTGGATGCGCTCAATGAAGTTGGTGGCCTTATCTGTCTCGGACTGGACATGAGCTGAATTTATGTGAGTAGCTGCAAGTGGCATGGCCACATCAATGGGGCATAGTGGCTGGAATCCCAAACCCACCTGAAAAGGGCTATGGCTAGTGGAGCTGTGAAGAACTCGGTTGTAGCTGTGCTGAACATAGGGGAGGCTCTCGTCCCATGTGCGTGGATGATTTGAGTTATACATGCGCAAAATGTGCACAATCATCCTATTGACAACCTCTGTCTGGCCATCAGTTTGAGGATGGAAGGCTGTGGACTTCGTGAGTTTGGTGTCCAGCATTGACCAGAGACTGGACCAAAATGTGCTGAGAAACCGACTGTCCCGATCTAAGATGATAGACTGTGGGATCCCAAAGTGCACCCACACTCGTTCAACGAAGAGTTTAGCAGTGGCTTCTGCTGTGATATTCTTCTTGCAGGCCACCATAATGGCCATCTTCGAGAACCTGTCGACGACCACAAAAACACAGTCATTTCCATGCTTAGTGGAAGGAAGGCCTGACATGTAATCCATGGAGATGGACTCCCAAGGTCGACTAGGGGTAGGCAATGGGGTATAGAGGTCGTGCTTCTTAATGGTTGGTTTGGAAATGGCACAGGCAGTACATGATCTGATGTACTTCCCAACATCATGTCGAAGATTCGGCCAATAGAAATAATTTTGCAGAGCTGCCACTGTTTTCTCGACCCCGAAATGCCCCGCAGCCCGACTGTAGTGGGCTTCCCAAATCATCTTGGCACGCTCGCTTGAAGGAACACAAAGGTGACCGAGGTGGCATAATAGGGCATCCTGGAGGTGAAAATCTGGAACATGCCGACCCTCCAAGAGTGTCTGGTATGTGTGGCCGAATTCTGGGTCGCTTTTGTAGAGAAGTGGCCAATCAGAAGTCTCGTGCCCGCAAGAGTTGAGCACGGTGGTTAACGCCATGATCGATGGTCGACTGAGGCAATCTACAACATTATTGGTGTTGCCCTTCTTATACTTGATATTCAAGTGGAACTGTTGCAGGTATGTAGACCACTTCTGATGGCGATCATTCTGCAATTTCCCTTGGGTCTGTATGAACTGCAGGGGTCGGTGGTCTGTGTGGATGACTGTTTCCTTCCCCAAAATGTAATGCTTCCCTTTTTCATTCCCCTTATCGGTTTCTGACTCAGAGTTGGAACATGCATCTGATTCTGAAACCTTTAGCTCAGCCACCAGTGACTGCTTGGCCCGACACTCACTTGTGTTGTGAGTGGAGCTCTTATGGAACTCGCACCATTTTCCAGTGTCCTTTCTCGGCTTCGCGGCGCTGTTCTTTGCTTGCAGCTTTGGCTGGTTGTCTTGGGCTGTCCCGCCTTGGCTTTGTCCTTTGTTCTGTGGTTTAGGGGCACCTTTCCCCTGCTTTGGATTCGCAGATCCAAAGTCTCGCTTCTTTAGTTTAAGCTTCTGCTCGACCTTGACGGCATATCAGTATGCTGCGCCGAGCGAGGAGATGTTTAGGAATTGTATTTCTTCCTGGATGTACTTGTGCAGGCAGCCACGGTATTTGAGTATCAAATGTTGCTCCGAATCCTTGATACCCAACTTTGTGCGAAGGGCATGGAAAAGATTGGCGAACTCCGGCACGTCTTGGTCCCTTCCCTGCCGCAGCGTGGTCCACTTTATGTATTCATCCTCATAGCTTCCAACAGGGTAGTACTGCTCCTTGATGGCATCCCGGAATGAATCCCAGGTGGGTGCGGCTGAAAATAGTGAGCCAGTACTTTCATCCTTTTGCTCGCAGTAGGTTTCCCACTAGTCCTTGACGTGGGGGGCTGCTTTGAGAAGAGCAAAAACAATCTTTTCCCGACTCGAAAATTCATGAACAGAAAAATAACCCTCTAGAAGATTTAACCATTTATCTACGGCATCTGCGTCTATTTGACCCTCGAATATGGGGATTTCAAAATTAACTTGTACCTTAAAGGGTGTGGCGTTTCCAGAGTAGCTGCTGGAAGCCGATGCGTTGCTTCTGGGTAGCCGCAGAAGGATTTGGGCAAAGTTGTCCATCATTGCGTTCCGTTGTCGCTCGAGGGCTTCTTCGAGCAGGATTTTGATGGGATCTCCTACCCCCTTGTCTTTCTTCTCATCCGCCATCGGAGGCCGTCGGGATTTGCGAGGCTGGTCTTGCAAAGGTTCAACCAGTTCAAGCCCTAACTCCTTATATCCCGACCTTGTTGGGGACATGCAAAGAAAAACAGAGAAAGAGCAGACCGCTCTGATACCACTGATCCGGATTTAAACAGGAACACAACAAATTACAGAGATAACCATATACACAAAGATGCAGCGGAAATAATACTTCATTTCATTCATGGAAAATACTGAAATATGCTTACAACCAGAAATGGAAATAAACCAGCTAGGGCGATGGTAGCTTATCTCTGAGAAGAGATGTGATGGCTACATGCCTCTGAACTGTCTTACAATGAGGCTCGAAGGCCTATTTATTGTTGAGAAACAGTGAAAAAAACCCTTAACATTCCAAAACCTAACCCTAGAAGATGAAACGCCAAACTATGGGCCCCGTTTGGGGTAAGTTGGTACATCAACTTCCCGGGGTCGTAACTTTGGCATACGATCTCCGTTTGACACATACAACAGCTCGTTAGAAATATCTATCTGAGCACTATCATTGTTGGAACAGGCAACATCGATCCATTCCATGGACCCATGTTGCCCCCGTATTCCCCAACAAACGTCGTTTAGGGCCTCAAAACAGCTCCGGAAGTTACGGACCCGAAAAACTGCTAAAAATAGTAAGTTGTGCTACAATTAAGGAAACTGAAAATGCTGAGAAGGACAATGGTGGGGGTCCAGGTGGACTTGGCAGGTGGCCACCAATATCCACCTGGATCAACGATTTCCTTCGTTCTATGCATATAAGACAATGTTGCATTGTTCTAATGTAACAACCCTAATGAAAATTCCATGTAATAAAAGTTAAAAACAATAACCACGGATGAATGAGACACTTATTCCAAGTTGAATGTTTGGCATGACATCCTACGGGATGTTCATTTGGTTGTTTATCACTAAGGAAACTGACAAAGGCAATGGCTAAGTCTTTGGAAAGGAAAAAAGATATTTTTGGCACAATTATTTATGAAAATAATGGAAATTAGGAGAAAAAAGGAGGTGAAAAGTCACAGGTTGCATGTGAGGAGTAAAATGAAGTAATGGAAAGTGAAGAAAATAGAGGCCTCATTCATAAAAAGGATTTTGAGGATCAGTTGGTAACCTTTTGTCAAATTAAACTTTCGTCAGTTCAGTTTTGGAGCACTCTAATTATTCTCTCTCTCTCTCCTACTCTTGGATAATTAGAGTTTTCTTGGATCACTTTAGCATCGGAGCAAGAAGGCAAAGAAGGCAAGAGGAAGCAAAGATCAAGAAGGGAAAGGCAAGATCAAGTAGCTACAGTAGGATTCATTACAGGTATCGACTTGCAAGAGTATTTTCCTTGCTATATTTCACATGCATGGCTTTGCATGTGGTTCTTTTCTATCACTCAATGCATTTTTCCAGGTGTAGTAGTGTTTTCTAGCCTAGCCTTTCCATTTCTAGATAGCCATGGTGTGATAGGGTTCTCATGTTTTGGTTGAGATGGATTGCCAGATGGATTCGAAGTTGAGTGGGGTGGATCTTCGAATGAGAGAACACATGGCCTAGTGGTCCATGAACCGAACTATGGATCATGATAAAGCCACTGGCCTAGTGACCCATTAGCTAGACTATGGGTTGTGGTAAAGCCAGGATTGTGTTGCCTCGGTGGGCCTAGTAATCCATGCTGGTGAATGGAAGGATATATGGTAAAGCTAAGAGATGGTTTAATCTCCGTTGGGCCTAGCAATCCCTCGTTTGGGATATGTGATAAGGCTTGGAGAGTGGGTCTCGGTTTAGGGCCTAGTGATCCGGTTTTGGATTGCAGTAAAGCCTGAAAGACTAGGAGATAGGAAAATTCCTCGTGGTGTAGATGGAGAAATCCGGTGGAATCCATGTTTTTTTGGCCTAGTGATCGGGTGGAGATCACGGTAAATCCTGTTATGATATGTTCATTGTGTTGGCCTAGTGATCTGAGATGGATTATGATAAAGCCTAGTTTCTATTGATGAGAGTGAGGTGGTTTAGCCTCGGTATGCCCTGGTTGATTTCTTTTGGTTTAAGTCCCACATTCATGCTTGGAATATGGAACGGGGGTGAATGTATGAAGGGAGATTTGGCTCATCCATTCTATGGTTGGGTGGAACGTGGTAGTCCCATCTCCAGTTGGTTGATTGCATTTGTTAATGAGAAATTCATTCCCTTAACTTCTATGTGAAAATGTACTGATTTATATATGGATTTTGATGGCTAATATTTTTATTGTGTTTCTATTCCTATTATGCTAGTTATATGAACATTTTATGACAGTGGCTATGTATGGCTCTCAGCATGTTTTTACTTATATATGAATGGATAATGTGTCTATAACCTAATAGATTATAATGCAGAAAATGGCATGAGGGAATAATGGTTCATAGCGATTCTCAAATAAGTATGAGATCCCTATACTTAATTATGTTTTTTACACATGTAGGTTACATGTTGATGATATGTTTGACGAAATACCTCTCATGGCTAGTAGGGGTATGGTTAAGGTATTGTTGATATTATTGATTTTGCATCATTATTTCCCTATACTTTACTTGATTTTGAGCTTTCGTTCCATTCTGGGTAGTGGCCTGGGCTTTGGGCCTGAAAACGTGGCTTAAATCTTGGGGTCGTTGGCACAGAACTAGCAATTTTAGTCCATAATCACTGGCAGGTAGGCTTGTGAGACAAACTTTAGGTTGTTGTTCACTCCCTTTCCCATAGCATGAGAGTGACTATGGCCTCAGAGGTACAAAACAATAATTGGACCTAGGGACAGGTTGTCTGAGTGGTTAACTTATCTCCTAAGGGTTTTTTTGATGATATTGGATGATTGTGTGTGATGTTCTATCGATTCCACTTCCTTAAGGTCACTTGCAAGGTTGAATTTGATCATAGTAGCCTCCCATCTCATGTTTACCCCGGTTGGCATGGTTTCTTGGGTGGATGTGGGAGGGGGGTGCTACAAAGTGGTACCATAGCATGGTTCAACTCTTGGACTAGATGGGTTGAATGTGTTAGTCATGCATGGATGTCAGTTGCATGTGTCTCTTACACTATATACTTGTTGCAATTGCTTAATGTTGGATTAGGGTTGTAGTATGATTATCATGGAGAATTTGATGTCGATCTTTTGGAACATATTTTTCGTAAGTATGTGACTGATTTCATATGGATTATATGTCACTTACATGTTGATTTTATGTCACCTTGTTACATCCTTGTATGTTAGGTTACATTTTGAATATTTTGATTACATGTATCAATCTTGTAGGTTGATTGCAAGAACTGATTGATTATGTTCGACTACATGCATTTATGCATATTTGTAGTTGGCTAGGCATTGCTTATGCATATTGTTGGTTTCATGTAGAAATGTGTATAATGGAGTAATGGTTGTTTTCATGCATGAGGTCATAGCATGCATTGTTGATATGGCCTTGCATTGATGATTAGACCCTAGTTAGAGTGATGTTTATGAGTTGATACTTTTACTTGCATATGTCGATCTTCTATTATGATTATGTTAAACATGTATCATGATAATTTAGTGATCGTTCAGACAAGGTATCCTCCCCGAGCTATACTAAGGTACGTTGGTTTATTGTGATTTGGTTTAACTGACATATTATGCATTGCAAGAAGGGAAATATAAAATGTCTAGCAAGGTGGTAGACTACATAGAATCTCCCTATGTGTCAAATGAGTAGTGTGGTGTGGGACATACTTCTGATTTGGCAGTTACATTGAGAAGTTTGAAGGAAGATATAAGGGGTTGTAATGTGGATAATGATCAGATCATATAGGCACAAGAGAAGCAGACAAAGGTCAATGTTATACTTCTTTAGAGTTTGTTAGACTGCAACAGCAAGGGCCACTTCGGATCACCCATGGACATGAGGATAAAACTAATGGGGAGTATGGTAGTAGATATCCGGTAGGCACATGAAGGATATATCTGATACAGTGAGAGATTGCAAGTTTTTGTACACTGCAGAAAGGAGGGGTGATGAGTATAGGTATTATTCTAGTTCTGATTTTGATAGACATCATGATCGTCATCACTATCATCCTTACAAGAGGAATGATATGTGATACTTACCGGATGAATTCAAGAAAGAAAAACCACCTACTTTTGATGGAGATGTGAAGAAGTCAGAAGATCCAAAGGCTTGGATACTTGGGATGAAAAAATTATTTGAGTTGCATGAGTACATGGATAACATGAAGGCTAGAATAGTTATCTTCAACTTGAAACGTAAAGCAAACATCTGGTGGGAAGATGTTATGCATGTTAGAGACATCAAGACAGATGACTTGAGCTGGCAGGATTTCAAGAGATTTTTTAGGAAGAATTACTTGTCAGAAAGGTACTATGACAGTAAGGCAAAATAATTCTATGAGCTAAATATGGGATCAATGACAGATGAAGAGTACACGACCAAGTTTCTGAAACTATTGAGGTATGTACCTTATCTTAATGATGAGAAGACTAAAGTTTAGAGATTTTTCAATGGTTTTCCATTAGTATTTAGAGATCGCATTGAATATGATGAGCCTTGGTCACTTGAGGAAATTATTGGGAAACTCAAGAATTGTTATGAAAAATCAAATAGTAGGAATGAATCTCAACATGGATGGAAAGGAAAGGACAAAGGTAAAGGTAAATGACAACCTAAGAGGCCAAAGCCTCAACATGCAGATGAGAAAGAAAATGTGGCACCGCAAAAGAGATTTAACGCAGCTAGACAGGGACATCAATAGCAACAACAACATAGAAGTGTTGGTATGTGTTGGTTGGAGTGTTGGACATGTGGCAAGGAACACCTTAAGAGAGATTGTCCACAAAATCAGGGAGGTAGGCCTCAGATATATATTTCACAAGAGGCACATACTATTGGGGAGATTGGTCAAAGTATTCCATGTATCTATGCAGCAGTGGACAATAGGCAAGCAAAACACCAGGCATCTATTATTGAGATGGATAGTAAGATTTGTGATCAAGTTATTTATATTTTATTTTACCCAAGGTCTAACTATAGCTATGTTAGTCCTAACTTGGTGGATAAATGTGGTTTTAATAAGGAATTGCATGCAGAGTCTTGGTTAGTGTAGTTGGCTACAGGTACAAAGAAGCGAGTTCATCATTGGGTAAGAGCTTGCGCATTTGATTTAAATGGTATGCCTACAACAACACATTTGAATGTGTTACCATTGGGATCATACAATATGTTGTTGGGCATGGATTTGTTGTATCTACATAGAACCAAGGTTGACTGCTACGACAAAGCTATTGAGTTTGTTGATGAAAATGGAGAACCAAGAGTCTCGCAAGGTAAGAAGAAAGCCACATCAGTTAGGATGGTGATAGTTATGCAAGAAAAGCGTAGCCGCAGAAAAGGGTGCAAGCTATTTGCAATACACATTTCTAGTGATAAGGGTAAGGAGGTTGAGGATACATATGTGTTGAACAAATATCCAGTGTTGCAGTAGTTTCTGGATGTATTCCTTGAGGAAAATACAGAGTTTCCACCTCACAAGGACATATACTTTTCAATTGAGTTAGTGGCAGGGTGGCTCCAACATCTAAATCACCTTAAAGGATCAGCACACCTAAGTTGGTTGATTTAAAGTTTCAGTTGAAGGAAATGTTGGACAAGGGATACATTAGGCCAAGCATATCACCATGGGGTGCACCATCTTGTTTTTTAGGAAGAAAGATGGTACCCTCATATTATGCATTGATTACAGGCAGTTGAACAAAGTGACTATCAAGAATAGATATCCTTTGTCGAGGATCGATGAATTGTTCGATCAGTTGAAGGGAGCAACAATGTTCTCAAACATTGACTTGAGATCTAGATACCATCAGGTACGCATCAAAGAGGAAGGCATTTACAATACTGCGTTCAGGACTAGGTATGGGCATTATGAGTTTTTTGTTGTTCCATTTGGCTTAACTAATGCTCAAACTACATTCATGCGTCTCATGAATATTGTGTTGCGTGCATATTTGGATAAGTTTTTTATTGTGTTTATTGATGGTATATTGGTATATTTTAAAAATGAGTAAGAGCATGCCAAGCATTTAGCAGCAGTATTGAGGTTGTTGAGGGAGCATCAGTTGTATGCTAAGCTCAGAAAGTGTATTTTCTTTCAGACTAAGGTGCACTACTTGGGACATGTTGTCTCCAAGGAAGGCATTCCTGTAGATCCAGAGAAGATAAGGGCCATCATGGAATGGGTAGCTCCTAAGAATGTGGATAAGGTGAGATCTTTCATGGGTCTGGAAGGCTATTATAGGAGGTTCATCAGGAAATTCTCACAAATTTCTTATTCCACTACATCATTGCAAAGGAAAGGTAAGAAGTTCGAATGGACAGAGGAGTGTAAGGCTATCTTTGAGTAGCTTAAACAGTTGTTGACACATGCACCAGTGCTACAGATTACGGATCTAGACAAAGAGTTTGTGGTATGCACAAATGCTTTCAAGAGAAGGCTTGGTGGAGTCCTTATGTAGGATGGACAGGTGGTATGTTATGAGTCACAGAAACTAAAGAAGCATGAGAAGAACTAATTGACACATGATATTAAGTTAGCAATGATTATACATGCACTGAATATGTAGAGGCATTATCTTCTTGGTAGGTAGTTTGTGCTTATGAGTGATCACATTGGGTTGAGGTATTTGTTTGACTAGTCAAATCTGAACGCCAGTCAGGCTAGATGGTTGGCCACGATCAACGAGTTTGATTTTGAGATCCAATACATCAAAGATAAGGAAAATAGGGTGGAAAATTCTCTCAGTAGATGGGTACAGGTACATCACTTTTTAGTTATGAGCTCTTATGGGATGGACTTACATGATAGGATCTTGTAGGCAGGACAAAAAGATGTTAGGTATATGGAGATTGTGCACAGGTTGCAGTAGGGTTGATCTAGGGATCTTTTGCTTATAGACGTATTAAAAGAATCACATGTAAAAATTGCATCTTAACACAGAATCATAATGTGCACACAAGAAAGAAGAAGAAGACACCATAAAAAGCATGAAGACACAAAGACTTGATAACAGAGTTCGTCCAACTCGAACTACATATCCGGGCCCTGCTCGATCAATGGGGAGTACTTTATATTAAATGGCATAAAAAGAAGAGAATGCAATCATCTGATACATCAAAAGAGGCTTATACCTCCATTCTGAATGGGGGCCAAGAACAGAAAAATTCAGATGGAGAAGTGGGTAGCACTAATGCATCTGTGGTGTTGAGAGGGGTTGAAAACATCTAAGACTTATCCAAAATAGAAAAAATGCCCTATCAGCCACCTGGAAGCTCTCTTGCCTCGAACAATGTGCTTAAATTCCTCTCCCTCATGATTTTTCAAACTATCGGGATTTTCTAATGGGTCGTTTGGACAAATCCTGCTTAAATCAGAGTTATTCTGGCATAAAATAGAGGTCGTTTTAGTAGAAGTGTCAATGGGTGCAACAAACCCTAATATAATCTTTTATCGTTCCAAGTGATAATTCATAAATATCCGTAAACTCTAAAAAACCAGACCAAATCTTTAAGTCCTGGACTTTAAAAAATGTTAAATCAGGCATATATCCTTATCGAGTCTGGGCCCAACATCACAATCGGCATATCACTATCTCTAAGGTCCTGTAAACAGGGGAATGCCAACCGCCAATTGTCAATCACTGATATCAGCGTCATCTGATTGCATTGGCATCCCACTCATACAATGGCCCAGGGTTCTGGTCTTATGATCGCCAATGCCGATCTGATCACTTTATATCACCGATTGCAATCGCAAGTCAACCCCTGCCTCGTTCCAATATCGCTGATATATATATATGGCGTTCCTCTGACCCGATATTTTGGCAATCATTGATTGGGGGTCTTAAGGTCCGCCCTCTACATGATTTCCAATGTGTTTCCTTTTTAAAGGAAAATTCCTCATTTTCTTAAGGAACATAGCAACCTTCTTTTCGCGATAACTTCATCATCTGGACTCAGATTCAAGTTTCGTTCATGTCGTTGGAATCAAAATGACGAGATCTATGCTCTGGTCCTAGGTCGACTTCATTTTGAGAACTTTGGTTTTGAGATTTTCCATGCCATTGTATCTGAAGATCCACCTGGATCAATCCTCCCCATTGAGGAGCTTTTGGACCGCCAAAAGCTTTCACTAGTCAATTGGCAAGTGAGGGAATTGTTCCCTCACCTTTTCCTTCTCCAGCCATTTGGCCTTGTTGGGGTGCATTCCCTTAAAACCCACTCGAAGGTATTCCACATCTCCTCGCTATGAAGTCCTGGTCCTTCTGTCAAGGATGATGTCCTCCAGTAACTCATTGAGATATTCTGGTGCAAAATCATTGACTGTAGGAACTGTGCCCACCTCATCTATGTCCATGATCAATGGTGGTTCATACAACTTTAGGTTCTCTAAATTCACTACTGAGTACATCTGCATATATACTGGCAAATCAAGATGAAATGCATTGTTTCCAATTTTCTCCAACATGGTGAATGGACCATACCAGATGAGTCGCAACTTCTTCCCTTCTCCCTTCATCCTGTCCTTGTTGATGTGGAACCACATTTTGTCGCCCACTTGGAATTGATGGTCAACTTGGTGTTCGTCATGTCGAGTCTTTCAATGGGCTTGAATTTTCTCCAACTGCTCTTGTACTGCTTGGTGAATCACTTGGATTCCCTGAATGAACTGCTGAGCTTCATCCCTATCATTACATCCACTAGAGCCATCTTCCCTTCCAAAGACCATATCAAAAGGGTCCTTTTGCAGGTAACCAAAGCATGTCTCAAACGGTGAACGCTATGTAGATGAATGCATTTCTCAGTTGTAGGAATGTTGTACATAGGGGAGATGTTCATCCCAGAACTTGGGATGTTTCCCACAATAGCCTCGTTACAAGTGTACCATGGTACGATTTACAACCTCTATCTGTCTGTCAGTCTGCGGATGAAATGTTGTGCTTCTTTTCAATTTGGTGTCCATCCTCTTCCACAAAATGGTCCAAAACTCTCCGAGAAAGCGAGAATCCCTATCCGACAATAGATGTGGGTAATCCAAAATGGACCCAAACATGCTGAAAGAAAAGACAAGCAGTCTACTCTACAGTAATCTTCTTTTTACAAGGCATAAGAATACATATCTTGCTAAAACAGTCAACGACAACATACAAATGATCGTGACTCTTTTTAGACAAAGATAAACCTCCTACAAAGTCAATTGACACACTTTCCCATGGACGACTCGGAATAGAGACTGGTGTGTAGAGCCCAAGTTTTCTATTAGAAGGCTTTGAAATAGAACACATCACACACCCCTTTACATAGTGAGTCATATTTTTTTTCATATGAGGCCAAAAACAAAATATTTTTACATGACATAAAGTCTTTTCGTCACCAAAGTGTCCAGACACAAGAGTGGTGTGGGCCTCTCGAATTACAAGTACTCTTTCCCTTGTGGGAATACACAATTTACCAAGGTGATACAACAATTTCCCCTACAAGTGATAGTTGTCCACCTGTGAACCATGGGTTAGTTTTGCATAAATTTCCTTAAATTCATCATCGTTATCATATTGTTCAACATAACTCTCCAAAGATAATGAAGCATTATGCAAAATAACATAAGCAAAAATAGGAGGCGAGATAGCATATCAGCCACCTTGTTGCTAGTGCCCTTCTTATACTTTATTTCCAGATGAAACTGTTGAAGGAAACCCATCCACCTGAAATGACAAGATTGTTGCAACTTGGTTTGTGACTGAAGGTACTGAAAGGGCTGATGATCTGTATGGATGATGGTCTCCTTGCCGATTAGGTAGTGTTTCCACTTTTTCACACTCTGCACCAAGGCATAAAGTTCCTTGTCATAAGTGGGATATTTTATCATAGCTTGAGAAAACTTCTCAGAATGGTAAAAAATGGCTTCTTTTGCTGCATCAGTAAAACTCCCATGGCATAACTACTAGCATCAATTTCGATCTCGAATGGCTGTTGGAGATCGAGTAAGGCTAAGATTGTCGCAGTGCTGATCTATTCCTTCAATATTTCAAAGGACTTTTGTTGGCTTCCTCCCCATTGGATGACCTATTTCACTTGTCAATGTGTGCAAAGGTGCTACAATAATAGATAAATTAGAAATAAATATCCTCCAATACTGAACTGCACCTAAAAAGCTACGGACCTCGGTTACACTAGTAGGCTTAGGCCAATTTAAAATTGCTTCAACTTTAGAGGGATCAATTTTTAACTGACCATGACCAGCAATATGACCTAGGTAATTTGACAATTTTACAAAGATTTTATTTTATTTATTTATTTATTATATATATATATATATATATATATATAATTATTTTTTTTCATTCAGTACATCAAGCAATTTCTTTACATGACACACATGCTCAACCCAGCTCTTACTAAAGACAAGTATATCATCTAAACATACAAGAACAAAATCATCAATGAAAAGTTGAAATATATCATTCATAACCCTCATAAAAGTGGTTGGAGCGTTGCAAAGTCCGAATGGCATCACCATCCATTTGAACAACCCATGTTTGGTATTGAAGGCAGTTTTCCATACGTCCTTTTTTGTGATTTGGACCTGGTGATAACCACTGCGCAAATCCAACTTGGTGAAATAAAAAACATTCTTTAATTGATCTAATAAATCATCTATGCGTGGAAGGGGATAGCAATTTTTCACCGTAATTTTGTTGAGTGCACGGTAATCCACGCACATCCTCCATGTATAGTCTTTCTTTAGCACTAAGACAATTAGTGAGCCATATGGAGAGGTGCTCAAACTGATGACCCCTTGGTCCAGCAATTCTTGCACTTGTCTCTTGATTTCCTCCATCTCAATAATCGACATCCTATACATGCCAATATTTGGCAGAGGAGCGTCATGCTGCAAATGGATCTCGTGTTGGATTTCCCTCTTCGGAGGTAATCCCTTCAGTTCCTGAAATAGCTCAACATAGTTAGAAATTAATTCAGATAATTCTTGTTTATTTTTTTTATCGCAACCCTGGAAAGCATCAGTGAATTTGACCTCTTTTTCCCTTACGACTATAAGCATGCAACCCTTACTTGAATTCACCAGTGTTTTCATCTGTCCAACGCTTACAAGGCTGGCATTGATTTTATTTTGATGAGCCCTTACTATATATTCTATCCCATCTTTTGTGATTTGGTATTTGTTTTCATGACTAAAGAAGACCGCCTTTCTGTCATACAGGTATGGGGTCCCTAACACCATGCCACAGATATCTAGTGGTATTACATCCAGTTCTACTTTGTCTACTAGCTTAGAAGCAATTACAAATTTGACCTTACACTATTTGGTTACATTCAGTTTTTCTTTATCATGTATCCATCCAAGCGGATAAGGTTTCAGGTGTAGTTTTGTTTCTAAGCCAATTTTGTTTACTAGGGATTCTGCAATTAAGTTTGCTTGGGACCGAGTATCAAACATAGTTTCAACTTTAGTATGATTTACAACAACTCTGATATGAAACAATTCAATTCTCTTTTGGTCACTAGGAAGGGACTCATTTATAGAACTGGTGCCTTCATGTGATTCAAAATTGACATGAGGTGTAAGAGTACCTTTTGTTCTTGCTACTGTGATCAACGCTTCATCTCCTGAATCTGATCCAAGGTCTTTCTGCACTATTTCCACTGTCTTTTGCTTCCCTTTTCCTCCATACTTCTTTGGACACTTTTCTAGGTGTTTCTTCCAATAGTGATCGTCATCGTGGCCTTCCTTTTTGAAATTATTGCAATACGGTCACTCCCCCTATTTTGATGCTACTGTTTTCTTCTCCTTTCCCTTCCATTTCGCTTTAGATTTGTCATTGGGAGTTTTGAATGGTGTTTTTCTGGAATGATCATCTCTTTCATTTTTGCCCCTGTTCTCAATATGAATTGCCTTTACACTAGTTGAGTCAATAGTGGTTGGTTCAAACAATAACAATGAATGCCTAATATAATTGTGCAATGAGCCAATATACTTAGTTACAGCTTCAGGTGTATCAAGTGCAATACCCAAATTCAGTGCCTGCTTTCTAAATTCCTCTATAAAACTCTGAACACCCTGACCTTTACCTTGCCTTAAATACTGCCAATTCATAATGCTTTTTTCTTGTATCCTAAGGGATAAAAATCTTCCTTTAACGCAGAAATAAAATCAGGCCATGAGGAAAAGAGGTTACCCACATTCTTACTATGCTGCAATTTTCTCTCCCACCAAACAAGAGCAGTGTTGCTCAGTCGTAGAGAGGTCAGCTGAATCTTGGCCTCATCCTCTACGATCTATTGAATCCTACAGTAGACCTCAATCTACCTAATCTAATTATTAAGCTTTTCTGCATTTCTTTCACCATTAAACATGGGAAGATCAAATTTAACATCTAGTTTAAAGAAAGGCTTCTTAGATGCATCCTTTGAATTTCTACGATTATGGTGGTGAGAGGAAGGAGAACCTTCACTCCCAGAAGGAGAAGGAGGAGATTGTTCTCCACCATTCCCATGTGTTGAACCTTGTCCTTCTGGGTTTCTTTCCTTTGCTTTCTCTAGCCTTAAAACCAACTAACTGATATTCTCTGCCATTGAATAGAAAGTCTTGTGGAAATTGTGCTCCTCTTTGAGATGAGCTTCATCTTTTGCCATGTTTCTCCTTCGATGTGCATGACCCGCTTCGAGATCAAAAGGCTCTAATTCCCCTTCACCTCTTCGGATTCTGTCTCTTGTTAGCATACAAACATGAAATTTTCATCCAAAAAGACCTGCTCTGATACCACTTGATCCAGGGATCTTTCACTTATAGATGTATGAAAAGAATCACATGTAAAAATTGCATCTTAACATGAAATCATAATGTGCACACAAGAAAGAAGAAGAAGACACCATAAAAAGCATGAAGGAAGACACAAAGACTTGATAACGGAGTTCGTCCAACTTGGACTACGTCTCTGGGCCCTGCTCAATCAATGGGGATGACTTTATATTAAGTGGCATAAAAAGAAGAGGGTGCAATCATCTAATCATCAAAAGAGGCTTATACCTCCATTCTGAAAGGTGGCTGAGAACAGAAAAATTCATATGGAGAAGTGGGCAGCACCAATGCATCTGTGGTGTTGATAGGGGCTAAAAACATCTCAAACTTGTCCAAAATAGACAAAATGCACTATCGGCCACCTGGAAGCTCTCCTGCCTCAAACAACGTGCTGAAATTCCTCTCCCTCGTGCTTTTTCCAACTATTGGGCTTTTATAATGGGTCGTTTTGACAAATCTCGCTTAAATCAGGGTTGTTTTGGCATAAAATAGAGGTTGTTTTAGTAGAAGGGTCGGCAGGTGCAACAAACCCCAATACAAGATTTTATTGTTCCAAGTGATAATTCATAAATATTTGTAAAACTCTAGAAAATCCAACCAAATATTTAAGTCCCAGACTTCAAAAAATGTTAAATCAAGCATATATCCTTATCAGGCCTAGGCTCGACATCACAATCGGCATGTCGTTGTCTCTAAGGTCCTGTAAATGGGGGAATGCCGACCACCAATCATCGATATCAGCATCAGCCGATCGCATCGGCATCCCGCTCATACAATAGCCGAGGGTTCTAGTCTTCTGATCGCCGATGCCGATCTGATCACTTTATATTGTCGATCCTAATCGCAAGTTGGCCCCTGCCTGGTTCCGATATCTCCGATATACATATGGCCTTCCTCTAACTCGATATTTTGGCAATCGTTGATCGAGGGTCTTAAGGTCTGCCCTCTGCACGATTTCCAATGCATTTCCTTTCTAATGGAAAATTCCTCATTTTCTTAAGGAACATAGCAACCTTCTTTTCTCGATAACTTCATCATCCGGACTCGGATTGAAGTGTCGTTCATGCCATTGGAATCAGGATGATGAGATCTATGATCTTTTCTTGGGTCGACTTCATTCTAAACACTTTGATTCTAATCTTTTCCATGTCATTGCATCTGAAGATCCACTTCGATCAAGGGTGATAGTACAAGTACATGTACAGGTACAAATATAGGTGTAGGTACAGGCACAAGTGAAAGTACAGGTACAAGTACAGATGCATATGCATAGGTTATGGATTATTGTCTTACAACAAATGGATTGGTCAGGTTTTGAGACATTATATATGTACTAGATAGCAATGAGCTCAAGAAGGTGATCTTGAGGGAGTTTCATGCAAAACCATATTCAAGTCACCTAGGTTATCAGAAGACATTGGCAACAGTGAAGATATATTACTATTGGCCGAATTTGAAGAGGGATGTAGTAGAGTTTGTGGCTATATGTTTTGATTGTCAATGAGTAAAAGAAAAGTGTAAGAATCCAAGTGGAGTGCTGCATTCAATTTTGATTCCAGAGTGGAAATGGGAGGTTATTTCCATGGATTTCATCATAGGGTTGCTGAAGATAGTGAAGCATCATGATTCCATCATGGTCATTGTGGATAGGTTAACAAAGGTTACACACTTCCTTCCGTTGAAGTCTACATTCTCACTAATGATGTGGCACAAGTGTTCATCAGAGATGTTCTTAGACTACATGGCGTTCCGAAGAACATTGTGTCATACATGGATGTGAAGTTCACTTCCAATTTTTGGAAGGCGTTATTTCCATGTTTGGGCACAGAGTTGGCCTTCAACATAGCTTATCATCTGCAGACAGATGGATAGACAAAGAGGGTCAACAGGATATTGGAGGACATGTTGAGGATGCGTGTAATGCATCAGAAGTGGAAGTGGCAAGAGTATCTCCCTTTGGTAGAGTTTGCATACAACAACAGTATCAGTAGTATTTAAGGATGGGTCCTTTTGAGGCATTGTAGGGTTGGAGTTGTAACACTCCCATCAGTTGGAGTTATCGGTTACCAGAGTATTGATTGGACCATATATGTTGGTAGACATGGAATAGGAGATGTAGGTGATCAAGAATAATCTAAAGGAAACACAAGATAGGAAAAAGATTTA
Organism: Pinus tabuliformis; assembly: GCA_031772625.1. Classification (NCBI taxonomy): domain Eukaryota; kingdom Viridiplantae; phylum Streptophyta; class Pinopsida; order Pinales; family Pinaceae; genus Pinus; species Pinus tabuliformis. Next base: position 981,589,587 of record CM062812.1, read on the forward strand.
TGCAAACAAGAATAGGTATTTTAAGGAGTTTCAGGTTGGGGAACAAGTGTACTTGTGCATTAAACTGAAGAAGAGCTCCTTGCAAATTGGACCGTGTGCCAAGATGGCTCCACGATTTTGTGGACCCTTCAACATTGTTGAGAGGATTGGGCCAATGGCCTATCGACTTGCATTACCTCCGACAATGAAATTCCATGATGTTTTCCATGTATATTTGCTTAATAAGTATGTTAAGGATGTTGATCATGTGATTGACTGGCCTCTATTGCAGGTGGAGCGATATGGAGAATTCCAGCCAGAGCCTCAGTGTATATTGTTGAAAAAGATGTTGATGCTCTGGAACCGATCAATCGAGCATGTTAAAGTGCAATGGAAGCACTTTGGGCCCGATGAAGCTACATGGGAGATGATAGATTAGATGCGGGCTATGTATTCTTCCTTATTTTTCAGTTGAGGCAAATCAACTTGATATGGTGGTTTGGTATTTTCTTATGGTGGTTTGGTATATGATATGTGATGTTTTGATATGTGCTTAGATATGTTGATTAGTGTATGTTTGATATATGTTTTGGTATATGATTTGGCATGTGTTTTGGTATTTATATTTGTGGTGATGTTTCTATATGTACCCATGTGTATGGATGTAAATACAGTAACGATTTGTGTTATAAAGCTCCACTATGTGGTATCCATTCCTATTTCTAGAGTCCAACCATCATTATGAGGACCATGGTCAACTTTATAGGGTTTGAGTGAACCTTCAGGTAAAATAATTTCCTAAGTTAATCCATGTCCTAGCAGTTGCCCTTTGTTTTACTTTTTGTTTTTTTCTTTAGGTGCTTTTAGTCTTTTGACTAATGATTCTCCTTTTGTAGTGGCATAGTTTCTCACTACACCAATAGAGTTGGAGGGTTTTCCAAAGTTTCAGAGCTATGACATAGGTTGATTTTTCTTCTTTTCTATTTTAACTAAATCAATATTATTTCTTGTTAGTTCATCAAGATTGAAGTTGTTACGAAAATTCCTCTTTTGCAACTTTACCATGTGAGCTAGGGTTTCATTTGTGTTGGTTATAATGTTCAGGTGAATTTCTCCTACCAACCTAATTACCACCTAGAACCCGAATATTGCCTCTTTAATTTGTTCCAGATTAGCTAAGCATCTTTACCCCCTTTTCTCTATGTGGCACGGATACGTTGTCACTGGGGCTATGTTGATCCCATTCGGATCAATAGGATTGTCTAATGCTCGAACCCTGCTCTTTTCCTTTTCTAGGTGTGTTGTCTTGTGATACGACTCTCAGTTAAAAGGAAAATATTAATAATCCTTCATGTTTGGGAATCTAACCAATATGAAACACTAATTGGGTTAACTTCTCTAGTTTCTTGTTTATTTTTCTGGGTATTTTTCCAGTGGCATAAAATATATGGTCGATCCAAGCACTGTTGGTTCCTGTTATAATTTAAAGGGGTTTTATTACACAATCAGTTGAAATATTGTCTCTAAAACATCTATTACCCATTTTGTAATGAAATGTGTTAAGGTTTTGACTCTACTTGTGTTTATGTGTGTGCGTGTGGGGTCGGTGTTCTTTCACAACTCTACTGTTTTTGTTCCTTTATGGAAGACTGTAATGTTTATACTATGCTTAAATTATATCATTATGTAATTTATGGGTTGTGTCGACATGATTAATAGAATTTGTTTGAAGAATGTTAGTCTTTATTGGTTTATGGTGCCAATATAAAATTATTCTATGATATTCGTTATGAGATATTAGATTTTAACATCCATGGCCATTTTGGTTATCGATCTGGTTGACTTGCAATTTCTGTGATATGTGTGTGTGTGTGTGTGTTTGTGTGTGTGTGTGTGTTCAAGTTATTCTCTTTTGTTCATTTACATCCTTTAGAATGATGTTTATCTTCTAGTTATTTAAGGCCATCATAAGACGTGTAATATTTATTTTCTCAGTGTAATTACAATATTCTCCCCTTTCCAGCCGAGTAGTTAAGGGACTGCTTTTTGGTTTACCAGTCCCGTAGCACAACCTGGAACTAACCCTTTCTTTGCAAGCCGTTACACTATTATCTTGAACCTGTTTTGGTTTTGTTTTTCGAATGTCTAGACTGATGAGCATGATTTTAGTTTCTCACTCTCAACCACAGTCTGATTCTTTGGCATAGACTAAGGGTTGAAATTTTACTATTTGCAGTGACAAGATAGAAATTCTAAGTGCCTGCTATAGTCTTTGTTTTTCCTTATCATTGTTTCAGACTTTGTAATAGTTAGTTACCAACTCCACATATAAATTCTTAAGAACCATTACGATCTATTCCAATCACCATCTAGTTTCATTTACTGAACTCTTCTATGCTTGAGACATGATATTGTTTTCCTATAGATATTGTTATCCAATGTATTCTAATTTAGATGATGTTCTCATATTAATTTAAACAAAGTAGAAGAAATTTAGAAATAACACCGAGTTAATACGACACAATATTTAACAAGAAAAATAAGATACAATACTTATCTAGATTTTTTCCTTTCAGTAAACTACAAACCATCGGGAAGAGCAAAGCTCCACCCAATCGTGAGGTTATTCCTTGCACTGCACCTTCCCTCCTAGCTAGCTTTTCACCCAGGGTAGCTTTCTAGACAATATTATAAGATTCTTTCATGCTACCTGATCATTACCAGACTTAGCCCCAGATCACCAATCTGGCTCCACACAGAATCTACTGGCCTTTTTTGTTCCCTTCCCTCTCCTCCTACCTTAGGTTCACAATACCCTCTTGGAATTCTCTTGGAAGTCTTTGTTTCCAATGGAGGAGTTTGGGTAGGTAACTACCTTGCCCATAACTGTCCAACTACCTGGGGTAATATTTCTCTAACATTGCTTCCCAATCATGGTGCATAACAAGGAAAAGACATTATGCAATTTCAATAAAATCAAATATGCATTCATATATGCCCATTTGTATGTTTTAGCCTTCTCAACCCACAATTAAAACCACGTTATTTAACTGCGGTAAATAGTAAAATATTAAATTTCCCACAGTTCACCCAATTACTATAGTGAAAGTAAATTAACTATTTACTTTTTCACTGGGGTGTTACAATAATATTACATTTTACTCAATATTTCCCCTCAAATGGTCCACTTCTTATTGTAATATTTCTTTATATTTGAAGTTTAAAAGTAAAAACCTTAACTATAAAATTAGTAGGGGTGAGGGAAAATATTGAGTAAAATGTAATATTTAGGATAGGGGGTGATGGGAAATATTAGGCAAAATGTAATAATATTACATTTCAATTAGTATTTCCCCCACCCCTAGCCACTTTTTATTGAAGCGAGGGTGGTTATAAATAATGGGTAACATATAATACTATAATAATATATTTTATCCAAGATTTACCCTCCCTTGATCCACCTTTTATTTAAAAAATCATTTATATTTTATATTCCTAAGTAAACTTAGCTATTATGTAAACATTTGATCCTAGTATGGTAGAGATGTTGTAATATTAAACATTTTGACTCAAGCAAAAATAAAATAAAATAAAAATTATAGTAATAACTATATTTATAATTAATCATTAAACCAATCTAGATCCATTTTAACTACAGATCTACCAAGTCTGGAGAGGGATCAAATTTCTTAAGATGAAAACTAACTGAAGTAGATTTGGAATTAAGATGGATCTAGGCTGATTTTTATATAATTTGATTTAGTCAAAATTTTAAACATCACATTTCAATATCTCTACTATATTAAATTAGAGAACTCTATGCAATTGTTTAAATTTTATATTTATTAAACATTTATTCACGTTAAAATAAGATTCGAGAAAGCAATGTATACTCATTCTAAATGTTAGATTTTTTAAAAAGATCAAATTCACAAATAAAAGATAACAAATTGTTAAAATCATTCATAATCTAGATGTATATATACCCTGTAATCAACCTTCTAAATCCTGAGTTAGGAAGTTCGAATTTCATTCATTTTATGATTCTACAAAATATATTTTTGCATGAATATGAAGTTCATACATCTTATCCTAATGGCTAATCAAATTCAAAATCAAACCTTTAATGAGGATGGGATCCCTAAGGAATTGTATAGTAAAAAAGGGGTATGTGCATGGTGTTGTTGTAACATACCCCCTACTGTCCATACCCCTTACTAAGGGTAGAAGGAGACAGTTACTTTGATGACCCAAAATCTAATGTTTAGTTATGGAAATGGGGTCATGAAGTTTCAATCTTTTTCAAACTTCTCAAAACCCAGAATAAACAACATCATTGCATTCGTCTCATCGAGACATTTTCAATTACATAAGATATACCTCAATCTGAATTATGGATCAAGAGATATGGCCAATTAAAGAGTGGCTAGTAAAACTATTTTGCATTATCATTTCTCCCACGTGGCACCCAAGTGTCATCTCACAAGGCACCTATGTCGCTATTCTTCCATTGAGGACAAGTCCACGTGGAACAAGCACATTCCTCCTTCATAGTTAATGGTCAGCCTAATTGTGTGAAATACACATCACATCCCCAACTGAAGCCCAAACCCTGACCTAGACAATCCAACTTGATTACACCACAGGCTCTGACTCATCACTAAGCCTGACTAGCTTGACCCCCGACTAGTCGGTCCCACCCCAACTAGTTTAGTTTCTTTCCTTTGGTTCAGCATGAACTCACCTAGAAAGTCGCTTCTTAGCTCACTTGCTCGACCCTATCGACAAGGGTCAGACCACCCATTACTCAAGTTGCTAGGACAAGTGCATTTTATGTTCCATCTTTCTAGCTAATTAGCTGACCTCGGCCTCAAAAGTCCCACCAACAATTTCTCGGCCTACTTTGCAAGAATTTATACTTAGATATTTTTTGAGATCGCTTCCTAACTTTATGCATGCCTAAATCCTTCCATCTCTTCAACCACCGCAATTCCTAGTGCACCAAGTCCATGAAAGCCATTATTCATTACGTTAACAAACATGTTTGTGCCAATGTAACTATACAAAAGAGAGTTATCTCTCTTGAGCTTACTCAGACATAAGGTCACATGCATATCTCTCAATGTGATACAACTAGGCAGGGTCAGTCAATATGACCTAAACCAGTCAACATGCCTCGATAAGCAAGACTAGAACAACCCAAACTAGTCAACTTACCTTGACTAGAGAAGATAGAACCAATCAATATAATCCCAGCTAGTCAACTTAGCTCAACTCGACTAGATTAATCAAAAATACCCAGCCAGTCGATTTTCCTCAACTAGTCAAAAATAAAAAAATGAACTAACCAATCATCTTACCTTGATTAGAGAAGATAAGTGAAATGGCCCCAAAGTAGTCGACTCACTCGACTGCCAAGTACAAATTGAGTCCTTTGTCATGAATGTGTCCCATGCTCTTTAGGACCTATATGCCATGTTGATAACCTTGTACACGTAATTCATGACCAAGACATGACCTCATCAGTCGAATAGCACAAATAACTAATGTACCAACATTCTGGGTCCACCCACAATGAATGCCACATTGGCTATAAATCATCAACATGGAATTATGGCACCTTTCAAATTATACACGCAACATAACTTATCAACTTAACTCAAGCCTTATTAGACCGTACAATTTGAGCACCCTTTGGTTAACCCAGAATGAAGTTATGTCAGTGTCATGTCCCTTCTCAAACACGTTTGTAACAAGGTGTTTCCACACATTTTTGCACAATTTTGGGTAAGGGAAAGAACCCAACATTTTCGACTTAGGGACTTAGGAGGAAATTCGACTTAATCTGCTTGCTAGTGGAAGGTGGGAGCCACCCACATGGGAATTTTAACTAGGCCATTTGAATGGTTTGGATGGAATTCGAAGTGCTGGATGGAGGGGCCCACATAAGGCAAGGAAGGTCCACAAAGATAAAAGGAGGAGAGAGCTCTCACTTGGATTCATTCTTACACCTTGCAATCAAAATTACTTGATTGTTCGCTATGTTGTTTAGCTGAGTCAACCGATTGTTTAGCCATGAATCTCTCAAGTGGGAGATTTAAAATCTACTTTGGGGGACCATCTATGCCCGCCCTAGAGAGTTAGTTCCATAAGTATTTCAGGAGTCCCGGGAGTGTGTACAACACTACCATTCAGCCATAACAGGGAGTGTGTATTTATGGCTAGTTGGAGAATAAGAAGGGGGAGTTTGGATCTATCAGTGATCAAGCATTTTCCGAGAGAGTTATAGGATTGGGATAGCAACAAAGGTTCAGCCTTTCTTGTGAGTTTTGGAGCGAACATAGACAGGATCCCAGCAGTTCGATTTACACTACCTGGGGCCTGCATAGAGAGCCACCACTCAGCTCATGTGGGAGTTGGAGGAAGGAATTATAGAGTTGGAGCTGGCCTGGAGAAGTAGGAGATAACTTGGAGGGTCATTTGAGGAGGATTGTTGTAGTTGGGAGAGCATAGATTGATAGGATCAGTCACAACAAAAAAATTCGAAATTGGGGGAGGTTCAAGCTGTGAAAGGTCAATTTTTGAAGGTTGGAACCAAGGGAAACCCTTTCAAAGTTTTTCTGGGTTTTGGGAAAGCATCAGAATCCTAATTTGATAGAATTTTCTGGGTAGATCTAAGGGGTCAAATAGGGATCCCAACTCAACCAACAATTGGAGGAACTAAAGGGAATTTGGGCTAAAATTCTGAGGTCAACATTTGGCCAATTTTTCTGGGATTAGGCCAAGGAGCAAGGAGCTAAAATCTCATAATTTTCTGAGCACATGAAGTAATGATTCCAACCCTTCGAAGTTAGCAGCCATAGCATTTTTCTAGGGTAGCGCAGTTCAATTTGGTGCAGCAGTTGTTGCAGCCTTCAGTTTAGCATTTTCTCACCTGGGTTTTGTCAAGCTTGTCCATTGAGACAAACCTAGGTGTAACATTATATTTTACTATTGTGTTTTTCTCCTGAAGAAGTAATAAAATGTCTCGACAGTTCTGTATTTCTAGTGTTTCCATTAGTTCTTAATGTATATTTTGTTTTTCTGATTGCTGGATTGTTTGCATGTTTTGTATATCACTTACATTACTTTTTAGGATCGTTACAGTGGTATCAGAGCCATGATCTTGACTAGCTGTGGGGTAGCCATCTAAGTCATGAAAGGTTTGAGCATGTATGCATAGTGACGTGTTAAACCATAGACAAATTATGGCTCAAAGAAGATTTAGCATGTAGGAATTATTGGGTGGAATCCATTGGAATGATGAGAGATTGGCCTAGTTGAGGAAGGTGTCAGACCAAATCCATTCTCATCCTTACAGCAAAGACATTAGTGGTGCGTAGGCCATGGGGGGTGCAACCATCTACGTTGTGTGGGGAAAGTTGACAAAATCAAGGCATCAGATCTCCTCAAAAGGAGAAGACAGGAGAGGGATAATTAGAGGGTGAGAACAGGGGGCGCTTTTGCTATTGGAGACATGGCTTTAGAAATCAATAGCCTAAGGAGGAGGAATTTTGGGAACACTAAAGCATGAGGAGCATGTCAATGTGTCCAGTGTGACACAGGAGTCACCCTTGTTGGAGATTCCTTTGATAGCTCTAGCTGACACCTTGGGGGAGCAAGTAGAGCACACACCCACAAGGCCTTCCATTGATGAGTTGCAAAGAGACACAAAGGTGTCCACCATTGAGGAGGTGCCATCCATTGTTGAGGTATCCATTAATGAGGTATCTAAGGTTGTGACTGAGTACTCAGGTGATAGTAGCGCACCACAGGTTGATGAGGTGCCAAGAGACATCTCCACCATTGATGAGGAGCTGATAGGTACATAGGAATCTAGATCTATGCCAGAGTTACCAGATGATAGTCACCTGCAGTTGATTAGCGAGCATGTATTACATGTTGGATTGTCTATGGAGGAGCAGTTGGAGGCTCATGTTGCATCCATGACGGAGGAGGATGTGCAACCATCCTTTGGGATAGCCATTGATGAGGGGCAACATAGAGACCGCACCTTGGGATTTCAACACAGTTTGTTTTGAAGGCACATTGATGAGATCTACAATGTTATTATCCCACCCTTATGCATTGGATTGAGGGAGGCAACGTTCTCTAGACATGCCCTAGGGAATGGTCAGGTTAGCCGGACTGAGCGACATGAGCTAATTATGACACTGCATCAGCTTGGAGGGCTTGTTTCTTCCACACGGGATTGTACATTCGATCCCTCCTTTAGGATTGGGTGGCGAGAGGGACTGAGATGGTACCCGATGGAGCAGGCTAGGTGGTTGGATACATCCATGGCCACATTTTAACAGAGGCCATGGATAACCATAGGGACTTGAGGGCCAAACTATTGTTGGGATCCAGGTGGCATTTTCCATCACATTATAGATTCATTAGGTGACAATAGTAGCTGCGTGATGGATCCGACGTTTGGGTGCACACACATTTTCAGATCTCCATCAGAGCCCGGGAAAAAACTAATGACAAGATGGTTTGAAAAGGGAGTAGACCAATTTCATGAGTTGTCTTGACATATTGATTGTGCATGGAGTCATAGGGTGATTATCCTACTATGGCAGGAGCTGTTAAGAGGAGGTGGCATCGGCAGACCACGGAACAGGGAATTACATGGAGACAGTGCTCTCTCATTGGTATATTGGACATTGGAGCTACTAAGGATAGGCACAATAATGAAATTCCCATTGGCATCCGAGGAGTCAGACCACTCAGGTCTTTCAGTGAAGATGGGGAGATGTGGCCCACATCATGGACGGATTACTAGCAGATTGGTGGATGCGTTGACACATGCATCAGAGAGTACAATCTTATGAAAAGGGATGTGACCTGATGCATACAAACCCAATTTTAGAACCAAGCATCCATTGTTGTATATAGGTATGCAGTGATAAGAAATGGCCTACAGAGGAGCATGGAGATGCGTGGTTGTTTGATGTAACATGTTAGTTTGCATTGAGTGACTCACCTCACATTGAGTACATGTGGGGAGAGCCAGATATAGTGAAACAGGCAAGATATGAGATGGTACATGATGGTACAACAGTAGCACGGGGTATCCAGTGGTGTATAGTGATAGGCTACAGGGTACAGTGCCAGGTCGAGGACTACAGGGATACACAATGGGATGCAAGGGCACATGGTGTTGCACAGCGAGGTCTTGGAGGGTTTCCTCCAAGGTGATTTATGAATGGAGACACCAAGCATACCTTTGGGTGTACTTCACCAAGTATCGACAAGGATGCAGATGAGCGATACTCGATGGTATCCATGGGGACTCACATGCATGTCCCTCTTATACATCACTTACATGGACACACAACTCAACTGTTTTCTTTGACACTGTGGGCACGAGCAGCTGGGGATAGGGAGCTCACTAGAGATATTGGGATGACACTCAATGCTCTAGGAGAGAGACTTCTCAGTGGTGGCATTGGGTTGGTGCACGAGTTGACAACCACAGGTTGGGGGATGAGCTAATCATCTACAAGGGTGGCATATCGTTCATTAATGAGCCTATGCCTGGGGAGCAAGTTACGAGGAAGACACGTGTCACTCTTTCCACAGGGCATGTCAGGACCATGCATGAGCAGAGGATACCATGTACGATTGAGGCAACTTTCCAATATGTGTCCGACCTCCAGACATTATATTGGCACATTATCGAGAGGGAAGATGGTAGACCCAAGGGAGATGGTTGGCAAGGACAAAAGGGGTCCACATACCCTGAGTTGATTACGAGTATCGGATACCCATCTTTTAGTTGCATTCAGGGGGTATCTCTTTGGCACACATGGCTACCAGCTATCATCAGTACTAGACAGTGGCAGGCACAAGGCAGATTAACATGTATCAAATTAGCCTGGGATATATGGAGCCTATATAGTGATCACATACAGGGACTAGAGATGAGGGCCAGAGGGATTCCATCCATTGATAGGGTTATGCCACAACAGGTCTGGCTATGGGATGCAGGGATTCAATTGATCAATAGATCACTTGTGATGAGCGGAGTCATGGCAGAAGGTGATATAATTCGCTCATGGGATGACACATGGGGGTTCACAAAGGGTTTCATCATATGGGGAGGCAAACATTCTCTATTTTTGCATAGGTTCAGAGTTATATTTGGATGGGTAGGTCTTGGTGCCATGGAGATGCCCATGCATGATGTGTCTCGCCTCTTTCATTACCCCAACATCGAGTTCCGAGAGAGGAGGATATTGATTGCACACGATGGGGAGTATGACACAGTCAAAGTAGCGTAGCGTCAGCATGGTGGCACCACTCTGGGACTAACAAGGAACTTGGGCATCAAAACTCTTCACAGATCAATAAACTTTAGGGATGCGTCGGCTACTATAGGGGGAGATCATACAGATCTTCCATTGGACTTTAGCGAGTTACTGATGGAGCACGGTACTTCTGGTACTTTCACTGGACAGGGTAGTGAATGGAGCAAGGGGAGCTTCATGTTGGATAGGATTGCCTAGGATCCTCGTATTGAAGGATTCTCTCATATCAGGACAATGCAAAGGTTAGGCACACTCCAATGGCACATCTGGTACCCTGGCACATTTTGCAGTGATAGTGGGGAGCAGCAGTTAGAGAGGATGCTTTCTTAGTCATTTCTCGAGGACAACTGATTTTTGGTGCATTGGAGGAACTTGTTGGATGAGGATGTCACCTAGGAGGTGAGCACATTTTGGAGCACCCAGCTTTGAGGTTGCTTGAGGGAAAGTAACACTTGGGAGGGGAGGACGTTAATGTCCCTTCTCAAAAACATTTGTAATAGGGTGTTTCCACACTTTTTTGCACAATTTTGGCTAAGGGAAAGAACCCAAAATTCTCAACTTAGGGACTTAGGAGGAAATTTGACTTAATTTGGTTGCTAGTGGAAGGTGGGGGCCACCCACTTGGGAATTTGAACTAGGCCATTTGAATGGTTTGGAGGGAATTCGAAGTGCTAGATGGAGGGGCCCACATGAGGAAAGAAGGCCCATAAAGATAAAAGGAGGAGAGAGCTCTCATTTGGATTCATTCTTACATCTTGCAATCAAAATTACTTGATTGTTCACTTTGTTGTTTAGCTGAGTCAACCGACTGTTTAGCCACGAATATCTCAAGCGGGGAATTCAACCTCTACTTGGGGGGACCATCCATTCCCACCATAGAGAGGTAGTTCCATAAGTATTTCAGAAGTTCTGAGAGTGCTTACAACACTACCATTCAACCACAACATGGAGTGCATATTTCTAGATAGCTTGAGAATACGCAGGGAGAGTTTGGAGCTATCAGTGATCAAGAATTTGCTGAGGGAGTTATATGATTGGGAGAGAAACAAATGGTCAGCCTTTCTTGTTGTTTCTAGAGCCAACAGAGGCAGGATCCCAGCAGTTCAATTTACAATTACCTGAGGTTTGCACAGAGAGACACCACTAGGTTCACGTGGGAGTCGGAGGAAGGAATTGTAGAGTTGGAGTTGGCTGGGAGAATTAGAAGATCACTTGGAGGGCCATTTGAGGAGGATTGTTGGAGTTGGGAGAACAGAGATTGAAAGAATCAGTCACATCAACAGAATTCAAAATTGGAGGAGGGTCAAGCTGTGAAAGGTCAATTTTTGAAGGTTGGAACCAAGGGAAACCCTTTCTAGGTTTTTCAGGGTTTGGGCAAGGATCACACTCCTGATTTTATATAATTTTTTGGGTAGATATAAGGGGAAAAACAGGGGCCCCAACTCAGCCAGCAACTAGAGGAGCTAAGGGGAATTTGGGCCAAAATTCTGAGATCAAAATTTGGCTAATTCCTTTGTCACTTTTTTTGGGTTTATGCCAAGCAAAAAGGAGTTGAATCTCATAATTTTTTGAGCATAGGAAGCAATGATTCCAACCCTTCAAAGTCAGTGGATAGAGCATTTTTTTGGGGTAGCGCAGTTCAATTTGGTGCAACATTTGTAGCAGACTTCAATTCAACATTTTCTCACCTGGGTTTTGTCAAGCTTGTCCACTGAGACAAGCCCAGGTGCACCATTCTATTTTACTATTGTATTTTGCTCCTAAAGAAGTAATAAAATGGCTCAGTAGTTCTCTATTTCCTTTGTTTCCATGGGTGCTTAATGTATATTTCATTTTTCTAATTGCTAGATTGTTTGCATGCTTTGTATATCACTTACATTCATGTTTAGGATCATTACAGTCATATTCCTCAACACCGACTTATTCCTTAGCTTCATTCCACTAAAAATTCAACAGTGCAACAATTACACTCTTATACCATCGTCGACCTATTCTTCTCAACAACTAGATTAACCTTCAAGGCATGCGCCCACTATAACAGCTTGGTCGACCACACTCAATAGTCACATGGAATCATATGAACAACTTTGCACTTCTTGAACATATTTTCATAACACAAAGGCCTCGTGGCCCCTTATAATCATGATAATTACACATATACATAAGGAATCTCATCATAAACAAACTGTAATAACATAGTCCTACATTAATAGTGTTAAAACATGATGCATCACACAACAATAATGTTCATCTTTAAATTGCATCAAGTATACAAGTAAGCGACGTATCTTATTAAATTCAAATGGTCAGAAATTGAGATTGGGACTTTGACTCTTCATCTAACCTTAGACGAGTTGTAACAAAGCTTACACGGAGCTGTCACCCTTGAGCCAGATTTCAAAGCTGGAGGAAGGGAGCTTCTAACAACTTCAATACCACTAGGAATCCAGAGATCCTCTTGTCTCCACCCAAAAATCAGGTGATATAAAACCCCAGTCCCTCCAACCAAAACCGAATACTCTAATTCCATTGATAGTTTGTTAGTTTGAAGCCTCAGTTGAAGATCTTTCGTACATGCTTATTTAAAAATCTATTCTTGCTACACTTGAGCTTCTTCCCTCTTCGATGCTCCCAAACCATGCATAGTCTGTCATGTTTTTTCCTCAAGAGTTCCTGCCTGAAAACTCTTTGAATCTTCTCTTTCTATTTTATGTGCTTTCCCAAGAGATCTCCCTATTATCCCTTCTCTTGTGCCCCTTGTGACAAGTTGTGTCCTTATGTAAGTCCCCACACTCTCTTTGTTGCAACAATATTATTGGTTTCCTGTGGGCATGCACGACCTATCAATGCAAGTGGTTCACTTGTTCGACAATGTTTTTTGTGGAAAATATTTCACTACCACCTATCCCCGTTGTCTCCACCATGTCTCCTCCATTGTGATTTGTTGCAACGACAACCTTAAACTCTCCCTGCATGTGCTCAACATGAATTCTCTTTTAAATTTTGTTTTTCCTTGCTTGTGTCTTCTTCCAAGAAGAGTATGGATTTTTTCCTTCTCTCTTGTTGAATTAATACATGTATTCAACCCCATTAAGGATGTCACTCAACCCATGAATAATAGTAGTCATTGCTTTATTAGTCTCCCAAGCAACCTCCTACTCAAACTCTGAAATTTGTGTCCCATATCTCAACCTTTTATATTTTTATGTGTGTGTTTGTGTATCAATGTTACAATGTTTGTAAGAGTGGTAATTTTACCAAAGGGATTATCCCAAACCCCTCCCCCTTGGAGGAACATCATCCTTAGTGTTCCAATCCTAAACACAATCCAAAAACATGCTTAATCCTATCATAACTATTTGGAGCTTTATAATTATAGCTCAATTTACAATTAAAATTCACATATACAGTTGCTCGCCCAACAACTAAATAGACATGAAAATTTACATTGAATCAACCACATTTTGTGTCGCTCCTTTGTATTTTTCCTGGTTTTTTTTTTGTATATGGTTTTAGCTTGCTAGCTTGCCTTTTCCTTGAGTGTTGCTCCACTCTATCTTCCAGCATTTCTTTCCTTGCGCTCTTGTTCCTTCAGCAAATAGTTCTCGGCCCATCTCTTCCTCAAACACCCCCAATGTGCTTCTAATTCCAATCATCCATGCCCATGACCCTTTGAAAACCAATTTTATTTTCTGGAATCCACTTCTATACTTCAAAATTCCTTGAGCGACTGTATCCCCCTTCCATGCAATCACTCACATTCCAAGTCCATACATCCCCTTCTCTACTTCCCAATCCCTTGAGAAATCCATTCTTTGGTAAGGTTTCTGTGCATAAAAATTTTTAAAACCAAGGCATGTGCATTCCTCAACACATTCATATTGGTAATAGCATGCTTCATGGAAAACCAGTGGACACCTTTGGCTGCTAGTGTCCCACAATGGTCCTGTTCCTCATTTATTTAACATTAGAGAAATTTTGAGGTATAAAATGGGCCTCAAAACAAAAATATACAACAAAAATCAACTTTATAAGGACCAATAGGATTCAATATGGTGATGTCAACCATGGAGACTGATTCACCATTTTTTGGAGTAAAATAAGTAAAAAGATTAAAAAAAATGAAAACTATTTTTTCAAGTCGTATTTTCAACTTATCTCCCTATGATTTTACTCAAATTTCGAGCGAGAGTGCTTGTTGGATGTAAAATTTAATTCCTCATCCAAGGATTACCCATGTTGCAAACTTTTGATGGACCCTTCTATGCGAAAAATGAGAAATACATGAAAAAAGTTATTGCAATCCTTAGTTGTTAAGGTCTCCTTAGACTTGAATGGTACTCGATCTTGCTTGCCCAAATGAAAATACTTGCAAGTAGTAGTTTCAGGTTTCGATAACTTTGGTAAATCCTTGAATGCATTCTTTTTTCCCAATCTAACTATCTAATCAAAATTCAAATCTCCAAATCTCTTGTGCCACATCCAACTCTCATCAATTTTCGATAAGAAACACCTCTATATTTCCTCTTTTAGAGCATATACATTGTTATCCATTCTTACAACTTCAACTACTACTTCACTAGTGCCTGCAGAATTGATTTGACAATTCTTATCCTTGAAAGTCGCATCATAGCCTTGGGCACACATCTGAGGTATGCTGAGTAGATTATGCTTGAGACCATAAAAAAAAAGGAATTTTTGGCTTTACCTCTTCAATTTGACATACTGACAACTCCTTTTCCAATAATCTTACCAATTGCATTTTTACTAAAGATCACATTTCATTTCTCAACTAGTTTCCACGTCAAAAACTTACCTTTGTCTCCTAAAATGTGTATAGAACAACTATTGTTCACATACCATGACTCCCTTCATTCTATACATATAAGACAACGTTGCACTATCTTGAATTCTCCTTTTCTTTCCAAACTTTGGGCTCTTTGTTGGTATGCTCAATAATTGGATCAAGCCTTTTATTCTTGAATTCACACTTAGCTGCTTTATGCCCAAAGTTTTGACAGTTAAAACATTGGATTAGATTATTCAGAGGTCAAAAGGAATCATTATACCTAGGTATCCTTATCCTCTATCTGAATTGTTGATCTTGCAGATATCTTCTTCTTGACATGAATTGTCTATATGATAAATTCACCCTACAGTTCGCTACCTTGTGCCCATAGTTGGTACAAGTAAACCTATAGCCTAGAAATATGTCTGCATACTTGGAATAAAATAGAATTTTGAAGCTTTGCTAGGCTGACCCATGTCAATTTCGATTTCCCTCTCCAACATTGTTCTTTTGTTGTGAAAACTTTCTCTTATTATTGCATTGTTGATGTTGGCTTGACTCTTGTTGCACACTACCTTTTCCTTTTCGTTGATGTGTTGACCCTTTCTTTGTTGTTGCATTGTCACCATCTTTGGCTACTTACCAGAGGAAATTGGTCTCTTTCCCTTTAATTATGTTGTTGAGCTGAGTTCCACATCAAATCCAAGACCAGATCGATTTGTGGAGACTCACTATGCTTCTAGAAGCTCATTTAATATTTTCCCCTTTTCTAACTCCTTGCTTAGAAAAACAACTTGTTTCTCAAGATTTTCACATTCTTAACTCTTTTCACTAGATTGTTGGTTTAAATCTTTTGTATCTTCTTACCTTCTTCAATTTTCAAGAGTAATGGTTCCACAACTTCAACTTTTTCTTTGATCATCAACTCCTTCTCAGATTTATTTTTCTTTCTCAACCTTTCAATCTCTTAAAGTGCAATAACCACCTCTCCTTCTAATTCTACCTCAACCTATTCACCATCATACTTAATGACTTCTATTTCCATATTATTCATGGCCATAAGCATGAACTCTTTTGTGCTTTCATCATCTCTATCCTTGTCTGAGGATTGGCTTCCTTCACTTTCAAATAAGCTAGATTCTTGGGTATAAAGAATTCTCTTTTGACCCCTCTTTATTTCCTTTCTCACTTTCATGAACTTCTCTCTAGAATCATATTCCTTCTTCTTCTTCTTTTCAGGGCACTTAGAAGCATAATGACCAACTTTACCACAATTAAAGCACTTGAAAAGTAGCTTACCTCTATAATTTCCTAAACCTATTTTGAGCTTCCTCAAAAACTTGGATTCTTCTTCATCTAATTCACAATAAGAATCATCATGCTCTTCCTTGGGCTTCTTATCTTCTTTGAAGGATGAATCCTTTGCTACATGCTTTCCATTTGAAATTCTCATCTAGTCCCAAATAACTTTTGTTGTTGAGAAATCCATAAACTTAACAAGTTCTAATTCAGGAAGGCTAACAAGAAGGGAATTCATGGATTTAGCATTACATGTGAACTCCATATATTGGTCTTTAGTAATCGCTATTGTAGGATTTTGATATTCTTCTTCCGCAAAATCCCACGCATCACCTCCAAGTGATTCACTGTAAGTCTTCATCCTTACTTTATAAAACACATAGTTTATTCCATTGAACATGGGTGCCCTATTGGTAAATCATCCTTCCTATTTTTCCATGGTCCTTGATATTTCTTCCAGCCATGAAACTGATCTGGATCAATCTGGTCTTCTCTTATTAAATTCTTAGAAACTAGGACAATACTAAGAGGGGGTGAATTAGTATTGTAGGAATTTAAAATCATCCTTTCACATGCAATGACACTAGGACTGTTAGCGCTTGAAATTTCACCTCAGGCTGAGAAAGGCAAACTTCAAGGCAACATCAAACCACTTAGCCTCATAGCTAGCCCTACGGGGCAGGAGAGGGCTCTCTCCGATCTATCTCGGTAAAGATCTTCAAAGGGCGAGATAACCAATAAGGAAACACTGATTTTAGGCTAGTAAACTGATAAAAAGAGTTTGTTTTGGGATTTTTTTGGATTTTGGTGGAAAATCGGGGAAAGGCAATTTTGGGTGCGGGAATTGGCCACAGTTTTTGCAGGGGATTCTTTGGGGCAAGGTAGGAGACTGTATTGATGCCTTTAAATTAAGTGAATGGGTAGGAATGACCGGTGAGAAGCTAAGGAGAGTAAGCAATCTTCAAGAGTTCTCTTTAAACGGATGAAAACATAAATATTAAGCAAACTTTAAAGCAGAGCATGGCAATCATGAATTCTACTTTAACACTTCATTTGCCTAATTTGCAGAAGGAAAAGTAAGAAGATGAATCACATAACAAACTTACAAGTACAAAGAGAAACACACCATCAATACATGTAACCACAAGAATCCCAAAAAGGACTGCAAAACCCTGGTCTTTCTTCCTTTGCCAAAATTGCAGAGATACAATGAGTAATACAATAGAAGCTTCTCCCTCAAGAGTCCAACCTCTCCAACCTCTGAAAATGATTGAGAAAATACATAATATAGGCAAGCCAACCTCTTCCCTTGCCTCTAGGGGTCGAGCTCATCCTTCTAGGAGCTGTTTCAACCAATTCTAAACTGAGCACTAAAATCTAGGCAGTCAAAACAACTTGCCTCTATAAGCTAGGAAACCAATTCATTCATTAAATGTTTGCTATTTCATGAATGAATCTTCTAGAATAGGTAAATAAGTGTCATGTCAACATGAAAATACATTAATTACATCAAAGAGGGTGAAAAATCCCATCACAAGTCAAAACTGGTCAAAGCTGGGCGAATTCCTGAGCTGTAGATGAATTCCTGTGAAAACTGCCCAACAGGTCGCGCCCTCTTCCTGAACGGGTCGCGCCCTCTTCCTGAACGGGTCGCGCTACTTTGAAGCTGATTTTGAGGTACTTCCAGGTGTCCAAATGAGGCAAAAGTGGGCTTGTTGGAAAGGTCTGGATGTCTACTTTCCAACCCAAGTGGAATTTCTGAATTTGGTGGTCATTTTCCCCTCCAAAATTGCAATCTCCCAAGACTGCTTCCTGTGTATCAAAAAGGTGGCAGAAAGTCATTTTTTGCTTGTTTTTTGACTTTCTGGAGGCCTAAAACTTGGTGAAATTTCTTGGAAATTGCTGAGAAAGTGTATCTTTACATGAAAAATCCAAAAATGCTGAGTTTTCCCAAAAAGGAGTTGCCCAACGAAAAGGTCGCGTGCGGCGCGCGACCCGTTGGTGGAGAAAACCTGTTTTTTGCCCAAAAAAATCACAAATGACCAAAAATGCTCAAAATTTTTTGAAATTTGTGCTGGAGTTAAGTCATTTAGCATCATGCTCCTTCAAGAAAGCCTCAGCCAAGATGTGGAGGGGATTGGGCCTTTTATTTCGTTTTAGTGCTTTGGCCAGCAACCTCTCCACATGAGCATTGACCTGGAGAAGCATAGCCTCTCGCGAGATAAAATCCTCCCATGGGATACCCTACTGTTTTGATTGTTTAAATACTGCTCCAAGGGGACAAAAACACAAGGGAGATGTTAGGGAGGGGGACTTTTGAAGGGATTTAGGGAAAATTCATATGAAAGGGGAAATTAGGGAAGCAATTATGAAACATATACCATCACATAATCATATTTTGTAGGGGTTTCATAGGAGGTAGGGTTTAGGGACTTTGATATTTTTGGTAAGGAGATTAGGTGAAAATGACGAGGGAGATGGTTGGGATGTGGGGCAAAAAATGGGAGTGAAAGGGATGACCTTGAGAGCAGCAAAACAAAACCCTAGCTTTACTTGCATTTTGACATTTTTAAACAAAATACACATGAACTTCTCCTTTCAAATTGATGGCATTAAAACACATTTTAATGCTCATGCAAGCTTTAGCAAGCAATAAACTTTGATGATTAGAGGCCTACCTGCAACCTTGAAGAGATTTGGGGTCAATTTGCAATTTATAAGCAATTTTTTGTGGATGAATTCCCAACAGGTCGCACGCGCCCAACAGGTCGCGCCAGTGTATTTTCTCAACTGGTAAGACCCCCCTGACAGGTCGCGCCAGCCCAACAGGTCGCGCGCAGGTATTGACAGGTCGCGCGCGGGCTCTGCTTGCAAATTTTGCTCAATTTCTCCCCAAATCACTCTTCACTTTTGCTTTGAGGCAAATGATGATCAAATAGAGGGAGAGAGGGGCTTTATAGGCTTGATTTAAATTAATTTCTCCTCAAACCCTCTTTCTAATGTTTTTAACTTGACACTTTTTCAAAATTTAAATGCTGCTGACTTTATGGTTTCCTATTGTCCTGAAATTGGTTGAACTGATGCTTTTTCTTGAAAATTTTTGCGGGGATAGCTTCTGAGGAATCTTAGCAAAGGGGACCAGGGCTGCATGCTGACTTTCAAAGAATTTTGAATTTTTACAATTTTTTACAAAAATTTGAGAAAATGACCTTGGGCTTTAAAAACAGGGTTTTTAAATCCAAGGTAAAATTAGCTGTACAAGATGAAATCTTTTAAAGAAACACTTTGATAGTCCTCCCTCTGGCCTGCTGGGCATTTATTGACTTTTAAAGACATGACCTCAAAGACAAATTGAACCTAAACCCTAAACCTAGGACTTTGACCTCACGACAAGACAAGGAACCTTGAAAGAATTTATAGACTGAAACAACTTGATGCAGCAGTGCCAAGAGGGGAATAAAGACACCAGCTCCTCCATCAGGGTTATGGCATGCCTAATGGAATGCAATTAAATGACACTGATGAGACACCTACTTATGCAAATGCAAAGAGTTTTGATCCCTGATGGAGGGCTACTAGACCGACTCTAACAAGGACATTAATAAACTTTCCAACAATTAAATTATATGAGTGTGGAAAAAAATAACATATGTATCACAATGAGAACACACAAATTCTTAAAATATTTCTTTCAATTTCTTCACAAGGCACGCTACAACTTGCTACTACAAAGTTATCTGTCTACAACCAACAAGAAGAAACTACTCCTTGATTTATCAGCTACAACTGAAAGGAGCTACAACCCCTAAATTTATTAGTTACTACTGAAAAGAGCTTCAACCCCTAAATATTTACCATAAACTATTAGAAGGATTTACAACCCCTGACTTGAAAGCTACAACTTGCATGACCTCAATGATTCATCATTCATACAATTTTCATACTCAAATCATGAAGCTAATCCTTTTTACAAAAAAATCATTTTTCCTGTCAAACACTCACCAAAACCACCATTACAAAAACCTTCAGCAATCTTTCATTACTAAACAATTCACATTCATCCTCAATTCCACACCAATGTTCTTGCTTCTTTCACACTCTAGATTTCCAAATTCGACTCTGTTTATATAAAATTTTGGACTGATATTTTTGGAAATTTACCTTAGTTATATTGCACTTTGATCTTTACATGAATCTCTTTATTTTTTATTTTTCATGTTCAGTTGAGTCCTCTAAATCTTCTCTTCAAGTTATCAAACTCTCCTTTACATTTTTCTACTTAAAAACTGAGCTTAACTGATCAAATCTAATGTTTTTAGATTTTTACAGGTTTTAGCTAAGTTTCTTCTATTTCTAGTGAATCATCAAGTTTGGCTTAACCTCCAAATCTACCACTTAACTATTTATTCTGCTAGACCACTGCCAACTCGTCCATGCTTGTCTATTTAGAGATTTTTTGCTCTACTGTTATGTTTGGCATAACTTCCAAATACAAGTTATCGACTCATTCATCATGGGCCCTTTACCTTATGACTAGCTCGAAGGCCCTTCATCATATAACACATAAAAACTCACAGAATCATGAAAGTCAATTCTAATGCTACCCAATGAAAATCCTATCCAGCAGAAGTTAAGGAAAAATCATCCTAATTTCCAGCCTCAAATTAAAGTTGAATAAACAAACTATTAAAAGCCAAGATTATATTTCCAGTTAGGCATTCTAAGTGGGTTTCCAATTTGGTTCCATTTATGAATAAAAATGGAGATACAATAATGTGTATCGATTTTAAAAACCTTAACAAAGTTTCTAGCAAAAAAGATAATTTCCCATTGCCTCCCATTTAACAGATCTTGCAAGTTTTTGTTGGATCAAAATTGATTTTCCTTTCTTTATGGGTTTTCAAAATACAACAAAATCCTTGCTCATCCCATTGATATGTTAAGGAAAAATTTTAGGACTAAATTGGGAACCTATGCTTACCAAAAAATGTCATTTGGCTTTATCAATGTTGGGAAAAATTTCTAGAGAGTGATGGATATTGCTTTCAGAATATTGATAAATAAAATCACAATTGTTTATCTTGATGCTATTACCATGTTTTCCAAAAGATGAAAATACCATATTCATGAATTGAAACAAATCTTTGAACAATCTAGGAAATATGGCATCTCTCTAAATCCTAAAAAATCATTTTTTTCTCTTTCAAAAAGTAAACTTTTAGGATTCATTGTTCAAAGATCGAATAATAATAGACCTGATATAGTTACAAACATATCAAATATTTCACTCCCTTATAATAAAAATTCAATGTCGTCGTTTTTAGGACAAATCAATTTTGTGAGGCTCTTCATTCCTCACATTGCAAAAATAGTGTTGCCTTTGCAAAATATGATAAAGAATAATGCAACTTTTAAGTAGAGTGTAATATAAAAGCAAGCATTTGACTCTATTAAACAAGCCATTATACAAGCTCCCTCCTTGTTGTAGTGCCCACTCTAGTTTCCTAATCTTAATATGACATTATCTTAGATACTTTAGTCTTTGAGGAACTCAGGTTTGAGGATCCAGAAACATGTCTCTATTATTAGTGAATGTAATGGTTATGCATGTTCTCTATTTATATTATGATGATTATGGCATAAATGGTTATGTTTGTTATCTATTTGATGTTATGATAATGATAGCCATGATGGATGTGTCCCCTATGTTACCTACTTGCATTAGTTCTGGTTCACAATGAACAATGATGTGAATGACCAGGTGATGGTAATAATGCTATTATGACAATGAATAACATTGAGAAACCTTGTTACTGATTATTATTGAGTATGGCAGGAAACCACCAGAGGCACTCGCACATGACGAGTTGATGACACCTGGTTTGATGAAAATTTATATTATTTTATCTTTGAAATTATAAGTCAATTTTGAAACCTGCTATATATGTTTATCTATATTCTGATGATATGTTAATGGTTGCAGGCACGAATTAGATGCTTGGCCGAATGGCTCACATATGGGTAATGGGGTTGTACAAGTGGATGGAACTACATGGGATGGGTGGGACAGTGTCCCTAATCTCACCCACTAGCATTCCCACCATGACTTGGGCTGGAAAGGTTGAAACACCTTCGCCTTGAAGATCACGATGCCATGAGGGTAGGTCCCAAAGTTGGGTCGCTCATGAGGATTTTACCAGGGGGCGCGCATCAAGGTGGATTCCTTGATCCTCAACACCATTAGTCTCACTATAGCAGGCAACATAAGAGATGATAGCGGTCTATGATGTTGCACCTAAACTTTTCCCTCGTAGTCACTGGATGCTTGAAGGGAAAGTGGTGTGGCACCCTTAGAACTTCAAGGGAATTTCTTGAAGGGCATGACCAATGAAATTTTAGGCGTGACACGCTTGGAACTTCAAGGGAATTTCTTGAAGGGCATGACCAACTTTTCACGCTTGGCATCACAAATAAATTGTTAGGCATGGCACCCTTGGAGCTTCAAGGGAAGTTCTTGAAGGGCACGACCCAAACTTGGCACCTTGAAATCATTAAAAACAAATAAATTAATAAATATAATCAAGAAATGAAAACTAGGTAAATTTACATCAAGGGTAAATGATGTTAGAAACCGAGGTAATTAAATCAAGAATAAAACTTGGGTTAAGAGGATCATAGGAAGAAATAAAATATTTTATCTTAAAAACTCTACCCTCCCCACGTTGGAAAATATTAGGTAGATTATGTAGTTTAATTAGGTAAAAGGGAAAAGAAAGACATAATTGTAAGGATAAATATTAATATTAAACTAATTAAGCCTAATTAAGAGAAGAGGAAGGTGAATTAAAATAAGAATAATAAATTAAATTTAGAGAAATGTAGAGAACCTCCATGTGGCAACAACTAGCATAAGAATATCCATCTAAGAGATAACTTGAGTTAAATTAGGGGGGTAGATGGGGGATCAAATCTTGACTCATTAATTGACTTTAGTAATGAACCCAAATTAAGGAATAAAAAGGGGGATAAAGAGGCAACTAGGAGAAGAAATAGGAATCTTTTTGAGGTGAGGAAAATATTAGTTTTAAATTAAAATTTAAGTAAATAATTTTGGGAGACCCTTGACGAGAGAGTGACACTTGGGTGGGTCAATAATCAAGCTATTGAATTATAAAAAAATAACTAATTATACATGACATGTCAAGTGTCACCTATGAGGACTCCTATAAAAGAAGGGGCAAGCCATGAGAGAAGGGACTCTTTGGAACCCTATTGTTGGGATGCATGAGATGATGTCAAAGCAATGATTACGATCCTATAGTGAGTTTGGTGAGGTAGAGGATTTTAGAGAGGGGACTCTTGAGCCAAGCAGTGCTCTCCTCTACCAGCTATTGCAATTCTCCATTGTACAACCCCATTGTAGCTCAGGGGTCCGCCGCGGAAGAAGAGTACCCAAGGAGTAGGCTGGGAGGTTAACCGGTGGGTCATCGCATTCGAATCAAGTACATCGCCATTCATTAAGCGGAGGTGACCGACAATAAGGGAATACTAGCAACAACAAAGCAAACAAAGTCTCATCTTCTGGTGAACGGTACACATGTATTTCATTACTATTTGATCTTAGTTAAAAGTATGTAAATGTTATGATATGTTTCCTGAAATGAGTGTCAGGAATGTGTTAGACAGTGTTGAATAAATATGAAATTTCAGTGTGTTTCTCTTGTGGTTGTATTTGCTGTGATTTATTTTTATTAAAAATCAATCAAATTTATATATCTCTATATAGTATGGAAATGGACCTTACACTTGGTATCAGAGCTTAGTTGAACCTTTGAGACCTATGGGCCATGCATGCATAACTAGTTGTTAAATATCTACTATACTCTACCGTGAAATTTTGTATAGTGACCTTTCAAGGCTCTCCGCTAATAAGTTGCAAATTATTTTTGGTGAAAAGATCGAATCAATTATAGTCTTTCATTATTCATCACCCTACGCTGAAATAAACTAGCTAGACAGCCTGCTCGCACAAATGTTTTATAAAGTTTAATGAATATTCCCTTAAATTGGAACCTCATTTATCTATCTTTGATTTACATATAGTACTGAGAACTGAGAAGAAATCAAAAGATTATAGATGTTCTGTTATGGTAATTTGATTTCACTCTACGGAAATATCATCAACTGCTCTTCATCTCATGATCATGGTCCATCCAGTTTTTAGAGGCAATACAAAACTAAACTATTTTTCTCCGATAGCAAAACATGTATGCAGATCTTACTTTTTCTAAGAAAACTGCCTTCAAACAGATTTTCACCGAGGCCCAATGTTGTGGAGCTACTAAAGATACAAAATTATTATCTTACATGAAGTTACAGTATACTCTGCGACGTTGTTGGCCATCAGAAATAGATATAGACACGATTAAATTACCGAAATAGATATAGACACTGGGCGTTATAGGAGCGCAACAGCGAAGACATAGGCAACTACAAGTGATGACGCTGTGTTGCGAAAGATGACCGTTGTGTTACTGCTCTTTATGAATGCCAGAAAGCAATGGGAACGGGCTACCTTTCAACCTTTCCCTCTGACTTCTTTGATCGTTTTGAAACCATCCAATTCGTTTGGGCACCATATTATACTATTCACAAGATCATGGCAAGATTGCTAGATCAATTTGAGTTCATTGGAAATGCTCAAGCGTTTATTATTACAGAGCTCCTAGACTGCTCAGCGCGCTGCTTCAAAGCTTAAAATACAATAAAGTTTTGGAAAGCTCACAGATTGTGCTGCATTTTAGGTGAAATTAAACATAAAAACAAAATTAAATGCGTCTTTAAAGAAGAAACAGATCTCAGCTTCAAATTTTCCTGGTAGTCTCCTCCAATATGGCGCCTCGCGCAATCTAAGCATTGTTCTGGATCATTAACTGAACAAAACTACAAATGCATCCATATTGTGCCGCAATTCAGGAAAAACAAGCCATAAAAATAAAATATAATGTGCCTTCAAAAAGGAAACGCAAGATCCACAAAATAATATTTTTCATTTTGTGCAGCCGTCACACTATTCTGGAGAATGCCGCAGGCGTTTTTGCTTCGTCGCTATGGTTGTGAAAGGACAGCAAATGCACTTCAAAAAAAAAAATTAAAAAAAAAATCAAAAACAGCAAAAATTTTAAAAGCAGACATCAAATTTGTTTGCGGATCTACCGAGAGGGTTTTTGAATTTTTCTCAAGAAATTTTAGTTGGGTCTCATTTGAGGTTTGGCAGTTTTCTTTTTCAGATCTTATCCCTTCTGGTAGCCGCATATGTTGGAAGCTTGTTCAAAAAAATTATGGCAGGGTTTTGATGGAATCCGGGTAGCTCGAAATTATTTTGAAGGGTTTAATTTGGAGGGCTGCTAGCATTTCTAATTTCTTTCAAGCCTTTCTTTGCCTTTGATTTTAAATACTAACCCTTCTGCTTTTTCAGAGATTCTCGATTGTTGGGTTAACCTTAAGCCTTTAACATTAAGAGACTCATCGTTAAAATTTCTGAATCAATTTATAAGTTTAACTTTGAGCTGGCCGTAAGCATCAGAGAGTTTATTTCCTGATTTTAAAATTGAAATTTGTCAGGGGTTTATCACTTGTTTTGGCATTGGAACCATCATAAATTTACTGCAATTAATTTCAGGCCTTAACGCATTTTGAAGAATTTTATCATTGTGTTTGTGAGGTCTGGTCACACAAGTGTCTCTTGGTGCTCTTGTTTGACCGATGGATTGGAGCAATCATGATCTGAACAGTAGAGGACTGCATGGCTGAACGCAATAATAGTAGCAATAATCTCTGCAGAGTGCAACTCCTTGGATGAAAATCAAGGTTTCCAATGTCCCCGGAAAGAAACCCCACTCGTATAAATCATTTCACGACCCCATCGAAAACTGACCTTTTCGCCCGATCTAAAAGCCCATGGTCAAACGTTGAAATCGCTACAGAAAGAACGAAATGCAAACCTTGGGTTTCTCAAAAATAAACGAACCCTGACATATTTTAAATGGGCATTTCACATTAAATTTTAGACATGTGAGAACTGAATTTAACGAATTCTTTGCAACAAAAAGAGAAAATCCTGAACAAAATTCGAAAACGATAAAGATTTTGGCAAAAGTACCTAAGGATCATGGTTTGAATGACTTAAGCAGCGGACTTAAACATATAGTTTGAAAAAAAAAAATTCCCGAGAAATATTCACCTGTAGCCGGTTGTTCTAAATGGGTAAAGACCAGGTAGCTATTGGGTGGAAGCATCTAAAAAAGTTATGTTTAAAAAAAAAAAATTCAATGGGAATGCCGGATGCACTTCCCCAGCCTTCGACTAAAAAGGTGAGCCTCCAAGGCCCATTTCAGATTGTCTTCCTTCTGTTCTTCTTGAATCTACTTCTCGATCCCTTCTTATTCTTCTGATCATCTGAAGACTGTCCAAATTCTTCTATTTTCATGGTCCTGAGGGATTTGTTGCGTACTGCCCACGGAATATGATCATTAGCTTACAAGCTGTCAGACCCAAGCAATGGAGCTAGCGGGATGTGGTCGTAGCTAGCAGGATAGAGTGCGATTTGGAGACTTTCAAAATATTTATGTTAAACTCAAGTTTAATTATGACCATTTAATCCTTTTGAACTCATTCACAAATGTACTTGTGTATCATTTTTCCAAGTGGAATCATTTTATTAACAAATGGCATCTTTAATTGTTGTAAACTCTCAATATCTATCTCTGAGCTCTTATTTTTCTGTAAATTTTGGCGCAGTCGAACTCAGAGTAATTAACAGACTTCATCTCAGAAATTACACGTGGCTCGATCAAATCATGGTAGTTGACATTTTTCATTTGGAAATTACTCTTGGCAGGGTGGAAACCGATTTACTTGATAAACTCCAACTTAGATTGACATTTGGTGCAATTGATCTTGTTAAGTGATATTATCATTGTGATGGACAACGACTGTGATGACTTTGTTTAGAAATTTCTCTGATATGAAATGAGGCGCATGGAGAAGTTGTGGGATAAGCTGCCTCATGAATTGCAGGTTCAAATTGTAACGAGGCTTTCTGCAGAGAATATATGCAAATTGCAATTGACATGCAAGTAATTTTATTCCTTATTCTCAAATCCCTCCATTTCTATTGAGTATGACCGCGCCGCTCACCCTAACTACCTTGTTCGTTCCTTGAGCTGGGTGAGATGCGGGGGCAGTGGCCTCGTTTTCAGTCACGATATTGTTTTATGTGTACAACATGAGGATGCCATGTCGAGGTCCGCGACTGGACCCAGTTTGCTACATAGATTCTCTAATGTGCCAAAGATCAGAGATGCCCATCTGTTGACTTCTGGTGATGGGTTCTTGTGTTTGAGGCAAGTTCTGATCTGTGGTGGGTGGTGAACCCTCTTTTTCCAGGGGAACATTGTTCATTGAATATGCGCTATTCTAAATCCCACACCTGGTTGCGAGGAATAGCCTTCGATCAGAAACATAGCGTTTGCAAGCTCGTACTGTTTTCTTCATCGTCATCTACATATGTTTACAACTTTAAAGAGAATATGTGGAAAATAATGGAAATAGGTCCAAACTGGAAGAGATTCTGTCATAAGAAGTATAGAAACTACCCTATAATTGTGAATGAACGTTTTGTGTGTTGGCAGGTGAGCACTAATGTGGATCCAGCAATGGTACACGAAACAACGGTAGTGGTGTTTGATGTGGAGAATGATTCATGGTAGGAGTTAATCTCTATAGACAAAGAATTATTTAAGGCAATGTGTATTACAGAACGTAACAAACAATTGTGTGCCATAAGCCAAACAAAAGGGGAGAAGGGTGTGATAATATTACAGCGAGGTGGCAATAATCACCGAGTGTTACATTGTTTTCCACGGATCCTGCGAATAGTTATATATATTCTGCTAAGGCCAACACAACACTACCATGCATGCACTGAGATGCGATATTAGTCAACTTAGCTTTGACCCGCAAAGAGATTTTTGTTGTCTTTTAGAATGTACTGCAAGTGATGCAGATGGTGACTTTCAATCCATGTACATTAATTTTTCTTTTTGATCAAATTTATTAATTGATTGAATAACAGCCAGTCAATATTCCGAGGAGAAAACGGTAGTCTCGTATCATATTTGATGAGGGACATATAAGAAGGTCTGTTGATATTAACATTATTTTTTTATGAAATAAGATAAGAATCCACCAGGCGTTTAATCTCCAACTCCAGTATCTTACTCTTCGGTATTTTCTTAATACCGATGACTTCTTTGAAGAGTCAGGAAACGGTTTCGCTCTGCACTCTTTCAGACTCTTTTTGAGATAAAATTTCAACCTGAAAACCGTGTTTGAAACCATTGCATTCAACTATTTCATTTATTTCAAAATAGATTGAATATTACATCCTTAAAGTTTAATTCGGAAGTGAGCGGCTACAAGCTCGAAAGCCATAGAGTATCAACAGTGAGTATATATATAATAAAAACAAAACTGAAATGATGTCCAACCATTTCCGGTTAAAAAAAAAAAATCACGGCAACTCTCCTTATCTTTGTCATTGTATTTTAGAATTAAAGTTAGCCAAAATTTAAAAAGGGCTTCGTTTAAAAATCATCAACATTGATTTTGTTAAATGTATAAAGCTTTGATCATTTTCAACATAAGTTTATTCATATTTTACAAGCGCAGTTTTAGTTTAAAGAGATCAAAGGCATTGATTTTCACTTTGGTTTGAATACATGACATTGGTTGGGTTTGGGTAATCTTACGAAAAAAAAAAAAAAATCCATACATTAGATTGTTGGTGTAATTTTATGACCTAAGAAAAATCAATTATTCTGAATGGTTAATTTAATGGTTTTGAATTATTTGAATTAAACTTGAGCTTACCTCGGTATAATATAGATATGTAAAAAAAAAAAAAAAAAACTATGATATTTGCTTTTAGCATAATGTTTAAATATTGTAAACAATGTTATAAGAAAATCTATGATAGTTGATTTTGGTATAGAATTTAAATATTGTAAACAATGTCATTTATAACATAGATTGCACCATTTATAACATTTGTTGCCACTCCGAGCATTGGATCTTGGCCTTGATAATGAGGAGTGATTCTAGAACTCGTTCACCATTATCTACACCAATTGAATATTGGTCGCAAAGATATTTTGACACCAGATTGGTACAATCAAATCTCACTGTAAGACAACATTATTTGTTAATTAAAAGAATTATATCTATATATCTATATATCTATATATATATATATATATATATATATATATATATATTATGGTTGCTATGTGAAGAGCACAAAGTCATCCACAAACCTTGGTTGCCCATAATTACATCAACTTTATTGACATTAATTAAGATATGCCAAAATGGTTCATGATCAACACTACTATAATTTGAAA
The DNA here is from genome assembly GCA_031772625.1 of Pinus tabuliformis. Taxonomy (NCBI): domain Eukaryota; kingdom Viridiplantae; phylum Streptophyta; class Pinopsida; order Pinales; family Pinaceae; genus Pinus; species Pinus tabuliformis. Next base: position 981,619,472 of record CM062812.1, read on the forward strand.
ACTATTCCAAGAGTGAGAATCTTTCTAGATAAACATTACAAATTTAATTCTATAAAAGTATTTGATTTTTGCAAAATCATTTATTAAAAGTCACTTAAATTTGGACCAATTCTATGAAGACACTAAATATCACTGGCAAGTACCAATGGAATCCTTTCAATGAATTTAACCAATTAAGAAAGAAGCTTTATTTATGAATTAATGGATTATGGAATTTATTTTACAATTTCTAATACACATATTGAATTGCTAAAGTTAAAGAATCAGAGACTTTGCTTAGGGTGGTAATGAAACATATAGTTGAGAAGCACTCATCCTTAAAATGAACTGGTTAATGCACATGTTTTATGAGAGCTAAGGATGTGTGAGTGCTTAATATATTTATAATAATTTAATGATTAACCATCACCAGAAAATAATAACAATAAAATAAAACATACAAATAAGTTTGACTAATGAAACTAGTTCCATCTCATTTCAATAAGTTGTCTTTTTCATCATATAATACCAAAAACTTAATCTTGACCTCGTCATATGTTAATTTTCTTGGTTTAGGCTTTGAAATCAGATGAGTGGTTGGATGTGAAGCATTTTTAATGCTCTAACACTAATCAAGCCATTCTTTTAAAAATTAATGACGAGTTATAAGTGCCACATTATAGATTGACATATGGAAATTATGTCTTGTGTAGTAATGTCTTGGTTAATAAATTTAATATTTACATCAATTGTATAGAATTTTTATATAATGGTAGGTGAGGCGTGGTAGGTGTTATAATCAATTTGATTCATCTCGATAGTTTCTATGTAGCTAAAATAAAATTTTCCCACCTTTGCAAATAAAAGACAACTTCCTTGGATTGGGAAGTATGCTTTTCGTTTGATTGGCATAAGTTCCTTACTTAGAGTATTCTTTTTTATCTCTCAATTCAATGCTCGATATATTATCAATTGCATGATTAGATCCTTCAATTTTTAGGTCATGTGTCACATCATCTCTAACTAGTTAAGACACTAGCATTGTCACTTAACTTACTAGTTGGGGTAACAAGGATATTATCTGTAATCAATTAATGTGGTGATGTTTCTTGATTGGTTGAACTCATAGGAACTATTCCTTAAACACTACATACACCAGATATAATCCTTTAGTTTATAATGGAAACCATGGTATAGATACCTTGGGAAATTCTAACCTGCTCACTAGAAAGTAAATCAATTTGGATATTCACTTACTAAAGAGTCATTATTTCTTGGAATAACCCATATTCAGATTCTAAGTCAAACTAAAATGGTAGATAACTATGACATCGACCAATGTGAGCTTAGATTGAAGGGGTTGCGTACCTACTATTAATTCCCTTGAGAAATGGTCAACAAGAACGAAGAAAATGGGGAGCAAACTTTTGATAAATAAAATAAAATAAATAAATAAATAAAGGGAGACTTGCATTATGAACATAGTATGAAGGATGATCATAACAAGGACAATTGTTGGAAATTACATCTCAAGCTCATGTTTGAAGGAACTATACTAGAAAGACACTCTTGAATATTCAAGAGGTTAATGGAATGAAAATGAGAAGCATTAGATTTTATGACAATGTTTCATGAAGGCCTAATAGAACTAATTAGGTAAAAATGATAAAAATAATAATAATAAATAAATTAGTTGAGAAAATTACTTAATTCAGAAGATGAAAACGATTTTGTGAATTGATTTTAATTCATTAGAAAAAAAAAATTGCTTAATTTAAAAATCAGAGATACCTGTTACCAGAAGGTTAGCAACAATTTTAGGAAGGATTCCTAGGATATGTGTCATCATTTTTCCTTTATGTTCTGAGGACTTCGGGACGAAGTCCATTGTTAAGAGGGGGTGTATGTAGTGCCCACTCTAGTTTCCTAATCTTAATATGACATTATCTTAGATACTTTAGTCTTTGAGGAACTCAGGTTGAGGATCCAGAAACATGTCTCTATTATTAGTGAATGTAATGGTTATGCATGTTCTCTATTGATATTATGATGATTGTGGCATAAATGGTTATGTTTGTTATCTATTTGATGTTATGATAATGATAGCCATGATGGATGTGTCCCCTATGTTACCTACTTGCATTAGTTCTGGTTCACAATGAACAATGATGTGAATGACCAGGTGATGGTAATAATGCTATTATGAAAATGAATAACACTGAGAAACCTTGTTACTGATTATTATTGAGTATGGCAAGAAACCACCAGAGGCACTCGCACATGACGAGTTGATGACACCTGGTTTGATGAAAATTTATATTATTTTATCTTTGAAATTCTAAGTCAATTTTTAAACCTGCTATATATGTTTATCTATATTCTGATGATATGTTAATGGTTGCAGGGACGAATTAGATTCTTGGCCGAATGGCTCACATATGGGTAATGGGACAAGTGGATGGAACTACATGGGAGGGGTGGGACAGTGTCCCTGATCTCACCCACTAACACTCCTGCCGTGACTTGGGCTGGAAGGGTTGAAACACCTTCGCCTTGAAGATCACGATGCCATGAGGGCAGGTCCCAAAGTGGGGTCACTCATGAGGATTTTACCGGGGGGCGCGCATCAAGGCGGATTCCTTGATCCCCAACACCATTAGTCTCACTATAGCAGGAAACATAAGAGATGATAGCGGTCTATGATGTTGCACCTAAACTTTCCCCTCGTAGTCACTAGATGCTTGAAGGGCAAGTGGTGTGGCACCCTTGGAACTTCAAGGGAATTTCTTGAAGGGCACGACCAACTTGGAACCCTTGGCATCACAAATGAAATGTTAGGTGTGGCACGCTTGGAACTTCAAGGGAATTTCTTGAAGGGCACGACCAACTTTGCACCCTTGGCATCACAAATAAATTGTTAAGCGTGGCACCCTTGGAGCTTCAAGGGAAGTTCTTGAAGGGCACGACCCAAACTTGGCACCTTGGAATCATTAAAAATAAATAAATTAATAAATATAATCAAGAAATGAAAACTAGGTAAATTTACATCAAGGGTAAATGATGTTAGAAACCGAGGTAATTAAATCAAGAATAAAACTTGGGTTAAGAGGATCATAGGAAGAAATAAAATATTTTATCTTAAAAACTCTACCCTCCCCATGTTGGAAAATATTAGGTAGATTATGTAGTTTAATTAGGTAAAAGGGGAAAGAGGGACATAATTGTAAGGATAAAGATTAATCTTAAACTAATTAAGCCTAATTAAGAGAAGAGGAAGGTGAATTAAAATAAGAATAATAAATTAAATTTAGAGAAATGTAGAGAACCTCCATGTGGCAACAACCAACATAAGAATATCCATCTAAGAGATAACTTGAGTTAAATTAGGGGGGTAGATGGGGGATCAAATCTTGACTCATTAATTGACTCTAGTAATGAACCCAAATTAAGGAATAAAAAGGGGGATAAAGAGGCAACTAGGAGAAGAAATAGGAATCTTGTTGAGGTGAGGAAAATATTAGTTTTAAATTAAAATTTAAGTAAATAATTTTGGGAGACCCTTGATGAGAGAGTGACACTTGGGTGGGTGAATAATCAAGCTATTGAATTATAAAAAAATAACTAATTATGCATGACATGCCAAGTGTCACCTATGAGGACTCCTATAAAAGAAGGGGCAAGCCATGAGAGAAGGGACTCTTTGGAACCCTATTGTTGGGATGGATGAGATCATGTCAAAGCAGTGATTACGATCCTATAGTGAGTTTGGTGAGGTAGAGGATTTTAGAGAGGGGACTCTTGAGCCAAGGAGTGCTCTCCTCTACCAGCTATTGCAATTCTCCATCTTACAACCCCATTGTAGCTCGGGGGTCCACAAGGAAGAAGAGTACCCAAGGAGTAGGCTGGGAGGTTAACCGGTGGGTCATCGCATTCGAATCAAGTACATCGCCATTCATTCGCAGAGGTGACCGACAATAAGGGAATACTAGCAACAGCAAAGCAAACAGAGTCTCGTCTTCTGGTGAACGGTACACATGTATTTCATTACTATTTGATATTAGTTAAAAGTATGTAAATGTTATGATATGTTTCCTAAAATGAGTGTCAGGAATTTGTTAGACAGTGCTGAATAAATATGAAATTTCAGTGTGTTTCTCTTGTGGTTGTATTTGTTGTGATTTATTTTTATTAAAAAAATAAAATTTATATATCTCTATATAGTATGGAAATGGACCTTACACTTGTTCTCACTAGATTATGATAAAGAAATTATTTTACATACCTTTTCTTCTAAGTATTCTTATGCCGTTCTTTTAACGCTAAAAATATTATCAAGGTGTACAGGTACCTATAAAATTCAACAGTTTGTGATTACAAGGAGCGGAGTTAAAATATTCAAATGTTGAAAAGTAGGCATGTGCAATATTCAAATCAATTAAGCATTTTGTACCCTTTCTGATTTAATCGCACATTAAGGTAATTGTGCCTTACTCTGTTGTAAGAAATTTATTGATTCAGAAAAACCATGGTGAAAAAATAGCTCATTGGGTTA